>JAGPOW010000261.1:221672747-221690041 GCA_030014935.1 Caiman crocodilus | reverse complement strand
CTTAACAAACCCGTGCTGGTTGCCCTTCAGCATATAGTCCCCTGCCAGTCCCTCACAGATGTGGGACTTGAGAATTTTCTCAAAGATCTTCCCCAGAACTGAGGTGAGACTGACAGGCCTGTAGTTCTCTGGGTCCTCCATGCTCCCCTTCTTAAAGATGGGAACCACACTGGCCACCTTCCAGTCCTCCGGCACCTGTCCAGAGCTCCAAGAGCGCTTGTATAACCAAGCCAAGGGCTCAGCAATCACCCCCACCAGCTCCCTCAACACCCTTGGTGTCTTTTCCTTTGTCAAATCCTACTCAAGTCAAATCCTACTTACCCTTGTCAAAGTCCCTATAGGAAATCTTTTCATTAAAGATGGCAAACAGAGAAAAGAGAGAGCTACATAAATATGTATATTAGTATTTATTTTTAAAATGTGCAGATTTGATTACTTCTCTCTGTGAAAGGAGAAATAAAAACATTCAATACATTTATATAATTTTTAAAAGAAATACATAGTACGGCAGCACTTGAGGAAAAAAGAGTAAGCATTTTTGACAGGAAGAATATATTATAACATTGGTAACATTTTGACATTAAAGGTGAAAAGTTTATTTTGGGTCTAAATTAAGGATGCTGTGTTTCGATAACATACATTTCTTTAAAAGCAACAGGTATCATGTACTTGTTGACTGTGAGAGTAGTATTAAGATTTATGATATTAGTAAGTAGTAATTTTCCTGCTTTGATACTCAACATTAAATTCCCAATATTTCAGGTCTGTAGCCAAATCCTAGTGTACTAAGCAACTATGCTTCTCACCCAGTCACTAATTTTTAATTATGCTATAAAAAATACAGTTCATAGAAAAGCTTTTTATTTGTCTGGTACTTCTTCCATCTGTAGATTTCCTAAATCCTATTTTCCTTTGTAAAACATTTTAATCTCCATCACAAGTCAGATTTTCCGCCTATTATCAAACTACTATCACTCACCTATGTTGTGATGTCAGGATAAGCCATTGTTCTGCACATGCTATGTCCTGAATATTCTAACCTGAAAAACCTATGTAGTTAGACACAATTAATAGTAATAATAAATATGAGCTGTTTGTATACTTCTTAAAGCTACTTGGTTAAATGATTAAGTTAATTTACTGAATTTTTAAAATACTTTTGTTTGGTCTCATATGTAAGCCTTGTCTGCTTCTATTAACAGTATTTTCCCCCCTTTTAACATGCAAACCCTTTCACGGACTTCTTGCCTTCCATACTTGTACTTCTTTTTTTTTTATGTCAATTCTGACTACATTTGAAATAGCCACCACTTACCTGTCTAGTTTCATTTTTCCTCCTCTTCCCTTAACCAATGCCTGTAAATTCACTATATACTTCTTCATTTTCTTCCCTGCTGATTACTCCCAAGTCATGTTTCCCACAGTCTCAGATACAACACTTGACTCCATCTAACATGCCTCCTCTCAAAACAGTTTTAAGATGTTGTTTTAAACATCTTAAAACTGTGTTTTGAACTTAGCCTTTCTCCCATTCACAGAGAATTCTTAATGTATAATGACTGAAAATGCCAAGTGCTAAATTTAGCCATATGACAACAAACATCGAAGAATTAACAAGGTATGTCAAACAACCACACTGCTCTTCAGTGATGTCTTCTCCCTTCCCATTTATACATCGCCTCAGTTTGCGAGCTGCCTGAGATATCATCCCTTTGCCCTAAAAAGCTTGCCTTTTTGTACCTGTCTACAAGGTCTGTCATCTATAGTGGTACCATGTGAATAGTAATGGAAATTAATGCTATAGATTTTGTTTTTATATAAATAGTCTTCCCCTCCCCTAACAACCATGTTCTTCATGGTGCTTGTTTGAAACATGCTTAGAGAATACAATTAAAAGCATCTTTGATGTTTTTGTTTTGTGTCTTTCTGTCAAATATCCCTGGAATTACAATATTTTACCTTTAGCACATGCATCTACCATCAGGCACATTTCCAAAAACACTACCACATGCCAGTCAAAACACATTAATGAAGGAAAATGCAAATAGAAGTTCTTTTATATTCAGTTATCTCAAATAATGCAAGATCGGGCAGTAAACCAACCTCATCATAAGACAACAGCATTGAAAAACATACCAGCCAACCTCATTGTTGGCAAAACTACAGATTTTTAGTGATTAAAAAAATACATGTAATTATGTTACATTTTATTTAAATATTATTAGATATTAAAAATTTTTAGACATTAAATACTTACCTTCTAGTGCAGTGGTTCCCAAGCTGTGACAGATTATTTTAAATTGGTGGTACACAATACAACCTTAAGTACTACCAGCAAACTTTTCCATTCTGTCTTAAGTACCACCAGCAAATTTGTCATATAAAGTAGTTATAATAAATCTGTTAATGCATAACACTGACAGGCTGTCTGTGTACCACTGGTGGCACTCGCAGCACGGATTGGGAACCACTGTTCTAGTGTCTTTAGCTTCCCATTACGACACAACCTCATTGCAACCTTGCAAGAGACCCTCCCACAATACATTGCTCTAATCCTTTAGTGATGTCTTTGATAGAAGGACTGGCAGCTGCTAAAGCATGGGTAGGCATTGGGAACCCCTGGATGTGTGCCAGAGCATAGCACATAAAGGCGTTTTGCTTAGCACAGGCACCTTGGGGACGGGGCTGGGGTTGCACTGCCACAACAAGGATTGGATCCCTCATGGATCCCCCACCATCTGCCCCTGGCACACCAACGTCTTACAAGTCCAAAGTTGCAGGTATTTTTGGCACTCTGCCCAAAAACATTGCTGACCCCTATGCTATCGCTTATCAAAGTCTTTGTTCAGGGATAGGCATATTGCCCTCTGCAGTATCTTTGGGTGGAGACATCTCCTAAAGCTATGGTTGCCCTTTACATCTAAGAGGTTTATGATGTTGGGTGCAAGCAGGGGTGACACGCAGGGGGAGCACATGTGTGCATGTGCACCCCCTGAGTGTGGCGGTGCACCCCCTGCAAAAAGGCGCTGCCAACACTGTTGGCGGTGCCTGTGGGCGGTCGCCACTCACCACTCATCACCGCTGGTAGTGTCTGCGGTGGTCAGCAATCCCCACTGGCCACTGCAGACATTACTGGCAGCATCTGCGGGTGGTCAGCAACCTCTGATTGGTGCTTGCCACCCCTCCCACCACTGCCGTTCATGAGTACAAGGGCAAAAGGCTTGGGTCTTCGCTTGACATTGTAGTGGAGAGTATTATTAAGTTACTCTCTGGTTTGGCAGTTTGCTAAAAGGAGTGAGAGCTGCAACGGTGGATAAGAGACACCCAATATTTGGGCACAGCCTACTTGAATAACTTTGACTTTGGATCAGAGTAAATGGGAAAGTATCATGTGTTGTGGGTTTTGTTTTGGTTTTTTCCCCTCTTATTTTACAGAAAAAAATTAATGAACCTTGGTTGAGCACAGTCAATGGGCAAACTCGTACAATCAAAGTCAGAAAAAACATTATTGTTTCTACCTGGTTGCCAATTCTAGTTCGGGGTTTCTGAACCTTAAGTCTCTCTCTTCAGATGCTCAGAGAATGCAATAACTGTAGTCTCTAACTGCAACAAAACACTGTATGAACTGTTGTATGTTCAGAGGTGATCCATGCATAAAAAAGTGTTTCTAAGTAGGATTCAAATAATTCCTTCAGCTCAAGGAATGGCTCCATTTATTTCATTGTGCAAAATTCATGACTGTTAATGAGAGTTATCAAAAGGTGATTTAACTTCTGTCAGATTCCTCTAGCTCCCCATTTAAAGATGCATCAGTGGACAGTTTTGCTCTTAGCATATTATCAGCAGGAATCCTGATTTTCTCTGATTTAAAAAAAATCCCCAACTTTCAGTTTTTAGAAGTAGCCCCAAATCCACATTTTTTCTGTGATTTAAAATCAAATACTGCTATATATGTATCTGTATATTAGTGGTGTTTCATTTTAATCATGGAAAAATGTGGATTTTGGGTTACATTTTTTTTAAAACCGAAAATTGGGGATTTTTTAATTGGAGAAAACCAAGATCCTTGATTACAAGTAAAACAAATTTTAGTCTCAGGCAATATGTAATTTTAAATTTGCTATTCTATGGTGGAAAGGTTATTTGCTTCATGAAACAGAGAAGTAGTTTGTCAGTGATTTTAAATTTGGGACTATCATCAATGAATAAAGCCGAAAGAATTTCATAGCAACAGAGTGTTTGGTAAATAATCTCTTAGTGGCCATATAAGACTGCATAAATTGTTATCTTGCTATATTGAATAAACAAATAATTAAGAGAATTTGTTTGGCAAGTATTCTGGGGCAGGAGAACCGTTTCAAAGAGACACCGACAGAGCTGCCTGATAAAATAGCAGTAAAAGTGCAACTGCTAAACCGTATCAGATTGTACTTGCACTATTTAACTTGAAATATTTCCAGTTGTGGTGTGATGTGCAATAAAATCAGGATTATAAGGTAGAACATGCCTCGTGGATCTGCCACCCCAGCACCTGATGCTCCTTGTGGTCTGACCCACCTGCCAGCTCTTTCCCAGCCCCTCCTCACCTCCAGTCTCTCACCTGCCTTGAGGAGGCAGCTTTGCTGTTTCCTTCAATGGCTCTTTCAATCTTTGTGGCTATGTCCAACCCACAAAGCACACCTGGGGTTTGTCCTCCCTGAGGCCAGGTACAAGAATTCCACTTTTACTGGTATAAGTGATTAGAAACTAGTCTATATTTGTAACAGAACAATAGTTCAGCACACAGACCAGTTTAAAAATGGTGGAAACCAGTCTAAAATGTGTCTCCTACCCCCACCAAAGGGCGGTTGTGTGTTCTGTTCACTACCAAACTAAACAATCTAACTTACATGGCTTTCTGTAAGCAGCATAAATTCCACCTCAAGCTTTTCGAATGTCTGTACCTATTCTCAGGGCACTTCTGCATTAAGGGAGCATGCTTGCAGGTCTCCAAGCACCTCTTGGCTTGAGCCACACCAGCCTTAGCTCCTCTTTTCCTCTAGCTGAGCCCTCAGCCTTGGTCTACTGTGCAAGACCTCAGTTCCCAGGCGTCAGCTGTGACTAGGCTGCAGCCCCTTGTGGGGCACTAATTTACTACACCAGCTTCAGCCTCCTTATCTTGGGTCTAGCTCCTGTCACTAATAGTGGGGAGTGCCTCCCAGGCACCCTACCTAGAATCATAGAAAACTAGGGTTGGAAGGGAACCACAGGAGGTCATCTAGTCCAACCTTTTGCTCAGAAGAAGACCATCCCCAACTAGATCATCTCAGCCAAGAGTTTGTCTAACCAGGTCTTAAAAGCCTCCAAGGTTGAAGGGTCGACAACCTCTTTGGGTAATCAGTTCCAATATTTTACTACCCTCCAAATGAGTTTTCCTAACCTAAATTTCCCTTTCTGCAACTTGAGACTCTTGTTCCTAGTTCTGTTATAAAGCCACCACTAAGAACAGTCTAGCTCCATCCTCTTTGTAACTCCCTTCAGGTAGCTGATGGCTGCTGTTAAATCCCTCCCTTAGTCTTCTCTTCTCTAGACTAAATAAGCTCAGTTCCTTCTCTCTTTCTTCATAAGTCATGTGCCCCAGACCCCTCACCATCTTCATTGTCCTCGGCTGGACTCTCTCTAATTTGACCACATCCTTTTTGTAGTGGGGGGCCCAAAACTGAACACAGTACTCCAGATGGGGCCTTACTAGTGCTGAATTGCTTCTCTTGATCTGCTGGAATACTCCTACTAATGCAGCTCACTATGTCATTAGCCTTCTTTGCAACAAGGCCATACTTTGGCTCATATTCAACTTACAGTCCACCATAAACCCTAAGTTTTTTTCTGCAGAGCTGCTGCTTAGCTAGCTGGTCCCCAGCCTGTACCGGTGGGACTGTTGTCCTAAGTTCAGGCATTTTCAGTGCTTATTGAACTTCTTGAGATTTCTATTGGCCCAATCCTCCACTTTGTCAAGGTCTCTCTAAATCTTGGCCCTGCCTTCTGGAATATCAACTACTCTGCCAAACTTGGTGTCATCTGCAAACTTGCTGAGGGTGCACTCTATCTCATCTTCCAGGTCGTTGGTGAAAATACTGAAAAAAATGGGCCCAGGACTGACCCCTGGAGCATTCTACATCAAGCCTGGCTGTCAACTAGATGTTGATCCATTCACTACTATCCTCTGAGCCAAATGATGCAGCCAGTTTTCTATCCACTTTACAGTCCATTCATCCAACCTGTACTTCCTTCTTGTGAGAAGGTTGTGGAAGACTGTATCTAAAGCTTTGATAAAGTCAAGGTGCATCACATCCACTAGTCTCCCCACATCCACAGAGCCAGTTAGCTCATCATACAAGGCAATAAGGTTGGTCAGGCATGACTTACCTTTGAATCCAAGCTGGCAGTTCCTAATCCCCTTCTCCTCCAAGTGCTTAGAAATTGATTCCTTGAGGATCTGCTCCATGATTTTTCCATGGACTGAGGCAAGGCTGACCAGTCTGTACTTCCCTGGATCCTCCTCCTTCCCTTTCTTAAAGATGGGCACTAATTTGCCCTCTCCCAATCATCCATCACCAAAAGTTTACAGAACTGCTAGTCATCATCTTTGAAATTGTATTGACCAACTCAGCAGCCTTGGGTGCACCCCATCAGGCCCCATGGACTTGTTCAAATACAGCTTTTCTAAATAGTCCCTGTTTGGTTGTGTTTTTTGCCACATGCAGACTGTGAAGACAGTGGTGAAAAAGGCATTGCTTACTTTAGCTTTTTCTGCATCCTCTATGACTAGGTTGCCTCCCCCATTTTGTAAAGGACCCACACTTTCCCTGATCTTCCTCTTGTTGCTGACATACTTGTAGAAATCCTTCTTGTTACCTCTTGTGTCCCGTGCTAGCTGCAGTTCTAATTACACTTTGGCCTTCCTGATGTCATTGCTGTGTGGTCAAGCAATAATCATATTCTCCTCCCTAGTTTTGTCCAACTGTATACTTCTTATATGCTTCTTTGTTGTGTTTTAGCTTACTGAAGAGTTGCCTGCTAAGCCAAGCTGGTCTTCTGCCATACTTGCTAGTCTTCTTGCACATTTGGGATAGTTTGTTTCTGCACTCTAAGAAGGCTTCTTTGAAGTACAACCAGCTCTCTTGGACTCCTCTCCCCCTCAGACTAGCTTTCCAAGGAATCCTGCCCATGAGTTCCCTGAGTGAGTCAAAGTCTGCTTTTCTGAAGTCTAGCATCTGTACTTTGCTGCTCTCCTTCCTTCCTTTCCTCAGGATCCTAAACTCAATCATCTCGTGGTCACTGCTGCCCAAGTTGCCATCTGCTACTACATTCCCCATCAATTCTTCACTGTTTGTGAACAGCAGATTAGGACAAGCACAGTTTGTAGGCGGCCTCTCCAGCACTTACACCAGGAAATTGTTCTGTGGTCTCCTCCTCGCCTACATCCACAAGAAAGTCCTTTGGTTCAATTCAAACAAAAACCCCTGACCTAACACAGATGCAAACCCCTCTGGGTCTTCAGGCTCTCCTGGGCCAGCTTGACTCTACAGAGGAATCTGTGCCCTGTAGTAGCCAGGACCAGGCTATCCCCTCCTTGGCTAGATGCTGGCCTTATATGCACCAAATCCAGGCCCCTTCCCATATGTGACCTTATTCTGTGCCCACAATAGTGGTCTTAATTCCACCATTAACTGCCTGCACTTGTATAGCTCCTGGCTCAGTTCACCTTGGTAGCTGCTACTTGCTGCCATTGCCCTTAGTTGTTCTACACTACCCCACCCTGCTTGGTAATGGGGCCAGGGGCTCCCTGCTACATAAAGAGACTGTTTTTGTATTTGTTAGCAGCACCCACCATTCAGCTGCTATTTCTATGAAGAGTAGAGCTGATCAAATGCACTATGGGTCATTCCCCACCCCCCGCTGCCTTTGAATATGGAGTGTTTGCATCTAAATTCCACAAAACGTTTCCACAGATGGAGTAGAAGAGGAGTGAAGTGGCATGGGAGATAGTCCACAGAGAATTATCACATTAAATACACCTTTTAAAATAAAACATAAATATAAAATATATTGTTTATGAATATGGTATTTTGAACACAGGTCATGCTCCTTCCCTTTCTTGGCAAGCAATAGTTTCTCTTCTTCCCAGTCTAAATTCAGCTATGGCTAACATACATAAGTAACAAAGCACATTTTCTCTGTGTTAATCTGTAAATTTAAAAGGTATAGCGAGGTGTTATTTTCATGATTTAGGAAGTGGTTTGCATTTCTCTATCCATTTGTATAAAAAATAGAGATGGTTGGTTAAAGTCTTGAAATTTAATTTAGTAGTAGAGTAAAATAATTACCTTAAAATTGTATATTTTGAAAATCTACATGTGCAGAGTTTTTTCACTTTCTTTTTCTGGGATATGTTCAGTATTTTCATCATAATAAATAAGACCTGACAGGGAGATTGGATAGCTCTGGGGATTGGTAAATAACTGGGTAGCCTTTCATGTCCAGGTCATGGTTTTGGATCTAGAACAGTGCTATGCTGACTGAAAGGTATTGCCTTCTAATAAATGCTCAGTAATGAAATGAATAGTGCTCAGTCTTAGGCCTAGTGGACAGGTGTCCACATCACAAAAACCACTGCCACCACACACAGACAGGCCTGCCAGTTAGTCTCAGAAAAAGAGAGGAGAACTGATTGGGCATGGAAACGTAACTGGCTTTTACTCCTTAGTAACCAGGAAGGGTTATAGGACATTAACCATATAGTATAGGACAGTGCGCTGCCTGTGCTGTACTCACTTTCTGTAGACATAGGCATTACTAGAGCTGGGTAAATTTTGCAAAGGAATATTGGTTTGCCACCATTTCAATTCTTGATATGTTTTTTTCATGCATTTATTCAGGACAAAATGTGTAATTTCTATGGTAGGTTAAAATGGCTATTCAAAAAACAAACTCTAATTACAATTAAACAAGTGTTTTCATGCATGGTAAACAAGAGTATTTGCTGTTTGCAGTGTTTTTTGCCTAAACAGTTTAAGAAAAAACAGAAAAAAAATAGGTAATCAGTTATACCTAAGGATCTATTCGGTTTTCAATTTTGTGATTTTTCCACAGGCACTGCAAAAAAGGGCAGATTCCATGATCACTGTGAAAACTGGCTTTCCCTGCAATTTTGCACAGCATTGCTGGAACCCCCCTCCCACTAAAAGTAAAATGCTGGCTCCCCAGCGGTGAGGCGTGGGACTGCATGAAGGGCAGTCCTCTTTGCCAATCAGCAGCTAGGGCAGGGCTTCATGGAAAGGCTGCTGCCTCGGCCAGTTAGTGGTGAGGTGCATGGCTTTATGAAAAAGTAGCCTCCTTGGCTAGTAAGCAGCTAGGGGCAGAGCTGTCAGGGCTCCTTGGCCAATCAGCTGAGGGAGGCTTGTCACAAAAACACCACAAAAATGGTGCTAGGTGCTGCAAGCAGCTTGCGATTTTTACTTTGCCTCCATGTGGTTTAAGTAGGTCCCTAGTTATACCCCACAGTGGACGAAGAAAATATCAAATAATCAATGGGAACAGTTCATAAAAAATACAGGGAAGCTCCTCCATTTACAATTAAGAATTTCTAACAAACTTCAGTTGTTGGGTGCCTGTACATGTGTGGCGAGGCTGCTCCAATGCGCTGTATTTTGGTTCTGTGGCAGTTTTGAGAGAGGCCCCTTAGCTCAGGTCGGGTACTGTCTGTTTCTCTGTGAGCATTGTAACTACCAGACTTCTTCAACAGAGCCTGGATTACACCCTGGGATTTGATGTTTTGACTGTCTGCTTAACACTCATTACCAACCTTCATGTTGGTTTTACAACTGGTTCTGTGCTATACCTAGCAAAGCTAATGTAGCAGCAGGGTGCAGAAATTTGAATTTGACTGTGCAGTATTAACAGCATCATTCAGTACATCTGGTTGCAGCATCTGAGTCAGAAAAAACCTTGCTTCCCTTTAAGTTCTCATGCTGACTTTGCAGCACCTGCAGTTGCAAAAATTCTTTTAGACTTGTAAGTGGAGGAAATGTAATAGTCATTCTGAGTAGGACTTAAGCCAGGTGGAATAGGAATACCTACTCATTGAGCTTTGCTCAGCTTGAGACTTCAACTGCAATGGAAAAGGCTGACTCTACCAGCCCAAAGTTTCCAGCTGCAGGCAAATGTGGAGGACATGGTGTGAAGTAGATACCAGATGGAATGGAAGTGTCTATTCCTTTCTCTCTAACCAGGGTATCTGGACAGGTCCTCAATGGAGCTCCAGAAGAAAGCATGGCATAATTCACTTGCTTCTCAGATCCAGTGGGGAGAAGGGAGAATATCAGGCACTAAGTTGCAACTGTTTTTTGGTCTGTTTGGGGCGTCTCAGGTACTTGCTCCTTTACACTAAAGTTACATTATAGCTCAGGGGTGGGCAAAATGCAGCCCAGGGGCTGGATGTGGCCCACTAGGCCATTCTATCAGCTCGTGGACCGCCTAAAAAATTTAGAATATTAATATTTATCTGCCCTGGGCTGCCTGTCATGTGGCCCTTGATGGCTTGCCAAAACTCAGTAAACAGCCCTCTGCCCAAAATAATTGCCCGCCCCTGTATATAGCTTATTAGAATTACATTATAGCACAGTGTGTGAATGGACCCCAAAATACTCTTGGACAAGATAATTTTTCTGAGGATCACTGTACTTTAAACAGCTGCTCTGAACATCCTCCAGCATCTCATTATAAGCAAAACATTTTACCACCATAGTTTTACTCAGCTTACTTACTTTACTTTCACATAAGCCTCCACCTATGAACTGGACATTATTCATCTCCTTTAGAAGGCTTCCCTTTTGGAATAATTTTGTGGTTGTAGAAAGACTAAGTACCAGTCACTTAACAACACTGAAAACTTACCCAAACAACCAAAGGAATTAAAGACCATGATTCTCTTTGAGGGAGGTAGAATAATGTTTGCAACTGTGGACCTAATTAAGAAGAGAGGCTGTAGCAAGTGATGGGCATGGATCTAGATCAGAGGCAAGGAGAAAGCTTTTAGTGTTTCTTGGGAAGTATAATCAATCTAAGTGGCAAGGCACTGAACTTGGATTTCTTAGCATAAATCCAACATAAATCACTAGGAAACAAAATTTATTTCAATTTCATTTTAAAAGCAAGGAGGTAGGGTAAATCTAACAATCCAATAAGCATTATATGAGATATCTGAAATTAAGTCATGTACACAGTCCCTTTCCATTGGGTCAGAAGCATGGGAAAACATGTTAGAAATGGTATTCTCTTTCGGTGGCCCTAGCAGATTCATGAACTAGTGTTGAAGAGTCAGGATAGAACTGCTTCCTGCTTTGAGGAAAATGGAGGCTTTTGGGGATTAAAAGGACTTCTGACAGTTTCAGCCACCAAATGGTATGTATTTTAATTAAAAAAGTATCATGCTGCATGAGCTTTATTATAGTGAATTCTCTGTCTTCTGTGAAAAGTAATTTAAATAGTTAATTTAAAAGTAATTTAAATTTAAAAGTAATTTAAACAATTTAAAGTAATAATTTTAAAAATAGATTTGAATGGGAAATTGCAGAACAAGAAATCATCTATAGACTGGATTGTGTTAAGTATGGTTTAAACAGAGATTATGGAATCTTATCCAATTAACTGAGCTGGTTTTGCTGACATTTTTTCCCCTATGGGTCTACTGTTTTAGTGTCTCCCCCAGCACTGCCTCCCCTACCCCACCATGGTATTTGGTGCCTTACACTCTCTGGCCGTATCCAGACAAGTGTGCAAGGGAGCAGTGTGGGTTTTTTTGTGATCCCTGGATATCCGGGGGCCAGAAAAAAACCTGTACAAAAAGAAAAAGAATAGTGCACAAGGGGGCAATGCATACTATTCAAAACCAGAGCTGGGTCAGCTGGAGCTGCACTCCAGCTGCTAGCCAGGCTCTGCATGGTGGGATTGCCACTACTGGAGTCCTGCAAAGCCCCTAGGACCCCAGGTAAGGCTGCTGGGGCCAACTGAGTGCTGGCCTCAGCCTCCCCTACCCCACCTGGGGTTACTTGCTGCATGGCGCAGGCATTCCCAGGGACATTTAGTAGCGGCACAAGGTGTGCAGCTGCTAGTTGTCCCTGGGGAACCAAATGTCCACATATGCGTGGATGCAGCATTTGGTTGCATCTACATATACATTTGCTCCAGGAGCAGTTTACTGTCAAGTAAATACTCCTGGGCAGGTGTCTGCATGTGCAGGAAGTGGGAGCAGATTTGCTGGTTCTAGAGGCAAAATGCTCCAGCTTCCTGCAATTCTGCAATGGGCCCTTGCTGCCTCCAGGGGGAGCTGGAGGCTCCAGCCATCAGTCATCTTTAAAAGGCAGCTCCACTCCTTGATCCCTTGCCAGCCACTTCTGGCTGGAGCTGTGTGCACAGCCCAGGGGCCCTCTCGCCATAGCCTCTGCCTTCCCACTCCATGGCTACTTCAGCCCCTGCCCCTGGCAGCAATAGCCAGCGCCCTGGGCTCCTGCTGGCCTGCCATGGTGACCACTGTATGGCCCACCATGGTCTGGGGCCTGTCAGTTCCCCCCTGGCTGGCCTGACCGCATTGTCTCAAGCTTCCCCCCACCATGCAGCTGGACACTGTCCTGCAGCCCAGACCCTGGCAGAGACGTTTCCAGTGTGCTCCTATGGATGCCACTGCCAGGGCCATCCACGACCTCTTGGACCTCCAGTCACACCACCCCTGGGCCCACCCAGCCATCAATGACCAGGATGTATCCTGGTCAATGCATGTTGTCCGGGCCACCAAGGATGATAATCAGTGGCTGGGCCACCTTCCAGGACCTCCTAAGCATCACCCACACCTGCAGTGGCAGGACGCTGTCATGTGGCAGTCCTTCCCTGCAAACACCCTCTGGTCATTGCCCTGCTCAAGCTGGCCATGTCAGCCAAGCTCCACTGTTAGCTACCTCCTCAGCATGTGCAAGATGACCACTGAGAAGGCCATCCTGGAGGTGTGCAGCACCCTCCAGGACATGCTGGGGCATACAGTACTCTGTGTACACAACCTGCTGCTGGTGGTGGCAGAGTTTTGTGCCCTGAGTGCACTGGGCTTGGATAGAACCCAAATCTCAGTCATCTGCCTACCCCATGGTGATCACCCCTAGTACAGTAGGCAGGTCTTCCACTCCATTGTGTTCCAGGCCATTGTTGACCATCTCAGCACCTTCACAAACATGAGTGCCAGCTGGGTGGGCAGTGCCCGTAATACATGCGTGTTTTGGAACTCCATCCTGCCAGCCCTAGTGCAGAGCAGGCGCTTTGCACAGGGGGTGCCAGACCTCTAGCTGGGCATGGAGGTGGTGCTACCTCTCTTTATCAGGGACCCTGACTACCTGATTTTCCCCTGGCTCATGCAGACCTACATTGGCCAGCTGGACCATGCCAGGCCTACTTCAAATGGTGTTTGAGCCAGACCCATGCCCTTGTGCAGTGTGCCTTCAGCTGGCAGAGGGGGTGCTGGCATGCCCTCACCACCTACCTTGAGGTCACTGTGGCAAACATCCCCATGTTTATCATCATAGACTATGTGCAGCATAACATCTGTGAGGCCTGAGGGGAGCTCTTTTGCAAGGCCTGGGAAAAGGAGTCACAGTGGGCAGAGGATGCCTGGCACCAGAAGCACCAGCTGTGGTGGCAGTGAAAGCGGCAGGGCCCCTGCTGAGGTCCCAGGTGAGCCACACACCTGCCAGTGGGGGTCAAGGTGTCAGGTATGAGGGGTGCTGGCCAACCCCCTCCTCCTGCACTCCCCACTATAGCCCACCTGGACAGCCACCCACAGACCCCCCACCTCAGTGCCCACCCCCAGCACCATGCTCACTGCGGACAGCTCTCTGAAAAACACTTTGTTCCCTTCATAGAAACAGATCCCGCTATCCCCTCCCTCCCCAACAACAGAGCCCCTCCAGCAGCCACCCCACCCATCACTAATAAAACAATCTCTTTAACTATTTACTTTGTTGTGCTTGTGCATGCGCTTCTGGGCTGGGGTGCAGTGCAGTGAGGGTGCTTAGGGGACAGAGTCTGGGGACAGGCAGCCAGCACCTTGGCCTCTGGCTTTTGCCTTGTGGCTACATATGCTTCAGTGAGCCTGGTGGGCCAGGGGCTCTCCCAGGGGCCACGGTGGCTGCTAGTCTCCCAGTGTGCCCATCTTCCCACCTGGTGGCTAGGGCCAGCAGGGCCCATATGTAGTCCTGGTCCCACTGCAGGCAGGTCCTGCTCCAAGACTACATGGATCCAGGGTGAGCGGCAAGGCTGGGTGGCAGGGAATCCAGGGTGACGGCTGGGGCAGGGGCTCCTGGCTGGTGAAGGTGGTGCTGGACCTCCACCTAGGCCCATGGGGGTGCTGCTACTAGGCAGTGGGTGGCTGCCAGGGGGGTACAATTAGGGGCAAGGGAGCAGATGTTATGAAGGTGACTACCAGTGCCAGGACATTGTCCAGCACCCCGTGGTCCTTCTCTGTCTCCTTCACTGCTCTGGCAGCCTGCTGCTCCATGGCGTCCCTGTGCTACTCCTCCGGGGCCAGGAACCTTGCCCTGAACAGCTGGTCTGCCCAGTCCTGGGCCTCTTTGTGGGCCAAGTCTTCTGCTTGCCATGTGTCCTGCTGGGCCAGGTCCTCCATGTGCCATGTGTCCTGCTGGGCCAGATTCTTCATGTGCCCTGCATCCTGCTAGGTGACATCCTCCACCCACCGAGCCTGTGAATCCACTAGCCACTCCTCTAATGTGATCACCAACCAGTCCAGGAAGAGGGTCCTGTTTTGTGCTGGCTCTGCTAGAGGAATGCCCATCTGCAGGGCCTCAGCCAAGGGTGGCAGTGACCCTGAGCCACATCCTGACTGCAAACTGCTGCCTCTTCTGCATGTGTAGCTGCAGGCCCTGGAGATCCATGAGTAAGAAGCTGCTTGTGAGAGTTGCAACATCTCTGAAATAAGATGCTGTTTAACGGGGCCGTGCACTCCCCAGCTTCAGATCAGGGGTCATGTGTGTATAGGTGCCCATGGTCAATGGTAAGTTATCCGGGCTACCAGCTGAGCCCCTCATACCTGCTAACTCCCTAGGGGCTGGCAAGCTGCTAGGTGCTGGCTGCATGCAACCTGTCTCCCCTGCCCCCCAGTCCTGTTCCCAGGCTACAGTACAGTCTTGGCAGCATCTGCTGCTGCAGCTCCATACCCACACCCCTCAGTTCTCCTCCTGCAAGCCAACTTGTCCCTTTGCTGCTGCCAAGCCCATGGCACCTAGGCTTAGGGGGCACAAAGCTCCCAGACAACTGGAAGGAGGAGCTGCCAGCATCTCCACCCTTCTCACAGGGGGCCTCTCTGGTGATGTTCCCCAGGTCCAGCCCCCCCCACCATATACTGACTCTGTGCCCTGAGTGTGACCCTGCTGCATATGTCCTGGGTGCCGCACGAGAAGCTGTTTGCATGTACTGAGGGTTGCCTGACCCACTATGCTCTGCTGCTGGCCATGGTACCATGGGCATACCTGTATATGTGGCATGGGACCCTGAGCTTCAATGGCATGGCAGGAAAACCCACACTACCCCACAACCTCTGCTGTTACCTGTGGCTATGCTATATGTCCCTGCCCCCTGCAGCTGAGGAGGACATTGGCGCTAGCATCGACACATTCCTTGGCATGTGAGAGGCCTGTGCCCATCTAGTTGTGGCACAGACTAGATGGGCACAGGCTGCTCAAAAACATTTTTCACTGTTTATTGCCTCCCTGCATGCAGTGAGGGGGGAACTCAGGGGCTAGGAGAGCATGGAAAGGTCAGGTAGGGAGAGGGGCTGGGGCAGGGCTGGGCTCAGGGGCAGGAGGGCTCTCGCCCCAGTGCAGGGCTTACTACATGGACAGGGCTGGCATGCTCAGTGATTTGGGTCAGTCCCTGCTGGCGTGTGGCTCCTGGCAGTGTCCTGGGTCAGAGGGGCGAGGTGTGTGGCTGTCCTGGCTAGGGGCCCCCTCCAGGGAGGAGCTGGAGTTGCTGGCAGCTGGCAGCGACATGACTGGCCTGGCTGTGTGGGTAGGGCTGAGGCCACAGAGCTGGTGGGGCAGGAGCTGGCTTGGGTTTCCAGAGCTGCTACATGATGCTAGGGGTGGAGAGCATAGATGAATGGGCTGCTGGCAGCCCGAGGGGCCTTCACCTACTGACATGTCACCATGGGTGCCAGGCCTGAGCGGAGCCTTGGGCAGGTTGGCTGTGCTGGAGTGCACAGCACGACTGTGGCCAAGGTCCCGTGTTGCAAGAATGGCATCCAGTTGCTGCATAAAGGGCATGGACTTGCGGGTAATCCCTGACCAATGGTTGTGGTCAGTGATGGTGACCCACTGTGCCCACTAGGCCTTGACATTTATGTGGCACCGGCAAACCAACTGGTCATGCCCATGCTCTTACATATGGTCTGACAGCCCCTCATAAACATGGGTATTGTAGCGCCCATCCCATGTGAACAAGCTGAGCACATCAGTCTGCCCCACAATGCCATGTGGTCTGCAGTCTCGTCCAGTGATCAGTTGGGAAGTGCCATGTGGCATCGGTGAGGACATTAGCATGGCTCCTGCAATGACTCCTTGGGCCTCTGCTTGGCTGTCCCTGTGTTGCTGGGCTTGGGCAGATGCCTGCAGCACCCAGCACAGGGGTACAGTACAAGACTGGCAGCCATGCGGTGAGGCTGTACCAGGCAGCAGCTGCAGGGTCCAGGTGCGGTGGGAGAAAACTCCCTAGAGTTCATTATCTAGCTGCAATAGGTACCAGACAATGCAGGTAAAGAACTGACAGCTTTTTTATTTGCTTGGGCAAAGACCATAAAGCCAGCAAAAGGCAAAATGCCCCCCACATAAAGGCTGGGGTGATTTTTTATACTTTTTACAACAAGGCAAGACTACAGGGTTAACAAAAGTAATACTTGTGCAGTGCTTTACAGATCTTCATAACAGCATATTTCTATTAAGCTGAATTAGCACTTTTTAAAAGCTAAAAGTTAAGTAACAGTAACATCATGATACGTTAGCAAGAACTTGCAGTGGCAGATACTTCTTAAGGACACAATCACTGTACTTAGAACAATGGCTTCTTTGTCTTATCTTGTTCCTTGCTGTAGCTGATTTTACAGTACACAGACACAGATCTACTTGCTGCATTTTACTCAGAAAATGCTTAACACAGTTAAAATGATTACTTGACACAAGCAAAGGCTTAGCTATCATTCTGCC
>JAGPOW010000261.1:221646417-221672647 GCA_030014935.1 Caiman crocodilus | reverse complement strand
CTGCATTTTACTCAGAAAATGCTTAACACAGTTAAAATGATTACTTGACACAAGCAAAGGCTTAGCTATCATTCTGCCTTGTGGTCAGCGGCATTGCTAAGCCATAGGTCATGCCTTGTATTCAGCTGCAAAGCTAATACTTCTTAATAATCCAAATTATTGTTAACCTAACAGTATACTATAAGAAAACTATTCTATTTCAGGGTAATAACAAACATGCTCACCACACAGGGAGGCTGCTGGGGGTTGCCTGCAGCCAGGTGGCTCTGGCCCTGGTGGCTACAAGTTGTCTGCAGCTGGGCCTGGGTGCTGCTAGGCGTGGCAAGTGCCTGCAGCACCCTTTAGGGTTGGATGGTGAGGCCCTGGCTGCAGTGTGGCACTGTGGTGCCAGGGAGTGGCGCTGGGCTGGAGGCACGCTGCCTCAGCTGCCCTGTGGCCTGTGTAGGGGAATGCAGTGGCCAGGTGTGGCCATAGCCTGCCTGCATGTGTTCCAGGGCTCCCGCATGGCTGTAAGCTTCTAAGGGTCTGGGGCTGGGTGTGGCATACAACTACCAAAAGTGCTATCAAATCAGGTTGGCAGTATTTTTGCATCCACTTTACACACACTGGGCATGAAGTTCACTAGTGTAACTTCACTAATTCCAATAACTTTTGATGCAGCCTGGAAAAAAAAATCACAATAGGTTAAATTTCAACAAAACCATGCTAGCACTAAGTGGGAATAAATGTTGTGGTGAATCAGGGTCAGTTTGCACAGGTGAGAATGACTATCCAACGTGAAAGGCAGAGCAGAATCAGGTTGACAAGACTGTATAAAGTATATCTTTATAAGGTTTAGTTTAAGATGCAGCGTTTCTCAAATCATTTTTCATTTCACTTTTTAAAATGAAAAGCAGTTTAACATTATGTTATTCCTTTTAAGCAAATAGTTTAAATCCAAATACTTCAAACTATTTGGAGTTCATTGGAAAGCCATGTCCCAAAATATTTTTGACACAATCACTGGAGACCACTAAAATTTCTAATTGAGTCCAATTTATTTTGTAATTAGCCAATGATCTGTATTCTCTGACAAGTTTCAGCATTGCTGGAACCATTTGTTCTAGTTTCGCAATGAGTAGTAAAGTGTTGTGAGCCTACATTAGTTCTTTAAATTAGTGTTCACCTATTTTGACATTGACATTTTAAATACATTGCCAAATAGCTGCAGTCAATGGGCTAAAAGTTTAGAAAATGGGACAACGAGGAGGGGTTATTGTTGACATGTTCCTGTATAAGGACTGAAAGGCTTTGGTGTTATCCCATTTGTCAGATAGAAGTTCAATCCAATTAAGGAAGCTCTTGTCAGAAACTACATATCTGAAACCACTGTAACATGTAGAAAAGAAACCTTGAACCATTTCTATCAATTGCCTTTTTATCAGCATAAGAGAGAGTGGTTATTGGCCCTGCTTTATTTTTGCCTAAAATAATAACTTTTAACAACTGTTTCACATTATTATATGACAACCTATTTTTAATAAATGTTGATGAGCCAGCATTAATAATACTCAAGAGGACCATTGCTGATCTCTTTGCCAGAATCTTTGCAAATATTTTGAAGTTTACACTTATTAGATTATTGGGCATTTGCTTGAACAACTATTTGATGGTTCCCCTAGATTTGGAGTAATTTTAACAAGAATTGTTTTTATGCTCACTGGAAGGATATCCAATGCTGACATATGCAAGTGTATGTGGATGACTATTAACACTTTTTTGTACTTCTAAGAGGAGTCTTCTGGAACCTCATCTAATTCAAGACCTTTTGTTTTCTTTAGTTGAATTGCATTTTTTATTTCTGCTGCCACATTCAAAATCTATTTTTCTGCTTTGTCCTTATTAAAAAAATATTTTTGGTCTTCTATTTATCATGGAAATTACACTGAATTAAACAAAAGTCTCTGAATATTTGTTCCTCAGTAGTTTTCCTGTTTACATTACAGGATGATATATATTATATATTAATTTATCCTCTTTTTGTGATCAACAGGGTATTGTTAGTTATTAATGACTGTTCCAGAATTATTCCTTTGTTTGTATTTGCATAACTATAATTTACCACATCTTTCCTCAGTATTTCTGACCAATTCTGAAAAGGCAAAAATTAGCTATAGCAATTTTAAAGTTTGTATTTTGGGTTAGATTTTGAAAATTGTCTGGGTTTTGGTGTACTTTACACATGCTTTTAATTTTTGCAGTGAATACAGTAATTTTCTCTCATTTTTAAAAATGAGTATGCTATTTTACCTTTAAATTTTTTATTTTCTAGTCTCTGACCAAATAGTTGTGGGAGGTTCTTTCTGACATTTCATGAACTTTAAGTTTAAATAATAATTACTTTTAGTACAATTATACTTTGACTGCCCCTTTGAGGACCATTTCAGAAGACTTTATTTTAGCCATTATATATAATGGAATGTAGTTTACAATACTGATAGCTAATTTCATTCCAGAACTGAGTGCATTACTACTCAGTCTTTGAGAGAGCATGAGGTAGTTAATTCTGGAATGTGTATTAGGATAGGAAGAGAGAAAAGATTGCATTTTCAAGAAGCCAGTAGATATGATTTAAAAGAGGCCCACATTTTAAAATATGCATGGTTGCTTTTATGTGTGCTTTTACTGTATGTGAAAAATACCTGATGTGTATGTGCATGGTGAGGCTGAGTGTACAGAGAAACATACAACAGAATAAGCATTAAGAACGAAATCCTGGCTCTGGTGAAGTCAACAGCAAAACGCTCAAAAACGTTAACAAAGCCAAGCTTTCATCTTTTGTGTGTCACTCAGATGAACGAGAGTAGGCACACCTATGGTCAAAATATGAAAAAATAATTGCAAACGGGAGTAAGGCTCCCGCCCCGCAAAATGGGAAAAGATCTGTTGTTACCAAGGTAGCCACAGAATTTTTTTGTTTGGAAAGTGGATGAGTGTTGTTGGTGTCAGCAAGGGTAGTATTGCATGTTACGCTTAGGATGTATTACCCTGAGCTTAAAATGTGAGCATCCATGCATTCAAGCAGCAAAATGCAATTGTATCATAGCAAAGTTACAACTTGTCACAGTAGTAGTGTCTCCAAATCGTATAAAGTAACATGTGTTCAGCTATCCTCAGACTACTCCACAGAGATAATATCAATTGAAGACTCCTGGGCAGTGCTGGGACCAGTTAATTGTCAGTCCCAGCCCCATTACCACATCAGAGCCAGTTCAAGACTGCCAGTAGCAGACACCCAGCTTGCCCCTCAGATCCAGTAGCAAAAACAACACCCTCTCCCAGACTTGATTCTCCATGTCTCCCTATACTGCCATCAGTGGCAGAGACCTGGCTCACCCCAGTAGGCCAGAGGCAGGCATTCCCAGGGTGGGCAGTGCTGGGCATTCAGCAGGGAGAGCACTAGATGTGGAAGCTGTATGTCCTTATGGGTGGACATGCGTGCTGCCACACCTGATGCCAGGACCACTGTTGGAAGGAGCAGGTGAGGGGATGCAGCCTGCCTCTGTGATCATAGGAAGCATTACCATGTGACTGTTCAGTGCATCTTCTGACTTTTAATATAGCATGGTTATACTTTCTGCACTGTAAATAAAACACATTCTGAGTGTTCTGTGTGACAAGCTTCCCATGAGTACTTCTGAGGATTCAAATTAGGAGGATAAAGTTTATTAAGAAGATAAATCATTATCCATAGGTGAAATCTACTAGACAAGCCTATTGTATTTTCAGCGTCAGAGAAGAATAAGTTTTAAACATATCTCTGTGATGTCTGTAGGTATTATTGGGCTTGCTCATGCTGCCCTGCGCTCATCTGCCTACAGGTATCCTTCACATATCACCTCCTTAAGATGCCATCAGGCACTCTTCTTTGTTCATATGGGGAGTTTTCTTCTTGGACCATCTCCAGCTCTTTTGATGCATGCTGTATTTCAAGAGACTCACTTGAGGAGCATTGAGAAAGAAAATCAGCCACAACATTGTCTTTACCTGGTTGATATTAAATGGTAAACTGAAATGGCTGCAAAGACAAGGCCCACCTTGTTATATGGGTATTGTCTGTCTTGGAGGATTTCAGCCATTTCAGTGGTGCGTGATCTGTTATAACTGTGAATTCCCTCCCCAACAGGTAGTACCGAAAGTAGTCCACACCCCATTTCACCACTAGACACTCTCTTTTTCTACTGCAGCATACCTTCTTTCATAGTCGTTTTATCTCCTACTGGTGTAGGCTATTGGTCTTTCCTGCCCCTCAGTCCTCTGGGACAGCATGGCCCCTAGTGCCTATCCTGATGCATCTACATGAAGGATAAAGGGCAGTGCAAAATCCAGGGTAACATCCTTACATAAAGCCAGCTTGACTGCTTCAAAGGCTTGCTGTTGTAGCTCTATGCACCATATGGGGCCATTCCCCTTCCCCTTGATCATATTGGTAAGCGGGACTGCTAACTCTGCAAATCTTGGTATAAGTCGTTGATAATACCCAACTAAACTGAGAAAACCTCTCATTTGTCTTTTGGTTCAAGGGACCTGATAACTTTTAATCACCTCTACCTTATCTACTAAAGATTTGGTTTGTCTTTGCCCCACACAAAAAATCCAAATAATCTGTCTCGTGCTGTCCTAATGTACATTTCCTTGGGTTTACCCTCAATCCTAATCGCCTTAACTCCCGTAAAACCACTTGGACCACTGCTAGATGTTGCCTCCAAGTCTTGGTATACATGACTATATCATCAATATAAGCAGCAGTATTTTATGATGCGGGGCCAGTAACCAGTCCATCAGCCTTTGAAAAGTGGCTGCTGCACCATTTAGGCCAAAGGGCATTCTATAAATGCCCCACGGTGTTCCAAATGCTGTTTTAGCCTGATCTGGTCTTACTGGGATCTGCCAGTATCCTTTGGCTAAATCAAAGGTGGAGATAAATTCATATCCTTTCCAGCAACTCCCCAACCCAAGGCATGGGAAACGCGTCAAACTGGGCAATAGCATTGAGCTTACAAAAATCTATACACAAGCAGAGTGACCCATCCTTTTTGGGGACAGTCACTATCGGACTTCACTATGGACTTCTAGAAGGCTTAATTATTCCCTGTTAAAGCATCTTTTCTATTTTCTTCTTCGCTACCTGATAATGGTGGTGTGGTATCCTCCTCCACTTTTCCCATGCAATAGCCCCTTCTGGTGTTTTAATTCCATGCACTACATCCCTCGTTCTCCCTGGGATTTCACTGAATACATTGGCGAATTTCTCTACTACCTAGTTCAACTGTCTTAGCTGCCTCTCCATCAAACTGGATCCTGTAGCTAGTGCTTCTAAGTAGATCCTGTCTGTCCTCATGTCTCCCAACTCCCTTCCAGACTCCTCTTTCTCTGGGATAGGGGTGGTCAACAATCCCACTGGCTCCTGCCACAACTTCAACAGGTTAGCATGAAATATCTGCCTATCCCTTCAATGTCCAGGCCATAATACCTTGTAATTTACTGGACCAACCCGGCGTACAATCTGGAACGGCCCCTGCCAGCAAGTCAGAAATTTACTAGTTGAACTGGGTAACAGGCCCAATACACTCTGCCCCACCTGAAACTCTCTTTCTTTGGCCCCTTAGTTATACTGCTGCTTCTGATTCATTTGAGCCTTCCTCAGGTGATCACTCACCACCTGGTTCACCTTTGTAACAGGGTGGGGTGCCTAGGGGTGGCTGTGTTACCCACAGGTCCTTAATCTTGTCAGTCTTGCCCTACAAGCACCCTTGTTCTCACTCGCCATGTATTGTTGGCATGATGAATATATGGAGGCTGCCCTTGAGCTTTAGTTTTGGATATGGTCTGGCTAGATCCTAATAGCCCTGTTGTCTCTAGGCCCCTTGAGGTCTTGCTTCACTGTGGATGGTTCCCGAGTCTGAGGCTTATGGGTCATATGCGTGGCTCCAACCAGCCCTTTACCATGCCCCAAGCTTTGCAGACGGTACTGGCATTGTTCTGCCTAGACCTCATTGTAATTCTGCCCTTTTATCCTCATGGGGCTCTCCGCAGCTCGTGTCTCGGCACTGGGGTCTGGGCACAGCCAAATGCTAGGCCCTCGCTGGTGCCAGGGTCAGTTCCTCCCAAATACTGTGTCCTCTCTGGCCCCAGGGTCCCCACGCTGCAGTGGGCCCCCCAATTGAGGCCTTCTCCTTCCCCAAATAGCCTCACCCAAAACACTGGTTTTATCAGACAGCACACCAACCACCATGAGTCCTTGGGTGGTACCGTAACGCAGAACTCACGTCATGCTCTGCCCCTTTTAAGAGAGTAAAACTCCTTCTCTGAGGCTCAGTGCCTAGTAGGCAAGGATAGCTTATGAGGTCCTGGTGTCCCCTTTGTTCTAAGGGCAGCATATCTGCTGGCTACCACGTCTCTGGGCCCTTTCTTCCTGGAGGCTCCTTCCTCTTCAGCTGCTGGTAGGGAACTAACTCCCTGGTCCCAGCCCTGGGTTTTATATGGGCCTAGGGCCCTGCCTCCTTCAGCCAGCTGACCAGGTGCAGGTGCAGGTGCGGCCAATTCCCTCATTCATCGGCTGTCATGGCAACCTGCACACTTCTTATCTCTGCTGTAAGAGGAGCCACCTTAGTGCCCTGCTACTGCCTTCATAAGTCATTTCTTGAGGTTTGTCAAGTACTGAGAAGGGGCTGTTCCTTCATTCCCCTCCTTTTCCCACTCTTCAAGAACTACATCTAATAAGCTCTGTGGGGTATGTTCTTACACCAACTCAAATGGTGCATCCCCTAGCGATGCCTGCAGCGCCTCTCTAACCGCAAACAGCAATGGCCGGATCAACAAATCCCGCTGTCTTAGGTCTTCCTGGGTGCACCTCCTCCACATGGCATTTAATGTCCTGTTAAAATGTTTCACCAGACCATTAGTCTAGGGGTGGTAAATTGCTGTATGCAGGTGCCTTATGTGTAATACCTGGCACAGTCCCCTCATCACATGGGACATAAAATTTGTTCCCTTGTCAGTAATGGTCTCCCTTGGCAGTCCCACCCTTGAAATCTAATTCAACAATTCCTCTGCCACTTTTGAAGTCATGGCTGCCCTTAGGGGCACTGCCTCAGGATACTTCGTCTCATAATCAATCAACACTAATATAAACTGATGCCCTCCTGCACTTTTGGGGAGTGGGCCAATTACATCCAGGGCTACGCGTGTGAAAGGTTCGGAAATTACAGGCATAATTTGCAAGGGCACTCTAGGGGCTTTCTTTATGCTGACCCTCTGGCATTCAGGGCGTTGATTACAAAACTGTTCTACATCCTGGTAACACCCCAGTCAAAAGAAGCTATGTGTCACCCAGGCTATAATTTTCTCCTTACCCAGATGCACCCCCAGTGGGTAAGCATGGGCCAGTTGCAATAAACGATGGCAATAAGCCCATGGTACCATAACCTGAGCTGACATTTCATCATCTCGCTGCCCCCCTTTTAGCTGATACAACACACCTTTTCTCACCTCACACCCTGGCAATTGGTTGCACAATATTGGACATATCACCTGTTGGTCCCTTTTGGCAATCTCCGGCTCCCAGGCTCGGAACACTGGTTCCTTCCATTGTGCTTTCCGGAGTTGCGCCCCACCAGCAAATGCACTCATGTCCCATAGGTCAGCATCTTCCCTGTCTGACCCTTCTTCGTTTTCCTGGCCTGTCAGCCCCTCAGTAGGACCCACTTGATCCTGAACCTTTGCCAACAATTGATATATCTCTGGCCAGTCCTGACCCACAGTCATAGGGTGCAACAGATCATCAACTATCCCGACTGGCCATTTCTGCATGACCCCTCTTATTGTGAGCCGTACTTTCATCCTTGGGTACATGCGGACTTGTCCATGCAAACATAGCATCTGCATGGGTGTCAGCCTCACCTTTTCACTCAAAGGTACTAACTCTTTTCGGACCAAGGTTTGATCACATCTGGTATCTATTATTGCCTGGACCACACCCCCTGCCACTTCCACCAACACACGGATGGCTTAGCCCGTTGTTGTCTCCCTGCTACTCTCTCCAGACTACAATATATCATCTCCACCGGGGGTTGTTCCTGTGCAACTGTGGACTCATTCTTCCCTTGCTCTGCATATATATTTCTGGACTATATAGGCATGGGCTATTTGAACAATCCCTAGCCATGTGCCCTTTCTTTCTGCATCTGAAGCAGGTGACCTGTCATTATTGGCCAGTGGAGTCCCTTACTATCATGCTTTCCCTAGCTTTCTCCCATCTTCCCACTTATACTATTATTGGGCCTGTCCAATTTTTCACGAGCCCCTTCCCCCTGTGCACACTCAAAATCCTCTGCCAACCGCACAGCCTCTTTAGAGGTCTTGGGACGATGGCACTTGACCCCCCTCTGCGTGCCTTCCTCTAAATCAGTAAGGAACTGTTCTAATAGAATCATATCAATCACTTCCTCCAAGGATGTGACTGCTGGCTTTAGCAACCTGTTTAATAAGTCTGTTAATCTTTGTAATAGGACCCTAGGTGTCTTCTCCTCCTTTCTCTTCCATGCCCTGAACTTCTACCTATATCTTTCAGGGGTAATGTCCAGATGGTGTAGGATTTCCTCCTTAATCTTCTCATAATTCTGAGCATCTATTCTCAACATGTTACTGTAAACTGCCTGTGCCTTCCCTACTAACAGCACCCCTAATTTAGCTGCCCATTTTGATGGGTTTAATCCTGCTGCCATGGCACCCCTTTCAAAACTCTTCAAAAATACTTTGGGGTCATCTTCTGTTGACATTTTGGGTGCTCAGAAATCTATCAGATGACATTGCATTAACTCTTGCTGTCTTATCAGCTGCTTGTCCACTGCCATCTGTCTGACCTCTTGCTGCTGCAACAATTGTAAAACCAGGCCCAAAGTCTGTTGCATGACTTCTGTGCCTGCAGCGCCTCCTACTGATGGGTCAAACTCCATCTCTACCCCTGGGGTGGGTTCTGCATCCCCAGCCAATGCACCAATGTGATGTCTGTAGGTATAGGGCTTGTTTGTGCTACCCTGTGCTTGTCTGCCTACAGGTGGCGACAAGGTAGATCTTGGCTCTGGATCACCAGGTCTGCAAGGAAGTGGATCTTACTTTTTTCTTGCCTGCCATGACTTTGATGACCTATATTTTTCCTGGGAGGCAATGCTTATGGTGATCCTGCCTGGTCTTGATCCCTGTGTTTTCAGTGGGGCTCCAAATCTCCCCTTTACCCCAGCCTAGCCTCTCCAGATGGTGTTTTTGATGTTCTTCCACACCCAGGTTGCAGTGCTGCCCGTTGTAACCTTCTCTGCACCACAGGGTGTCCTAGTACTTGTTTTGGGTACACCCTTCCAGGGGCCAGTCTTGGTCTGTGCTCAAACAAAATTAAAAAAAATAGACAACAAAAGAAATCACCCCCCCCCACACGGCTGCTTCTCAGCCTTCTTGTCAGGCTCTAACAACGTCTCCCAAAAAACCCCCAATCCCTTAGTCCAGTCTCTGCTATGTGCTAGCCTGCCCTGCACTCCTATGAATGTACACAGTCTTTTTGGGGTCTCCCCCTTATGCAGGAAGGCTTGACCTATAACTGTAGATCTTTCCCTTCTGGTCCTCTTCTGTTAGAAAAACTCTAGCCTGGAAATTCTCTCTGGCTTCGTGTCATCTGTAGGTGTTGTAGGGCTTTGGCCCCTTCTTAACAGGCACCTTGCCCCCAGGTGATATCAGGATGAGACTTAGGCTTGGGTGCCACCTAGGTGGTATGGGTGCTGCCATGTCTTTGATGCTCTTTATTGTGAAGGCAGTCCCCTTCAGGTGGCTCCTGCAAGCAAAGATGTCTCAATCCCAGTTCTTTCTTTGTGGGGCTCCAAACCTCCCCTTTACCCCACCCTTAACACATCCACGGCCTGGATGAATGCCACACTTTGCAGGTCTTCTCCTGGACAATCTCTCCTCTCACCCAGGTTGCCTGCCTCAGAAAGGTTGGGCTTTCCAGGCCATCTTGACCTTCCCCAAAGCCAGTTCCTTGGCTTTAGGCCAACTGGGACACAAAAATCAACCCTGCCTTAGGGCTGGTGAGCACTTCCAAGGACCCCAACAGAAATAAACCTCTGGCCTCTGCCGATGGACTCCTGGGATCCTGTCTCCCAGTGCCCCTTGTTTGCTCCAATAAAGGAAATAAAAGGAAAGGAAGGGGACTCGCTCATCCGTCTGCACCTAGTGATTGCGGGGGCAGGCAGCTGCCCTGCTCCCCACCCTGAGCCGTCTCCCCGATTTGACCGCCTCAGAATCCTGGCTGACCTGGGGTCACTCTCCAGTTGCTGTTCCTGGGCTAGTGAGGAATGCGGCTCCCCCACCGGTCTGCTCTTGCCTCCCCGCTGGGCTGTTTGCGTAGGCCTGCAGATCCCTGCTGCCACTTCCTGTCACTGTACCTGAGCTCCTTGGTGGGGCTGCAGCGTTGCTCCTGGATGTCCCTTGGCTCTTCAAACTCTGGCTTCCTCCCTGCTCTGCCAGAACCCTCTGGTCTCTGCTCTGCTCCTCTTTTCCTCTCTTCAGCCTGGAGATCCTCCTCACTGCAGCAGTCATCTCTTTGCTGGCATCCCCCTCTCCCTCTGCTGGTTGCTCAGCTGTTCTCCCAGCTGCTTTCTGAGCAGTCCGTGTCTCTTCAAGGCTCTGCCCCCATCTCTCACTGATCTGTAGCTGCAGGCAGCTCCAGAATAGCGGAGCTTGTGTCTGCACTTCTTCTCAATTGCTGCTCATTCGGATCCCTGCAGTAAATATTGGGGTGCATGGGGCGGGGGCTTACCCTATAGGGTAAGCCCACCCTAGAAGGGCTTCCACTGCCCCTCTCACAAATATACTTGCAACAGCACAAAGCTTTGGAACCCCACTTAGTACTTGAGGTTGTGCTGATGTTTCAGTAAATTCATACGTGGTGGTTAACTTTCATTTGGAGTCCCTTGGCATTGTAGAAGCCCTTTGTAGGCACATATAAAGAAATCCAGAGTATAGAAAGGGTTTTTGATACAGTGTATAGGCAAGGACCTCCCTGTGTTTTCAGGAGAGACTTGAAGGGGGACAATGCAGAGCTGTAGGCATTTGGAGTGCATAGGTGTTCCAGACATGTGGGCTAGGGGCAGACATTCAAAAAACCTGAGCCTGAATTGATTCAATCTTTGAGGCTTAGTCTAACCTAGCTAGGCTGAATGGATTTGTAACTGCACAGACATCCCAGACATGCAGGCACATGACTGCAGTGGCTCAGGCTAGAAGCTGGGAGGTACTAGAGCAGCCCTCCCTTCCTTTCCATAGCACTGAGCTGAAGGGGTGGGGTTGGCCAAACCCTTGCAGTACTCCCTGATTAGCTCAGCAGGGAATTGATAACAGTATTTATCACCCCTTAACTCAGTGTTTATCACCCCATTAAGAAAACAGAGGGACATTACCAGCTATCTGTTGATTCTACCTGTTGATTCAGCATGGAGCATAGCCAACATATAGTCTGCTAGCTAATACACAGATACCTTTCAGCAAGGCAGAGGGAGGGGGAATTCCTGCTTAGCAGGAAGTGGTGAGGAGAGGGGAAGAGCAGCCCACAGTCTGTGCCAGAACTGCAATCAGGGAACAGAGGGGAGAGCCTCATCCAGCTTAGCATGCTGGGATGCTGGGAGAGTCTGACTTACCTTAAACAAGCAAGGGGTCTGGGGCAGACATTGCATAAACCAGTTTGACCCAAATCAGTTAAGTCTGATACTACATTCAACCAGGTTTATCTGTTCTGGGCTAAACCAGTTTCTGATCACTTAAACCAATTCATGTGTAATGTCGGTCCCTAGCCATGGAGCTGCTTGTAGGAGTTCCCAGAAGCAAAAGGGAGAGGAGCTAAAGTAATGAATAGTTTGTCAAGGGAAGTTGACTGGGTAAACCAAAGAAGGTGAGTGAGTTATGTAAAGTACTACACTACTGCTGGATCTTTGGTGGAGGAGGGCAGATCTTGGGATCTGTGAGTTTTAAGGGCTGAACTTTTTGTCTGTGTTTTAGCAGGTGGTTGAACCCATGGGGCTTTCCTCTATATTTATTTACTCACAGAAATGCTCATTCCAGCAATTAAAAAAGACCCCACTCCTTAAATATCCTTTCTACATAAGATACAAGATCTTATCACTTGGATGGGATCACCAAACACCTGGAAAGAATCAGCCCAAAACAGCTGTTCCATTTAAGTGTGATCTGAAGTTAAGAAAACATGGAAGTTTAAAAAGTTTGTTTGTTTTTTAATGTTGAAAAAAAATAGCAGCCAGTTCTTTAAGATCTGAATGACTAATGAATACATGCAACTTCACTGTTATTTCAATTTAAGTTGCTAATCTAACAAAGAGACTGACTCACAATAAGTACACAGTATACAACTTTAAGGAAAAAATGGTCCAAATATTTCTCTGGTATAATTTGCTGAACTTCAAGTCTGAACTTCAACCAACTTCAAGGTTCAACAGTGCTGAATGCACATCAGTGAGGTAACACGTATTGATGCCATCCATTAAAAGGTATGTGTAGTAAAAACTTTAGGAAGCACACAACAAAATATATATGCTATAATAATCTTAAAAATAATGTACAGCCCCTTGATTCTTGCTGAAAAAAGGACAATGGGTACATGAATAAACAGACACAGACATCACTGATGTCATGAGGCATGACAGCTTGTTGTAACCTTTGGAAATAAGCTAACCTTTTCATGTGTATAAATATGCACCTTAATCATCACAGTGAATTGAATTCCTCTGATTTCTCAGCATATGGGCCCATAATGATTACAGTCTTAAGTGACTGCCAAAGAGATGGTAGTTTATGGGTAATGTTTTAGCCACGATGGTCCAGAAATTATGTGAGATGCAAGGATTTCTTAGGGTGATATTTCTTATAGGACCAATTATGGAAAAAGAAAAGACTTTGAATCTAAGACATTCTTCCTCAGGTCCCTGATTATATAGCTAGGCGGAGCAAGTGAAACACAGCACAAGGGAGGGGCTCAGAGAATTTCTCAGGTGTAGCAGACTATGTTTCAGATGAGGAGTGTTTTATATTTGAAGTGCACCTAACTTTAGCTAGTTGATGGAAGTCAGTTGTCATGGTGTGCTGTGACCAGTGGGGTCTCTCAAGGCTCTGCCCTTGGGCCTATATTATTCAACATCTTCATTAATGATGTGGACATTGGAGTCAGAAGCAGACTGGCCAAGTTTGCCAGCGACACCAAACTTTGGGGTAAAGCATCCACACCTGAGGACAGGAGGGTGATCCAGGCTGACCTTGACAGGCTCAGGAAATGGGTGGATGAAAACCTGATGTTGTTTAACACCAAAAAAATGCAAGGTTCTTCACCTTGGGAAGAAAAACCGGCAGCATGATTATAGGCTCGGCAGTGCTATTCTGGCTAGCACTACGTGCAAAAGGGACTTGGGAGTCGTGATTGACTGTGAGATGAACATGAGTTATCCATGTGAGCTGCTGCTAGTAAAGCAAACAAAACGTTGGCTTGCATCCATAGATGCTTCTCAAGCAAATCCAAGGATGTCATTCTCCTGTTGTACTCGGCATTGGTGAGGCTGCAGCTGCAGTACTACATCCAGTTTTGGGCTCCACTGTTCAAAAAGGATGTAGAGAAGCTTAAAAGAGTCCAGATGAGAGCCATGTGCATGATCAGAGGTCAGGAAAATAGACCTTATGATGAGAGGCTGAGAGCTATGGAACTCCTCAGTCTGGAAAAACGCAGGCTCAGGGGTGATCTGGTGGCTGCCTATAAGTTTATAAGGGGTGTTTACCAGGATCTGGGGGAGCGTTTATTCACCAGAGTGCTCCAAGGGATGACAAGGTCAAATGGTCAAACTTTCCTCCAAGACTATTTCAGGCTGGACATAAGGAAGAACCCAAGGTTTGGAATAGACTGCCACTGCAGGTGGTTCAAGCACCTACTTTGAATGCCTTCAAGAGACATTTGGATGTTTATCTTGCTGGGATCCTATGACCCCTGCTGAGTTCCAGCCCCTGGGGCAGGGGGCTGGACTCAATCTTCTGAGGTCCCTTCCAGCCTTAATGTCTATGAAATCTATGACATTCCAACTACATAGTTAGTCCAATAAAAGATATTGCCTTAAGAAATCTTCACCTCTGGGAAAGAGATGGTCATTGCAACCTCAAAAAGCAACATTTGAAAACAAAATCTTTAAAAAAAAACCCACCTGTGTTTTCTGGCTGGACAAGAGCATATCAGCCAAACTAACTCTGTTTTAAAGATTCTGACTGTGGTTAGCTAGCTCTGCATAATACATTTCATAATTGGGAAAAAAAATGCAACATTTTCTGACATCATCCCAGTATGGTTTTGGACACATTGTTCTGTAGAGAATCCAACAATAACTGCTTAATTTTCCATTCTACAATTTAAAAAAAATCCAATAACTGGAACTGCACATGCTGACTATGCATATTCATCTTGGATTCAGAATCTGTACAAATGTAGCAGGTTTACCTTTCAGAGCTTGGGTTGAGTCCCAGGCTTGAGATCTTGCTGTTTTGATTGGTGGAGTTCATCCACCAATCAGGAGGCAGCAAGAGAAATAAAGTCATGCCCCTTTCCTGAGGCAAGGGGGAGAGGAGTTCTCCCAGACCTGATTGAAGACTGCAAACTGTTAGGTCTGGAAGACTTTAGGGGAGGAGCCCTGGAGAGTATAAAAGGTGCTGCATGCCCAGCACAAGGGAGATGCGTCGAGGACAGAGAAGGAGAGAAGGGAGGGGTGTAGAAGAGCCGAGGATAGTTACTCAGCAGGACGAAGCACTAGCCCAGGAAGAGCCGCTGAAGACTTCTATCAGTGGGGATTGGCAAACAGCTTCAGCGGTTAAGCTTGCAGTGTGCAGCACTGTGCACGGTGTCCAGACCCTGAAAGCTACATGAAGCAGCTTGGATCTGCAACCTCGAGTGTGTGGCCAGAGACACGGTGCACAGGCTGCTGCATGGAGCAGGATCTTTGGAGCTCCGGGGGTGGCTCAGGTCCTCAATCTCCAGAACAAGGCTGGGAGCTTGGTGCAGGAGGTGCTGCATGGAGGGTGAAAGACTCTGGGAGCCGCTTGAGGTGGCTTGGGATAGCAGCTCTGTGCAGACGGCGCTGCCCAGAGGGTCCGGGAGCAGACCAAGCCTTGGTGCTGCACATGGCTGTCTGGGCCTCCAACCCCTAGCACAAGATAGACTGCTCACTACACACTATGGTGCAGGTGGCCCTAAGCCAGGCCGGCAGCAGCAGAGTTGGGCAGCAGGAAAGCCAGGCAGGGAACAGAGCTCAACCTGGAGAATGGGAGGCAACCCCCAGGGACTATGGAGTAGTAAGTTACCCTGGAGAGAAGGTCCCAGCGGGGAAGGGACCCCCAGAGTTACAAAGGGGCACAACATGGGCCAGTCCTGGGTGATAGCAGGGGAGCTGAGGAGTCTTTGGGGTCTCTCTCTCCTTTTCTTCTCCTCCTCCTTTCCTGTAGTGGTACTTTGGGAGTGGGGTCCCTGCTGTGGAGGGCACCCAGGTAGCCTAAGGATTGCTGGTTGTATTTGTGGACTGTGCCTCAGTTTATGTGCATAATTAGAAGTAATACTTTGTATATTAATAGCGTTATAAGGTTGCCCGATCAATATCCTTTGTTCTTGGTTGTTCTATGGTTCAGCTGTATTTTTAAATAATAATTGGTTGTGTGTGTGTGTGTGTGTGTCTATATACACACACACACACACACACACACAGTATAGGGTTTATTGTTATGTAAATTTGGACATATATATATATATTGTCTGTGCTCAGTAATTAGAAGTGCCTCGGCACTGCAGAATTGTTAGCACAATGTGAGCACTCAGTGCAAAAGTCCCTCAATACGGCAGGAAAAAACCTTGGTGCAATGATGAGTCCTCGCCAAAGCTTGCAGTTGCACTGTTTGCATGAATGCTACTGATTGGCTTATCGTAAATTATTCCTACTTGGCGGCTGACAATTAGTTCGTTAGCCATATAAAAGCTACGGCAAGTTTCCGCCCAAGTTGGAGAACTCCATGTGTATGTCAGAAGAGACTTCCACGTGAATCCCAGAGTGAACTTGGAGGCCTGATCAACCACCAACGACTCCCCATCACCATTCATCCTGATGTACCCTGTACCCTGCATGCTTGGAAAACATTGGTGTGCCACCCAGTCTTTTTTTTTTGCAACTTGTACGGAGTGTACCTGCACTGCATGCATTGACGCGAGTCCCTGTACTGCAGTTTGTAAGTAAAGTTTTTTTTTTTAATTCAACCAACAAGCTTCTGTGCCTCATTCCACTCCATCAGTGCAGCCCCATCTGGCTATTCTCGGCCCCCACATGGCATCACGAACAGGATCAATATCTGGGGAAGACGCAATGGAGTTGGAATTAGTTAAGAATTGCCCCTGGCGCAACGGGAAATGCCACATGCTGAACACTGTGGAGTTAGGTGCACACATCGCCCACCACCAAGCGGGAGGAATGGGTGGAAGACACGTAAGCGATTACCTCTCGCTTGAAGGAGAAGGGGAAACTGCGAAAGAGTGGGAAGTACATCTCCACCCTGGGGCATTCGGATGTGTGATGGAAGTGAGTGGGTTTGCAGACCCCGAGAGGAAGGGGGTACCAAACCCTTCACTGGATTAAAGCTGGATGAAGAAAGCACTGCCCTCAGCCAGGAGTTTGCCCACTGCATGTGCTCTGTGCAGGAGGGCGAGGAGCCGGCGCTGATTAATTTAGCCCTGGTGCCTGAGCTGAGAGACTCAGAGCTTCTTCCCGAGCTCCATGGAAAGTTAGAAGCAGAAGGTCACTATGCAATTAAGAGGACCGACTCGGAACACGGAAAGGGGAAGATGCTGCATACAATGTTCCACATGGCTACAACCTTGATGCGGGAAAAAGCAGATCTAGAACCCTGACTGCTTGCCATTCAGGCGGCTAAGCAGACGGCAGTGGAAAAAGACCCCGGTCCTCCACCATTTCAAGATGGCGATGAAACGGAAGGGAGCCACCCAGAGGACCCGGAAGGGAAGGGCAGAGCTACCGGCAGGCAGGCAGAAGTTCAGTCAGTGACTCCACCCCCAAGATGACATCACTCCCAACGGGCCCACCTCTGGGCTACAACAAGGAGGCAACGGAAGAAGAGCTATGCCAGAGTTCCCCTTCAGCTACAGTGACATCTCAGACGGCCACGCACCCTGTGGCAGCGAGAAGACGAGTGATTGGTGCACAGAGTGCAACCTGCACCACTGCTAACACCTATCACACCGGAACCTGGACCGGATTGCAGGAACTATGCAAGAAGTCCAAGATGAGACCTGAAGAAACCTTAGCTATGTGGTTGGGACGCCTGGTCATGGAGTTTCGGTCTGACCTGGTGGACCGAGAAGAGGAGAGTTTTCTGACTAGACAAACCTAATGAAGCAGAGGATACACCACTGACATTGATATGGTGATGTGCAACCCCCACTGGCCCATTCCACTTCCAACGCTTGTTGCAGGTCAGGCTAGCCAAAAGTCATATGCATGGCATGGAGGCTGTCTGCTGAGAGTTGATGTGGAACACATTTTGCTAGTGGTCATAGGGATCTTGTGCTGCACCTGGAACCCTAAAGCTTGTGCACTGAGACTGACATCATCCCAGCAGCGAGGACCGTGGCTTCACCGTTACTTGCAAGATCCTGGAGCTGTTCCAATCACGCTCAATGGCGTGGAAGCCTGCATTGAAGTATATGGAGGAAGGACTTCCATCATCCTTCGGATTCTTAATTCATTGGCCAGACATAAGAACGTCCAGCGACTTGGGGCATTGATCCACCACATGCCCATACGAGTCTAGTTCTCAGCAACAACAAGTGTCGACGCAGAGAACGCTGGAAGGACAGGCCATGTTCAGATTCCTCCTGCATCATTCTAGACTCACAAAGCAGCAGTTATGAATTTTGGGAGATGAGGGTCAATGGAAACTGGCATACGACCTGGGTTTCTGATATTCAGCCGAGCCAGACGATGGGTCATTGTGTTAGAATCCAGAATGCATTAATAGCGTTGTAATGTAAGTTGACTAATTGTTTAGAGATTTTCTTTCTTCACAGGTCTGGAATCCGGAGCGTGTGCTGGAGCCAAACCAGAGAGAGAGAGAGAGAAAGAATACTCCAAGAAGCAAGTACTAGCTTCATGACACCCACTGAAATCCTTGTAGTTGAACTTTTTGTGACAAATGTAATCATGTGCATTTGTGTTGTTATAGGTTATTGTTTAATCTGGTTTTTAGAAAACAAACTTGTTTCGTTGTCTACATTTGTTTATACCTATTTGCCTCGTGAACTTGTCGGGCAAGGCGATGATTTGACCAACTCGCATGTGCTCCAAATTCAATGTGCCATCGGCAAGGGGGCATGTCTGTGCTCAGTAATTAGAAGTGCCTTGGCACAGCAGAATTCTTAGCACAATGCGAGCACTCGGTGCAAAAGTCCCTCGATACAGCAGGAAAAAACCTTGGTGCAATGATGAGTCCCCGTCAAAGCTTGCAGTTGCACTGTTTGCATGAATGCTACTGATTGGCTTATCATAAATTATTCCTACTTGGTGGCTGACAATTAGTTTGTTAGCCGTATAAAAGCTACGGCAAGTTTCTGCCCAAGTTGGAGAACTCTGCGTGTATGTCAGAAGAGACTTCCACGTGCATCCCAGAGTGAACTTGGAGGCCTGATCAACCTCCAACGACTCCCTGTCACCATTCATTCCGATGTACCCTGTACCCTGCATGCTTGGAAAACATTGGTGTGCCACCTGGTCTTTTTTTTTTGCAACTTGTACGGAGTGTACCTGCACTGCATGCATTGACGCGAGTCCCTGTACTGCAGTTTGTAAGTAAAGTGGTTTTTTTAATTCAACCAACAAGCTTCTGTGCCTCATTCCACTCCATTGGTGCAGCCCCATCTGGCTATTCTCGGCCCCCATATATATAATTTATCTCCTTACCCTGTAATGGTTTTGTTGTAATAACTGTATACAAATTTATTAAGTAATTGATTGACTGGGCCTGATTCTATAGGGGACGGAGGTGGCCGCTGGACTGTTGTGTCGCTCTGCAGCACACCACCCTGCCAATAATTCCCTCGGTTGGAGAGGGGAGTACAAACCCATGTACACCTGGGCTACACAAAAATGGTAGAAATAAATTTATTTAAGGATGAATTTCATCTACACACACTTTTCTTTTTATAAGAGCCAGCAATACCTTGATAGCATCAGAAACCCTTAGCTTAAAAAAAACCCTGCAAGTTTTCTGCAGTGCAACAAGGATGTTGCCTCACTTTTTTGGGGCGCTGAAAATGCTTTCAATATTATGACCTGTGGGTTCTTTCCTTAGTCCTAAAAGGATGGCAGTAGTCCGTGAAGCTAATGATTACTTACTCCTGTGGTACTACTTGGTTACTAACATTTTAAAATCCTGACTAGGGCCAAGTGGTAAAGACCAGTCACTTGTGAGCATGCCCATTTGGAAGTTTTGGTGGTGGAGCCGCCTCACCAAATGAACAGGTCATTGGTGAAGGAACTGCTTTCAGAACAGGAAATTACCTCATAACCTAAGACCTACTGGTCTTATTGAGATCAGGAACAATAGTAACTGAGAAGGTGCCTACTCAGAAGCAGAATAGCCCTTTAATCTTATAGAGGATTCAGCTGTTGTCCATCCTAAGAAGGAAAAAAAATATTTTCCTTTGCATGCTGATTTTAGGCAAAGATGCACTGAATCATTGGCCATGTATCACAGTTAAACTGGCTGCTATCAACATCCATTCCTGCTGCTGTGCTCAATAACTTGATCCTTCGCTTTATACCTTTCCTTGATATTATAAGCAGTAGTTACTATTCAGCACAATATCACCCAATTCTGAAAGAGCAGCTGGCACAGAATAGCCTGTGAATACAAGACTGAGTGAAAGCTGATTTTGATATTGCTTTGTGTCTTTCTATTGACACCATTCCTTTCCTTCTTTCTTTTAACATGAGTGTGAAGGGAATATGGATAGGGAAATGAAATTGAGGAGAAGAGAAAATAAAAAAGGCGAGGGGAGCGTAGAAAGTTGACAGCAGCAGAGAAAGCTGGCAAAAACTTCCAAATTACATTAAAAATCTTTAAAAAATAATAAAAACCTTCCTTCTAACTTTTAAATAATAACCTATGGTAGCCTGGAACAGTAAAGGTTCTCATTATTCAAGTCTTCAGTTTGGTAACATATTATATAAAGGGAATATTTATATGCTTATGCTTTATGAAAGGTTAATAAATGATCAATGTGTGCTAAAAAAATGTTACAGACCTGAATGACATTACACGTCATTACACGTGATTTTATGCATGACAGTAAAAAGTGTTATAGAGGGTTATAAGCCATGATATTAACATTAAACTCTTTGTTGGGAGTTCACTTGACTCATTAATCAGCTTCTAAAGTAAAAAGAAAACTTTAAAAGCAGCCACAGATGAAAAGTAGTAAGTTTTTATGGCCCGCCGTGGAAACTTCGGAAGTCCAATTTTAATCTTTGCTCACGCTACAGCAGACAAGTCATATTTTTTTGCTAGTTAATTGAGTAACATCTATTTAGGCATTTCATGTTTAGTTCGTCATATACGTCACCTAACAAGACCCTCATTTTCTGGGTTTGCTCATAACTTTGCCAAATTTTACTCATTAGGGCTGAAATGTTCCATATCAAGTGTCTGCCTCAGTCTGATATTTTAAGTTTCAACAGAAATGGTTTGCTAGCTTTTTGAAGAAATGTGATTAAGGAAAATACATTGTTTTTCTCATATTAAACATTATTTCAACTATTTCTTTGAATAGTTCTAATGTAGTTTTCATCAGGGACTTGAAATTTGGCCAAAGATGGCCTATGTGTTGGGATGTGTGTCTTCTGCTGTTTCTGTGAAAAACTACCAAAAGCTTGGCCGGGTTATACATTTTTGAAAAATAAGTTTAAAATGCTCAAACAGAAACTTGATAGAGCAGTGATTCTTAAGGAGGGTGCCCCAGCACCCTCCCCAGTGCTCCATCTCCACTGCTAGGCCCCTCTGTAAGAAAGTAAGCACAGTATTCTACAAATTAGTTTTTGAGATTGGGTGCCTCAAGTCCAAAAAGATTGAGAATCACAGTTTACAGCTACATTCTCCATCATTTCTTTCTTTACTTAGTATGCTCCAAACCTTCTATATAGGTGCTGACCAGGGAGAGACTGAGCATGCGCCAGTCTAAGCTTCAGGTGGGCAGCAGGATGTTCTATGCAATTGGTGCTACCGTCTGCTGTACTCTCCAACTCTCCCTGCTGGCATGGAAGCAGCATAAAGGAAAAGGAAGCATCCTGACTGAAATGTCCAAGGTAATTCAAGGGGAAGAACTCAACTGAAGGATGGAGTGAAGGGTTATGGGAGTAGAATTATAGAATCCTAGAAAGTTAGGGTTGGAAGGGACCTCAGGAGGTCATCTCGTCTAACCCCCTGCTCAAAGTTGGACCATCCCCAACTAGATTATCCCAGCCAAAGCTTTGTTAAGGTGGGTTTTAGAAGCTTCCAAGGATGGAGAGTCCATAGCCTCTGTGGGCAACCTGTTCCAGTATTTTACTATTCTCCTGGTGAGAAAATTCTTCCTAATATCTAACCTAAACTTCCCCTTGCTGCAACTTGAGACCATTGCTCCTTGTTCTGTCATCTGCCACCACTGAGAACAGTCTAGGTCCATCCTCTTTCGAACCTCCCTTAAGGTAGTTGAAGGCTGCTATTAAATCCCCTCCCAGTCTTCTCTTCTGCAAACAAAAGAAGCCCAGTTCCCTCAGCTTTTCTTCATAAGTCATGTCCCCCAGCCTCCTCACCATTTTTGTTGTCTTCTGCTGGACTCTCTCCAATCTGGCCACACTCTTTCAGGGGGTGGGTGCGTGTGTGCAAAACTAGACACTGTACTCCAGATGTAGTTTCATCAATACCATATACAGGGGAATAATCACTTCCCTTGATATGCTGGCAACACACCTACTGATGAAACCTTTAGCTTTCTTTGCAACAAGGCCACACTGTTTGCTCATATTCAGCTTATTGTCCACTGTAACACCTAGGTCCCATCCTGCAGAGCTGCTGCCCAGCCAGTCAGCCCCCAGCCTGCAGTGGTGCATAGGATTGTTTTGTCCTAAGTGCAGGACTTTGCATTTGTCCTTGTTGAACCTCATGAAATTTCTTTTGGCCCAAACCTCCAAGTTGTCTAGACCACTCTGAATCCTAGCTCTACCCTCCAGTGTATGTACTATTCCCCAGAGCTTGGTGTCATCAGCAAACTTGCTAAGGTTGCACTCTATGCCATCTTCCAGGTCGTTGATGAAGATACAGACAAAACTGGCTACAGGACCAACCCCTGGGACAATCCACTTGATACAAGCTGCCAGCTAGACATTGAGCCATTGATTACTATCCTGTGAGCCTGCTGAGCCAGCCAGTTTTCTATCCACCTTACAATCTGTTCATCCATCCCCGGGTTCTTTAGCTTGCCTGTGAGAATGTCGTGGGAGACCGTATCAAAAGCCCTACTAAAATTAATGTATACCGCATCCACTAGCCTCTCCATGTCCACAGAGCCAGTCACCTCATCGTAGAAAGCAATCAGGTTGGTTGGGCATGACTTGCCCTTGGTGAATCCATGCTGACTGTTCCTAATCACTTTCTGTTTTTCCAAGTGCTTTGAGATGGATTCCTTGAGGACCTGCTCCATGATTCTTTCAGGTGTTGAAGTGAGGCTGACTCGTCTTTAGTTCCCTGGATTCTCCTTTTTCCCTTTCTTGAGTATGGGCACTATGTTTGGCCTTTTCCAATCATCCAGGACCTCTCCTGATCACCATGAGTTTCCAAAGATGATGGCCAGTGGCTCTGCAATCTTATCAGCCAACTCCCTCCCTCCCACTGAATCCCTTGGGTGCATCCCATCTGGCCCCATGTACTTGTACACATCCAGCTTTTCTAAATAGTCCCTAACCTGTTCTTTTGCCATTGTTGGCTGTTCACTTTTTTGCTAAAAACTGTGCTACCAGGTGCAGTAGTCTGGGAGCCGAGCTTGTCTGTGAATACTGCAGTAAAAAAGCTTGTTTGGTAAATAAAAACTTTTATTTTCACGTGAAGATATGTTCATATAACAACACAGGTAAAATGGTAAATTGGATGGACAAGTAATCTCGGTGAAATTTCAAACAACGTTATAAAGAATAGGCTGTATAAAATTCTGTGAAGCAAATAACATTCATTTATCTAAATTCACAGCATCATCACAGAAAGCAAGAGCACACAAAGCATAGTTATAGAAATAATAGAGAAACTTCATTGTCAATGGCAGTTTTTGTGGGCCTGCTGGTATTTACTCAGTGATAAAACTATTGCTTTCAACAAGGGCAAGACAAAGCTGTTTATGTTAATTTTTCAGGGTTGGATTTATAGCTACTGTAATTGCTTTGAAATATCAATACATTTGGTCTGATTCTGCTCACACACTTGCTTCTCACTTATGTTTACCTGTGCAATTGTTCATCATTTATACAGGTGCAAATTATATCAGATTCAGTCCCTTTGAATCTGGAAGATGCCCCTACCGTACCCAGCTTTGGTTTAGTACAAATTACTTGAGAGTACATTCCTTTAAATTAGATTTACTATATTGTACTGTACTGTAGATTTATTATACTGTAGGGTAAAATTTGAAGTACTGATTAACTGGGTCTTCCCTAAGTATCTCTTGACCCAGAAATGTATATATGTTAAATCTGTGCTGTTAAATGCTGCACTGGGAAATCTTTGCATGTTAATACCTGGGTTGGCTGAATGTTTGGCACAAAAAGCCAAGCTAAAGAGATCTATTTTTAAGAAATTGGCTAGAGTTGGAGAAATTCATATGTTTCACTCGGTATTTGAAATAGCATAATACTAGATGGCATAATCCCAATACAACTCTGACAGTTTTATAACAAAACCCTGCTTCTAACTGGAAAGAGAAAGTTCTTGTGACTGAAAGCATACAAAAAAAAGATAATCCTGGTATGGTTCTCTTGCAGCTCCACAACAACAATACTCTGTCAGGCCAATATTCACATCAGAACAAAATTTGGAGCATTTTGCATTAGTCATGAATGGAAGAATGATGTTCATAACATGGATAGCACAGTCTGTAGCAAAGAGAGTTGTCACTAAGGATTGCTCAAAGAGGGAGACTTCACAATCAGACCACTGAATAAGGCACTGCCAAATCTTTAAGTTCTTTTTATAACATATATTTTAAGCAATTAAGAGAAGAGTCTTTTTACATTCTTTCATTAGCATTATAAACAAAACTGATTTTGCAAGTCTAAATAAAGCCCAAACAGCACAGAAAAAAATGTAATTTAATGCTAGAAATGCCAAATGCAAAATAATGAATTCACAAATCTTTGTAAATGATTTCATACAAAAAAAGGACTCCGAATTCACATGCCAAAATTCTGCTATAGATTTCAGTAATGGATAACAATAATGGTACAGACAATATGTCATGGGCAAGTGTCATGGGCTTAACCTCCACAGCATATGTATCTCTACTGTGAAAACTACGTATATTGCTTTTAAACTAAGAATGGTTTATAGAACCAATAACATTTCATTGCTATAAAATCTATAAAAATCTAGTAGTCTCTGTGCCTTGATGAAAAATACTGCTTTACTTGTGACTTCACATTATTTTTGTTTTAGAGAAATTGTCTTTTGAAAATTTTTTCTTAACATGTCCAAGACAAATCCAAGACCTTTAACAGAAATTGTTCTGGTGTCTAACTTCTGTTCCAGGCATGCTGAGACTACAGATACTAAGCCAAACTCTTCCCTGGCCTAATTCCACTGACGGAAGTTGGCCAAGGAGAAATTTGACACACTGATTTGAAATTCTTCACTGTGCTTAGGGCAGATTGCTGCTGAATACTTCAGTGGATGAGCCCTAATGCAGCTAAAACATCTAAAGTTTGTGCTGAAGTCACTGAATTCATATCCTGCATTGTTCTGGTATTCCTCCTAGAGTTATTAAGGAAGTGATTCTTTTTATTATAATGTAACACCCACAAATACTTGGGTTGTATATGGCAAAGTGTGTGCTTTTGGTTGTTGTGTACTGTGGTGTGCATGTGTATGTTTTATGTGGGCAATATAGCCCCGCTTGTTCTAGCCCTGTGCTCTGCACATGGAAAGCTGGGGCCTTGTATCTGGGCAAAATATATAAAATCCTCTGGCCTGATTGGGCAGGGGGAGAAAAGACTTTTCAGGCAGATTGGTTAAGACAAAGACAGGATTATGGCACTCCCTGACTGGACAAGGCCATAGTCATGTCATGCAGAGGGATGTAAGGTGACCTAGGCAGGTCTGGGGAGGAGGAGAAGCTGCCAGGGGCTGCTGAAGAGCAAAGTCTCTTCCAAGGGAGAAGAAATTAGAAGATAGTGAAAGGGAAAACTTGGGTAGAGGGGAGAGAGAGGGAGTATCTGGGAACTCCTCTCTCCTCCTTTTCTTCCCCCTTTTCTGAGGTTTTAAGGGATTAATACTGGGGAGGAGGGTATTGGTTCTTTGAACTGGCTGGATAGGAATTAGGTTTGGTAGTTTTAAGCTGGAAATGTCTAATTCTGCTGGTATTGGGCCAGGGTTGAGTTTTGCAACTCCCTGCTCCCAGTGAAGCTGTGTGACCCAAACTACCTGCATCTCAGGCTTAAAAGGTAGGCCTGGCTTTTCCCCTTTGTTTCTTTGATGGTCCTTTGCTCCAGTCAAGCTGTGTGTTTGGGCCAGCTGTAGCCAATAATCAACCTGGCTCTGTTTTGAGTTTGTCCTGCTGTTTCAGCAGGCCATATAATCCAACCTAGAAGTTTTGGGGTGCGTGCATGCTGGCTGGAGCCATAGTCACCCCCTGCGTGTGTGCGCAGAAATTTGGCAGAACTGGCACCCATTGCAGGGACATACGGAGAATAGATTGTGGCTCTGCCCTGGGCCTCAGTTCCATGCAGACACCGCCCTGTGATCCCAATCCTGGCCCCGGCCTCAGCTCTGCCTGCCCATCCCACACCTGGACACTGCTCCCTCCCCACCTGCA
>JAGPOW010000261.1:221624241-221646317 GCA_030014935.1 Caiman crocodilus | reverse complement strand
CTACCCTCTGCATCTGGCACACCTGGTGGTGGGTGTGCGGTGGATGGGCGGGGGTAGCAAGGACTGCTGGGAAACTGAGTTCAGCCACCTCCAACCTACATGCACGCGCACGCACACACACACACAGTCTTTCCATGGGAGCAAAGATTGACATGCTACTACTTCTCTAAGAGCATTCAAGTCCCTTGCAATGCAGACGGACCCATGCTTTTGAGCAGCTCCTCCTGGTGCAGCAAACCCAAGGAGCAGCTCGTAGGACTGTCCGGTATGAGCCCTCTCTCCTGAAGGGCAGGTATAGGGGTGCAGGCTCCTGGAACAACCCATTTGGAAGTCCCAAGTCCCAGACTACCTGGGTATGGATGAAGCCTCCCCTAAGAGGGTACCACCTGTAGACTTTGCTTTGTAGTGTGCTTTAAAATTGTATTTAGTGTTTTATTTTGTTTTTACTCTCTGTAATAAATTGTGGGTTTTGGGTTTATACTGCTTGTGAGGAAGGGGGTTTGTTTATAAGAGGTTGCCCTAGCAAATTTAGTGTTCCTGGATTTATGGGTGGGGGCTGAAGTCACTGGTATAATTTATAGGGTACCCCAAAATGTGAACCTGGCCCTTCTTGATGCCGATTGGTGCCTGGCAGAAGGTTTCCATTAAAATGAGGTATTTTTGGTTTTCATTAACTGTCCAATTGCAAGTGGCACTGTATACACACACACACACAGTCTTAGGAAGCTTATGTACTAACAGCTGCAAGGATTGACAAAGGTGAAGGGGAAGTGCACATGGTTACGGTTGGTCAAACCTGGTGATACAGTGTATGAGAACACACTTATTAAAACAAAGACAAGTGAACTGTCCAGGTATGATCCAACTTTGCCATTATGAGTCATTTATTTTATTGCAGGTTTCATGGGAAAGGTTGGTCTTCAGGAGAAAACTCTCCCAAGGTTTAGTTTTAACTAGATCTTGTATTGTTCAGTGACTTACATCATGCTGTGCTGATTAGTGAGAATTCAGATACTGACAGAAACAGGCCTCTATCAGATTACTAGACTTTTGGGTATTTTGGAAAATATATATATACACCCACTATAGGACTATACATGTCACAGACTCTCAAAGATCCAGTAAGATCCAATTATTGTGTTGTGCAGACATTGTGTCATGTAGTGCCAATCAGTGAGAACTCAGATGTAGCATGAAACAAATCTGTCCAACTTCTTGCCTCTGAGTGATTGCTGAACACCATACTTGGTTCAGTCCCCAGGGTGCCAAAAGGGCAGCTGTCACTAGCTGAGCCACATAAACACTGATTTTTCTTTATATGTGTAAATATAATTTTATGTGTGATAAAAGCATTTCATACTTGAACAGTCTGAGCAGGTAAACTGTGCCCTAGGGGGAAGTAAGAGGAGGAGGTTCATTCTGGGGCTGGTGAAAAACCACTATAGGATACCAAAATCTTTCTTGAACAAGAGACCTTAATTAGCAAGAATATCAACAGACTATAAGCACATAGCCCTAGTTTTAATTTTGTTATGTGAAGAAAGCCACTCCTCTTCCTGGAATTTCTCATTTCAGTAGGGAGACATCAAGTGGCTAAATGCCATAACTACAATAAATGCCATGAGTAAAGAGTCTTCATTATCAGACTGTAGTACCCGCTTTAACAAATTATACAATGGAGGTTCTTTCATCTTGAAAAAATAACTTTGTTATCATGGTGTCTTCCTTGCCAAGTAAATTTGTGGTCACTAACTCAATCCTTGGGCTGAAGCAGTTTCTACAGCTGCATCTGTATGGCTTCCCTTTTGACCTAAGGTCTACTATCTTTCTGCTGGGAGCACTACTGTGTAGCTGAACTCAGGGCTGCTGTGAGACATATCATGGGACTGTGCTCATGCACTCTCAGGAGAGCCTGCCAGTGGAGTTTGGGGTATATACACAGCTCTGCTCCAAACTACTTGAGGATGTTCCTAGAATGTCTCCTCCGCCTAATCATTGTGTCACAGGGGGAGAAGCCCCGAGGGGACTCTGGAGCTCCTGGAAGGAGCCGCGGAGGCAGAAACAGGCAACAAAGTAGAGAGGAAAGAAAAGAAAAAATTGAAGTTACTTACCGCAGGAGCCAACGGAACACCGGAGAAGCCCGCGTGCAGCCTGGGCGCGGAGTTAAATCACCTGGGGTCGGCAGGTGACATCAGCAGAGACCGCCGGCTGACGGGGATAAAAGGGAGCACGTGGCTGCTGGGAGGCGGCTGGGCCAGAGACTGCTGGAGGCGCGGAACACCAGAGCTGACTGCCAGCACGCACCCTGGACGGGAGAGAGAGCCCAGAGAATGCAGAACGCTGGAACTGACTGCAGGCGTACACCCTGGAGGAGAAAAGGGACCCGGAGGGGAACAGATGCCAGAGGACGGTGTGGCTACAGCGGGTGAGCCGGGAAAAAGCAGGGAGAGAGTCACAGTGGTGTGGACTCACCACCACCTTCACAACCCAGGGAAGACCCAGAGGGAGGACTGTGGCCGGGGGTGGATCCAGGAGGGAGAGTGCAGCCCAGGGACGACGCGGAGAAGGGATGGCAGGACAGCGCAGGTCCAGAGAGAGGGATCTACGGTGGGGAGAACCTGGAGAGAGTGTCGCACCTTGGGGAGCAGGGCAAGGAGTGGTGGGTAGCTGGCCCGGAGAGTGAGGGCTAGCAAGCGGCGTCATGTGTAGTGACTGGATTGAGGAGCAGGGGACCGTTGGGCGACTAGCTGTATTTAAGTTTAGTAGACTTTCTTTTGTTTGTGATACCCCAGATTGGAAGGGGCTGAGGCACGGTGGTGGGGGAGTGAGGAAGGCGAACCCATTGGTGGCGTGCCAGAGAGAGCAGCAACGGGAACACCAAGAACTGCCGGGTAGGGTAAGGGCAAGGTGAAAGGGGTGGAGGAGCCTTGCAGAAGATCTCTACTGTAGGTAGCTGAAGAGGGCAACCACCTGGCCAGAAGCCCCACCCACTGGAAGATCAAAGTTGTGGCAGGTGAGAAAGGGGCGGACCATGGCGTGGAGAGAGATCTGCTCCAAAGCTACCTGCAACAGCCAGCCAGATATCTGCAAATCCTCGGGGCAAGGAAGCCCGAGGAAGGATGTTTGACACCTGGCGGCTACACATTTGTTTCTGGTGAGCCCCAGTAGATTATACGGGGATATTTTATTTTGTTGGTAGCAGACCCATGGCCAGGAAGGAAGCCATATGCACTTCATGATCTGAAACCATTCTCCCTTCCAAATATCACTAATGGATCCATGTGGAAGACTATTCACTCTCCTCACCTCCAAAGGAGTTCCTGGAGGAGTGATTTGCTCCAGTGAGGAGTTTTGCTCCAGTAGTCACGGTCTGGAATTTTAACTTATAGGATTGTTTCACTGTATAGACATACAGTTATTTATTTGTTTATTTTACTTTGAGTTAAAGAAACAAACAAACCACAGTTGTTTTTCATACTTAGCACAGAGGTAAATGATAATGGCTTTTCTGAAGTTCAGTTTGCTACATTGCAACTGAACTTGGGCCAGTTATGTAATACAAATGCACTTTGACATAAGATATTTCTCCTAGCATTCTGTAGCGACTCCTTTCCTTAGTCCAGCAGTGCTCAACCTCTTGGCCCATGGGCCAGATTTAGCTTGTGGAGCTGTTTCATCTGGCCTTCAGGGCTCCTCATGGGTCTAGAAATTTGGCAGAACTGGCACCCATTGCAGGGACATACAGAGAATAGATTGTGGCTCTGCCCTGGGCCGCAGTTCCATGCAGACACCGCCCTGTGATCCCAATCCTGGCCCCCTACCCTCTGCATCTGGCACACCTGGTGGTGGGTGTGCGGTGGATGGGCGGGGGTAGCAAGGACTGCTGGGAAACTGAGTTCAGCCACCTCCAACCTACCACCCCACCTTCCAGTCTTGTATACCATAGTACTTGGCACTCTCAAAAGTTGCATGTAGGGATGGGGCAGGTTGCTCCAGTGGCTCCTTTGTGTTCACAGGCAGTGGGACAAGCACCATGCACCACAGCCCAGGCTGCTCCTCACACCTGGGTTGGATAGGGCTGAGGGACCCATAGGAAGCCAGCTGGAATTACTTGGCAGACCAGACCATGTCCTTTGTTCTGTTCATTATATCTATAGCTTCTTTTCTAATGTACCTCCAATTCCTCCCAGTTTTAAGAATTTTCCATTCTCTTCCTCCAAAAGCAGAGGCAAAGCAACTATTAATAACTCAGGGCTTGTACCTACTAGGAGCTCTCTAGTCTCAGTTTGAGGTGACCCGTTTCCTTTTTATGTACGACTTTGAAGCAACAGCTTCTTATCTGACCTGTGCCTGGCAATTGTTATTTCTTACTCTTCCTTAGCTTTGCCTTTTTGCCATCTGCTTTTATAAATTCACAGTCCTAATTTTCCTTCTTTCAGACTTCTCTGGTTTGTATTGTTCTCTGCCCCTTCTATTGCTGTCTATTGTTTATTTTCTCTGATTAAATGCAGTACTTCCTGTTGTGCTTTTAATCATTTTGATTTTACTAGATATATTTGGACTGCAGCATCGTCATCTGCACTGAAAATATCCAGCTATAGATTTCACATGTATTGTTGAATTCTTTCAACTTTTCTTTAACCTTTCACATTCCTTCATATTCTGCCTCCAGTCATTCAGTTTTATTATTTTTACTTACTGCTCTTTGAAGAGACCTTCATCAACCTTTTCAAACCTATTTCAAATAATTTGGTCTTAAGTACTCTCCAGTGAGACTCTTTGGTCTGGGTCTCCTTTTAACTCCAGTTTTATGCCCAATGACTTCACTGAACTTGTTTCTAAGTTGTGAGAATGTAAAATAAGTTGAGTTCCTTATTTTCAGCTCATTTCCAATAATCAGGTCTAGAACAGGATCTGATCTAGATGCCTTTTTAGGATGCTAATTTTAAACTTTTGTCTTCTGTTGGACTTCCCCCAGTTACAGATACATTGTTTTCAAAACCAGAGCACTAATATCAGAAGTGAAAAAAAACAGTTTAAGAAGTTTCCTTGATTAGAGATGAGTAATCTCTAATGACAAATTTCTGCCAAGATGGATTTATTGGCTTCATGTTGTATGCTGTTAAAAAAGAAATGCACAGTATTACTGTAACAGTATTTGATCCAGTTAGACTACTAAAATTAAGAGGAACATGTTAATTTCAGTCATTCAAATCAATTCTAAAGCATAATCAGTTCAGGTTAGCTTAGTTCAAAGCTTAGTCTTGGGTTGACTTCAGCTAGTCTTTACTATTCTTTGTTCACAATTAACACTAATCTCCCACTGTGCAGATGCAGCCTGTGCTAGTGCCAGAGTACTGTTTTCGGTCTAGCTTACAGACTATGATGTTCAGTCCAAATATATCTAGCAAAATAAGCATGACTACATCTATAGTTCAGCTTTACTGAAATGGAAATATTGTTAATAGTCCTCCCTGCCCTCAGCTTATTTTACTAAATTGATAAAGGCAGAAGGTAGGGTAGGGTAGCACCTTCTAAACATTTTGTTTCTAGACTGGTAACACCCTGCCCTACCTTCTGCCTGACCAGAGCTAACCACCTCCAATAAAAGTTTCTAGTGTAGGCCAGGTCTTACTACAGGCAAGTGCCAGCATACCAATTCGGCCTTGCAACCTGGAAGCATACAGCCAAGACTCAGTCGGTTTCCTGCCCCTCCTTGGCACCCTGGAAGAGATCCAGAAAGACACCATGCATATACACATTACGTGTAATCCTTCAGCACAATGAACAAAATGTGTTGTCTATAGATTGCTTTTAGTCCTAATGAAAACTGCTGATCTCCCAGGCTAAACAGGAAGAACCTGCCACTGGTGGAAAATGAGAAAACTTCTAAGCTTCCATATTGAAAATCTGTTTCTTTATGGTGGTTTTGGTACTGGGATCCATTTTTTTCAAGTAACATGTACAGTATTTTTAGGAAGGTTACTTTGTTGGTAGTAAAATATGCACTGTATGTTCCTATAAGCCAGTGGCACTATACTGAGGAAGAAGCACACATAAAAACAGTACAATTACATGAACTCAGCATCAGTTCATTTTTCTCTGTTTAGTCTTTTAGAAAAGCTTGAAAGAAAGCCTATGCCTGAAGCTTTAACAAAATAAAATAAAAACAATATGTCAACAAAACTGAGAAAACTCTTTATTGGGAAGACAGGATTACCAGTATTTGCCCTCTGAAAACATTTTTTGAAAGTCTTTTCTAGCTTTAATGAAAGCCAAATGTTGGAAATAGTAATTAAAATGTTTACAGTAAAATGCAGTTTTAGATCTGCAGCATACCCATGCCTGGCAGGTTTTGATTAATTATGGCAAATCACACAAGAGGCTGTTATTTCAGTAACTTGCTGTGATTTCCAAAAAACATCTTTCACTGTGTCTCTCTCTCCTAACTTTCTCTGTTGCACTTATAAATTGAATAGATTTTACTGGTAAAATACCTTCCCCCGTAGAAAATGTATTGTTTTAAGTAGTCTACACATGCAATTAATGTGAAGCAATAAATTCTGGCACTTATATGGCACTTGAGTTTATTGCTCCTGGGCATGCTATTTGAATGTGTGCCTGGAACTGCAGCATGCTGAGCTGGGTCAGAGTAGCCCCAGTTGACAGGGGTAGCCTGGGACTGCTCCTGCTTGGCTCAATGTGCTGCAGAGGAGCTGGCTGGGGCACAAGGGTGCTTCAGTATGGGGCTAGCCTGCACAAGACATAATCCTATCAGAAGTACTGGGCGGGTGCAGTTCAGTAGTGGTGAGGGATAATAGTTTCATAGTTGGTAAGGTCAGAAGGGACCTGAGCAGATCATCAAGTCTGACCCCCTGCCATGGCAGGAAAGAGTACTGGGGTCAAATGACCCTGGCAAGGTGTTCATCTAGCCTCCTCTTAAAGACCCCCGGGGTAGGAGCCAGCATCACTTCTCTCAGAAGGTGGTCCCAGATTCTAGCTGCCCTGACACTGAAGTAGTGCCTCCTGATGTCTAGTCTGAATCTACCCGCTGCCAGCTTGTGACCGTTATTTCTAGTCACTCCTGGTAGTGCTTGGGGGAACAGAGACTCCCTCAATGCCTGTTGATCCCCTCTGACTAGATTGTAAACGACCACTAGGTCCCCCCTCAGCCTTCTCTTGTGGAGGCTGATCAGGTTCAGGTCCCTTAGCCTCTCCTCGTAGGGCCTAACCCTGCTGCTCCCTGACTATGCGAATGGCCCTCCTCTGGACCTTCTCCATGTTGTCCACATCCCTCCTGAAGTGCGGCACCCAGAACTGGATGCAGTACTCCAACTGCAGCCTGACCAGTGCTGCATAGAGGGGGAGGATCACCTCCTTGGACCTGCTTGAGACGCATGACAAGGTGCAGTTGGCCTTCCTGACCATGTCCCCACACTATCGTCCCATGTTTATTTTGGCATCAATGACTCCAAGATCCTTTTCTGATGCTGCTGGTTCTTCCTGCCCAGGTGCAGCACCTTGCACTTGTCAGTGTTGAAACCCATCCTGTTCTCATCCACCCACCCCTGTAACCTGTCTAGGTCCTATTCTTCCCTTCTCATGTGCCCACTTCCCCCCACATCTTAGTGTTATCTGCGAACTTGAACAGGGTGCTTCTTACCCACTGGTCCAAGTCACTGATGAAGATGTTAAACAGTGCAGGCCCGAGGACCAAGCCCTGTGGAACCCAACTGTTCACATCCCTCCAGGTTGAATAGGACTCATCCACCACACACCACCACTTACACTAACTTCAAATAACTGGTTGAAAGGCCGAGCCCATTGGTGCAGCGAGTTTGGTGTAGTGCACATTGCTTTTGCCTGCACTGGACAATCTATATCCTGTGGATAAATAACACATTCTGACTCAGGCTTTCCATCTAGCATGATCATCAGATTGACACCAAATACCAGAGAAAGGGAAGTCTAGAGAGAGAAGCAAAGGAGAAAAGAAAGTTACAGGGAATAGAGGTGCACTGATGCATTGGTTTGATATCAGATTGGCACCGATACAAAGAAAATTGCCTGTATAGGAAATCGGCCTGATGTGGCCGATAATTTGGCTGCTAAATGCCACAGCCACAGCACAGTACATAGGTGTTAAGGAGCACAGCCCAGGTGCTGAGAGAGCTGCATGAAGCTATGTAACAGAAGGGCAGCCTGAATCGCCATGCTGTCCCCTGCCGCCTCCTTTACCGTGTCAAGCTACCATTTAGCACCCTCCAATTCTCACTCACCATGATTTTGATCTTATATTTTACAGGGAGGCTGCCCTTTGTCTGCTTGCCCACAGTTCTCCTGTTATCTCTAGGTCTCCTCTGGTATTGAGTATTCTGTACACTCCGGCCTTATGGAGTATGCGTGGCTCCAACCACCCCTTTACCATGCCCCGAGCCTCACAGATGTAACGGACGTTGTTCTATCTCTGTCTCCACACTCTCTCTGGCACTCAGGCTCTCCGCAGCCCTGTCTCTCTCCATGCCCTCTCTCCGGGGCCTTCTCAGTAATGCCGCCCCCTCCCCAGGGCTCACCATGCCCTCACTGGGGCTTCTCAGTAGTGCCCCCTCTCTAGGGCTCCTCAGTAATGCTGCCCCTCTCTGGGGCTCACTGCACCCACACTGGGGCTTCTCAGTAGTGCCCCCTCTCTGGGGCTGGGGTCTGTGCACCCCGTATGCTGCGCCCTCACTGGCACTGGGATACTATGTGCCCTTTTCTCTGGGGCCTTCTCAACAATGCTGCCCCCTTTCTGGGGCTGGGGTCAATACACCCCAAATGGTGTGCCCTCACTGGCACTGGGATTCTCACACTACTGTGGGACCTCCTATGAGGCCTCCTCCAACCCCTAATAGCCTCACCCAAACCACCAGTAACAAATTGCAACACAACCACAAGTCCTTCAGCTAGAACTTAAACAGAAGCTGCCCGGCCATAACAACATTCAAGCCTACTGGGGATTCTTCATCTCACAGCAGTGTTAGATACTGCTCCTGCCTCAGGCTTCATGCCTCTCTCCCATGACAGAAAGCTCCTTCCCCCTTGCCTGTTGGTAGGGAACTGCCTGTGGCCGCAGCTCCTAGGTTTACAAAGGAGCCAGACCCTGCCCCTTTCAATCAGCTGACTGCTGGCAGGTGTGACCTCTTGCTCCCTCCAGTTGCCCTGGCAACCAACAGCTGGGCTCCTTATTCACTGCTAAGGCTCTTTCCCTAGCAGCTTTCCCCTCTTTAGGAGTAGGGCATCTCAATGTTCTTCAATAAGCTAATAAGTTTGCTGTGGTTGAGGGGAAGGAGAGAGAGATGTGTGTTTGTGGGGGTAGATCAAGGCCCCTGCAGTGTGGGAGGAGTGGGGCTAGGGCAAACGCTGCCTAACCAGGGCAGGGCAGGGCAGGCATGGGACAGAGCCATGGCTTGTCTGGGAAGTGCGGGGGGGGGGGGGCAGCTCCTGCTGCTGCATGCCACTCATCTAGGAGCCCCATCCCCACTCCCACCATCAATGCTGCCTGCCCTGAGCATAGCTCCACCCACTGGAAAGAGCCTGCTCCACCCCATGCAGATCCAGGGGCATGGTCCCCCCTCTCGTGCCCTCCTGGATGAGTGGTGGGAGCAGCAGTGGGAGCCTCTGGACAAGCGAGCAAGCACTGGATGATCTGCTGGATGAGCACTGCATAGTGGCGGGAGATCTGCCCCCCACTTCCTGTGCCCCCTGGATGAGTCATGGCTCCGTCCTGCACCCACTCTGCCCCAGCTGGACAACACTTGCCCCAGTCCCTGCCTCAGCCTCACTCTTCCCTCACTGGGGGGTAGGTCTTGATCTGCCCCCCCTACACTCCTTCCTTTCCTCCTTTCCGATCCTCTCCCCACTTCCACCACACCAGACCTACCAGCTGGACATTGCTTTTCAAACTACTGGGCTGGTATTGGAAATTGGATTGGTATTGGCCAATGTGCCTCCTTAAAAATCAGCTATCGGTATCAGCCCCAAAAATCTCTGTTGGTGCACTCCTTATGTGGAAAAATAAAAATAAAGAATGAAAAAATAAACAAAGAATGAGAAAAAAGAGAGAGGGAAGTTTTACCTTCAGTAACACATATTAAAACAATAGGAAATGGAAGAGATGGAAGAGAGGAGAGAACAGCAGAACCAGTGTTAACACAAAATTTGTTTAATTTTAAATTGGTCTTAACTGAATCTCAAAATAAGAATATTATAAACAAAATATATTTAAAGCTAAATTGTTTAGCTTCTGCATGCATGTAACAGCCACTGAATTTAAATCCTAAATGACTCAGGTAAAACTGAATATTATAATGTGAATATAATATATGTAACAACAGGAGAAACTGGGAGGCAGTCTGTAGAGCTGTGCTGACTGTTATTTGGACTACAATCCCCAGAAACCACAAGGGCTGGGGGGCAAGGGGAAAAGGACAAGGAAGGTTGAGGCTGGAGTAAGGAGAAGAGAGAGAGCAGGTTGCATGTGGAACCTGGTCAGCCCTACACAGAAGAGTATGCAGTGGAGATCTTACTGGGTCGGTTGGCTAGGACTGTGGACTGCAGGAGCTGGACTCAGAATTGGGGCAGCTGCAGGCTGCTATTTGAGCACTTCGGGGACAAAGGCTCATCTGAGGACTCCTCCAGAGGTGTGTTGGAGGAAACTAATGTGCTGAGTGTATATTACCACTGTGGTGACCTTTTATGTATTACCTCCTGGTGGCTTGTGACCCTAACCCCTATGATTTTATATATAAAAGTGGGAACTCCACCTTGCTTCTTGTGCCTGTCTCTGAAGCTGCAGGGTTGGCACAATATTACCCTATTCTGGTTTGACAGCAGCAAAAAGGGCTTTGTGATGGGAATATATTCTCCCAGATGTACCTTCCCCTGACATCATAAAGCACTCTAGAAACAAAAGGAGAAATTTATTATCACCTTATATAAAGTTTCTGAGAGTGAGCTGATACTGGATATAGCTAGCTGCCCAAATACTACTAGTATTCCTCCCTTTTGCATTAACCCCTGGAATCACTATATGCTTTTGTTTCCTAAGTAAGAATAAATTATTTCTGCAGTTGATATCTATGCAGCTAATCTTAAGGAAAATGTAGTAATCAAGAGCGTTACCACATTGTGGAAGACAGTTGGGGACCAGATCTAAATAGTTCTTGTAGGCTTCTCTGCTTATTCATTACATACCTAAAAATAAGGTGCCTGGCTCCAGAAGGGGAATCCAAATTGTCAGATTTAGGGCTTAAAATCTGAGGGATTTTAGGGCCACTGGCAGTATTAGGGCTTACAATCTGACCTAGGATCCCCTAGTTATTTCCAAAGAGTGATGTAGAATGTCTCAATGATGAATAGGAGAGCACGTAAAGCAAGCTAATAGGAAGCACTATGCACAAGGGTGGGTCTGAACTCCTTACACTTCTTGGAGCTTAGGTGCCTAGTTCAGTGCTGCAAGGGAGATGTTTCTATCATCTCGGGATGTAGAGTGCCCAGAAGGGAGGTGTCTCGCTCACTGCCAGCAGTATTTGGTTCAGTACATAGCTCAGTACTTATGCTGAACTATGTACAGATACAAAACAACATGGCAACATCCCCACTTGAAATAATAGCACCTCCTTGACTATGTTGTTGTTAGAGCTTGTTATCCAAAAGATGTTCACATGTGTTATGAGGAGCTGATGACTGATGAACTGATCATCATTTTGTGAGGCCACTTGTGTCCACTAGGTTTGCACTGAAACATCAAAAGCAACCAAAATCAGTCTAAGCACAATACAACATCAAATGACTTCAGAATCCTAGACACTATAAAAACCTCCAGACATATCTCTGCAAGAAACTTGCCAATCTGAGGATTGAAAATAATAACACTAGAGGAAGATTGGCAAGGTCTAAAGAAGACCATCTATGAAGCAATTGGCTTTATCACCTGACACCATCAGGCTTGGTTTGATGAAAACACCACTGAGATCAAAGCCCTTCTTGATCAGAAGAGAAAAGCTTTCTGTGATTGGTAAAACCATTCTACATCTAGTCAGAAGCAGGGAACTTTTCAATGGCTTAAAACTGAAGCCCAGAGGAAGATTCTAGAAGATTCTAGAAATCAAAAACGAGTGGTGGGAAGATGATGACGTATGCTAAGTTTTGTTCTCAAACATGATCTGTAATGGTGCTACTGCCTTCTGTCAGCAATAGTCCAGTGGGAGAGCTGGATTCTAGAACCTCTTCAGTCCGTGAGGGACCAAACATACATTTTCCAGTTCCCAGAAGAGTGCCCCAACAAGCAGTTATAGAATAGTCACTGATGATGGGGCACTGAACACCTATGAAACAGTCATGAAAACAAAAGTACAACACACAAGATGGAGCATGGTTCTGGGTCCATATGAGAATGGCACTTCCCTGGGAGAGTGGGAGACAGATTCTAGTTCCTGCTGCAAGGTTATTTCTCTTTTTTTACCACTAACTATTTAACAGATCACAAACTGGAACTGCCCCCACTGGCTGCATTCAAGAGTAAATGTGGTGTTGAGTAAATGTGGGCCAGTAGGGGGTGCTTCTGTGCTGAGCCACCCACCTCACTGCACCTGACCACGTTCCAGGCTCTGAATGCCTCCCTGGGGGGGGCCTCATGTTTGGCTGACCGCCCCTCCTGGAGCACATCTGCAAACCTGGAGGTAACGCCGCCACCACCCAGGGTCTGGACTGATTTTGGCCCTGGGCCCCGTGGAAAACACAGGTCTAGTAGTCCCTGAGGGGTACTTGACCCACTGCAAGAACTTGAGGTGCTTCCCTCAATCTGAAGCACAAATGGTGGTCTCCCTTTGTCAGCTGAACCAAGGGGATCCCAACACATAATCTAGACCCTCTCCCAATAAGTCTCCCATGTTAGTTACAGAGGAGAGCTTTATTGGTTACAAGGAACAGGGTTGGAATATGGCACAGGGTAGAGAAATATCAAAGAAATACCTTACAGCAAATAGTGTCATGGTAGCCTTTGATCCTGCATCTGAGTTACTGCAAGCTATATATCTAGTTAGATTGCAAGTAGCTTATGCACAGGTATCATCCAGAGGCAGGTGGAGATTCCCTCTGGAGGCAAACAGTTTGTTGAACATGAATTTCAAGAGAGAAAGTGAGTTTCAGATGGTCCAGGTTCTCTGCAAGTTCTCATCATGGCTGCTTCCCCACCTCTTGGACAGTTCTTAACTTATATAGCTCTTATGACCTCATTTACCTGGTCCAATGAAGGCCAGAAACTGTTGGCTGCCAGCCAACCAATTTGAAATGCATCACTGGTTGCCGGGTAGACTGGCAGGGTCTCTAACCCCCTCCCAGTCACAATAGCATTGATTAGAACAATAGGGAGTTTAAGCTCCCACCCAGGTGTGTGAGGCCAGTCACGTAGGCAGAAGGAGCAGGTTTCCCACTCCCTCAGAAATGTATCCAGCTCAGGTTATAACTCAGGGTTACCTGAACCCAATGGGGCCAGGGGTGTCTGCCCTCAGCAGTGACCATGGTAACCAAATTGTCATATTGGTCACTTGCCTAATAGCAGAGTTTGGGGAGAGACAGAGATGGCATTCTGCCACAAAGCTCAGTACTGAAGTCAGTGCTAGCAATGCCTTTTAAGAGTCTAGGCTTGATCTGGATTACTTTTTTATGAATTGTGTGTCTGCTTAAGTCTCATCAGGTGCATATAAAAAAGATTTGATCCTAGTTGGCTTACCAGTACTATGGTGATAAGAGCAACCTAGAAACCAGAATAGAATAAAGTATACTTATGTTTTTCTGGTTGCCCAGTTATGAAGAACTTAGTCCTAAACTCTACCATAAAAATGAAAAAATGGTTTTCTTTTATGAAACCAACACACTCTTCTGTGTGTTGGTTTCATAAAAGGAACTGCTTAATCTGATCATACCCAGTAGGGGGAAAAATGTGTATGCATTACCATGTGAATCCCTACATACTAACTCACTAACCAACCACTGACTATCACAATGGTTGCTCAAAGGATTAAGGCTTAAAGACCATGTGGACTGTATAAAAAGATATTATTAAACTTCCTAGTTCAAACTCTTGAAACCAGCTCAAAGGATTGTGGGAAGGCAGGCCTGCTGCTTAAGGCAGGATTGTCTCTGTCTAAACCTAAACCATCCCAGCCAAGTATCTGTTCAACTTGCTCTTGAAAGTTTTCAGGGATGGAGAGTCTACAAGTTCTCCATATAGTTTATTCCAATGCTTGACCACCCTTATCACAGAATCATAGAAGTAGGGTCAGAAGGGACTTGTAGATCTTCAGGTCCAACCCCCTGCCTGGGCAGAAAGAAAACTGGGCTCAAATGATCCCAGTCAAGTAGGCATCAAGCCGCTTCTTAAAGGCCCCCAGGGGAGGAGCCAGTACCACTTCCCTTGGAAGTCAGTTCCAGATCCTAGCTGCCCTGACTGTGAAGTAGTTCCTATGGATGTCTAATCTAAACCTACTCTCCAACAACTTGTGGTCGTTATTCCTTGTTATCCCGGGGGGCATTAGGGGAAACAAGGTCTCCCCCAAACCCTTCTGGTCCCCCCTAGTGAGTTTATAGACGGTCACCAGGTCCCCCCTTAGCCTTCTCTTGTGAAGGCTGAACAGGTTCAGGTCCCGTAGCCTTTCATTGTAGGGGCTGCCTTGCTATCCTCGGATCATGTGGGTGGCCCTCCTCTGGACCCTCTCTATGCTGTCCACATCCCTCTTGAAGTGGGGTGCCCAGAACTGGACACAGTACTCCAGCTGCGGCATGACCAGTGTTGCGTAGAAGGGGAGGATCACCTCCTTGGACCTACTTGAGGTGCAACTGTGGATACATGATAAGGCCCGCTTAGCCCTGCCAACCGTGACCTTGCATTGTTAGCCCATGTTCATCTTGGAATCAATGATGACTCCAAGATCCCTTTTTGCCTCCATGCTCTCAAGAAGGGAGTTTCTCATCTTATAAGTGTGCTGCTGGTTACTACTGCCCAAGTGCAGCACCCTCCCCTTGTCAGTATTGAAACACATCCTGTTTTTGTTAGCCCACCCCTGCAACCTACCCAGGTCTTTCTGCAGTCTCTCCCTCCCTGCTAACATGCCCACCTCACCCCAAATTTTGGTATCATCAGCAAATTTGAACAGGTTGCTTTTCACCCCATTGTCCAAATTGCTGAGAAAGAAATTGAACAGTGCAGGCCCAAGGACCAAGCCCTGGGGGACTCCGCTGCCCACTTCCCCCCAAGTTGAATATGACCCATCCACCACCACCCTCTGAGTACGACCCTTCAGCCAATTCGCAATCCATCTGACCATGTAGGCATCGATGCCACAGTCGTCTAGTTTTTTAATGAGGATGGGGTGAGAGACAGTGTCAAAGGCCTTGCTGAAGTCCAGAAAGACTACATATACAGCAACATCTGCATCCAGTGCTTTTGTGACCTGATCATAAAAGGCAATCAGGTTGGTCTGACATGACCTGCCCCTAATGAAACCGTGCTGGTTGCCCTTGAGCATTATCCCTGATGCCGACCTGTCACAGATGTGCTCCTTGATGATCTTCTCAAAGAGTTTCCCCAGGAAAGACTGGTGGTTCTATAGTTGCCTGGGTCCTCCCTCCTCCCTTTTTTTAAACATGGGGACCACATTGGCTATCTTTCAATCATCTGGAACCTGGCTCGAGCACCACGAGTTCTCGTAAAGCTGTGCCACGGGCTCTGCAATAACTCCTGCTAGCTCCCTCAACACCGTGGGGTGGAGAGCATCTGGACCTGCTGATTTGAACACGTCCAGCCCCTCCAGAAGCACTCTAACCTGGTCCTTCTCAACCTTAGGTCTTGAGGTGTTCCCCTCGAGTCCGTCTTGAATTATGGTGGGGGAGTCCTGGTCCCTGCACAAGAAAACAGAGGTGAAGAATTTGTTAAAGAGGTCTGCCTTCTCCTCTGGTGCAACCACCAGATTGTCCAGCACATCTTGCAGGGGCCCCATATTTCCCAGAGCCATCTTCATCCTTCCTATATATTTATAGTCAGAACATTCCTCTTAAATCTCCAGTTTAAATTTCCTCTGCTGCAGCTTGAGGCCGTTGTTCCTAGTCCTTCTCCTTACAGCCACAGAGAAAAGCTCATCTCAATTCTTGCTATAATCATCCTTCCGGTATTTGAAGACATTTTTCAAATCCCCAGTCAGTCTTCTCTTCTCCAGACTAAATAACCTTAGCTCTTTCAGGCTTTCCTCGTAAGTCGTTTTTCCAAGGGCTTTAATCATTTTGGCTGCTCTTATAATAGTATATTATAGTCATAATTTCATAGAATGTATGCTTTTTTACCATTTTTATAAGAAATTTTTATATTGTAATAGCCCATAGTGTTCCTAGTCATTGACTAAGATTTTATTGTACTGTACACGCACAGAGAAAAAGTGGATGGTCAGACCCACAAAGTCTTTACAGTGTAAAAGTGATATACAATCTAGGTACAATGAGGGAATAATAGGAGCAGAGATTTTACCTAGAGTTAACTAAATGCCAGTTAATAGGGGCAGTTAACACATCTGTAAAAGTATTGAGATGCTCCCCAAACTTTGTTTCAACCTACAAGTGTGATTTACATTGAGAAGATTAAAGGAAGTTACAAACATTTGTAGGCAGAGAAAAAAACTGCAGGGAAAAATATTGCTTGGGAATTGTCCAAACTAGCCTTTGTGGAAATGTTCTAAAGACCTCAAGTTGAGTAGCCATCAATTTATTCAAAGTAAAAAAAAATCCCTAATGGAGAGAAAGCCTTTGGAATTGATTTTCCACTGTGTAGTTATTCATACCATTTGAAAATGTGGGCAAAGCGGATATGGAGTCCTAGGTGTGCTGTCATTTTTTTTACAAGCTACAATGGATATATGCTATGTATTGAAAGAACAGTTTCTCCTTTTTCTGGAGTAGAAAAATCATATAGAAAATCAGGGCCTTTATATGAATGATGTGACTACAAATGACAGCCTTATCCTTTGCCAAATGAAATCAATAATAAGGTTACCTCCAAATTCACCGGTTCAGAGTCAAATGATAGAAGGACATTTGCTTCAATGGGCATTTTCCTGGATTCACAATTTTCCCCTGCAATTTTTCATCAGGAAGTGAGGAATCCCATTTCTTACCAGTGATGTGATTATAGCACATTCTTTAATGATGTGTAACCTCTCATGTCATTCAGAAACAGTATTTCAGGCAGCCTAAATCTTTTTCAGGAGTCAAAGTTGTAGAACAAAATATAGTAAGGCAACCAGATAGCTCACAAAAGGACAGCACTAGAAACAAGTATTTAGTATGAATGTAGTCAATACACTTACAGGTTTTATTATTCCTTACATAAAGAAAGATACTTAAAACGTTTACAGAACCTTAGAGGATATGAAATAAGTCAGAAGCTTGGGCCTGATTAATAAAGTACAGTGTGAAATACCAACTAGTGTCCTTTTTTGAAAGAAGGGAATATGTTTAAGGTGATGGAATAAAGAAAATGTATAAAATGGGTTTGAGATGTATGTATTCTGGAGTATACATTTATCCATGGGAATGAAATTCACCCCAATGCAGACTACCAATCTATGAAGCCTGTATACCACTTAAACTACCATGTAAGTTTAGGCAATCTCTTGGCCTAAAAGCATAGTCTAACTTCCAAAACATTTACTTTGCTTTTTGGATTTTTATTTTGTCATTTTTGCAGTACATAGACCTTGTGCTACCCTTCTGCAAATTAACAAATGAGGCGTGATATATTCTGTGAAATTTTTGCAACTTGGTTATAAGACCACCTTAAGATTGAATTCACTTGATTTTACACTTGCATGAAAGACAGAAGAAAATTACATTGCTTTCCATCTGAATCAATTGTAAGATTGTATCAAATGATCCAATATTTCCTAAAGCCATAAATTCTGAAGGTTGTATATGCATGCTTTTTGAATGAGCCTATGAAATTCCAGTGCAAATGCTAAAAAGAAAAAGAAGAAAAGAATTCTCTGTTTTCATGGAGGATCTGATCGAGCAACAGAATAAATCTGCCTTTCTCCTCCATGGAGAGAATCCAAAGGTTAAAACCATCTGCTGGGGCCCATATTCAAGATTAAGCACTCAGCCTGTTAGCCAAGAAGGCATGATTAATTCTTCATTTTATGACAAAAAATGTTAATGTGATATATTATTTTTTCATTTTGTCAGCCTCCTCTCCAGTAACATTTTCCTTTTTAACCTGAGCCCTCTTTGTCCTAATGAGATGGTTTATTGTACTCAAATGCTTGTTCTACCTGCAAGCATCTGAGCACATTTCCCTTTTCTGTGCTGCACCATAGCTGGGGGCTAGCCCAGATGGATGTATTAAAAAATGGCAGTGGATGATATTTTTTTGTCTAGGAAGTAGAACTAGAGCAATCTCAGGTCAAATCCTCTCATGGTATAAATTGGCACAGCCTGACAGAAGTCAACATAACTGAGCCAGTTTACCATAGAGTATTTGACTCATAGGACATACCATATTTTCTCACCTCAGAATATAATACTCGACTTGTTTTTGAGGGGCAGAATGAATATTCCCCCCACCCCGAGTTATGGCTGCATAGAGCAGGGTCAGAGCCTAATCTTCAGATGACTCATACTCTCTTTCCTGCTTAACTAACTCTAAGCTGCTACTGAAAACTGGTCTCCCTGGTGGATCTATGATTTTGAAAAAAGCTAAAAAGTTTCCAGGGCATGAAAAGGAGAGGAGAGGCCAGGAGGAACTAGAACAGGGGCAGACAAAGTCCAACCTGCAGGCCAGATCCAGCTGGCAGCAGACTCCAATTCCCACCAGCCTCTGTGTGCATGGCTGGGGCCAGTCTCCACAGAGACCCCAGCTGCTGTGATAGCACAAGGCTGAGGTTGCCATGGAGACTGGCCCCAGCCATGCTGGCAGGGCATGGCAGGGGGTTGCTCTGGAGCTGCTAGGATCTTGTGGTGGGGTCAGCTTGGTTCAGGGCCAGGGTAGAGCCATGATCCAGGCAGGGATGTGCAGGCAGTGGATCATTTCTCTGCTCTGGCTCCTTGCAGTGGTGATAGTGTGGTCCTAAGCCAGAGCAGATCCTTAATCCACTGCCTGCACACCCGTGTCTGGGGTGTGTAAGTAGCAGATAATGGCTTTGCCCTAGCCCCAGACCCAGACCAAGCTGCACCCACTGTGAGATCCCAGCAGCTCTGGAGCAGTCTCCTGCCCTACCCTATCCTGTTGTGTGTGGGGTTGGTCTCCATAGCAACCCAAGCCTTGCACTACCCACGGAGACTGGCCCCAGCCTTGTGGGCAAGGGCTGCTGGGAAATGGAATCTGACTGCCCACCCTTGAGGTACAATATAGCAAAATTGCCCTAAGAAAGCTTTAGCTTTATGTGACAAGGGTCTGGATAGTCTTGGGGTTAGCGGGGTGGTGCATACTCCCATAGAAGGCCTTAAATACCTCTACACTAATGTTCATAGTATGGGGAACAAGTAGGAGGAACTTGCCCTCCTGCTAGCTAACACAAACCCGGACATAGTGGGGCTCACTGAAATGTGGTGAGATTCAACCCATGACTGAGCGGTAAACATCAAGGGGTACAGACTTACAGGTGGGATAGAATGGGGAGGAAAGGTGAGGGTGTGGCATTGTACATCAAAGAGCAATACACATCCTCAACAAACATCACTGGGTCAGAGGAGGGGCAGACTGAAGTGCTCTGGTTAGAATACAAGGGGGTCAGGGGGGAAAGGGACTTAATGGTGGGTGCTTACTACAGACCACCCAACCAGGGGGAAGAGCTGGACTTGGAATTCTCAAGTCAGCTTGTGAAGGCAGTTAAGTCAAGGGACACAGTCATCATGGATGACCTAAACTACCTGGACATCTGCTGGGAGGAGCAGTCAGCCAGGTCTGACAGCTCACATAGGTTCTTAGCTAAGCTACAGGACCTCCACCTAACCCAGGAGGTGCACAGTCCAACCAGGGAAAATGCCTTGCTGGACCCGGTCCTGGCCAAAGGCAATGACTTGGTGAGGTGACTGCGGGTTCTTGACCGCCTGAGTGATAGTGATCATCGCCTACTGGAATTCACCATCCAGTGAAGGGTGTCAAAGACCTGCAGCAAGGCAGCAGCCCTTGACTTCCGGAGCGTCAATTTTAATGACTTAAGGAGATTAGTCAGGGAGGCGCTGAGGTCCTGGAGGGCAGGGTAGTTGGGAGTCCAAGATGAGTGGTCATTCCTTAAGGAGATGATCCTCCTAGCCCCAAGGGTGATAGTCTCAATGTGAATCAAAGGGGGAAAGAATGCTCAAAAGCCCCCATGGCTCACCAAATGCATTCAGGAACATCTGAAAGCTAAAAAGGAGGCATACACCCAATGAAAAGGAGGGGCCATCAACAACGAGGATTATACCCCATTGCTTGAGACTGTAGGGGGGCTGTTAGGAGCTGTAGCTTTGCTGTAGGCTAAGGCAGAGACAGAACTGGGACTTGTGACCTGGATCAAAGATAACAAGAAGTCCTTTTTTAAATACATAGAGAGTAAATAGAAGGCACCAAATAATGTAGGACCCCTGGAGGGCACGCTTGGAAATCTGGTGGTCTCACCAGATGATAAAACTGACATCTTTAACACATTCTTTGCCTCCATTTTTCTGAGCAGGGACTGGAACATCCCTCCCACTGGGATTCCAGACAGACCCAAAAGGTGCAGCCAGGCCCACTAGTTAGGGAACTTCTGGTGGGACTGGATGTGTTCAAATCAGCAGGTCCAGATGATCTCCACCCCAGGGTGCTGAGGGAATTGGCAGAGGTCATTGCAGGACCCCTGGCACAGCTTTACGAGCACTCATGGTGCTCTGGTGAGGTGCCAGAGGACTGAAAAAGGGCCAATGTGGCCCATTTTCAAAAAAGGGAGGAAGGAAGATTCAGGAAACTATAGGCCCGTTCGTCTTGCCTCAGTACTGGGGAAACTCTTTGAGAAAATTATCCAGGAGCACATCTGTGAGGGACCAGCACGGGGGATTATGCTTAGGGACAATCAACATGGGTTCATTAGAGGCAGGTCCTGTCAGGCCAACTTGATGGCTTTCTATGACCAGGTCACAAAATCCTTGGACTCAGGTGTCTCGGTGGACGTAGTCTTTTTGGACCTTAGGAAGGCCTTCAACACTGTCTCTCATCCCATTTTTGTTTAAAAATTAGGCAACTGTGGTGTCAAGGCCTACACAGTCAGATGGGTTGCAAATTGGCTGGAAGGCGGCACCCAGAGAGTGGTGGTAGATGGGTCATTTTCAACCTGGAGGGATGTGGGCAGTGGGGTCCCCCAGGGCTTGGTCCTCAGGCCTGCACCTTTCAACATCTTCATCATTGACTTGGACAAAGATGTGAAAAGCACCTTGTTCAAATTCACAGATGACACCAAAATATAGGCAGAAGTGAGCATGCTAGAAGGTAGGGACAGGATACAACTAGATCTGGACAGGTTACAGAGGTGGGCAGATGAGAATAGGATGGGTTTCAATACTGACAAGTGCAAGGTACTGCACCTAGGGAGGAAGAACCAGCAGCATACCTACAGGATGGGAAACTCCCTTTTCGCCAGTGTAGCCGCCGGGCGTCGAACATCTTACCTCGGGCCTCTTTGCCCCGAGGATTTGTGGGTGTCCGGCTAGCTGTCTCAAGAAGCCTTGGGACAGGTCTCTTTCTGCACTGGAGTCCTCCCCTTTCTCGCCTGCTAAGACTTTGTTCTTCCAGTGGGTGGAGCTTCCCTCTGGGCGGATGTCCCCTTTGGCTACCTGTAGTCGAGATCTTCTGCGAGGCTCCTCCACTCCTTTCACCTCGCCCTTACCCTGCCTGGCGGTTTCAGATGTTCTTGCCACTGCTTTCTCCGGCCACCACCAACGGGGAATGGCTTTCCTCCCCGCCTACTCCCACACCGCAGCCCCTTCGTATCTGGGGAAACACAAACAAAGGAACGCTCTAACAACTTAAACGCTACTAT
>JAGPOW010000261.1:221602044-221624141 GCA_030014935.1 Caiman crocodilus | reverse complement strand
GGAATGGCTTTCCTCCCCGCCTACTCCCACACCGCAGCCCCTTCGTATCTGGGGAAACACAAACAAAGGAACGCTCTAACAACTTAAACGCTACTATTCCCCTAAAGGGGTCTTAGCCCCCCCACACTGAGCCGCTACCCGCAACTCTGCTTGCTAGCCCTTGCCTCCCTGGCCAGCTACCCACCGCTCCTTATCTTATTCCCCTGGGAGAGACCCCCTCTCCATGCTCTCCCTGTCGTAGATCCCCTTTCCCGGCTCCCACTAGTCTGGCCGTTCTCTCTCCGAACGGCCCTGATGTTCTTCTCTCCCACCTGGGTCTGTTTTGGGATGCAGTACTACCTCTGGGCCTTCTCTGATCCACGGGTCTCTCCACATGCCTGTGGCTTGCTCCCCACTTTTCCCTGGCTCACCCGTCCTGGGTACGCTGCTCTCCGGCCTCCATCTCCCTTGGGAACACCCGTGGCCTCCGGATGGCTCGTTGGTTGCTGGTCCTGCTGCTTGGCATCCTCCGGGCTCTCTCTCCCAGTCAGTGCATGTGTTGGCATCTGGCTCTGGTGTCCAGCATCCTCCGGGCTTGCTCTCTCACCCAGAGCATACGTCGGCAGCTGGCTCCGGTGAGCCGCGCCTCCCAAGCTCGCTCTTCTGTTCGGAGCCTGCTCCACCCGCTCCGCCACTCCATCCACTTCTGCAGTGGCCTCCGCCTGGCAGCCATGTGCTCTCCCCTCTCCTGGCTGCGGCTTCTTCTTTTATCCTCTCTGCCTGGTGCCTCGGGCTGACGTCACCCGCCAACCACAGGTGTTTCAGGCTGTTGTTCCCGCCGCGTGAGGGCTCTTCGGTGATCCTATGGTGAATAACGGCCATTTTCCTTTCCTTGTGCTGCTTGTGTCTGCCTCTGCGGCTCCTTTGGGGAGCTTCGGAGTGCCCCCAGGGCTTCTACCCCTGTGACAGCCAGCACAGAGGCAGAAAAGGATCTTGGAGTCACTATCAATTCAAAGACGAACATGGGCTGCCAATGTGAGGACACAGTCAGTAGGGTCAACTGCAACTTGTCATGCATCCACAGTTGCATCATGAGCAGGTCCAAGGAGGCGATCCTCCCTCTCTATGTGACACTGGTCAAGCTGCAGTTGGAGTACTGCATCCAGTTCTGGCCACTGCACTTCTGGAGGGATGTGGACAGCATCTAGAGAGTCCAGAGGAGGGCCACTCGCATGACCAGGGGGCAGCAGGGCAGATCCTACGAGGAGAGGGTAAGGGACCTGAACCTGTTCTGCCTGCACAAGAGAAGGCTGAGAGGGGGTTTAGTGGCTGTCTATAAACTTACCAAGGGGGACGAGCAGGGAATGGGAAAGACCCTGTTCCCCTGAGCACTACCAGGAGTAACTAGGAATAAAGGCCATAAGTGGACTGAGAGTAGGTTCAGGCTAGACATCAGGAAGCACTACTTCACAGTTAGGTTGGCTAGGATCTGGAACCAACTTCCAAGGGACGTGGTGCTCGCTCCTACTCTGGGAGTCTTCAAAAGGAGGAACCTAGCCAGGGTTGTTTGACTCCAGCATTCTTTCCTGCCCATGGCAGGGGGTTGGATTTGGTGATTTGCTCAGGTCCTTTCCAATCCTACCAACTATGAAACTATGAAACTATAAGATCATTAAAAAAGAGAGGCAATCATTAACACCTGTGGAGTGAAGAACAATGAGACATTAAATCAATTGGCTCCTTCAACTGCTGCACTGTCGAGCAAAAATCAAAACAAGGAACTTCTGTCCCAGTCAAAAAAATAAGGTTTCCCACTACATACATGCACCTCAGTTTGGGGAAAAGGGTGTATATTGTATGTTAAAAAATATGGTAGTTCTTGTTGCTGTTATTGTTCTTTCTGTTTTTTTAAATGAAATTTCCTCCTTTTCTATGTGTCCTGCTGCCTAATACTACTGGCTTCTATTTCTATGTCTCTTATTGAACCTTATTGACTGGACTCTGTATGAATAAACAACCAGTTAAATGGTGTATTTTTTAGTCTGGGAGGCCACATATGGACACAATAATTAAAATACTCATTTAAGGCTTTCTTGATCTACATATATTCATAGGATGAAGGATTACTGGACAAATTCTATGTCAAATGTCAAAGTCCATGTCACCTGGATGGATCTATTGATTTGGATCTATTTATCAATAATCCCATGGGGCACATCCACACATGCAAGCACATGTGCTATCAGCAGCTCAAATAGAAGCAAATTTGAGCTGGGGCTTTTTGCCTGGCTCCTCCTGGATCTTCAGGCAGGGGAGCTAGAGCCCAGAGCCAGCAACTGTGATGGCCCCAGCAGCATAAACAGCTGCCCTGGCCAACAGCTCTGAGCTACTTGCTCTCAGGATCTGCTGGGGGAGGAGCCTCTGGGAGGAAGTTGGCCATGCCCCTTCCTGTCCCAGACTGCTGATGGTGTGGCTGGTTGCTACAAGCTTGGTTTCAGGAGCTTCTTGGGGAAGGTGACCAGGCCCTTTTGGCTACTATTAGATTCTGGCTTGGTCTCAGAGCTTTTGGAGTAAGTTGGCTGCACCCCTTCCTGTCTTGGGCTGCTGCTGCTGCTGCTTCTGCCACCCCTGGGGGGGGCTCCTCTGCCTGCACACTGCTGCCCCCCCCCAGGAAGGGCCCCACTGCACTGCACCACACCTCACCCCAGCTTTTGCACCCCTGTTCTGGCCTGCTGCCCAACCCACCGCCCAGCCATGGTCGGGGGACAGCCTGGGAAGGGTGCCTATGTTGCCTGTAGGCATGTCCCCCACCATCACTGCCAGAGCCTAAAGGAACTTAGAGGTCTATAAAAGGAGGGTTGATAGTTACCTAGCTGGGGTCATATTGCTGCCCTGGGGGGTCAGGCCAACTCTCAGAATCTTAATATTATACTGTTAGACAGGAGGATGTGACAGAATTGCACGTATACAAAACACACACAGATCAATTAAGTGCATACACACAGACACACAGACACACACTACCAGCTTAGGCACATACACATCTAAACCAGCCTAGGCACATACATACTTATCACCAGTTCAAGTGCATACACTATACACTCCCAAAATTAGACAAAGCTTACTCATTCATATATCATGCACACAATGTCACACACACACACACACACACACACACAACTCAGATACACACATATTCAAAATAACCAGTCTAGGTTCATGCATACCTATCACGAGTTTAAGGCTATACATGCAACACACACTTAATTTAGATAGAATCATTTACCAGTTAGCAACACCTGCACATCCAATACACATACATGGATTACTAATTCATGTACCCTCCACCACACAATGATAGCTATATATGTATATATATATGTATTCACTAATTCACGCACATACCACCCACCTACACATACACATAGGTGAGTTCCTATGTTGGGTGTTGTGATGTGTGAGTATGTATGTGCTTGGTGTACTTGGGATACCTGGGGTAATGTTAAGGTAAGAAAATAGAAATGTAGGGAGTTAAACTTATCAGGACCAGGATTAAGTAGACTAGAGGGGCCTGGGCTGAAGAGCTGAGGCTCAGGGGCAACTTTTAATTGATTAAAAGACAACACCCAAAGCCTGCAGAACAGGGAAGCATGCTGACACAGAGGCTGGGTCTGGAGTCAGAGGTTTGGGGGAGCTGAAAAGGTAGATGGGGAGAGGGAAAAATGGGACTACAGGAAAGTGTGTGTGTTAAAGAGTGGCTCTGGGTGTGGGGAGCCAGAGAATGGCTCTGGGGCAGCTAGAGGAGTTGCAGGGAGTGGCAGTAGGTGCTGGAAGCTGGAGAAAATTGCAGGACAGCTAAGAAGAGCTGGGAAACTGGAAGGCGGGGAGGGAGGATTACAGAAGGTACGGGGGAAACCTGAAAACAGAGACAGACAGCAGGAAAAGCAGCAGGTGGCAGGGCAGCAGGAAAGCAGAGAAAGACAGCAGAAACTCATAGGGAAAAGGCAGTAGGAATTGAAAGGACATCGGGAAGCTAGTGGAGAGGGGTGGGAACTACAGCTGAAAGAGAGAGAGAGAGAATGAGGTTGGAATTTAACATAGGGAACGGACTGGGATTCAGTAAAACACGACCCAACTCAGGGTTGCAAATGATAGTGGTTTTATTGAACAGGGGAGATGGTGACACAATATTAAATTGGTTAACTTGTATTCACACACACATCCACACACACGCACAATGGCAGCAGGGGTTAGAGAGACTTGATGCAGAGGCTGAAGTCTGCTGGAGTCCAGGAGGAGAGAGAGACAGAGACAGAGACAGAGTGTCCAAATTGTAGCAAGAAGGCGGACGCTGAGATCCGGCGGCTGCTCAAGAAGTGGCTGCACCTGCCACTGCGGGCCAGCAACGAGGTCCTGCACATCCCCTACCGGCAGGGGGGTGCCAACGTGCCCCGCATGGGAGACCTCGGCGACATCGCTGTGGTCACCCACGCCTTCCGCCTCCTGACCTGCCCAGACGCGACGGTCTGCGCCATTGCTGCCAGCGCCCTCGAGGAGACCATCCGCAAGCGGATCAGCAGGCGACCCGCTGGACGCGACGTGGCCACCTTCCTCAGCGGCTCGCTGGAGGTCGAGTTCAGCCGAGACGGCGGGGACTTTGCCTCCCTGTGGAGCCGAGCCCGCAACGCCACGCGCCGCCTCAGGAACTGCATCGGCTGTGCCTGGACATGATCCGAGGAGAGCTGCGAGCTGGCGGTCTCCCTGAGGCCGGCCCTGCACGCCGACTCCGTGACCATGACGCCCCGCACGAGGACCTTCCTGGAGAGGTTCCTGAAGGACGCTGTCCACAACAAGTACGCCAGCGACCTGAGGGCCAAACCCGACCAGGGCAAGGTCTTCGACGTGACTTCCAAATGGGACGCCAGCAACCACTTCCTGCAAAGCAGGAGCTTCACGCGCTTCGCGGACTGGCACTTTGTCCACTGCACCTGCCTCAACTGCCTGCCTCTCAACGGGGCCGTCCACTTTGGCCACCGCGACAAGAGGTGCCGGCGGTGCGGCTACGCATCCGAGACCCTCCCCGATGTGCTCTGCAGCTGCAGGCCGCACGCCAGGGCCTGGCAGCTCCGCCACAACACCGTCCAGGACCGACTGGTGAGAGCCATCCCGGCTGCAGTGGGGCAGGTCTCGGTCAACCGCACCGTCCCGGGCTGCGAGAGCCAGATGCGCCCCGACATCGTGATCACCGACGAGGAGGCCACGAGGATCACCATCGTGGACGTCACCATCCCGTTCGAGAACCAGCGCCAAGCCTTCACCGACGCCCAGACTCGCAAGCGGGAGAAGTACGCCCTGCCGGCTGACACCCTGAGGAGCCACGGGTACGACGTGACGGTTGACGCGCTCATCATGGGATCGCTCGGAGGCTGGGACCCCGGCAATGAGAGCGTCCTGCGCACCTGCCGCGTCTCCCGCTGCTACGCCAAGCTCATGCGCTGCCTCATGGTGTCCGACACCATCCGGTGGTCCCACGACATCTACGTTGAGCACATCACGGGCCACCGCCAGTACACGGACCCCAGCAGGCGACCAGCTGCCGGACTGGACCCACAGGGGACCGCCTGAACCCACCCCCCCTCTGCACCAGACGGACCTTGGCTTCGAGAGGATTCATCGACCACGGACGACGACGACGACCCCACGCCACCTGAAGAGGACCCCTGCGATAGACTGAGTATAAACTGAGACTCTTTGCCATTCGAACTACTACTTTTCCATCGCGGACCATTGTCACGAGTATGTGTGTTTCTATCCTCTTTCTCTCTCAGCGTCGTGAAACCCCCCCCTTCCCCCTCCCCACTCCCCTTACCCCCAGGCTTAGTTGACTAACATTGTATCTTATGTAACCTAGGTGCGTTCCCAACCTCACCCCCATCCTTCTCTTGTTAGTTCCTCGCCCGGGCGCTCTGTATTTCCCTCATGGCTTTGTCATCTTTTTGGGATTTTGAAAATCCTTAACATTCACTAAGTAAAGTCAATCTACTTATCCAGGCTGGAAATGGGTCCTTGTCCAGTAGATGTTGTCCAGAGCGGGGTCGCCAGCAGGACCTCTGGGTGGATAAGCAATGTGGCATGGTGCTGGTCCAGATGGAGAGGGCATCCCATTGGGACTGTCTTCACTGCCCCTTTTTATAGGGGCAGACCTTGTGTGATCGTAGTGACAGGAGGCATGCCCAGGCAAGGGTCAGCCCCTGGGGTACTGAGTATGTGTGCTCCATGCAGGTGGGTGTTTGTAATGGTGAGAGTTGCTGGTTTTGCAGGGTCTTTTGTCTTTCAAATGCTGGTCTTGTCTTTGTTCCTGGGTAAGGGCCGTGGTTCCTGGATGAATCAATGTGAGGTGATGGCCCAGTCGTTACAGGCCATTCAGTAGAGGCCTGCTGCCGTTGTATTTCAATCATTCCCAATCACACTCATTTGTCTGGGAACCAATTTACATGTGACGGATATGTCACTCATACCGTTGAGACACAGGGGATGCCTGGGCAAAGGACACAAGGTGGAGACTCGACATATAAAATGGAAAATTGACATGATTTTTGTTCACATACAAACACAGGCCTAAACCATACAATATTCATATGAAACTATAAAAATCAATACAAAAATGATAATAATACAATATACAACAGTAAAAATCAACACAAACCTAATAATAATACAATATAAAATGGTGGATATCCAAAACCAAAAACTTGCTACCAAAATAAAAATGCTTAAAGCTTACCCTACATCTTAGCTTACTTATACTTATCTATAGGGAAAAGAGAGGGAGAGAAAAAGTCAGAAATGGTTGGGGAAGGGGAGGCAATGCATTTTAAAATAAATACAAAAAAAAAAAAGAAAAAACTGGGGGTTTTGCTGTATTATGAGCTTAAACTTTCCAGGAGACATATGAGCCCAGTATTCATTCCTGCCCAGGGCAGGGGGTCAGACTTGATGATCTGCTCAGGTCCCTTCAGACCCTACATCTATGAACCTATGAAACAATGGCAGGGCAGGAACGTTCTGGGGGGGAAGACGCCTCCACAGAGCTTCCTGCAACCCCCATTATTGTGGTGGATCCCAGCCAACCCCCAAGGGGCTGTATGGCCCTGCAGCCTCCACCCTGGAGGCAGAGTTCAACCAACCTCCGAGGATGGAGAAGCCTGAAACCTCCATTGCAGGGGCAGGGTGGACTCTAGTAGGCAGCCAACAGGGCTAGAGGGTTACCCTTGGCCATCCCCTGCTCAGAATGGTTCCTAAGACTCCTCTCCCATCATTGGGAACCAACAGCAAGGATGGTGGGAAGGGCATCCTCTCAGTCCCAGCGGTCCCCAGGAATAAACTTCTTGTATTTCTTGACCGTGACTACACCTGCTGATCCACCAGCAAGGTACAGCTAGCCTTGGACCACTGGGGAGATTTTGACAGTGTCCTTGCCACTGTGAGGGTGCTGGTGTGGGGAGGCAAGGGGCCCCAAATCTGCCATGCCTGGATCTATAGGTGGGCCTGCTGTTTCATAGATGCTCTCTATGCATATGGGAGGGCACTATGCAAATGGACAGGCCCCACACTGGGCATTGAGATGCGTGAAGCCCCTGTTGAACCATCTACTTCACACCCCCAGCCATGAGGTCATTTAAGATTGTGACCCTCAACATCCATGGCTGCAGGAAGGGTCTCTGAAGGTGCTGGGTGCTCTCTTTCCTTTTGGGGGGGCACCCCATGGTATTCTTGCAGGAGACCCTGACTACTCCAGCCAACCGACCAAATTGGTGGCTTGAGTGGGGAGGCAGGGTCGTTTCTAGTTACCTCTCATGTGTGGTGGCCACCCTGTTCTCCCCAGGCCTGCAGCTGGAGGTTCTCCAGTGCATTGAGGTGGTGCCAGACCTCCTGTTGCACCTCCGGGCCCAGGTGTGGGGGCTTGGTCTGAACATTCTGAACATGTACGCCCTTGTGAAGGACCTGGAGTTGGTGGATTTCTTCCACCAGGTGGCCACATACATCAGCACCCTCAACTCTCATGAGTGCCTGGTCCTTGGTGGGGACTTTAATGTTACCCTAGATGTGTGATACTGGTCAGGCAAGGAGCTGAGCTAGGCTGCCGTGGGTGTCCCCAGGGAGATCCTGATGGACTACTCGCTGGTGGATGTCTGGCATGCCTGTCACCCCACTGAACCCCCTGCCTTCACTTATGTGAGGGTGGAGGAGGAACAGACATGCCACTCTCAGTTAGACCAACTTTATATCTCTTTGCTGCACTTTGCCTGGGCCCACTCCTCTGATATCCGGCCAACCCCCTTCAGCAATCATTACCTTGTTTGGGTCCAGGCCATGCTAGGGCCTGGGCATCCAGGATCAGCCTATTGGCATTTCAGTGCCAGCCTGCTGGAGGATGTGGGCCTCAGGGAGGATTTCTGGGAGTTCTGGCTGTCCTGGTGGGAGCAATGGATAGCTTTCCCCTCAGCTCGGAGATGGTGTGATGTGGGGAAGGTGAGTATCTGGCTTCTTTGCTTCAGCTACACTTGGGGGCACACCCGACAGAGGGAAGCGGTCTGGGAGCAGCTTGAGTGGGAAGTGCTAGAGCTGGAGAGGTGCCTGGCCACCAGCCTAACCAAGCCATCCCTCTGCAGAAAGTGTCGGGAGAGGCAGGAAGAGCTTTGTGCTCTGGACGACCACTGCACCCGTGGTGCATTTGTCCTTTCACGCATCCAGCTCCTTTGGGAGATGGACCATGTCTCCCACTTCTTCTATACCCTGAAGAGGAGGCTGGGGGGGCCAAGAAGTACATCACCTGCCTTCTGGTGGGTGATGCTACCCACCTCATAGATCCATGCAAGATGCACCAGCACTCAGGCCTTCTATGAAAAGCTCTTCCCCTTGGATCTGACCAATGCTAAGGCCTGTCAGAACCTGTGAGAGGGACTCCCGCAGGTCAGCAAGGGTGACTGGGACCGGCTGGAAGCTCCTCTCACTCTGGCTGAGTTTTTGGTTGCCCTCCACCTGATGCCTGGTGACAAAGCACCAGGCATTGACAGGCTGACCTCAGACCTTGCTGCAGTCTGGGATGAATCTGAGGGAAGTGGGGAGCTCCCCCGTCATGCCGGAGGGCCGTGCTGACCCTCCTACCAAAGAAGGGAGATCCCCACAATTTAAGGAATTGGCATCCTGTGTCCCTCCTCTAAATGGACTATAAGGTGGTAGCGAAGGCCATCTCACTGTGCCTGCGATCTGTGCTGATGGGCGTGATCCATCCTGACCAGATGTACACAGTGCCCAGACGTTCCATCTTTGATAACCTGTACCTGGTATGGGACATCCTGGAGATAGTGCACCAGAAGGGCCTGTCTTTTGCCCTCCTATCCCTGGACCAGGAGAAAGCGTTTGACAGAGTGGATCATGGGTACCTCACAGGCACACTGCAGGCCTTTGGCTTTGGGCCCCGCTTCATGTGGGCTCTCCAGGTGCTGTATGCCTCTGCAAAATGTTTGGTCAAGTTTAATTGGACCCTGACGGAGTCCATCTCATTCAGGAGGGGCCACTGTCAGGCCAGCTGTGTGCCTTGGCTCTGGAGCCCTTTCTTGTTCTCCTGAGGAAACACGTGTCAGGGTTGATGCTCCAGGAGCCAGCGGTGTGGCTGGTCCTGTCAGCATATGCTGACAATGTGCTCCTCATGGTGCAGGACTCAGGTGACCTGGCACAGGTGGAGGACTGCCAAGCATTATACTTGACAGCCTCCTCTGCCTGGGTCAGCTGGTTTAAGAGCTTTGGCCTGGTGGTAGGTGACGGGTAGCAAGTGGGCTCACTCTCACCCATGCTCCACGTGATCCACTGGAGCATGATCCACTGGGCTTGCTACTCTACTTGGGGCTCTACCTGACCCCCTCAGACCCTTCCCCACCATAGAACTGGCACCAGCTGGAGGCAAGGGTGGTGGAGCGGTTCTGGGCATGGGCTGGGCTCCTACAAGGTCTCTCCCTGCATGGGAGAGTGCTGGTGCTAACCCAGCTGGTTCTGTCCATGCTCTGACACTGCTTACATACCCTACCTGTGCCCCCTGAGGTCTTAGTGAGACTCCAGAGATGGGCGCTGGAGTTTTTCTGGCCCGGATGGCACTGCGTCACTGCAGAGGTCCTGAGCCTCCCCTTGTGGGAGGGCGGCCAGGGCCTGGCGTTCTGCCTTCGGGCCCTGCAGTGAGTGCTATACAGTGTCAGTGGCCACATGGCATGGGGCCACCTGGGGTTCATTTTCCTTTGCCAGTTCCAAGGGCTCCGATACGACTGGCAGCTCCTCATCCTGAGGGGCTTCTCCCTGAAGGATCTGCGAGGGCTGCCAGATTTCTACCAGGACCTCTTCCAGGCCTGGAGGCTGGTCTCTGCCTCCAGGTCCCCTGCAACAGTCACCCAGGGTGCCAATGTGGTCATTGAGCCCCTCCTCTGGAACCTCCAGCTAGAGGTGCCAATGACAGGGGCACCCTGGTTGCAACAGAAGTTGATCCTGGCTGGTGTCACCCATATTGGAGACCTTCTGAACTATGATAGGTGGGACTGGGTTGATCCTGCTGCACTGGTCTGGTGCATGTGTCTACCCATGGCACATGCAACCTGCCGTGTGCCCTACCTCCTGACGCCCTTGCCTTTGGCCAGGTCCTGTGTGGCGGCGGTCCCTGCCTACCTTTGTCCTTCAGCCCACTGGACTTTGTCGCAGGGCCAGTGCCTCGCCCAGCTTTGTGACACTCCCTGCTCCACCACCTGAGCAGGCTGGAGGACACCAGACTGGTCTGCTTTTCCACTGTCCATCGCCGCCACTTCTACACACTCATGTGCTGCACTGTCCATCATGCCACCCTTGGATCTCACCCAGACACCAAATGGCAGGACCTGCTTAGCAAAGGCATGGCTGGGACACTCCAGTGCCTGAGTCTGTACTCCACCCTCATCCCATGAGCCACTGGGGACCTCAGCTGGCAGCTCCTCTATGGAGCCATCACCATGGGCGTGTATGTGGCGACCTTCATGGACATCGTAGTCTTCTGCCTTTTCTGTGGACAGAGGGAGACTCTGGTGCACATGACCCTCAAGTGTGCCAGGCTGCAGCCCCTCCACCACCAGAGCCTCCGCTTGAGGTTCTGGTTGAATTTCACCCCCCATCTTTTTGTTTTCAGTCACCCCATCAATGGACCCAGCAAGTCCTGGGACTTCCTGGTCAATCTCCTCCTGGCCCTGGCCAAGTGGGCCCTGTATTTGACTAGGAAGGAGGCTTTGGCTAGGAAGGTGCTGAGACTGTGGGGCCATTTTCTTTTCACTTATCTGTGTGTGTTTCTGGCCAGAGCACCAGTGGGTGGTGTCCACTGACTCCTTGGATGCCTTTGAGGACAAGTGGGCGTGGCCCAGTGGTCTCTGCTTGGTGTTCCCCTCAGGTGCACTTACGTTCCCATTTTGACCCTTTGCCCCACATGATAGTCCTGTCCTGTTGGGTTTTTTTGTGTTTTTCTTCATTAGTTGTCCCAAGTATTTTGTAGCATTCACCCACTAGCCCACACACAATAGGGGATACTTATTAGTGTGGTGGGCCTTAAGGCCCACACTATTTTGAATGTTACAAATAGACAGGAGCTTCTGAGGCCCAGCCACTTGGCATCTTAAGACACCGGTTCTCTGTGCCAGCTGGACTGCCGAAGCTGCCCTGACTTATAGTGGCCCCTGAACCCTCTATCCACTGCAGCAGTCTGGCAGCGAGGACTGCTGCCTGGCTGTGACCCTGCTGCCATCTTCAACAGAATCTGCCTCCTTGCACCTATGGCCCCATGGCTGCACCCTACCAGATGCAGACAGAGACCACACAGCCACTTGGGCTCTGGTATGGGCCCTGCAGCAGAGCTGCTTGAACCTCTGGGCCAGCTGCCAGCAGACAGTAACTGCACAGCAGCATCACTACATCCAGACAGCTTGGTCTGGACCCAGAGTCACCTGCCTAGCTCGGGGCTGTGAATACCAGTTTGACCCTGCTGGGTAGGAGCATACCTATGCTGCCAGCCCCTGCTACAGCCCTCCGCTTTACTACTGCCAGGTTGGACCCAACAGAGGGAGCAGCTGATAATGAAGACCCTTTCATCATTCCCTGCTTTTACTGTTGCACCTGGGCCTGGGCTACCAAGTAAACTCTGGCTGGAGTGTATAGTTCTCCTTACCTGGGATGATGCACACTGGATGCAGACCTTCCTCATGTCAAGAGGCACATTTATGCACCTGGTGGCCCAGGTGGCTCCCAACATTGAGCGGCAAGACACTGTGATGCATCTGGCCCTCACCCTGGAGAAGCATATGGCCAAAGCCATCATGAGGTTTGCCCACCTGTCAGCCTCAGGTATGTGACCCACTCCTTTGAGGTGGTGAAGTCCACTGCTGGCCAGCTGTTTTGGATGTATGTAGGGCTATCCAGGATACCCTAGCCGACCAAGTCATCCAGCTGACTGACCTAGGGGAGGTGGTGGCAGGGTTTGGGATCCTTGGGTTCCCCAACTGTGTAGGGGTGCTTGATGGGACTCATATCCTCATCCTCTGCCCCCCTGGGGGAGGAGAGCAATACATCAATCACCATGGGAACAACTCAGTGCTTGAAGTAGTCCTAGACCATTGTGGCTGCTTCACCTACATTTACACCAGCTGGGCTGGGAGTGCCCACAATGCCCATATGCTGTGCCACCCACCACTTCCAGGACTGATACCTTTGCTCCAGGGATAGGGATCCAAGACCTGACCCCTTGGGGACGTCAGCATACCACTAGTGATCATGGCAGATGCAGCATACCTGCTCCTCTCCTGGCTGATGTGCCCCGTCCCAGGACCTCTGGATGCTCGGCAGCAGAGGTACAATGAGGCCCTTGCCCACTGCCAATGCACTGTTGAACAGGCATTTGGCCATCTGAAGGGACACTGGCGGAGCCTCACCACCTGCCTGGAGGCAGTGCCACAACACATGCCCTGCATAATCACCTCAGCACAATATGTCCTGCACAATATGTATGAGTCCCGGGGAGAGGTGTTTGAGCCCCAGTCGATGGAGGAAGCCTGCTGTATATCACAGTGAACTCAGCAGCAGCTGCAGCAGAGCAGGCCAGGCACAGTGTCACAGATGAGGAGCACCCCATCCAACAGCAACACTTGGGAGCCAGGACTCCCACCTGCTGGCCTACCCATCTAAGTAGGACAGTACATCTTATTACCAGCACCAGGTCACCTGCTCAGGGGCCTCCATCCTTGTCCACTAGGGTTGTGCAAAGCTTCAGTCCCTGATTCAATTCAGTGAAGATTTGGCCTAATTTGGTGGCTGAATCTCTGAATCTGAATCGAATCAGGAGGCCCTTTAATATCTCTGAATTAAATTGGATCCCTTCGAAACAATTCAGAAAGATTTGATGATTCAGACATAGACACAGCTTTAAATGGTTTTTTTCCTACATACCTCAAGGTACCAGGAGGCTTGTGAATGCTGCAAAGCTGGGGCAGATGGAGTGTCCCACAGGAGCACAGGGAGATCCCCAGTGTGCTCAGCCAAAGAACTAGAAGTAGACCAGAAGCACTTCCAGTCCACTTCTGGGTCTGCCAGGGAGCGTGCAGGGGGCCCCTCCTGTGCTTCTCCAGCTCAGCGACTGGTGCCTCCTGGGTCTGAGGGTAGGGGACCTGAGGTACCCCATGACTAATTACTAAGCCAGGAGGGCATGGGGCGGGCCCTCCTGTATGCTTGGCAACGGACCTGGAAGTGGACCGGAAGTGCTTCTGGTTCATGGCCGGGTTTGCTGTCAAACATGCAGGGGGAGAGAGGGCCGCATTCCTGTGAGATACTTCATCTGCCCCAGCATCACAGCATTCACAAGCTGCACTTGGTACCTCAAGGTATGTAGAAAAAACATTTAAAGCTGTGTCTATGACTGAATTGCTGATTCTCTGAACTGGCATCGAATCTTCATATTTGGATTCAGCTCAATTGAATTGGGGATGGGTGATTCAATTAATTGAATCACTGTCCACGATTCGGGCTGAATCCAAATCTGAATTGAATATGGCCTGTTTTGCATACCCCTACTGTCCATGACCAGGACCTCAGTAGCACACACAGTATGACTATGGTGAAAACCAAGGCAATTTTATTCCCCTACCCTCTCAGCACAAAACTATCCAAATACCACCAGTGCCTCAACCTCAGTTGTGAAAATAAATATAAATACTGTACATGTGCCCCAGGGGAACATGATAGGGGCCAGGGTCTCAGGGGCTAGCTTCCCTAGGGCCCCGACCTGGGCCTTTGGACCAGGGCCTACCACCATGTGTGTGTGGGCCACAAGGACATGTCCCAGGGTGGAGCTGCTCTGGGGTGGAGGGTGGGTGCTCCTCCTGCAGGATAGCCACTGCATGCTGGTCTGGACTTAGGAGAGTGGGAGGCAGAACGCATGTTCCTTGATGCCCATAGTGGGCCTGTGGGGCCTGCTGGGGGAGCAACTGTGTCACCATCCAGCCAACCTGTCCCCAGCTGGGCCCTGCTGGCCAGATGGCTGTGGTTGGGCTGGTGGAGCCTGTGGGACAGAAGCAGGAGCAGCTGGAGTAGGAATGGCAGCCATGAGCTGGTCACTGAGCCTACGTTCATGTGCTATGGCCATATCAATGGAGACCCAGAGACATCTCCTCCAGGCTTTCCATGACCCTCAATCAGAGTGACCAGGTACTCTAGGGCCATCCTCCCAGCTTGCACCTCCCCAATGGCTACAGCACGGTCATGGTGGAATTGACAGAGCTCGTGTAGTACTTTGGGCGTGGAAGTCCTGAGCCTGCTGGCAGTATAACCGCTCCTTCTGGACTGCCTCCTCCTGCCAGTCCTCTTGCTCAGTGCACTGCTCCCACCACAGGTGGTGCATCCAGATAGCCCTTGGTGTCTGGGAGACTTGGCAGGCAGCTCTTGGGCACAGGGCAGCAGCCTCTCCTCTGGCAGATGGGCTGCCTGGAGAAAGAACAAGTGGATGGCTATCTTTAGATACAGCAACATGGCATGGGTCAAGAACAGCATCGTGAGTGTCTCCAAGGATTAGCTTCACTCCTGGACACATGGCCATGCAAGCAGTCCATGCCCACTTGTCCATGCTCCTCCTGACAAGGGCCACAGACATCCTGGGATCTGGCCATCCCTCCCACTGTGGGCTTAGAGGGATCCTCCTGGGGACAAGCATAACAGCCAGCTCAGGCTATGGTGCCCAGCATCAACCTGTACCAGGGAAGATCAGCATTCCAAGAGAGCCAGGTCCTCAGGTAGTGGCCCCAGTGCTGTGGAGCTGGGGCCCCAGGGGCTTGTGGGGAGAGTCCTATTCCTTCCCCATGCCCTCATCGCCAGGGCCAGCTCCATCCAGCAAGGGGTGCTGGCAAGGTGGGGGGATTGTTCTGGCTTAGCTGGGAAGTAGGCCTCAGCATGACTGATCGTGGGGGCGGGGGTCAGGAGAGGAGGAAGGCAGGGAGGGAGGCAGCAAGGACATGCACGAGGCACATGCAGGCCTTGAAGAGGAGCGGGCCAGAGAAGAAGGTCCCAATTCCCCATGCCATGAGTAGGACTTACCTGGTCTTGGTGACAGGTGGCTGGGTTGAGTGGCAGAGCTGGACCCAGCCTCTGGGCAAGGTCACCAGGATATGCTCTCCACTGATGTAGGTGACACCTTGGGCTGCCCCTCCTCGCTGCTACTGCAGTTCAGCAGGAGGAAGGGGTCTTCTCACTCAGGGCTCCCCTCAGGTGTGGTGGTGGCACTGGCTGTGCCTGGCAATGTCTGCCCCTTGCTGCTGTTGCTCCCGACACTCAGTGATGATAGGCCAGCAGGTCTAGAGGATGGCCCTGCAGCCAGGGAGTCTGGCTGGGTCCCTGCACTGGCTGCCTCTCTTGCTGCTGCTTGCCCAGTGGCAAAGGAGTAGTGGGGAGGCTCAGTAGCTATGGCCCCAGGATGTGAGCAAGCTCCTCATAGTGGGGCATGGTGGTGCTCTCTGCTCCTAACTACTGGTTGGCATCACAGACGGTAGTAAATTGCCGCTGCAATACCTTGGCCTTAGTGCAGTACTGCTGCCATGACTTCCAGTGCCTCTGCTCTGCCATCTAGGCAGCTATTGCCCAATACATATGTTCATTATGGTGACCTGGTCTAAATTGCCAGAGTAGGTCCTTCTGGCCCCAAATGGCCAGCAGGTTGGCCACCTCCTCTGCCCTCCCCAGGTGGGTCCCTGGTGCTAGCCCTGGCCAGGCTCCTGTGCCAAGGTCCCACCAGTTGCCTCACTGGCAGGGATCCTGAGGTTCCCTTTGTGCACATTTCAAAACCTCAGATTAACAAATCCCAATAGTATTCATTAGAAAATGAAAACCCAAGAAAAACGCATGAATTTCCACAAGTAAACTGAAACCCACTATATACACATATGTAAAGGACAGCAAGCAAGAGAGCAAGAACAAGAGAGAAAAAAAGCTGAGAAGTGCTTTAATGATATCTGAGCAATTTTATGTGGTGGGGGGGTGGTTGGGAAGAGACAGCCACATGTGCACCCCCTCCCCCAACCTGCAACCCCCACAACTGCTGGCAACAGTCAGCCCCAGGATCCTCACAGTATTAGCTGTCTGCTGCTGCCGGAGTCCCCCAGTAGCTCCAACCACCACCTGTGCTCACCTGCTGCATGTGGTGCATGCCTGCAGGGCCCGGCTGCACCACTGGAAGGTTGCAGGGGTTCTTGGGTGGGTGTTGGGGGCCAGTATGCACCATGTGTGGGGCCATGGGGCTTTTGAGTGGGGGGACCACACTCCCACCCTAACCTCTGGCACACACAGCCCCACAGCTGCCCTGCAGGGACTATCAGTGGCAAGTTGTGGGTCTACACATGGTACAGTGTGTCAACCCAGCCTGATGCCACATGCTCCACCTAGCATGGTGGTGGCAAGCACCAGTCTGGTCATGCCTGAGGTGATGGCATGGGGCTGGGTTGGCACCCTGAGCCACATGCAGTGGGAAAATAAGTGGCAGCAGGAGCCACTGGCTGACATTGCTGGGATCTGAGGGAGCAAGGTGGGTGTTGGGGAAGAGACCCACACTCCTGCCCCACAGAGCCCTGCAGCTGCCTTGCGGGAGCGGGCACATTCTTGCCACACAGAGTCCCACAGCAGCCTGCAAAAGGCAACTATGGCACTGCCCCTGCACTAGTGGGTAGCTCCCGCCGCTGCTTGTTTCCCTGATGCACATGGCACCGGGTGTTGACCTGGCCAGATGCCCACACCTGGCAAGAACTTAAGCAGTCCTACCAGAGAAATAGCATATGGCATCAGGCCAGATTGGCACCTTCAGCCACATACAGTAGCGATACACGTGGCAGCAGGTGCTGCCACCAACATTACCAGGAGCCACTGGCCAATGCATGGACGGAGCCGTGGCTACCTTTTGTAGGCAGCTGCTGGCCTCTGTGTGGCACGTGTGGGAGTGTGGGGCCCCCCACAGTCCTGCAGCTGCCTGCAAAAGACAGCCACGGGATCCATTATACGTTGGCTGGCAGCTCCTGGAAATGTCAGTGGTGGTACCTGCCACCACTTTTATCACTGCTGCACATGGCTGAAAGTGCCAAACTGGCCTGATGCCACATGCCCCACCTTGGGCAGGACCAAGCCAGTTCTTGCCTGGGGTGGGCATCAGGCCAGGTCAGCACTCTGCATCATGTGCAGCAGGGATACAAGCAGCAGCAGGAGCCTCTGCCAACATTGCTGAAAGCTGCTGGCCAACACATGCAGGGTCCTGTGGCTGCCTTTTGGAGGTAGCTGTGGGACTCTGTGCAGTGGGAGCAGGAATGTGTCCCTACCCGGTGTCCCACACCTGCCTGGAAAAGGTAGCCATGGAACCCGTCATGCGTTGGCTGGCAGTTCCCAACAATGTTGGTGGTGGCTCCTGCCATGATTGTATCCCTGCTGCACGTAGTGCAGGATGCTGACCTGGCCTGAAGCCCACCCCAGGCAAGAGCTGGCAGGGTGCTGAGGTGGGGCATGTGGCATTGGGCCGGCTTGGCACCTTCAGCCACATGCAGCAGTAATGCAAGCAGTGGCGGGTGCCACCGCCAACACTGCTCGATGCCACCGGCCAAAGTATGAAGGATCCTGTGGCTTCCTTTTGCAGGCAGCTGTGGGACTCTGGGGTTGGGGCACACTCCTGCCCCCACTGCACAGAATTCTGCAGCTGCCTGCAAAAGGCAGCCGCGGGCCCTCCATGCATTGGCTGCTGGCTCCCACCATGATTGTATGCCTGCTGCACATGGCATAGGGTGCCAACCTGGCCTGATACCCATGCTGGGCAAACACTGGCCCAGTCCTGCCTGAGGTGGGACATGTGGCATCTAGCTGGATCAGCACCTTCAGCCATGTGCAACAGTGATACAAGCAGTGGTGGGTGCCACCAGCGGACATTGCCAGGACTCACCTTGCTCCCTTGGCTCTGGCAATGTCAGCCAGCATTTCCTACCACTGCTCACATCCTTGCTGCACCCTTGCTGAAGTTGCCAACCCAGATGGATGCCACATGCCCCACTTTGGGCAGGACCACACTGGGCAAGAACTGGGCAAGTGTGGGCCTCCCTGCCCTCAACACCCACCTTGCTCCCTCAGCTCCTGCCCACTTGTATCCCCACTGCACATGGCACAGGGTGCTGATCTGGCTCAATGCTATCACCTCGAACTGGACCAGGATGAGTCCTGCAGCCACTGTGTGTGGTGGGGCATGTGGCATTGGGTTGGGTTGGCACCCTGCACCATGTGTAGGCCCGCAGTTGCTGATGGTCCTGCAGCTGCACATGACAGGGTCTGGTGCAGGAATGTATCCCAACCCACCCAAAAGCCTCCCAACCCTACACAGCCCCAGGGCCACACAAGACATGGGCCAGGTGGGCTCCATGGCTTCTGCCGGTTACTTCTCTCCAGTTTGCAAGTGGCTCTTGCAGGCTGAGACTGGCAGCCTGCTAAGAGCCTGTTGCAAACAGGGAAACCTGGGTTTCCCTTTTAGGAAGAAAGTTCCCATTCCCACTCTCCCCCTTCTTACCTTGATCTCCCATGTCTTCAGCCTTCATTGTTCCAGATTCCACCACTTTTCCACACAGCTTCCTAACTCCAACTCATCCACAAACAAACTTAGAGTCTTGCCCTGCTTTTATTCTCGAGCATGCTCCAGGGGCCTATGCCAGAGTCTCTCTCTGGAGGACTCCTTCTCCCATTTGCCTCCAGGCATGGTATTGGACCATGTCTTGCCCCACTGTTTCCCAGTGCAGTTTATTTGACCCCTGGATATCCAGGGCTCTAATTTTGCCCCTGCACTGCATATTTGCAGCATGGGGAACATTTTCTTGTTCCTGCATGTGCCTCTTGCAGCATCTCAAGGGAATTTGAAACACTGCAAGAGGCACATATGGGCTTGTCTGGACACACCCATAAATTATGCCTAACATAAAAAGATACAAGTAATTGTTTTTGGATTTCTTAACTTTCATCACTTGATAGTTAATTTGAAAAAGGGAAAAAAGCCCCTTTTATCTTTAGCAGATTCTATCAGTGCACCAGGTAATATAAAATGGATTAGGAACAGCCTACAGAGTGTGGTATTTGCAGACAGTAAACCATTCAGGACACAAAATAACGATCAGAAACCATGGACCAAATGCTGATGTATAGTGCTGAGATCAAAGATCAGCAGTGAAAACAAAAATGAGGAGGGAATTTAACTGTATTTAGTATACAAATTGATTTACTATCAATTAGAGTTCCAAATTAGTTGTACTGTTAGTACCCACATACCCAAGCCATACAATGTTAAAGGTTTGAATTCCTAAGAAAACTGTCTTATTACTATTACTAATGGTCAAGTGTGGACCATTAAAACACAGCGTAACCTGATCAGCTTCTTACTATGATAACTTATTAACATTGGTAAGAGAGAGCGGTAGTTAGCTGTGGTAGTTTGAAATCAGGCAGAAGGCAGGGCAGGGTAGCATCTTAGGGCATCTTTACACATGCTCTGGGGTGGATGCTTTCAGGAGCCACTCTAATTAAAGCACCCACAGTGTCCCATGTATTCAGAGTCCTATTTTTCAAAATGGTGGTGGGGGTGCTTTAACTAATGCTCATCAAACAAGATTTAGTTTGATGAGCTTTAGTTAAAGCACTGTCACCATTTTGAAGCACGGGGACTTGAATACACATTTGACAGGCTTGATGTACATGATTCACAAGATGAACCTAGAGCTATCGAATAGGAATCCATTGTGTCAAAAACAATTTGACCCATTGTGGGCTTTCAAGTTTTTTGCCACAGAAGAACTACTCTATTATTGTTCTGTAGTCAAAAACCAAGTGAAAACTAAAAGTTGGCATTTTCCAAGAGGAGTCTTGAGTGTAACTATGGTGGGGACACCGCTACTAAGAGAAACTTACCAGAGGAAGGATAGCCCGGAAAGGTGAGTCGCTGCCAGGACACTGCCAGAGACCAGAAGTGCAGCCGGAATGGAGCTTTGGTGAAGAAAAATGCTGTGCTGAAGATAAAAGAGGGAAAACCACAATGGGCCAGGGGAGAGCATGGACCCACCGAATGGGCCAACACTGGCATAAACCCATTTTAGGGTGGCATGTCAATTCACCAGCCGGCCCCCTAGAGGGGGCATAAAAACCCACCAGACAAGGATTGTGGAGGACTGGAAGCAAGTCCTCCTGAGGACCCAGAGCAGCCTGGAGCTGTTTGTAGCCCCACCGAGGGCATGCAGGAATAATGTAAGCCCAGCAAGGCCTGGGACTTACCTGAGACGAAGCACTGGATCCCAAATATAGTCAGCTGGGAATGAGAAAGTGATGAACCTGAGGAGAGATAGAGAGAAGGATCCTTGGATTGTTATGGACAAGAACCAGAGAGAGACAGGAGCATATCTGGGAGCAAGGTAACCTGGGATGGGTAAAATCACAGGCCAGTTCATGTACGGTCCAAAACTGAATGGTATACCATCCGAACTGGACTTTTCTAGCCTAAGAAGGCAAAACAAAAAAACCTTTACTATGATGAATGAACTTGGTCTTAGTCACAGTCTGGAACTAACATCTGTGGTTGGTGTAATGTGGGGTGTAGGGGAGGTGGAGCTTTGAAACAGGAAGCCAGATGGGAAGATTGAAGGAAGATTAAGGAAGATTTAAGTTCAGGGAAGGTAGGACTTAAAACCATCCTCCTGATAGTAAATTTATTCCAACAAGATGTGGCAGGCTGTCACCTACAAAAGTTCACAACTCTCTAAAATGGTCTCAAGCTGCCAGCTTACTGTAAGAAGGGGATTGTGGCACTTGTGGGGGGAGCCCAGGGGTGGGGGTGCCCCTCCAAGTTCCAGTAGAAGCAAGCAGGGGAAAAAAACCTTGGGGTATGGGTGGAAAGAGGCTGTGGCTGGTTTGGCCAGCTGCTGGCTCACTGTGAGAAGGGGATCACAGCACTGTTGGGGAGAGTCCGGGGGTGGGGATGCCTATATGATCCGGAGCTAGGGCTGAGCTACAATCCGCTGCTTACATGCCCTTGTGCAGGCATGTGGGCAGAGCATTGCAGCTCTGCTCCACTTCCAGACCACACTGTCACCACCACAAGGTCGCAGCCCTGGAACAGCCCAATGCCCTGCCACACATCCTACCAGAGCTTCTGGGGCCAGTCTCCCTGGAAACCCCAGCTCTGTGTTGTCACGGCTCTACCACACCTGGGGTATCAATGGAAACTGGCTGCAGTGATGTGGACAGGGCTGCTGGGAAATGGAGTCCTCCACAGGTTGGATGTGGTCCGTGGGCCAGACTTTGCTTGCCCCTGCACTATGCCATGGCAGCTGCTCTATCTCAGTACAATGAAATTGGTTACTATTTGCCATGATGGGATTTATTACAGTTACTGTTTTATAGGATTATGTGACGGCGTTGGACCTTCACTAGGGGCATGAGAGGGTCCCCGGAGTTGAAAGGAGGTGCAAACAACGCACCTGAGCTGTGTGAGCCGGTGGACGAGGAACCGCACCAGCTGTAGC
>JAGPOW010000261.1:221554672-221601944 GCA_030014935.1 Caiman crocodilus | reverse complement strand
TGTTTAGAATCATCAAAGTCGTGGCGGGCGAGATAAGGGGTTAAGGGGCAGCCTGCAGAAGTGGTCTGTGGCCAGGAAAGGGGATTGGCCGCGGTCACAGATTATAACAGATGTTTATAGAACAAGATTAATTTTTAAATGCAAACTGCATACATCTCTACAAAGGAACACATAAAAAAATAAGGGTAAGTACAGTATGAAAACCTATAGAAATAATCTATCCTCTGTGAACATTCAGTTTTATTGTATTGAAAAGCTTTTATTTTATGGTAAGTTTTCTGGACACAAGTACTATATATAAAAGACCACTAAAGTGCTCCCTCCCCATTCTGTTTATAATTTCCTTAAGCTTAAAGCAATCTCTATTAATCTAAACATGGGAAGTAAGTTCCAATATTTTTTCTTAACAGTTTAGCCACAAGATAAATCCATAGAAGATGTATAAAAATTAAAAAGTAAAGAACTCCATGACATTTTATCAAGCGTGAAAAGAGGTTTAAACAAAACAGGGGGATTTGCTGAAGTAATGTTTCGGTAAGGAAGGAAATACCATTGACTTTATTACAGCTGCCTAATGTTTTCCATGAACTGCAGAAAATAATTCATTGTATCTTAGTGACCTACAATAACAGCTGACTGCTTGCACTTGATGGAAATGTGATTTGTGTCTACTGAAAATTAACTATTTAACTTCTTAATACTTTTACCTTCAGTATTACATTTAGTTTCTTTGCATTAAGTTTTGAGCTGTTTGTCTGTGACCTGCACTCAGAATATCTACTTCTATGTAGTGTTCCTTTGTGGATAGGAAAAATATGGGTTGAACCACACATCTGTGTTGTTTGTTATGCTCATGTTCGGCTCTAAAAGAATTGCATTTCTTGTCATGTTGTCATGTTATCTGCCAAATTAAGAATACAATAAATATGAAGGAACATGTCCAACCTGTAACTTTAAGAGACAGTGAAGGCAGCATTATGTGGCTGGCAGACTGCTGGCAGATGAATTGGTGCCAGCTGCAGAGAGACAAGCAGCAAAAGGGAGCAAGGAGCCGTAGCTCCAAGACAGCAACAAGCTGTGAGTCACTAACCTGAAACAGGCAGGAGTAGGATAGGGAGCTGAATTTCAGGCACTTATTTACAGAGTGACTGCAGCAGAACTGCAGGGCCAATGAGAAGCTCCTGGGCCTAGTCAGCAGGCTTAGAGAACATGTGATCAGAAGGGGTGGAGCCCAGGGATTTATAAACCTAGCTGCTGGGCTGGAGGGAACATTTGGGCTCTGAACATGGGAGGGAAAGGAGCTTTCCTAGAAACTTCTGCAGAGCTTTGTCAGCCTTGGAGAAGGGGTCCTCAAAAGTAAGGATGATCTAGTAAGTGGTCTGGTGAGGCTGGTGGTCTGGCATTGGCCAGTAGGCAAGAAGCCCAGGCAGACTGATGGTGGGATAGAAGACAGCTAACAGAAAAGGGGGGCAGCTTTGGTGAAAGGCTATGGTCAGGCTATGGTTGGAAATGGGGAAGACCCAAGGGAAAGGTAAACCCCAGGTTCAAGGTTAAGCATTTATGACAGCTATGAGGCATAGGAGTGGCTAGTAAGGGAAAAGTGAGCCACTAGGGGCACTCTGAAATGGGTTTCTTTCGCAGAGGATGATAGTCCTACAGAAGCATTTCAAGTGCCAGGTAGAGGGCACTGTGGGTACTAATTGTGCAGTAGCTTAATTATACTCTGCAGTAGCATGCTGGGCAAAAACAATGTTATGCTACTGCGCAGTAGTAATAGGCTACTACACGTTAAGTGCCACTAAAAACCTGTGCACCAATAGTGTGAGTTAGCGTGAGTTACTGTGCAGTAGCGTGAGTTACTGTGCATTGATTTAGTACTGTACTTGGTTATCCAAGTACTAAACTTAATGCACTGTAACTATGGTACACTATGTAGACGTGCCCTGCATTATGTAGAAGAGAGGGTAACTGATGGCAGGCCCAACTTTAGAGGTATGGCTGCCAGAAAGGGTGCATTGTGCTGAGGAGGAGGCACACTGCAGAGAAACAGTGCTGAAGGGTGGAGAAAGGGCACCTAAGCTACTCTGCTTGTAAAGGCAGCTTCCCAAATTCATCACATTTAACATTGAAGGCACAGCAGCCAGGAAACAGCATGGAGAGCACAGCAGGAGGCAGCTGATGGGGGGACAAACTCTGAGGTTGGAGCCCTGAGCCTGTTCCTGGTCTAAGTCCATGTACTCATGCACATTCAAGCTCATCAACAGCTTCACAGCGAACATATTAGAGAAGAGAGAGGTAGTTCAGGTTCAGAGCAGGATTTGATAAAGAGACAACCGAAGGAGAAAATAGACTACGGTGGTAACTGGGAAAGCAAAGGGCATGTGGGTTCAACAGGAAAGAGAACAGGAGCTTTGTCTATGAGACTTCTGAGCATTGGCAATGCATAGGGGGTGCACGTGGGTGCATTTGAACCCCCTGAGATTGTCTGTGCTCCTCAAGAGAAGTGTTGGTGACTCTTCTGGGTTTGCTGCTGACACTTCCGGTTTGCACTTCTGCCAGCGGTGCCAATCAGCTGCTGGGGGACCCCCGCCCCTGTTGGTGATCGGCCACTGGTGCCCCCGCTCCAGTATTGGGAGGCACCAGTCACCCATGCTTCTGAGAAAATGCATTGTATTCTACTTGCTTTCAGTACCCGGTGCAGACAGAAGTGCAGCTCCCAGCTGTAACTAAGAATAATTTTTGCAAAGCATTCTGAGTTACAGCATTAACCCCGACCAAACAGAAATTTAATGTTGGTTCCAAGGGGAAGGGGAATCTAGCTGTTGGCTAGGACCCTGCAGCCAGGTTCCCATTGCAACAGCCAGCCCTCTCTGTGAGTGCTGCCTGTTTTCAGAACAGGACAGGGGAAAGGCAGTGGAGGGACCTCATTCTTGGGGCTCTCCAGCTGGTGCTGCAGGGTAGGGTGGGTGAATTGAATGCCCCCCCACCTCAGTGGAGCTCCAATACACTCATCCCACCTTCCACGGGGGGGACTGAAACCCCCCCAGACTGAATTCCTTTCATTTTCTTTCCCCCCCCTCCCATTCTGAAAACAGTGACAGGCTGGGAGCTCTGCAAACACAAGTTACAGAAGACACTACATTTTGAAACTTCTTTATTTGATACCTCATGCAACAAAGGGTCAGATTTTCACCCAATCTGCCCTTTTTGAAGGTGTCTGCCTGTGTTTGGTCACAGCTATAAACTCTCTATGGCCAGATCAGGCAAAAATTGTCACTTCTGTCTGCATCCAGAAGACTGTTTCCTACAATATGGGCACATGTACACATTGCACTATGGCGACATAGCAACCACGTGGGTCTACACATGACCAGCAGCTACTTTGCCATAGTGTTGTGCTCCTCCATTTTAACACATGCTGCTATGGCAAACTAAAGGCTAAAGCTGCATGCTTGTGCTGCATGCACGGTACAGTAACAATGTTGCCATAGGATGACATGTAGATGTGCCCTATATGGTTCTATGCTTTGTTCAGCTGACTTCTGAATGATTCAAGAGCCATTGCTTCCATGCTGCCCTGGATGGTTATAGCTCTGTGGACGAACAATTCCTTACATACTTGAACGTGTGCATATTTGTAGGCATAGGCTGGAGGAGATGGAAGAAAAAACATTATTAAGCCGTATTGTATTTTATAACAGCTTCATCCATTGTTTTCAAAAGCTTCTACTTAAACTGAGGGGGAACATAGGCATCTGCATAGCCCAGAGATGTGTCTAACACATGTACAGAAAGGAAATTCCTCTTGCTATGTCTTTATCAGTAAAGCCCTAACAGGAACCAGTAGATACAATACTAGAATTTAACCAATGCAAACCATATTTCTGGAAATTGGAAAGTCAAGAATTTCCAGAAGTAAAGTTGCTTCTCATTTTCTTAGGACTTAAATTGTGGAAGAAAACAGGCATCTAGATAAATATGTGACAGACAGTTTGTTATGCAATTTAAGGTGAAATTCAGACTAAAGAACAAGAAAAAGCTCTTGATAAGCTTGCCATAGCATGACATACCTTTATGTAATATAACATTTGCCTTTAATATGCTACTGGCAGGGTAATCAGTAAAATTTTCTGCAAGTACAATGGGTTTTGTTTAATTTCTTGTTTATCTTATACATTCAATACATGAAAGGAAGGTGATTGCGTAGTGAATGCAGGGTCCTTCAGATATGGGCAGTTGTGGATCTAATGTTCCAAATGGTACCTTGGTGCTGTGTTCATTTTTACCCTGTGAACAAGCTGAAACTCATACAAACCTGCATATTTCGTTCTCAGATACATAAGTAAATGAAAGAGGAGCATAGGAATGTAAAGCTCGCCATGCAAGTTCAGACTGATGGCCAATTTCATCTGGAAGCATGTACCTGACAGTAACCAGAATGAAATTCTTCTGCATGTAAAACGCCCATTGTTGCATAATAGTCAATAACATGCCTATTGGGTGAATTTGCCTGGCTCACATCTCACAACATGTAAGCTGGCTCACATCTCACAACATGTAAATTCATGGTAGGTGTTCTTTAAGTTTATTCATCCTGTCTTAGTCTCACTAAAGGCATTATAAATAAAGGCATTATAATAAAAAGATTAATTTTATTAATATCTGTTCCTTCTTCATTTCTTTGGATGTCCTCTTTGTAATATGGGACAAAGTACATATAAATGTCCAACTAGCTTATTATTCATCATTTTCTATATCCCCTTTGCTACACCTCTAAACTAAACATTCCAGATGTCTCTATAGGTAGAAATCTTTCTGTGCCTCCAGTAAATTTTATTTCTTTTCTTAGGGTCTTCATTTATATCTGCTTTATCAGTTTTGAGATGGGATGAACACAGCAATTAGGTTGACAGGTATTCATAGATTCACAGATTGTAAGGCCAGAAGGGACCTTGGAAGATCATCAGGTCCAGTCCCCTGCATCAAGCAGGAAAAATAACTGGGGGTCAGGTGACCCCAGCAAGGTGACTGTCCATTCTCCTCTTGAAGATTTCCAGGGTAGGTGATTGCACCACCTTTGGAGGGAGCTTATTTTACAGTCTGGACACCCTGACTGTGACGAAGTTCTTCATAATTTTGAGCCTGAATCGGTCTTCCAGGAGTTTATGGCCATTACTCCCAGTTTTCCCCTTGCGTATCCTACTGAACCGTTGCTCACTGTGTCCTTGATGTACTTCCCTAGTGGAGTGGTAAGTTGCTACCAGGTCCCCTCTCAGACTTTTCCTCAGGCTGAAGAGTCCCAGATCCCTTAGCCTTTCCTCATATGGCTTGCTGTGTAAGACTCTTATCCTATGGGCAACTCTTCTTTGGACTCTTTCAAGCTCGTCCATATCCTTGTTAAAGTGTAGTGCCCAGAACTAGATGCACTACTCCAGCTGTGGTCTCACCAGTGCTGAGTAGAGTATTAATTTAAATAAGGGCATTATAATGTTTAAATTATTATTCTCGCTATCTTTCTAAATACAATTTAATATCAAATTAATTTTTTTACTATTGTTACACACTGAACAGATATTTTCTTTTGAGTTGTTCATAACAAATAGGTCTTTACAGATAATTAAGAACCCATCATCATGCCTGAGTAGATCAAATTACCCCATATTTTATCTGCTTCTGTGTTTCTGAGTTATCAGTTGCCTCCACAGATCTTCACAAACATATACATCCTTGACAACACTAAGCAATAGTTCTGTGTCATCTGCAAATGTTGCCAGCTTACTGTTCAGCCTCTGCTTCCGTGTTATGTCATACCAGTCAAAGTACAGATAACTGGAACCCCTTGCAGCTTTTCACATTAAATATTAGCATAGGAGTGCTGCCATTTGATTGTATAAGGGGTATGGAATATGGCAGGCAAGCAGTGCCTTAGCAAATAGTTCCTTGGGGTACACAGTAGCTTAGCTGTTGGGGTCCTGAGGACTGAATAGCTAAGCTGGCAGGAGAACAAGCATGGCATAGAGAGGAATTTGTTGAAATCAAATAGTCTTCATGAAACATTTTAATTTCTATGAATCTGCAAATTCAGATGGAAAAAAATGTCGGTGGAATTTCTCTGATAACTTTAACTCTGCCTCTGTGCACATAGCTATTGTAGCATGCAGTGTCAATCTCCTCTCACTGACACCAGTGTAATCAAAAGTAACAATATGAAGTAAATGTAATTCCATTGGTGTCAGTGAAAGGAGATTCAGACCTTGAGTTTTTAATTACTGATTATATGGTATTATATAGGTCAATATAAACTTCTACCATTTCCCCCCACAAGATTCTTTCAGGTAGACATGAATAGTAACTTGCAAATTTCATTTTGGCATACTTACATCATGCTTTGTAATATCATTAATACATTTTTCCTGCTCATGGATTAGTTTTATCAGCATCCATGGATTGTATATATTCTTTTCAACTATCATTTTAGACATAATTCCAAAGATTAGGGAGCTAAATACAAAGGTAATCTAGCCCTGCCCTTTTGAAGTGCTGCCTTAAATATTGTTTTGGAAATAAAAGAATGCACTATGAAGTTAATTTAGCAAAACAAATATGTGTCTTTCCTTAAGGGAAACACAGTATTAAAGACAGTTAACTATGAAGTAAATGAGCAGTGTATTTAAGTTAATTATGTGTGCCAGGAAGTATTTGCTGTTTTATTCTAGTTACACATTATAACATGTGCTAAGTACTGCTTATTATATAGATTTCATTTATGGTATATATATATATATATATATATATATAGCTTTCATAGATTAGGTTTGTTTGGCATATCCAGAGTACAATTCTGAATGTGTATGAAAATCACTGGAGCATTTTCTATCCAAGAAACAGAATGTTGGCTCAATTCTTTTACTTACACAAATTTTACACTATTACAGGTCTACTGAATTATTCCTGATGTATACTATTGTAAGCAAAGTGGACAATTAAGGCCTATACCATTGAGGTTACTTCCCAGGGCCCAGGCTGAAAGATGGACATGCATTCTGTCTGAACTCTGGTATTTCTGACATGAACATTTTCTAAATGCAACATTTAATCAAATTAGATACATTTTTCTAGTAGTTTTAGATGAGTATAACTGTTTCAACACAGCCTATTATATTGTAAGTGCACAGCAAAACACACTCAAGTGTTGTATTTGGCACGCCTTTATTGAAGTGCCAGCTCACCAATCAAATGTAAGATTGTGCTGCTAAAGAGCACTGGAGCATAGAAACCACAGTGGAATGCCACAATGAAGCACTTAAAATTGGACTGTTTACAAAACATAAAACATTAATAAGCATACTATAAAGCCACTCAGTAAATAACATCTGGTGGTAAGCTGCATTACAATTTGAAGTAAATGATCTTTCCTGGGAACACAGTTTATCTTCTGATATATTATATCTATTATTTTATATATGTATATGTATATTAGGGGTGTGTGAAACAGGCCATATTTAATTAAGATTCAGCCTGAATAAGGGACAGTGATTCAATTCATTGATTTGGATCACTGCTCCCAATTCAATTTGGCCAAATCCAGATCTGAAGATTCGATACTGATTTGGTGAATCAGCGATTCAGCCATAGACACAGCTTTAAATGTTATTTTTACATACCTTGAGGTAACAGGCATAGGTTGTGAACACTGTGATGCTGGGGCAGATGGAGCATCCCACAGGAACATGGGAGGGTTCCCCCCTTTTCTTTAGCAGTGAACCCAGAAGTAGACCAGAAGTACTTCTGGTCTACTTCTGGGTCTGCCACCAAGTGCGCAGAGAGGCCTGCCCTGTGTGCTCCCATCCCTGGCTCAGCAATTGGTCACGGGGTACCCCAGGTACCACCCCCGCAAGCCCAGGAGGCACCAGTTGCAGAGCGGGAGGAGCGGGGTGGGGGGAGGCAAGGGGCCCTGAGCACTCCCTGGTGGCCCAGAAGTGGACCGGAAGTGCTTCCGGTCCACTTCCAGTTCTGCTGCTGAGCATGCTGGGGAGTCCGCTCTGCTCCTGTGGGATGCTCCATGAGCCCCAGCATTGCAGCATTCATGAGTCTCCTGGTATGTTGTGGTATGTAGAAAATCATTTAAAGCTGTGTCTATGTATGAATTGATGAGTTTCTCTGAATTGATTCAGACGGATCTGATTCCCTTTGGAGAGATTGAAGGGTCTCCTGATTCGATTTGGATTTGGATATTCGGCCACCGAATTGGGCCAAATCTACACTGAATCGAGTCAGGGACCAAAGCTTCACATAGCCCTAAAGTATATGTATGTGCATCATATTTCTTTGATATATTAGACCAGTAGTTATCAACTGGGGTGCCATGGCACCCAAGGGTGCTGTGAGGCCCTTTTGGGGGTGCAACAGCAAGGTATTGGCACTTCTTCCCCTCTCTCCTTGTGTACAACCAGATGAGGGAGGGCTGCAGCATGAGCATATGCTCCTGTCTGGATTAGGGTTATCTGATAAACCTAAAGCAGGCAGGGGCCTTCTTACCTACTCCTGTCACAGCCCTTCCCAGTCAGACCCTGCATGGCCTTTTCTGGAAACAAGGTAGGTGGAACTATCCCACTCCTTTGTTTCCAGGAGGAGGTGTTGGGGTGGGGGCAAAGCAAGACTGGGAAGAGGTGTGGTAAGAACACACTTTTCTGCATGATTTAGATTTATTAGATGACCCTAATACATGCTGAATTGCATGCTTCCAAATCTTACCTGTGCATGAAATGTGTGGGGCACTTTCACCTAGTGGAAGCATCATCCTGGTAAAGAACCACTGAGGTAAGCTGAGGCAGCACAGCAATAGTTCTCAACTGGGGTGCCACCAAATTAAGAAGAATTTCTGGAGAAATGCCCTGAATCTAAGATTGAGAACCCCTGTGTAACACAAACAGAAAATTTGCTTGCCGGATTTTTTTCCCCTTGTAGAATAGTAGAGATACACCTGTTAAATTATTAATGTAAAGAGCAGGATAAGCTTTTAATCAATTATAATAAGTTAATACAACACTTGGCTATTGTTTTTGCCATTATGGGATATTAAATTGACAATGTGTTAGGAAAGCACAGTTATCTCAGCAATTTGCCTTGTAATTAGATAAGTGGACTGCTGCTCACATGGCTGTTACCTGACAGCATCTTTCAATACCATCACCCAAGTGGTAGTCATTTTGGACCTACATGGGTCAAGTCATGCAGTGAAGGACAAAATACATACAGTCATTGGGAAATCTCTTTTTTACATTATAAAAGGGCTCAGTGTCTGTTTCTTGCTGGGAGCTTTTGTAGAAAAACAGTTCCTGGAATGGTGAGACAACTCATCTGTAAACTGATCCTGCACCAGTTCCACAGCTGCCACAGCAGCAAGCACTGGAGCCAGACAAGAGTCCAGAGAAGAGACTTCACTGAAGGCTGGCCAGGAAGCCCAGCCACAGACAGAGACACTGGTACATAAAATACGTTCCAGTGGTTGGCATCTGGGTTCTGCAGCTGCCAAGCACACCCAGTGTGTGGCCATGGGTGTTGGCTTCAATACTAGAACATTTTGAGGAGGAGGCCAAACAACCAGTAACCAAGAAGACAGTGCCAAGTTACTACAGAAATTATATTCATGTGCCAAATTGGTTGCTATTTCAAAAGACAACATTTTATCTATAAAGTGTCATTTTGTATGTACTTACATGACAGTCTGCAGAGATATGTTTGTATTTGTCATGAGGAGGGGAAAAACTATTTTAACAAGAAAGCATACTCCACATGATAGCATAACTCCCCCCCGTCCCCTTTATTTTTTTATTTTAGAAATCATAGCTTGGTTGGGGTACACAATCTTTCAAGAAACAGTGTAAGGGTAAGATAAAATTAAAATAGAAGAACAATATGGCTCTTCTTGTTCTAGCTCCCCAAACTGCAAGAAGTGCATATTTATGTTGTTAATATGAAAACAATTCAAAGTTTCATTTGAAAGATAAGCTTTCCTTAAACATTTATAGTAGATATATAGTTTGACATATTATTTAGGATATGTGGTGTAACAAGATGGATACATAGTGTATGGATACATAGCTTGTGCATTCTATTGTACATTCAGCTCTGAAAGAGCACAAAAGAAACATGGAAACTGTGTTCATATATACGAATATGGTAGCACTACAGGAATAGTAACTGTATTAAATAATGATTTGTAGAGTCAAATAAATGGCAAAATTCCTTCATCTCCTATGAGGGGATGTCTACATTGCAAATTGCAGTGTAGTATAGCTATCCAACCTAGATGAGGCACTGAAGAAGTCTAATTGCAGCAGCATGAAGTTAACATGGCTAATTTATCAGCCACGCCATCCTTTAATGAATCAATGCGATCACTGTTGATTAAAGCAGAGCACTCCTTTTCTTAAAAAAAGAGTTGTGCATGTAACTTCCATAGAATTCCAGGGCCTAGGTCACTAAGAGAGTGAAGTGCCGTTGTACGCTAAAGAATGTGTCTCTAAAAATGCCACTGTGGTGTCCTATCTTAATGCCTCTCAGCCAGGAACATAAAAATCCACCTATGTTTTCTCTGGCTCACCTCTTCCCAACAGTGAACATTATGTTGGAATTTAATTGACAGTTCTGCTGAAGACACACAGGCCAGAATGGAATCCAGCTCACTGACCCTTGGTTGACTTGGCTGTATGTTGCTAAAATAGGCTAGAAAAAATACTGCAGCTGTTGTATTATGCAGATTTGATTCTTCATGCACATGGGAGAATCTTAGTCAAGAAAGAAATGGAATTTTCTCTGACACACATCTCAGAGAAAAAACTTCATTCACATTTGATCTTAAACTCCTGAATTAATAAAAATTGTAGTTAACAACCCCTCTTCATTTTTTTCCCAAAGGCTCAGATTTAAAATGATGAACTATTTAGAATAGATAGTAACAGACTTTTCAGAAGTTAAAATAGCAAAACATAATAAACTTCCTAATATGAATGTTATGTTAACCTAAATGATTCTGGCTTTACTCAATAATTACCATGTTTTCTCACATACCACATTCTCCCAAGTAAGACACACACCTTGTTGTTGGGAAGGTAGAATGAAAGAAATTTTTTTTCCTAGAGTTATGGCAGCATAGAGAGAGGACAAACTCAAACTCCTGCTAAAGGGTGGTAGCCATTGGTAGATCTCCATATTTGAAAAGAACTAGTGACAGTTTGAAAGGGTCAAATTTTGCTCCTACTTAATCCCTGTGCAAATCTGGAGTAACTTCACTACAGCTAACAGAGTTAATCCTGATTTTTAAAGGTGTGATTAAGATTATACTTTCCCCTTCAATATTTGACTGGTGTATTTCCCCAGTATAATCTATGGAATTGTGGTCCTCATTTCTCTCTAGTTTTAGTGCCTGAGAATTATATGATGAGTAGCAAGGACCTCTCTCTCATCTAGCATTATGACACTGTTTGCAATTAATCTGAGTAGTGACAAGAAGCTCCATAAAAAGGCTGCAATTTTTCATGCCTCCTATATTACAATAACAGAGTAATCTTGGAATAAAATATATAGAAAGCATATGTCAGGAAAATGTGTGGAAATGTGGGACAACACAGGGCAGGGGGCACTCAAGCATGACAAGTTAAAAAAATAACTGTGGTAAATTACATGGGTCAATACTGACATCTAGTGCCCAATCTTTATGCATGCATACTTGATCTGTTTTTAATCACAAGAATAAAGTAAATCATTGCAAGAATAATATAAGTAGCCATATAACAGCAATAATTTTGTTTTTTCTTGGGTCTGCTGTTAGTTGCAGGTAGCTACCATTTTGTGGCCAGGTACAATGCATCCTGCCACAGAAGGGACACCTATTCTTTGTTTTCATAGCAATTTTATTATTTTCCATCTCACTGTATTTTGTTGTTTTCCCTTAATTTTAAGTAAGAGTCATTAAGGCTGAAAGTGTGTGTCTACTGATGTGTATGGACAATCATGGCAATTGAACGCAGAAAGAAGAACGGCCATATATTCTTTGTTTTCAAACAACTCTATTGGTCCACCTATCCATATCAACATTCAGTTCAAAACTATTCCCTTTCTGACTTATTTCAGTCTCACCCTCTGCTTTTCATGACAGTCACACTACTTACTAACTCTGCTTTGTTCTCACTATCTTTTTATTTCTAAAAAAAATTCTCTTCCTCTGTAGCTCCAGCCACCTGAACTGCCTTCTTGTATCCTCATTGTTTCTTTGTGTATTTCCAAATTTCAGAGGATCTTGATTTCTCTCTCCTTCTACTATTACATTTTATTTCTTTTTTGCAATGTACTCTCCAGTATTGTGAAGGAAGGGGCAGAAATAAACAAAGAATCCTGTTCCTGGTGAAGCAGGGCTTGCATCAAACTATCTTTTCAATATACAAGTGTATTACTGGCTTTGTGAATGGAAGAAAGAATTGCAAATTATTCCTACTGACTTTTATAATACAACAGAAGTGTCTGACAGGAGAAAATAACTAGTTATTAATTACTTCAGTAATTAGTATAGTATAACCAATTACTTTAGCACTCAGTGTACAGCTGTTTGTAATAATCATTTTGTTAAAAATGTGAGTTTATAGTGGATCTCAGTTTGGATAAATGTAGTATTCAAATACTAGGAAAATTAGAGGATTTGCAAAAAAAGTATTCAGATTTAGCTCTCAGAATGTACCATATCATTAACTACTACTGTCTTTAATAAAAGAATGTCTGGTTTTAGCAAATGTGTTAAAAATAATTCTAATATAATAAAAGCCTTACCACTTCCGTTTGTCTGTCTGTAATGCTCTGGGTCAAACGTACATGTACAGCCAAGAGCCTTATGACAGAGAGATGGATAGGTGGAGGTGGAGGCAGAGGTGGATGGGCCAGGTTGTGTTCCCTGCTGTGGGGCAGGGGTGGACAGGCCATGCAGGGGTGTGGCTTCTTGCTGTGGGGTGTATGGCTTGTGACCAGGGACAGGGCATGGCTTGCGGTCATGTGGTGAGGCATGGAGCATGGGGGGTTGGTGTGCAGCCGCAGGCAGCCCCAAAGGGAGCAGCCGGGAGGTCACTGGCAGTGCCCACCAGCTGCAGCACATGGATGGGAGAGTGCATACCTCTGCCCACTCTGTGCACAGCACCCTACAGCCATGCCCCCCTGTGTGCCACAGCCCCCCACGCACCTTGTGCCTCCCACACTGGGAGCACCCACTGGCTGTGGGCTCCCCACTGGGTGGGGTGCACAGTGGGGAGTGGCACATGGCTGCAGGGTGCTGCACGGGGAGGGAGTGTGTGGGGTGGCAGCAGCACCCACCACCTGTAGCTTGTGACTGCAGGCTGGGGCGCACCCCCAATGTCCGCTCCCTTCGAGGCACTCTGTGGCCATACGCCATGCCCCCCTGCAGCGGCGTGCAACACCCCCACATGGGGAGTGCCTGTTGGCTGAGGGCTGCGGGGGAGGCATGCTGCAGGGGGGACTCACATGGCCACAGGCAGCCTTGAGTGGCATGAGTGGGGTGCACCAACAGCAGCTACTGGCTGCACCACACAGCTGCAGGGCAGAGCGCACCCCTCCTGCTTCCTGTGTGGCACCCTGTGGCTGCATGCCACCCCCCATGCTGCACACCCCCCCTGCACAGCTGAGTGCCATGTTATACCCTCTTGCACATGGAGCACCTGCTGGTTGTGGCCGCATGGCATGCTGGGGGCGGGGTGCATGGCTGCAGGGTGCTTTGAGGGGAGTGGGCATGAGGGGTGTGGGCCATGACCACCAGCAGTAGCACTCAGCTGCACAGTGGGACATGCCCTCCACGTCCTCTCCCGGTGCAGCACCCTGCAGCTGTATGTCACAACCTCACTGTGTGCCACGCCCCCCCCCCCGCACACCCTCTACCACACCCTGGGGCCACACCACATGGCCACAGCAAGAAGACACTCCCCTTGGTCACTTCCTGCACCATGTGCCCTCCCCTGCTGCACATCTGCATGTCATATCCTCTACGCAACCTGAAGCACACCCCAGGGCCAAGCCCCATGCCATGCAGCCACAGCTGGTGGAGATCCCCAAACCATGCCCCATAGTCATGCATGCCCCCTCCACACCAAGCCCCCGATGTGCCCGGTGGGACCCTGTGGCTGGTCCCATGCCGTGTGGCCACATCCAGCAGGCACTCCCCATACCATGCTCTGTGGCCATGCAACACCCTCCCATACAGTTTCATGCCATGCCTCCCTGTGTACCCTGCACCACAACCCATGGCTGCTCCCCACACCATGTGGCCACAGCTGGCAGGTACTCCTCCCACTGTAGCTACTCCCTTGCACCATGCCCTATGGCTGTGTGCCACCTGCCCTGTGTGGCCACATGCCATAACCCACAATGCACCCTTTGCCATACCCCAGAGGCACTCTCCATGCTATTGTTCCCTCTAAGCTGTGTGGTGTGTGCAGGTGCGCAGATATCACACTGCCAGGCATGCCTGCACGGCCATGCAGCATACAGGGAAGGCTGCATGCCACATAGCCATCGAGCACTCTCCGCACCATGGCCACTACCCGTGCCACGCCCTGTGGCCATGCACTACCTTGCCCCCATGCAGCAGTGGGGAGGGGGGATGGAGCAGGACTGGGTGCAGAGTGGCAGGGGGAGCAAGGCACAACTCAGAGCGGTGGTGGGAGGGGGTAGGAGTGGGGCTGGACCTGGAGCAGCAGCAGCAAGGTGGGGGAGCAGAGCAAGACCCAGAGCAGCAGCAGCAGGGGGAAGTGGGGCTGGAGCCAGAGCAGTAGGGAGAGGGTGCAGGACCAGATGCTGGTCTCTGCCTCTGCCCCCCCCATCATTCATGATGGGCATTTTACTAGTATTTTAATAATATTTTACATTCTAAAATGCATACATAAAGCAATTTTCTAACACTAAATCAATAAATATTTCTTTTATAGACAGGGATGCTAACATGTAAAGGAAATGACTTCCCTAACATGGTAGAGCCAGGATTAAGAGTCAGGTGTTCCTAGGTATTAGGCCTGACTTCACTTTACTTCAAGTCTATAAAGGAAGGGTTACTTATATATACAGAATAGGGAAAAGAAGTGCCTTTTTCACTCTCAGTATATAATTTAAAAATGCTCAAGTAACTATACGATCTTGATTTAAATCAAGTAATATTGGTTAGCTGAAATTAGGAATATGCCAACCATCAGATTCCCTAGTTGTAATCATTGGGTTTCTATACATGAACAGGGAGGCTGAGGCTGTAATTCCAGCACATTGGAGTAGACTCATAGATTTCATAGACATTAGGGCTGGAAGGGACCTTGGAAGATCATTGAGTCCAGCCCCCTGCTGCAGGGGAAGTATGACAGCTGGGGTCATAGGATCCCAGCAAGATAAACATACAGATTGCTCTTGAAGGCGTTCAAAGTAGGTGTTTGAACCACCTCCAATGGCAGGCTATTCCAGACCTTGGGGGTTCGAACAGTAAACAAGTTCTTCCTTATGTCCAGCCTAAAATGGCCCTGGAGGAGTTTATAACTGTTCAATCTCATCTTCCCTTGGGGTGCTCTGGTGAACAAACATTCCCCCAGATCCTGGTGAACACCACTTACAAACTTATAGATGGCCATCAGATTGCCCCTCAGCCTGCACTTTTCCAGGCTAAAGAGTCCCATAGCTCTCAGCCTGTCATTGTAAGGCCTATTTTCCTGGCCTCTGATCATGTATGTGGCTCTTCTCTGAACTCTCTCAGGCTTCTCCACATCCTTTTTGAATTGTGGAGCCCAAAACTGGGCATAGTACTCCAGCTGCAGCCTCACCAAGGCTAAGTACAATGGGAGAATGACGTCCTGGGATTTGCTTAAGAAGCATATATGGATGCAAGCCAGCATTTTGCTCGCTTTACTAGCAGCATCATCACATTAAAGGCTCATGTTCATCTTGTGGTCAATCATGACTCCCAAGTCCCTTTCATCTGTAGTGTTAGCCAGTGTAGAACTGCCAAGCCTATAAGCATGCTGCAGGGTTTTCCTCCCAAGGTGGAGAACCTTGCAGTTTTTGGTGTAAACACCAACAGGTTCTCATCCGCCCATTTACTGAGTCTGTCAAGGTCAGCCTGGATCACTCTTCTGTCCTCAGGTGTGGACGCTTTACCCCGGAGTTTGGCATCATCGGCGAACTTGGCCAGTTGGCTACTGATACCAATGTCTACATCATTAATGAAGATGTTGAACAAAATAGGTCCAAGGACAGAACCTTGAGGGACCCCACTGATCATAGGGCACCACAACACTTGACTTTGGTCAAGCACCACCCTCTGGGTCCTACCACAGAGCCAATTCCCCAGCCAGTGGATCGTGGTGGACCTGAGGCCGCAGTTAGCCAGTTTTGCCAAGAGGTAATCATGGGATATCAGATTGAAGGCTTTTTTAAAGTCAAGGTATATGACATCAATCTCTTGCCTTTTGTCCAGGTGATAGGTCACCTGGTTGTAAAAGGAAATAAGATTGGTCAAGCAAGACCTACCCACAACAAACCTATGCTGACTATCCCTCAGAATGCTGCTATTGACCAGTCTGTTAAGAATGGCCTCTTTGATAATCTTTTCTAAGACCTTCCCTGGGATAGAGATAAGGCTGATGGACCTGTAGTTTGCCGGATCCACTTTCCTCTCTTTCTTGAAGATAGGCACCACATTGGCCTTTTTCTAATCTTTGGGCACTTCACCAGCATGCCAGGAGTTCTCAACTGAGTCTGCTAGAGCGTGGCAATTATCATGTTCCAGCAGCCTCCTGTGTCTTGTGTAGCAGCATCCCCATGTTCTAAAATGGAGGTGGGGGTGTATAACAAGGGGGCCTGCTTGGGGCCGTTCCTACTGTGGCCCACCCACCTGTTCCTGGGCCAACTGCCCATGTTCTCTCCCCCACACCTTGCAGTTAATTAATTAATTTAGATGTTAATAAGCATGAAGCTGCCCATTTACTGCCCCAATGCCAGGGAGCACTAATTGCAGCTCCATTCTTCCCCTACACCACAGATGTCATCAAGCTGTTCTCATAAATCACTGGACCCCACATGGGGCCTCAGAATCCGCCTAATTGAACCCTGCCTGGAATTCTCTCATCAGGTGGTCTCATCCTCCTTCATATTAGGCAGCATAGGTCCCTAAACTGCTTTTCCTTCCGGGTATGATCCCCCCACTGGGACCGTTGGCTCCTCTAGCCCTGGCCCACCTCCAGGCCGGTCAGGACCCCAGGTGCGCAGGTCTTGGATGTTCCTTGTGGTGGGCCCCTGGCCCTTTGACCCTTCCAGTCCTGGCCCCAGCATGGACCAGTCAGGGGAAGTCCAGACAGGCCTGAGTCTATGGCTTCTTTTTCTCACTCCATGGGTCCACGCCCTGGGCCCTCCAAACAAAGGGGTTACCCACCCAGTGGGAGGGGGGGGCTAGGGGTTAAGGTACCCCAATCCACCTTTCACTGGGGGTGGTAACTGGCCTGGCATTTTCTGGAGGCTCCCACACTACTGAGAGCCCCACCAGGCCTCCCACTCCTGGCAGGTGCAGTTTTAGGTCATTCCCAGAACCAGGAGCCTCTTATTTATCCCCTACAGCTCCTCCCTTACCTTCAAATGATATCAGCAGCCTTCCAGCCAGGCGATGTTGTTGCCTGGTCTCTAGCAGCCAAGCTGCCCTGTTTATATGGGCAGCTCCAGATCCTGAAATGGTTGCCCTCATCAGGCACATAGCAGCTACCAGCTCCAGGACCTTAAAGTGGCAGACCAGTGCCCTGCCACAGGGTGCTTTATCTAAAGCTTGTTTAATGAACTTTAGATAAAGTGCTCCTGCCGCCATTTTGAAGTGCAAGGACACCAATACATGAGGTGTTCTGGGTGCTTTAATTAGAGTGGCTCTTGGAGTGTTTTCTGATTTGTGAATGGCAAAGTATGAACATTAGACCAAAGTTTTCAGTTTCAGGCTAAGAGAGGTGGGTTGGCTCTCTCAAGGACTTGGGGTCCCTTTTCAGCTGTGATAGTTTTAGCTGCCTCAGGTGAATGGAACAAGAAAAGAGAATTGTGACAAGGGAAATCTAAAGAGTAGGAAAGAGAGGTATAAAGGCAGTCTGGGTTCAGCAAGGAGAGAGGCCAGATTGGATGTTGACTGTGTTCAACACTAGAGATAAAATCAGACAGAGTCAGGCCAAGCATTGGAAGAGGCCTTGAAAAAGAAAGAGTGGTGGCTTAGACTTATTATTTTAGGGTTCTAGGAGGAGGTGTTAAGGTGTTTGCCCCCCACATGTCAATCCCATTGAGAAGAAAACTGTGATACAGTGTTAGAAACTGATTTTACCCCCAGGTTAAAATGTGAGTCTATATTGTAATACAAGTGCATAAGGGGTGAATTAAGAAATATTAGTTCTGGTATTTCTTAACTTCTGAATTCCTGACTTTATATATTAATATTATATTTTTATGGCATTATATTAAAGTATATTGCTTATAGTCTTTTTGTATAGTATATAACTTGCTTGGGTTTTTTTTAAAAAGCAGACACAAAACACCCAAAACGTCATCGTGGTGATTCACACTGACATCCATTGGCAAGTTCTGGACTTTTAGCTCCACTGCCCAGACCTCTGCCACTTGAGCTAATGGAATAGTTATAGCAATAGTAAAGTGCCATTTTTGTGAATCAACACTAATGGAGGATAAAAAATGATGGTTCACAAGTATTTGGTAACAACAGAGGAATGGTGGGCTTGGGAAACCTAGATTCTACTCCAAGCCCTGAAATGGAGTTTGCTGCAGTGGTCTGAGGCTTCTATCTATTTTCCTTAAGTTTGACCCTTCTGCTTTTGTCTTAGTTCTGTTTTTCTCTCACCTCAGTTCCTGGTCCCAGTATGGAGTCTTACTGTTTTTTGAACAATCCTATTTGCTATTTATTCACTTTAGAGCTGGAGTGTCAAACCTATGGCCTGAAGACTGGATGCAACCCACAGAGTTATTTCACCTGGCCTGTGAAGCTTCTAGAAGGGCCAGGAATTTGGGAGCAGGACAAAATGAGGCCACTGAATTCCCAGCAATGGACCCCCAATGTATATGTGTCAGTCGTGAAGGGTGAACAACAGCTATGTTATCCCTTGCACCACAGCTTAGATCCAGCCCAGATGCAGAGCTGAATTTGATGCCCCTGCTTTAGAAGCTATATATATCCTCTGCAAATGTTAATAGATGTCTTTTAGAGATCACCTCTGCTGTTCTATTATATACTTGTTTCCAATTTTATTTCACTTGACACTGATTCAACCTTCTCTGTTCCCCACTGATTGCTGCTTGTTGCCTGGCTTAATCTTTCTCACTGCCTTCTCACTCTTTAAAAAACAAATCAGCAGACATCTAGGCTAGGGACAGAAATTACACATAAACTGGTATAAGTGATTGGAAGCTAGTTCAAACCTATAATGCAACAGTGAACATAAACTATTTTAGGGCTGTGAAAAATAGTACCATTTTGTTTTGACTTCTGTTTTGCCATTTCAAAGGGACAGTGTTTCATTTTGATATTTTGTTTCATTTCATTTCAAAGCACTGTTCCATTTCATTTTGTCGAAACTGTGTCAAAACTGTTTTGTTGTTTCAATGTGTTTTGACGTTTCGGCCATAGGCTATAATAGGGAATCACAAACATTCCTATAACTTTGTCTTTCCTTTTCTGATTCAAATGAAAACAGCAGGGAGGGTAGCTCCTGCTGCAGCCAAAAAGCCTGTCAAGTTTCAAGGAGATAGATGCCGGAGAAGTACCAGTTCTGGGACACTGCACCTCAAACAGTTTAGAGCATAACTCGTGTCATTTGTAAGTGTGAAGGTTTTTTTGGGTATGCTCCCACTGGTACCAGGCTGAGGAGGAGCAAGGGCAAGGGGATGATGCCTGTGGAGATGCATCAACATCCCTGTGGTGCTCATGTGTTTCATTCCCTTGCTGGTTTTGGTTTGGCAGTGCAGGCAGATAACTTACGTGGTATCATCTGCCAGCTCAAAATGATCCCAGACCACACTACTCACTCATTTCTGGCGTGTGGGTGCATGTGTGGATGCTGTCTTTTCCCCATCCTCAGCAGGCAGAGACACAGCAACAGGAGGAGTGGATTCAGCTGAGCCACTTGCCTCCACAACCTCTACCTCCATCTCCTCCGAAGTGCCTTCTGGGGAAGGAGACCTGGACCTAGGGGAAACTTGAGGGGTGTGGACCACAAACTCAGATGATTCCCTCTCCTTCCTCAGAATTTCCCTTTCTAGGGCACTCAGATCCAGCTCCAGCTCTTCCTCTGGCACTGGAAGGCTCAGCATGGGACCTGAAATGGGAATGGAGGAGACTGTCATGCTGGTGCTGCTTGTTGTCATGGTGTGGGGAGGGGGGTATGGCTGGTGCTCTTGGAGAGGATGCAGACTCAGGCAGTGGCACTGATCTGCTCTCCTTGATGCCTGTAGAACTGAAAGCCTCATGCCTGCTTGTTGTAGGAAAAAGGCTGCATTTCAGTTTGGGTGGGAGGGAAACTTACATGTCTCCCTCTACCCCCTCTTCTATCCCTCCCTGAAGGCTTGCCAGCTGCCTTCCCAGCACACTTCATGGTGTGTTTCATAGTGTGTTTGCCTTGGCGTGCTGGAAAATCTATGTGTTCTTCTGTAATGTAATCTATATTTATATAATATATGTATGTATGTATTTATGCATTCATGTAATAAATAAAATATATAAATATATGTAGTATGCATTCCTGAATAAATTTTATACTATAATATGCAATATACGCTGTGCTTCCCTGCACAGTGAATGGAATGCACACTGTGAGAAAAAGCACAGATTTCTTTTCTGGGGGAAAAGTATCAAAGTAGACTAACAAAAACAAAAAGAGGATTTTGGGGGAGGAATAAATTGAAAGGAATGTATGAATATTATAATAATAAAATAAAAGGGTATAGAAAGCAAAAGGTATTGAATTGCATTTGCTAGGAACAGACTAGCAAGTAGAAAGTGATAGCCTTTCTGTGATGCTGCTAAGCTGCTGAGTTGCTGGAAGACACAGCTCAATAACTGACACCAATGCAGAAAGCTCAGTTCAAAAAATGCTGCTTTTTATGCTGTTTCTCTGTCCCTCCCCCAGAGCACTGGGATTGGAAGGGACTGCAGGGAAGAATCACAGTCACTGCCCAGCTACAGTCAAAATCAGAGCAGTCTTTCCTTCCACTTCCCCCTCCCTCTCCTTAGTTTCTTTTTCCTGGCAAGTAAGCCCAGCTTCAAAACCCAAAATATTTCAAAACTTTTGAGATGTTTTGATTGCCCTCATTTTGTTTCAAGGCTGTTTTGAAGCCTTTTGTTTCATCTCAACTTCACTGTATCAAAAACAAGTTGAAACAGTGTTGAAATGAAACACATGGCAATATTTTTCACAGCCCTAAATGGCCAAAACTGGTTTAAGATAAACCTGGATGGACATAGTATCAGACATAACTGATTTAAGTTAAATCAATTTATTGAACTTCTGCCCAGATCCTCTCCAGATTCAAGTTAACTCATGGTTCCCCAGTATCCCAGGATGCTTTGTCCCCCAACCTCCACAGGCTAGCCTTGGCTCAAGATGTCTGCTTCAGCCAGCAGGGAAGCATGTTCTCGACTTCCGGGCTTCCGGCCTAAGCCACTGCAGGCATATGGCTGCATTTCTGGGGTCAAAAACGAATATCTGTTCAACTTGCTTGTCAGTTCAATCTCTGCATCTTAGACTAACTTGCAAAGATTGAATTGATTCATCCTTGGGCTTTTTTACTGTCTGTATTTAGCCTCACTGAACCCTGCTGAGGGTTATAAAGCCTTTGAAGTGAATATATGGCAAAATGAAATTGGTCAGTGATTGTGACAGGTGTGTAAAGAGGACTGGCCAAAAACCATAAGACCTTGTATTTATTCTACTCCTACCATCCACTCCTGGGCTAGGAACAGACATTACACATAAACCAGTTTAAGGGATCAGAAATTGGTTGAAACCTGTAACAGAACAGGCATTCAGTGCACATAAATCAGTTTGAAAATGGCTGAAACCAGTTTGAGATAAACCTGGTTGAATGTAGTATCAGACTTAACTGATCTGGGTCAAAACCAGTTTATGCAGTGTCTGTCCCAGACCCCTTCCTGGTTTAATTTAAATGAGAGTCCTCCAGCATTCCAGATGCTTTGCAGCTCTGGGCAGGGCTGTCTGTTTCAGTGAACTGGACTGACCTTGCCTGTCTGCTCCCTGGCCAGAACTCTGGCAGAGACTGCAGGGACAGCAATGTCTGTCTGGCTTCCCTGTGGTGTGCCCCCCCGCCCCCCAACTCCCTGCTTAATCAGGGATTCCCTGCTCCCCTCTCCCATGGCATGGACCATAGCCAGCATATGGTATGCTAGCTAATGCAGAGCAGTGTCTATGTAAGGCAGGCAGGACAAAGGCAGACAGGACAGTGTTGGCTTAGGAGTTTTTGGAGATAATCAACAGCTCAGTTGGTAATGTGCCTTCTTTCCTTCCTTGGAAAAAGCTGTTTATGAAGAACTTGAACTAATGAGAGGTTTTTGTTTTCTTAATGGGCTGATAAACTCTGTTACCAACTCCCTGCTAGGCTGGTTGGGGAGGGGTTGGGGGGAACCCCTCTCCAATCAAAGTGTCCTGCCTGGGCCTGGCTGCACCCCTCCCCCCTGAGCTCAGCATTTTAGAAGAGAAGGGAGGTCCGCTCTAGTGCCCCCCATCTTCTAGCCTGAGCCACTGTAGGCATATGTCTGCATTTCTTCAGTCCAGAGGGGATGTCTGTGGTTACAAACTGGTTCAGCCTAGCCAGGTAGGCTAACCTGCAAAAATTAAATCAATTCAGGCTCAGGCTTTTTGAATGTCTGTCCCTCACGCTAAGGTTTGTCATTTCAGTCCCTTTTTAGGCTCCTCATCTCACTGAGATTTTTCTTTCTCCTCTGTGTAACTGACTCCTCACTTTCTTCCTAGAATTCTTGATCTTCCTTTCTTCTTTCCCCGGCTGCTTCTCAGTTTCCTTCCTCTAAACAATGTCTTCTCACAAGGTGTGTCTCCTAAGAGTCTATCATGCAAGTTCCTAGTTCCATTTTATAATGACTAGTGTGAGGGCATTGCTACCCAGTGGGTAGTGCCAGGGTGTGGAGCTGGAGTTAAACAACCAGAATATGAATTGGGGTTAGGAAACTAACCAGAATCTGGAGATGCCTTGTAAGTAGATGGACAACAGACATTTCAGAGTGACTGCAGAAGCTGAACTAAACACTGGAACAACTCCAGGGTGCCATGAAGTGTGATGAGATGAGTGAGAAAATAAGTGCAGGCTCAGACATGCCCCTGCCTGGATGAGCGCCCACCTCTACTGCCCAGCTCCTCTGCAAAGAAGTAAGAACTCTAATATATAAATGAGTCTTTGGAAACTGGGTACCACTCAAGTCACAAAAGTTTGGAGGGGTTTCTTGAGCTCAATACAGAGTGTGTTGAGTCCAAGAAGGCTGAGAACCACTTCCCTAAACAGTCATCTGGGATTGCCATATCTATGAATGTAGAAGTTCAGTTGTGAGTGCTGGCAGGACTCTTGGCCAGGTCAGCTGTTAACTCTGTGGTATTGTGGTTGTTAGTGGACCTGATCCAATTTCCTTGTCATGTCAGTCCTATCTCAAACTAACATCTCAGTTTCTCTCTTGCTTTCCACCCTCAAGCCAGCCTCCAAAGCCTAGTTTAATCTCTTCATTCCCTGCAAGATTTCTTGTCTCCTGTCCTCCTTAAATTTATGACTATTTTTCCTTCTCCATTTGAATCAGACTCCTTTCTGCTCTAGTATTGCACTGAGGGCACACAAGAGACTCTTTTTTTCATTCCAAGTATCTGGCAAGGATCATAGCAGTTGCGGTAAAATCCTGCTCAGCCCCAACTGAAGTATGCTCAATATGGGCAGAATCTTCAAGGACTTTAGTTGCTGTAATCTAAATATTCTGTGTGTGTGCAGTTTTCAACAGGCTTATAACTTGGTCTAATTAGAGTGGGTTTCTGTGCAGACAGCAAAGGCCACCCTGGCATAACAATACCCATCCCCCTAGTCAAATTTCAAGCCCAGCTACAAGCTACAAGCATGGGACACTAGAGCTGTTCAAAGAAATAATCAATATCATGTTTTAACAGGAGCAAAACTGAACTTTTCCCCAGCTTCATACTTGGAAACAATAGAAATCTTTTGGATTTAAGTAAAAACAAAAACAAAAAAACCAGGGTAATGTAGATAAATATTGTGGAGAAATAAGCCTCCTAAATTAAAGATGGGCACAGTTATGAACATATTAAAAAAAGGTAAGTGATGGGAAACCTTAAGAAAAGTTGGTGCAACTAAAATTCATATACAAATAAACAGTGTCACTCTATATGCAATTCAAAATGATTTCATGTATTTTATTAAGCATTTTTTGCAGTTCAAAAAACAGTATAATCGTATAGCAAGCTTCATGATTAAAAAAAAAGTATATTACTGTTAATTCACAAAAGCTTGTATTATAGTAGTGAGTCACCCAGCTATGCAGAGAGTCTGAATTAAAAAAAAAAGAATCCATGAGCATAGAAAGAATTTGCAAATATTGAGGAATGGAATGGAAGTATAGTCATATTTTAAACTATTTACTGAAAATGAATATGGTTGGTTAAGACTTCTGGCTGTTGCTAAATTAACTATGATATTCTAATGATTAACTATAAAAATAATCATATATTGTGAAAATTGACCAGATTTCTTTTTCTTCTCTTTCATACTACAAAACTACATAAGCACTGGAGGATATGAAAGAATATGAAAAAAAAATTAACTCTGTGTATACAATAAGTTTGTGATAGAAAGGTAGTTAGATGAGTTAGTCTGAAGTCCAGCAGAGAGAAGGTAGGGCAGGTTGACACCTTAAAGACTAACTGGCTCAGAGGGGCACAAGCATTCATAAGCAATAACCTATTTTGTCAGATGCTATCAGTTTGTGATAGTCATTGCACTAGGAAGCCACCAAGAGAAATATTCTGGCTAGTTTTAAAAAATAGTCTGAATTATTATTTGAAAATTGAAATGACTATGTCAATATTTGCAGCTATGTAGCAAGAGTTATATTACTGAGTAAATATGTTACAGAATATCACCTTCTAATATTCTATAGAGTATTAATAATATTAGTTATATAGTTTCAGATATTAAAGTAACCAAGGTCTGATCCTACTCCATTTAAGTGAATGGGACCTGTGCTATTGACATTGATAGAAATAGGATTAGGGCATAAATTGATTGTTTATTTCAAGCTACTGTGTTCTGCAACTGACTAGATGAATTTTGTTTGGTTCTTTAAATTTTTCTCTCAGGTTTTTTTATCTGTTATTACCAGAGATGGGAAACGGTACTAGCAGAACCAATGGTTCAATCAACAGTCCAATCTGCAGACTTTATTTAAGTGATTAGTTATGCTGAGGTTGTGTTGTTAGATTAGTCCTTAAAATACCCATGATTTTAAAAATAATTTTGAATAAGAAATTGTTTATATATAAACTTTTATGGCTGAGTAGTTTTTGACTGAGTATATACATCTATATGTAATTCCTCAGTGTTACATATGTACCAACTGGGAATGAAAAGGTGGAGAATTTTGGATTTGGTACCAATAAGCTGGATAGATAAGGACGGGAATAACAGAGAAAGCAGATGTTTTGATTTGTAGCTGTTAACAGAGAAGTGTTAAGGAAACTGTATATCTGAAGAGATCCTACAGCTGTGGACATGAAGCATCTACCTGTATCTTTTTTTAATGACTCTCATATGACATTTATGTCATATGCTATGAGGCCATCCATGGAGAATCCAAGGTAAAATGACACTCTTTCGATGCTTTGGCCACTTCTTAGTTGACCCAGAAAAGCAGGTCGTACTGGTATCCTCATGTTTTCATTTATGCCATAGTCCACATAGATAATATTATCTTCAGTTTTACCATTTAAGCGAAGGAGCAGCTTCTGGACAGCCTCTTCTTTCCATATAGCTCCACTCTGCCACGAGTAATACAAGTCCTGTAGTTTACAGCTACTGGAACACTGATCTATTTTTCCTTTGTGGACAAGTCTTTTCAGACCTTTACTTTTCCCAAGGTAGAAATGAGCTATTGGTTGTCTAGAATGACGCATAGACCAGAACTGCCCTCTGAAAACCTTCTTCAGTGATGTGATATACTTTTCCATTTGTGTAGAATCTTCAGCTAGTACCTTTTGATTTTCTGGCCAGAACAATAAGGTAGCAAGGAAATAAGGTTGTGAAAAGTGATAATCTGGACCTATTTGCTGTAGAATTTTTCTAAGCTGTTCTCTTAGCTCTTGAACAGGAAGTATCGTCATGGAATTAGGGTCAATGCAGCTGAGAACAATATTTGCCAAAATGAAATTCTGTTTGTCTCTTAAGGAAGAGCTATGCTTAAGCAAAAGTGTGTATGTATGCACTATATCTTCCATCTTACTTTGAGCATGTTCATGATTGCCAAGGTATTCCAAAAGTCCTGAAAACTTGTCTGCTTTGGAAGCCTCTAGAATTCTTCTGTAATTCTCTAACTGCAGAGGCAAACTGAGCTTTGCACATATTTGTTTATCTTCAAGCTGCTCAAGATCTGTATAACAAAATATATTTACATATTTTTTGAAACTTTCTCGAACCTTCGTGCGTATTTTGAACTCTACAGTTTCTTTTTCTGCATTCCTTGGTTTCAGAAAGACAAAATAATCCGTAAAAAAGTCAAATGCCCTTTTTAAATTTGACTTCAGTTTACTTAAGTAGTCAGTATATTGTTTAAAGGTCAACCAAAACTTTTCATAATCTGTGTCACTAACTACTTTTGGCAGATCACAGTTTCCTGAAAAATACTGAGCCATATGTTTTCTAGTCAGTGGATCCCCTTTGTTGAAAAAAGGAGTACGCTTAATGATATTGATAGTGTACAGACCAGTTTCTATCTCCCCCAGATAACCAGCTGTATTATACATGTAATACCTCCTTTTAGACTTCAGATGTTGTAGCCCTTCTTGTTCATTGTCTGTATTTTCAGTTTGTTGCTGAGATTCTTTAAAGGCCTCTGATGCTAGCTTTGCAAGGTTTAGCAAAAATTCCAGCTCCTCAACAGTTATGACAGTCCTCTTTACATTTTCTTCCACCCAGTGTATTATTTCACTTTTAAAGACTTGGCCTAAAGTATCTGATACATATGAATTACTTGGTGCTCTTTTTTTAGCTTCTTTGGCCCACTTCAGTGCAGAGTCAAAATTTTTCTTTTTGATGTAGAAGTGTCTTGCAAGGGCTTGACAAATGAATGCATTTTGATTGAATCTAAGGGTTCCTTCTTTCAATACATTTTCAACCTCAGCACACGTTTCTTCCTTCTGTATGGTTTCTATTAATGGGGAAAACAGTGTGTCTGCATCATCTCCATGTTCTTTACGTTGTCTAGTAATCAGCATGATTTGCACATCTTGTAGAAGTTTCTCTCTTCCAATGCCAGACTCGTAAAATAAGTCCTGTCTCAGCAGCTGCATTGTAATTTCACTTTTAGATAAGTTATAAGATAGTTTCAATTCTTCTAGGCAGTGCTCAGCAATCAGTGGATGAATGATATACATGCCTTTGTACTTTCCACATTCCTGCTCTTCAGCCTGTATTAGAATATTGGAACAAGTTCCCATCTTCTCTTCCAAACTCTCCTGCCTCCAGAAAGTCTTAATAGCAGCAATTCCTAAGAATTCTTCACATTGGGATACTGAGATTGTGGACCGTGTAACATAAGAGTTTAATAGTGCCAGGAAGGAAATAAGCTGTGCTTGTTTGCTCGTAATGTCCAAACCTTTCAGTGTATTCCTGACAACATTCTCTATGTATGCTTTGTCAAAATTTTTTTTCATAATCATAAATGAATAGAAATCTTCAGGGTGCTGATGTTCCTTTTCAATTTCTTTTAGTTTGTCTTCAAAAGCTCTTTGCTCTTTGGGAGAAAGCTGGTGTTTTAGAGCAATACTATTCTTACCATTGCTTTTTGAACTTTCTTCAGGATTCTGAGATCTCATGCAGTTTAGAATGATTACTAGAGGGTTTTCATATCTAATGCAATTGTTTGTTATAGCTGACTGAATTTCATTTTGCAAAAGGTAGACATTTTCTTGTTCTTCAAAATCATCTACAAGAAGTAACACTGGGAAGTAATCTTCTTGGTTGGTTGCTCCATAGGTGATTAAATTTGCCAACTGTTTCCCAATTTCTGCAAAATGAAGTGATTTGTTTTTCAGAATGGCACATCTGAATTTTTTCTTCAATTCCCAGAGGACATGCATAGCTAAGGTGGTGCCACCACAGCCTGGATGGTGATAAAGGTTGATGATTTTTGTAGATATTGGCACACAGTAGGAATTATCTTCTTGAATCAGTTCTTCAAGTTTTTCATAACTGTCTCTTTTGATAAAAGGTGAAGAATAGTTTTCAGAGGAGAAGTAAAAATTCCACCAGGACACCTTACCACCCCGGTAAAAGTGCTCTTCTTGAGACTTCTTAAATTTAGAAAATCGATCTTTATCCTTCTCTATCTCTGTGTCTTTGCATTCATTTTCACAAAGTATTTCCAGTGCTGTCATGCTGTCTTCTCCTTTTTTCAAAAGAATGGTAGATGAACCAACTGAAGGCAGAAATCTCCGAGAAGACTGTGTCACTGATTTTAATTTTAGGATAGTACCATTCACCATTTCAAGATTTAAGTTAGAAATACATCTCTTTGTAAGTGCTTCTGCATCAATGAATCTGGCTTGTAGAAGGTCTTTCCATCTCTGGTATGTTTGTGCTCCAATACAAATGCAGAGCATGTCTTCAAGTCCTTTCAGTTCTTGATAAAATGTAGTAAAAGTTTCAATAAGAGGATCAGCTGGGTCTTCCACTGTGGACAACAAAAGAAATACTGCCAAAAACTTCCCTCTTTGCATTAGGTCTTTGTGTGAAAGAAATGAAATCAGTTTCCTAACTTCAGCAGCCATTTCTCGTTGCCACATACTGGGTTCTAAAGGCTGATATTTTTCACCAGTCAAGTCTGACCTGCCATTGCAAAAAATCCAGCTGGGTTGATGATAGAGATTCAGCTTTTCAATGACTTCAGAAATCAAATTCCCTTTGATTTGATACTGGTTTGGAAAATGGAGGTTTACAGCTCTGTTTTCTCTGTAAGTTTTGACCACCCCATTGATTACTGACTCAGAGTCAAATTCTAGCACAGCAAACCATTTTATTTCCTGCAAAAATTCCAAATGCTGTGTTTGACTTGGATGGCACTTGTTGGTTACTAATATATACCAGTCATAATAGGAATTATCCAACAAATCCTGGTTACCTGTGAGAAGGCAACGGAGCTTAAGACCCTCAGTCTGTTTCTTTTTTGTTTTTTCTGCGTGTTTTTTCTCTGCTGCTTGTCGAGCATCTGCTAAAGACTGGAGCTTGGATTTAAATCCTCCTATATTTTTAATGATATTTTTAGAAGACGCTCCTTCCCGTACAAATAGAGCAGGATCCCAAGTCTCTGTCTTAAAAAGATATTGCTGAACCTGGAAAAATTTTGCTCCACAAATAGAGTGTCTTGGAACTACATCTACTTCAATGACAAATGTATTAGATGGAGTATTATTTTTCAATAATACTTCTACAAATCTAGGTTCTCTGATACAAGCTCTTGCTTCACTGATGTATTTTTCACCAAAGTATTTTTTGATTGCTTGGTTAAAATAGTCAATAAATGTATCTTTACTTCTTACTTCTACTCCTATAATTTCCCCATGTGGATTGTCCAGGACTCCAAAATGAATAGTGCCATTGGTACGGGAGTTCATACAGGCTGAAGCAAATCTAAAGACTTCATTGGTAAATTTCAGCTTAATATTTTCTTCTGTTGCATTCTCTGTGTTTCTGAGCATTTTAAACTCATGTGCAGGATCAATGAGATTCAGTGGCCCAGTTTCAGGGACACTAAGGATATGACCCTGCATATAACGATGACTAGCATGAAACTCATCAAAAGGATATGGCAGACAAGTCTGTCCAGTTGGAAGCTGATTAATTCTCAATAATTTCTTTGTTTTACCCTCTGCTTCAACCAACTTGTTTTCTGTTCCATCTACCAGCACAGATTGTAGAGGCTTATTCCATGCAGATATCTTACATTCCTGTGTTGTACTGGAATCAACTAGTTTTGAGTCCCCCTTTCTGTTTTTCTCCATAATTTTTTCATCTTTCTTTTCTATCAAATATTTCTCATCAATGGGCTTTTTAGCATCTTCTTGCCCACTAGCCTGGCTTGGGTCTTCAGTGAGAATGCTCTTTTGTTTCAGAGCATGGATAATTTGCAGAGCTGGGCCGTGTGTTATGCCCATATCTATAAGGGCTTGTTTAGTCAATGCCCTCAACGTACAGCCTGTCACATCTTGATTAAGCAGGATTTCACCGTGTTTTGGGTCAATCTTCAGATCTTTAACTACCCATTGGTTTACTTGCTCTTTTGTCCACTGCTCAATGTCTTGAGACAAATCCAGTTGCTTACTTTCTTTAGTATTTGGATTTTTCTTCTTTCTTTAAAGAAAAAAAATTGTAAAATTAGTAAACTTGTGATTTATCAGAGTAAATTAATTAAATAGTATCCCTTTTGACTGTTTACTATTGATATTTGAGAAGCAAGGTTTATCTGTTGTTGGTTTTCATTGGATCAACTGTATAATTGAAACAGATGTCAGACAAGTTTCAGGCACAAAAATAACCCCCCAAAACCTTGTACTTTGCATAGTCCCTGGAACATCAACAAGAAGACTCTGACACTACTATCATTTTTTGGTTCTTCTATCTTCATCCCCCTGCTGGCTCCCTTGCCTGTCAGGTTTGCAGACAATATGAAGAAGCAGAGAGAGGGAGATTGAAAAGCTCAGTATCATCAAGAGATGCATGCATGGGCGATTGGTGCCTTTTGAGTCAGGGGGGCACGTGCCCTCCCTGACACCAGTCAGCAACTGGGGGGGTCCCCCAAGGCCAATCACGCTGACTGGGGCGTGTGGATCCTGCAGAAGTCCCGTGGCCACTTCCAGAAGCAGCACAGCCACTTTTGTTGGTGGTCCCGCTCCACAGCCGGTGCTCCATGGGGGGGCACCCCTGTGCACCCCCTACATGTCGCCACTGAATGCATGTACTGCACATGCCCCCCTCCCCTTTGCCTCAGAGTGCTAGCTGAGGTATAGAGTCTGGCAACACTCCTGCTCCTTGAACAGTCAATGGGGAAAAGCCTGAGACGGTGCAGGCACATTGGGGGTTTACATTCCACTCTAATCAGAGCATCCTGCCAGGCCCTGGTCAAGGCCCCCTCAGCTCAGAAGTATGGAAGGGAACGGAGGGCTGCTCTAACACTCCCTGGCTTCTAGCTTGAACTACTGCAGGCCCATGCCTGCATTTCCTCAGTTCAAAGCGAATGTCTGTGTAGTTGCAAACTCGTTTAAATTAGACAGGTTAGACTAACCTGCAAAGATTGAATCATTTCAGGCTTGGACTTTATAAATGTCTGTCCCTAGCCTCAGGGCACATTCCCATGAGCAGGAATGTGTGTTCTCTGGGGACAAATAGCAGTGGCATATATTTGTGCCACTGCTAGTTGTCCCTGGGGAATGTCCCTGCATGCATGATCTGGTGCATGGCAAGTTGCCCCAAGTGTAGTAGAGGAGGCTGGGGCCAGCACCTGGGAGCCCCCAGCAGCTTTACTTGGAGTCCTGGGGCTCCAGCAGCAGTCATCCAGGTATCCAGAGCATGGCCAGCAGCTGGAGTCTGGCTCTGGCCAGCCAGGCTCTAGTTTTGAGAGGCAGTTGCTGCCACTATGTTCGCCATCCCTCTTTTTTTCTGGTGTGCTCCTGCATGTGTGGAGTGTGCAGTTTGTGGTACCAGGGACGGGCCTGTGGCCTCACAAATCACATATATGCACTCATGTGGATACACCTTAAGGTGCCATCCTGCTTTGCCTTCTGCCTTAAAAGCAGATGGTGTCCTGTGCATGACTCTTCTTCATACTCTTTTCACATTGTTTAGCTGAACTAAGAGAGAGGCATAAGTTTTCAAAGGCAACAGCCCACTCCTTTAATTACTGTTGCCTACAAAAGCTTATTTCTCTCCAAACCAGTTAATTTCTAAGGGCGTCTTTATACCTGCTCCAGCATGGGGGGGTGGGGCATGCTTTAATTAGAGTGGCTTTGGGAACCTCTCTAATTAAAGCATCCACAGTGTCTTGTGTATTCAGTGTCCTGCTCTTCAAAGAGGTGGCAGGGGCACTTTAACTAAAGCTTGTTCAACAGGATTTAAAGCACTCCCATTGCCATTTTGAAGTGCAGGGTTACTGAGCATGATACCAAGGTTGGAGTGTGTTAATCAAGTCTGATCTGACACATGCTAATTAGCATGCATTGGAGCAGGCATCCAGTATGTGTATAGGTGTCCTAAAATGCCACTTCGGCTGACTTGAGACAAACAGGACTATCTACCTCTATCTGTTTTTAAGATACTGACCTTAATATTATTGCAAATCAGTTATTCTTGAGTTCCTGTTTCACATATGGCTATAGCTTATAATGAACAAAAATTGTGGCCACCTGGCACTGATTAATAGTTTTATCAAACAAGTTTGTTATGCTATTATTGGTGGGAAAGGAATTTAAGAAAGCCTGTACTGCAAAAATCATGTTTTGGTTATTTGAAGATAAAGGAAGAACTTAAATTTTCTATAGTATCTCTTCAGTAGAACAGTAGTGGGATACACCTCCAGGGTAACATTAAAAAAAAAATTGAAAGTCAGTACAATTTTTAGTACCTAATTGTCAGTGACTTTTGAAATAAACTTTCTACACTGTAAGCAGCTCTACCTGTTGAATAGTAGACTGTTTCCTTGCCTTATAATCCATTGTCTTTGTTGGTGGATTATGCTGAGGAGATTGCATAGTAGTGACCATTTTAAAATTAGAAGCATTGTGCTTCAGGAGACAGGAAATTATTGCACTGAGTCATTGCTGAGTGAGAGAACTGCATTGTAATGGCACTGGACTTCACACATGGAACTAGAGATAGTTGCAAAACAAGTTTTGTGTCCATATTGCATCAGAGCAGGTAACCAGGTGTGTACTATTTGTGCATCAGCTGCACACTTCTCGGGAAAAGAGAGGGGTTGATTTACTATTATATTTCCTGTCCAGATTAAAGACTGCTGGGTAGTAGTTTTTAATAAAACTAACAACCTGTGTCCAAAAAGGAAGCACACATAGAAGTACACAGTCCTAGGAAAAGTAAATGTGGACTTTGAAAAAACAACAAGTAAATAAAGTCACTCCCTTACTGTGTATATAAAGTATCTTCTGTCAGTGTACTTTATCTTAGGGGTGGGCAAAATATGGTCCGCGGGCTGGATCTGTCCCATGAAGCAATTCTATCTGGCCTGTGGGGCCCCTAAAAAATTTAGAAAATTAATATTTATCTGTCCTTGGTTCCTGTAGAAAATGACAGGAACCAGGGGCAGTAGGACCCAGAGGAAGCCCTGGTAGGCTCCCACAACACCAGGGCCCACCTGACCCTGCCCCCCAAACTGGAAGCCCCAGGTAGGGGCTTCTGGTGTGGGACCATGTGGCTCCACTGGTGCTGGATACTCAGGTAAGGGGAGGGGAAGGGCAGGGAAGGACTGTGGGCAGTGAAGGAGCTGGTGCTGAGTGTGGCCCCTCCCCCACCCCATAGCTGGCATTCCCTGCTACAGCCGCTTGCAGCCTGCACAGGGCTGTTCTAAGCAGGCACAGGCAGCCCCACATAGGCTGTGAGCAGCTGCAGTGTGGGGCATCAGCCACAGAGTGTGGGAGGGGCCACTTTTCCCCACAATCAGCACCAGCTTGTAACCCACCCCAGCTGCCAGTCTGGGCCCTGCGCCAGCTCTGGGCTTGCCCGCTGGGGCTGTATTGTGGTGGTAGCAGTTGCTTGGCGTGGAGGAAAGTGGCCCCCCCACTTGCCGCACCAGGCACTGTTTGCTGTTGCTGCCTGCCCAGAGCTCGTGCGCTGGGCGGCACAGAGGTGGCAGTGACAAACACTGCCCAGTGCAGCAAGTGAAGGGCTGTTTTCCTCCATGCCAAGCAGCTGCTACCACCATGGCACAGTCCTAACAGGCAAGCCCGGAGCTGGCATGGGGCCCAGGTTGGCAGTGGGGGTGGGTTACAAGCTGGTGTTGAGCGTGCGAAAAAGCAGCCCCTTGCCCGTCCCATTTCCAGCACTCCACACTGCAGCCACTCACAATTCATGTGGGGCTGCCTGTGCCTGCTCAGGCAGCCTTGTGCAGGCTGTGAGCAGCTGCAGCAGGGAACGCCGGCCATGGGGCAGGGGAGGGGCCACTTTTTCTTCATGCTCAGCACCAGCTCCTTCCCTGCTGGCAAGTAGGGAGTCAGGGCTGCATGCTCTCCCTGCCTGTACTGCAGAGCTGGGTAGGGCACTGGGAGCGAGCAGTTGTGGGAGTAAGTGGGATCACGGGACCCACACTGCTGTCCAGGGCCCAGAGCAGGGCAGCAGGAGTACAGGGTCCTGGCTGGTAGTGTATCTATGAAGCCAGGCCAGCTCCCCTCCTCTCCCTGCTGGTTCAGCCCAGTCCAGCTCCACAGACCCCTGCTAGCCTGTGCCCCTCTCTGGGCCCCAATGGTGCTGGCCCTGAGACACTGGTCCCATGATGGTGACCAGGGGGCGGGGCACCTATCAAGGGGTTGGGCTACCCATGTGGCCCTCAACAGCTTGCCAAAACTGGGAAAATGGCCCTCCCCCCAAAATAATTACCCACCCCAGCTCTATCTCCTTCATTAGTTGCTCAAAAATTTTGATTTATTTGTATTAGATTAATAATTTTATGCAATTATGTTCAATTACTGCTATATGAGCTGTCCTATCAGTTCAGTGTACCTTTTAGGCATGATTGAATTTTTCTGAATGCAGATTGAATTCTTCTTTGTAGCCTTTTTCAGTAGAAAGACCGCCTATATTCTGCAAAAAGAAAAAGAAACAATAGGTTATTTAGATTTTCCTAACAGCATAGCTTCCTAAAGCTTCCATTGTCTACTTAGACCCATAGTCGTATACAATGGGAGCATGGGTGGACCTAGAATTTTGAAAAGGGAATATACATGGTGAGGTGAATCATCACATAAAGCAACACATGTTTTTGTGAAGTTAAAAATAATCTGGAAGCTTTAGTTCCAATACTAGGGGTTTAGGGATGTATTATTCAGTTTAAGCTTCAAGAAAAAAAATGTAACTTCATTTGAAAAGCCAATCTTCAGGGCTGTGAAATAGGAGCTTCATTATTAGGGCAGCTAACAGATAGCAGAATTACAGAAGAAATGCTAACTTGTTAAGTTGAACATGAAGACCGTTATTAAGAAGAGAGGGTCATGAACACTAGTGGAATGAAGAGTTCAGAATAAATCCAATTGATGATAATGAGCCATGAAGTCACAGGACCATAGAAAATTAGGGTTGGAAGGGAGCTTGGGAAGTTATTTAGTCCAACCCCTGGCTCAAAGCAGGACTATCCCTAACTGTAGCATCCCAACCAAGGCTTTGTCTAGCTGGGTATTAAAAATCTCCAAGTCTGCAGATTCCATAGCCTCTCTGGGTAAACCTGTTCCAGTACATTACTACCCTCCAAGTGAGAAAGTCCTTCCTAATATTTAACCTAAACTTCCCTTGCTGCATCCTGAGACCACTGCTCCTTGTTCTGTCATCTGCCACCACTGAGAATAATGTATCTCCTTCCTCTTTGAAAGTACCCATCAGGTAGTTGAAAGCTGCTATTGAATCATTCTTCAGTCTTTTCTTCTGCATACTAAGTAAGCCTAGTTCTTTCAGCCTCTCCTCATAAGGCATCTACCCTAATCCCCTAATCACTGTCGTTGCCCTCCGCTGGACTCTCTCCAGTTTGTCCACATCCTTTCCATACTGGGGTGCCCAAAACTGGACATAGTATTTCAGGTTTGGCCTCACCGGTACATAATAGAGGGGAAGAACCACTTCCCTTGATCTGTTGGCAACGCTCCTACTAATGAAGCTCAGTATGACATTAGCCTTCTTTGCAGCAAGGGCACACCTTGACTCATATTCAACTTACTGTCCACTGTAACCTCCAAGTCCTTTTCTGCAGAGCTGCTTCTTAGCCAGTTGGTCCCCAGCCTGTACTAGTGGGATTGTTCTCTCCTAAGTGCAGGCCTTTGCACTTCTTCTTACTGAACCTCTTGAGATTTCTATTGGCCCAATCCTCCAATCTGTCAAGGTCTCTCTGAATCCTAGCCCTACCTTCTGGAATATCAACTACTCCCCCAAACTTGGTGTTTTCTGCAAACTTGCTGAGGGTGCACTCCATCTCATCTTCCAGGGTGTTAATGAAGATATTGAACAGAACCAGCCCTACAACTGACCCCTGGGGAGCTCACTTGATACTCACAGACAACTAGACATTGAGACACTGATAACTACTCTTTGAGCTAGGCAATCCAGCCAGTTTTTATCTACCTTACAGTTCATTCATCCAACTTGTACTTCCTTAGCTTGCTTGCAAGAACGTTGTTGGAAATTGTATCAAAAGCCTTGCTAAATTCAAGGTATGACATCCATGTTCTAGCATCCACAGAGCCAGTCACCTTGTTATGGAAGGCAATCAGGTTGGTCAGGCATGACTTGCCCTTGGTGAATCCATGCTGACTGTTCCTAATTACCTTCTCCTCCTCCAAGTGCTTAGAAATGGATTCCTTAAGGACCTGCTTCATGAGCTACCCAGTGACTGAGGTGTGGCTGACCAGTTTGTAGTCTTCCAGATCCTCCTCCTTCCCTTTGTTGAAGATGGGCACTATATTTACCCCTTTTCCAATCATCTGAGCCCTCTCCCAATTGCCATGGGTTTTCAAAGATAATGGCCAGCATATCTGCAATCTCATCGTCCATCTCCCACAGCACCCTTGGGTGCACTCTGTCCAGCTTCGTGGACTTGTACACATCCAGCTTTTCTAAATAGTCCCTAACCTGTTCTTTTGCCACTGTTGGCTGCTTGTCTTCTCGCTAAACTGTGCTGCCAGGTGCAGTAGTCTGGGAGCTGACCTTGCCTGATAAGACTGAGGTGAAAAAGGCATTGAATAATTCAGCCTTTCCTGCATCATCTGTCAGTAGGTTGCCTCCCCCATTCAGTGAGGGACCCACACTTTCCCTGGTCTTCCACTTGGTGCTGACTGTAATAGGGAACTCTTGCCCTGTTACTGGGAAGTGGTGTGGCCCCTTAAGGGCAAGGTTTTTTGTAGCACAGGCAGCCAGCAGAGTGGGGGTTAAGAAATAGCCTTGTGGTGAAATCAGCTGCCAGGGGAGTTACATGACCTGAAGGAGCAGGGTTTAGGAGCATATAAGCCAGAGCAGGGAGTTAGACCTGGGAAGCAGCAGGGGGAGGAAGTGTTGCTGTGAGCTGGCTGCTTCTGCTAGGCAGGGAGCCTAGGGAAAGGAATCCAAGGGATGCTGGTGCAAGGCCTGGAAGAAGTATGGTAGACTGCTGGTGTTTATGTTGCTGCTAGATGGCATAAATGTGTGGGTTTTAACTGGTGTTTTGTGGAAGGGACTAAGGAGTGGTTGGAGGTCTCATTAGTGCCTGGAGAGCAAGTGACTGTTTTGAGCCCTTTTAGAGATCATGCTAAAGGGCAGAGCCTGGGGCCAGAGGGCCCAGAGCCCAAGAAAGGGTGGGAGGGGATAGAAATAAAGATGCTGGAGGGCATGATAAGGGGTTGGAGTCTGGAATCCAGGTCCAAAACAGTGGGCCTTGGCTAAAGAAGGGTGGAAGATGGGAAGGCTGAAGCCCCAACAAGGGAATAAAGGCCTGAGGTGGCCTGGTGGCCTGGTTCCACTTCCAAGCTTCCTTTTTGTATTCTAGCTGACTGAAGAGTTCCTGCTAAACCAAGCTGGTCTTCTGCCATACTTGCTTGTCTTCTTGCATATCAGGATCATTTGTTCCCATGGCCTCAGTAAAATACAGTTGGCTCTCTTGGCCTCCCTTCAACTTCAGACTGGCCTCCCAGTGTATCCAAACCATCAGTTTCCTAAGTAAGTTGCTATCTGCTTTTCTGAAGTCCCAGGTCCATACTTTGCTGCTCTTTTTCCTTCCTTTCCTCAGGATCTTGAACTCAATCATTTCATGGTCACTGCTGCCCAAGTTGCCATCCACCACTATGTTCCCCACCTATATTTCCTGGTTTGTGAGCATGAGGTCAAAATAGCACAGTCCTTAGGTGGCATCTCCAGGACCAGGAGGTTGTCTCCAACCTGCTTCAGAAAACTCCTGAATTGCCTGTGCACTGCTGTATTGTTCTCCCATCAGATGTCAGGGTGCTTGAAGTCCCCCATGAGAACGAGGGCCTGTGATCTGGCAACTTCTGCTACCTGTTTGAACAAAACTTCATTCTTTTGGTCTGGTGGTCTATAATAGACACCCACACAGCACCCTTGTTGCTCTTCCCTCTGAACCTAACTCAGAGACTTTCAACAGGCCTGTCTCCAATTTTATACTGGCGCTCTGAGCAACCATATGGCTCTTTTACATACAGCACAACTCCTCCTCTTTTCCCCTGCCTGTCCTTCCTGAACAGTTTATACCCATCCATGACAGTACTCCAGTCATCTGAGAGAGCTAGTCCACCAAGTCTCTGTTACTCAAGTCATGTCACAGTTCAGTGACTGTGAGACTTCCAATTCCAATTCTTCCTGCTAATTTTCCAGCCTTCCTGCACCTGCCAGATGAGCCATGGAGCTTTGTCCCACACCCTGCCCTGCCCCAGCCCCAGCCCCAGCCCCTCCCTCCCTCACTGCAGGAGCCTTGCTCTCCCCCCCACCCTATATCGTTTCCCTTCTCCTCCCCCTTCCCTTCCACTACAACAGACTGACCAGCTGCACACTATTCCTCAAGTTGCCAAGCTGCATATTGGAAATTGGATCAGTATTGGCCAATATGCCTCCTTAAAAATTGGCTATTGGTATTGGCCCCCAAAATCTCTATCGTTTCACCCCTATTAGTTACTCTTAATTAAAGAAAGAACTTAGCTTAAAAGCTTCCCTTCAAAGATGGGGGTGGCAAAGTGACCTGTGAACTGCTTGTAAACTGTCCTGCTTGCTACTCCTGTTTAATCACCCCCTGGTCACTATGGGAGTGTCCCTGTATACCCTTCGGCATTGACTGGCTCTATCCCCCTGTTAGGGCTTTTGTTAGACAGGCAGCAACCATTCAACAGTCTCCCAGATAGAGTACTCCCAGCTGCTCAGAGCACCTGGCTCCGCTTCCCCTTCTTCCTGTGGCTCCCAGTGAATGGCTTGCAGAGTGCCCTATTAAGTTTTAAAATTAGTCAATTGATTCCCTCAGCACTGCCTGACTAAAAATGCTGCTGCCACTGCCAGACAGTTGGTTTTAAACTTTGGGTGGAGCAGGGATCAAAGTGGGCAGTATGTGTATCTATACGCGCCCTGAATCCACCCCAGAGTGGGAGATACTGCTGGAGAGGAGCCACTTGTAGCTCTAGCCCAGGGCTGAGCAATTATCTTGGGCAGAGGGTGGCTTCATGAGTTTTGGCAAGCTGTCATGTCAAGGGCCATATGGGTAATCTTGTCCCTTGACAGGTGCCCCACCCTCTGGTCACCACCTTGGGACTGGAAGTCCCACCTCTGACCCTTGCCACCAGAAGTTTCTCCCCTTGCCCTTGGAAGTACTCCTTTGGAGAAGAGGGTTTGCTATCTTAGAAAAGGGGAAAAAAACAAATTATGTACTAAAAATGAAATATCAATAATATTATATTTTAATTCAATTAAAAAAATATTTTTGTCCTGGTACCTGTGTGTTTGTGCTTTTATATATAGAAGTGATTGCATAATAGCTCAAAATGTAGTCTTGCTCTTGTATAGTATGGGGTGTGCACTGGTGTTGGGATGTGTGGGTGGGTAGATGTGGGGTTTGTGGGGAGCTCTGTGTGTGTGTGTTTAATTGTGAGATGTGTGATTGTGTCTTAAGGAATGTGTGGCTGATCGGTTTGCAGGAAGGGATGCAAGGGGGGAGCCAAATGAGCTCTTGCTGTCCGAAGCCTCATGGCTGCATTTGCTCTCTGGTAGCTCCTGCTGCTGCCAGGAGGCCAGGGCCTGCCAGGGAAGGGCCTGTCAGGCTTGGGGGTCAGTGTGGGGGGCTCCTGGAGCCACTGGGGGTGGCACAAGTTGGTGGGAATGTGGCCTGGGATGCGGGAAGTCCAAGGAGGTGGTGCAGAATTTGCATTGTGTGCCTGAGGCTTGGGGCAGCAAAGGCCTCGCTGCCCCTACCCACAGGTGGCCCAGGGGCTACTTTTCTGCTTCAGATGCTCCTGCAGCTTCCAGGAGGCTGGAGGCCCCAGGGAAGCTCCTGGCCAGCCCTGGGGGCAGTGTAGGGGAACACCTGAGGCCACTGTGGGTGGCATGTGGCCTGGGACATGGGAAGTCCAGAAATGTGGTGCAGAAGTTGCATCCTGTGCCTGAGGCTTGGTAAGGGAACAGCTTGGCTGCCCCCCACCCCCACAGGTGCCCGGGTGGGTGCTTCAACCCTGAATGGAAGGCCCAGCCTCCCCTACCCTGCAGGGGTCTAGTGGCCTGGCAGCAGCTCACACCCCCAACCCCAAGATGGGCGGGAGGCGGTGCCAGGAGCTGGAGCAGAGCCATGGCTGCTTTTTTCCTTTGAAAGCTCCTGCAGCCTCCCCAAGCTTCCTGTGCCCTGGGCCTGGCCCCTGTGAGGTCATGCCACCCCCGGCAGGAGGTGATCTGTGCTGCCTCTGGGGCTGGCCAGGAGCTTCCCCAGGGCCCCTGGGCTCCTTGTGGCTCCAGGAACTTCTGGAGCAGAAAAGCAACCATGGATACGCTTCTGCTCCTGTTGCAGCCTCCCTGCCCATCCTGAGGCCAGGAAGTGAGTTGCTGCTGGGTCTTTGTGGGGTGGAGGAGCTTGGACCTTCCCCCCAGGGCAGCAGCATCCACCAGAGCCTCCTTGGGGGGCAGGGGTGGCCAGCCCGTTGCTTCCCCAGGCCTCAGGCATGGGATGGATGTTCCGTGCTGCCTCCCTGTGCTCCAGGCCAAGTTCTTGTTGGCTGGAGGGGGGGGTGGGAGCCAGCCACAGCCAGGTGGTGCCCTATGACCAGTGCAGATGAGGCCCAGAGCAGGGTGGCAGGAGCGCAGCTGGCTGGGCTCTATGGAACTAGGCTGGGATGCCCCATCAAGGAGAGAGGGGAGCCACCCTGCTTTGGGCCCCAGCAGTGCTGGCTCCCGCGTGGCTCCTTGCTGCCGGACTTGTGACCAGATGAGGACCAGTGTGCTCCCCGACCCCCTTTTACCTGAGCTTCCTATTCCGGCACAGGCAGGAACAGCCTCAAGGTCCTGCTAGCTGTGTGGGGTGGGGCAAGGCGGGCCCTGCTCTTCCAGGAGCCTGCTGTGGCTTCCACTGGGTCCTACTGTCCCTGGCTTCTGTCACTTTTGACAGGAGCCAGAGGCAAATAAATATTAATTTAAAAAAAATTTCTAGGGACCCCACAGGCTGGACAGAATGGCTTGGAAAGCTGAATCCATCCTGTGGGCCATATTTTGCCCACCCCTGCTCTAGCCCATCATCCTCAGTAAATGAGCAGAGCTCTGAACCCCTTGTGCTGAGCTGAGCTGAAAAGGCATTTGACAGAGTAACTAATTCTGCTTTCCATCCCCTCTGTTTACTATGGAGCAAGTGAATGGTAAATCAGCCCTATGTGATATAAACCTAAATGATTATTAATAATACAATAAATATAGCACTGACTGAAAAACCTTTTTCCCTGTTTGTTTTTAATCCGCTCGATTTCAGCTGACTGTATATTTTGCTGGTGTGAGCAGCCTTCCAGCTAGAGTGCTTAAATGCTAAGAAAGGAAATCGAAACTAAAACACATTTCTGGCAGAGACATAATTTTCAGCCCCTCACCATGAATTTGATCATTTCACTAATCACCATAATTCTCACTGTAATGCATGTAACAGTGTATATACACATATAAAATAATTCTGCTTGCAATTTTCAAAGGTAATTCCAGTTTGTTTATTTGGAAATTACCTAAAGAAGGAGACTTCTGAAGTGAGAAGATTTTATTTTCCTTTCCTGCTTCTGCTGTAACACTGCCAAGTTTCATGTTACAGTAAAGGGCATGAGTCTCTGGCTGCTGCAGATAACACTCTCCCTGGTTTTTCTAACATTAAAATGTACTACATATTTGTCATGCCATTAAAGTATAGTCTCCTTTGAGGCTATACTTTAATTAGGAACTAGTTTGATATAATTTGTTATAGGTAAAGAGAGAGAGATGTAGTTAGCTGTGTTAGTTTGAAGTCAAGTAGAGGCAGCATAGCATTGCATCTTATAGATAAATGAGAGAGAAGGGGGACTAGGAGAGAATGTGTGTGTGTAGTGCAAGCTTTTGTGAGCTGAAGCATACTTCATCAGATGCTGTGAAAGTGTTGGGGAAAACTTAGTCCCCAGGTTGGATGGAGGCGTAGACAAACAACAACGTAAGTTCAAAGACTTGATTTATTAAAGAATGCATTCTGAACAGACAACTGCCCTGAGAGGAAACTGTCTGTTGTTCTGCTTTGCTCATGACTCGATTAAATAGGAAGCACGACATCATAGCTAGAGTTATTTCTACACTAATTTTCTTCTTTTACTGGACTAGGACAGAATTGTTCCAGTTTGTGCTAGCCTAGTGGTTTTGGGTCATGTCCCTTAACTTCCTCATAGTTTAAACTGCGTACGTGATCTGCTCGCTTAGACATAATGGCAATTCAACTCCATTTTGTTCCCCTTCAAAAGGATGTACAGAAAGCAGAATATAAAGAGAGATAAATTAGACTATACAAGATAAGGAATGTGGGGAGCAGTTCAGAAAGAGGCAAGCAAATTAACAGTAAACCCATGGAAACAAAGGAGTCATAAAAGTAATCTGCTTTCTGCACATGCTTTCACATCCTTCTGCACTTTGCATTCAGGCATGGGCAACTGGTGCCAATGACCTGTCAGCCACTGGGAAAGTGGGTCTCCCTGTAGCCAAATGCACTGACGTGGGGGAGGTGGGGGTGTTCCACCATGGTTGATTGCTTGCACTTACCTGGAAGTGGCCATGGGTGCATCTCTTCCACTTCTTTCATGGGTGTGCCGCTTCCACTTCTTCCACTTCACTTCTGGGAGTACCACTTCATCTGGTGCTCCTACTTCCTGGCTGGTGCTCACAGTGGGGGCACCAGCCCTCCCCCCTACCCCCCTGCCCATCGCCTAAGTGGGGAGTGCAGCCTGATAGGGGGTGAGTGTACTGGCGCTCTCAGGGTGTGCATGTGCACCCTCATGTGCCCCCTACGTGTGGCCACTGCATGCAGGACATTCTTTCTCTGATCAGAAGGACCCAGGTACATAACACTCATTCAGAAATGAAAGTTTGTGAAAAGGTACAACAGATGCAAACATTGAAGAGAAGTTTTTGTTTTACCTTAATGATTTAATAATTTGAAGAGTCTTACCAAAACAAAGAAAGACACACCGTCAGGCTAAGCCATTGGTTTGTTTAGCTTTTCATAAAATATATTTTATCTTCAGCATGTCAGACAGATTAAATATATATGCACTTACCAAGACCATTATTCCTATATTTTCTTTTAGGCACTTTGATAAATGTATTTTGGTCAGTTAGGAAAACCTGTAAAAGAGCTGAAATAGCCACATCTTCTAGTAAACAATACCAAAACTGCTTTTAATCATAAACTTCCTACAAAACAAACCTTGGCCAGTTGGCAGGCTGACAGGAAACTGCAACTTTAGTCACATGGCTGAAGTCAGAGGCGTGTACAGATGTTCAAAAAACTGAGGAGGAGTTGATCTAAATTAAGTGGTTTTCTGTAAGTGGCCTCATTTTGATTAGTAGAAAACAGTGTACACATTCACCTTTTGCACAAATGGAAGGGGGAGGGGCAGCAGGCTGCCTGTACTAGCCAAGGCTTGTAGGTTGGGGGCACTCTTGCATACCTCCCAGCATACCTTGTGGGTTCCCCAGACTGCCAAGAACAACTGAGCACTTGGGCCACTCCTGATTGGCTGCCAGGAATGCCCCCAATCCTCTGCCATGTCACTGCCTAGCCCTAGGCATCCAGAAATCTACGCCTAGCTTGCCCACACTCTGCCATGGTATTCCACCAGCTGCACCCAAGTATGGAGACCCAGGAGCTATGGTTGTTGCCCTGGGGATCAGGCCAAGTCTCAGCATCTTAATATTGTATTGTTAGACAGGAGGGTATGACACAATTGCACATATACAAAAAATCAAATCAGTTAGTTGCATACACATGCACACTACCAGCTCAGGCACATACACATTCAAACCAGCCTAGGCACATGTGTACCTGTCACCAATTCAAACACATACACTATACCTGCCAAAAGTTAGACACAGATCACTAATTCGTATATCTCTCTCACACATGCGCGCGCGCGCACACACACACACTAGCAACTCAGATAAACACATGTTCAAAATAACCAGTCTAGGTTCATGCACACCTATCACCAGTTTAAGCCCATACACACTACACACACCAAACTTAGACAGCATCAGTTACCAATGTCTGCACATCCAATACACGTAATAGTTCATATACCACATGCACACAATGCTCTCTCTATATGTGTGTGTGTATATATATATATATGCATTCACTAATTTACACACGTACCACCCACCTACACATACACACAGATGAGTTCCTAAGCTGGAACGGGCTGGAAAGGGGTCCTTGTCCAGTAGATATTGTCCAGAGGGATGTCGCCAGCAGGTCCTCTGGGTGGATAGGTGTTGTGGCATGGTGCTGGTCCAGATGGAGAGGGTGCCCCACTGGGTCTGTCTTCACTGCCTCTTTTTATAGGGGCAGACCTTGTGTGACCGTAGTGACAGGAGGCATGCCCAGGCAAGGGTCAGCCCCTGGTGTACTAAGTATGTGTGCTTCATGCAGGGATATGCAGTTTCTGATGTCTGTAACAGTGAGAGTTGCTGATTCTGCAGGGTCTTTTGTCTTTCAAATGCTGGTCTTGTCTTTGTTCCTGGGTGAGGGCCATGGTTCCTGGATGAATCAATGCGAGGTGATGGCCCAGTCATTACAGGCCATTCAGTAGAGGCCTGCTGCCATTGTATTTCAATCATTCTCATTTATCGGGGAACCAATTTACATGTGAGGGATATGTGACTCATACAGTTGTGACACAGGGGATGCCCGGGCAGAGGACACAAGATGGAGACTTGACATACAAAATGGAAACTTGACATGACTTTGGTTCACTTACAACCACAGGCCTAAACCATACAATATCCATATGAAACAATAAAATTAGTACAAAAATAATAATAATACCATATACAACAGTAAAAATCAGTACAAACCTAATAATACAATATAAAACAGTGGATACCCAAAACCAAAAACTTGCTAACAAAATAAAAATGTTAAAGCTTATCCTGCATCTCAGCTTACTTATACTTATCTATAGGGAAAAGAGAGGGAGAGAAAAAGTCAGAAATGGTTGGGGAAGGGGAGGGAATGCAATAAAAAGAAAAAAAGAAAAACTTGGGGGTTTGCTACATAGTATGTGCTCCTTCTTGCCCTATGTGATGCCTGCTGGAGGCTGCAGGACATCAGACAGGCTCACCTAGACATGATGGGGTAGCTGGTCACTATGGGATGTGGGTGCATGCTCCTGAGCCAGCAGCCAGATATGCTGTGTGAGGCCACCTACTGCACCCTACTGTGCCCATCAAACATACTGGACTAGCCCACTGACTTTCATGTGACTGATGAAGATGAGGCCACTTGAGATACCATGGACACTACGGGGCTCTGGCACCAGCTTCAGACCACTGAGCACTGGTTCTGGGCCCATGTCACCAGCAAGAACTGGTGGGAGTGGATCATCCTGGACACCTGAGACCTGAAGAGTTGGTACAAACTTTCTACGTGGGCCGGGCCACTTTCACAGGCACTGTTACTGAGCTCCCCCGCAGTTCTGAGTGTTCCTATGCCCCTTCAGGACTGTCCTGGAACTGCTTGGGTGGCCTGCTTGCATGGGGTAACTACCACGGCTGCGGGGGGGAAGGATTGGCTCTGGGAGGGAAGTGGTGTCCTTGACAGTCCTAGCTCCCCTCATCTACTGCTGCCCACCAGAGCAGGACCCACTTTGAGCCTTTCGTCTTCTCTGGACCATGGTTCATGGCTCCCACATGCTGCTGCTTCTGTCTTGGGTCCCCCTCCCACTCTGGTAGCTCCCATTATGGTGGGGATCATTCCCCCCTGGCTGGAATCCGGGGGTCCCTTCCATAGGACCCCATTTCTGTCACCCTTCAGAACAGTCTATGTGGAGCAGGGCACAGAATGTTGTGAGGGGCTGGGCAGTAGCCTCTCCCACCACTACTGACCAGGAGGGCTATGGGCTCTCTGTGGAAGTCAGTGCTGGTACCAGTCAGGGATGTCATAGGTAGATATAAAATTGCCCAGGACCCTGTCCATAAATTTCCTCTCCAGGTGCTGCAACTCTACCAGCATCGCAGAGGCATGGGTTGTCTCCTAGTTTTCTAGGAGACAACCCGGGTAGACATTTCAAGCCCCCATTCTTGCCAGGGAGTCTGGGTATAGATTTTCCCCAGCCTGAGGATGTTCTCCTCCACATATGGAGTCTCCTTGTGTTGTTTCTGCATCTCCTGACACTAGGAATTAGCTGTGCATGCCCAGAGCTTGGAGGCAGTGACCAAGACCAAAATTATCAAGGCTCACATTTGCGAGAGCCCGGCAGGAAAAATTATGCTGAGGGAAAACCAGCACGGGTTCATAGCAGGTAGATCGTGCCTGACTAATCTAGTGTCTTTTTATGACCAGGTTACAAAACACCTGGATGCAGGAGTAGGGGTAGACGTCATTTACTTAGACTTCAGGAAGGCCTTCGATACGGTATCCCACACCATACTGGTGAACAAGTTAAGAGGCTGTGACTTGGATGACTACACAGTCCGGTGGGTG
>JAGPOW010000261.1:221507526-221554572 GCA_030014935.1 Caiman crocodilus | reverse complement strand
AGACTTCAGGAAGGCCTTCGATACGGTATCCCACACCATACTGGTGAACAAGTTAAGAGGCTGTGACTTGGATGACTACACAGTCCGGTGGGTGGCGAATTGGCTAGAGGGTTGTACCCAGAGAGTCGTAGTGGATGGGTCGGTATTGACCTGGAAGGGTGTGGGCAGTGGGGTCCCGCAGGGCTCGGTCCTTGGACCGATACTCTTCAATATCTTCATCAGCGACTTCGATGAGGGAGTAAAGTATACTCTGTCCAAGTTTGCAGATGACACAAAACTGTGGGGAGAAGTGGACACACCGGAGGGCAGGGAACAACTACAAGCAAACCTGGACAGGTTGGACATATGGGCAGAAAACAACAGAATGCAATTCAACAAGGAGAAATGCAAAGGGCTGCACCTAGGGTGGAAAAATGTTCAGCATACCAGCCTAGGAAATGACCTGCTTGGTGGCACAGAAGTGGAGAGGGATCTTGGAGTCCTAGTGGACTCCAAGATAAACATGAGTTGTCAGTGTGACGAAGCCATCAGAAATGCTAATGGCACTTCATCGTGGATCAGCAGATACACGATGAACAGAACCAAGGAGGTGATACTTCGTCTCTATCAGGCACTGATCAGACCGGAGTTGGAATACCGTGTGCAATTTTGGGCACCGCACTTCAAGAGGGATGTGGATAACTTGGAGAGGGTCCAGAGAAGAGCCACTCGTATGCCACTTAGGCTGGCATTGCATCCTCTGGACACTGTTCTCCCTTGCACAGATGGTGTCTCTGCCACTAAACAGAGGAGACACTGCAGATTTACAATTTTTGCTGATTAAAGTGCTGATTAAAATGAAGTATAAGGAAAGATGTCTGGGACCTTCCCAGCAGTCACCTGGGCACTCACATGCCTGTGTGAGAAAGGTGCTTGCTGAAGGCTCTATGAAGATTAGACCAAGTGTTTTTCTGCATTTGTTTAGATATTAAGCTATATGTTGTTGCTAAAAACTTAATTAAAGTTTAAAATGTAGTGAAACTTGGTATAAAGTAAGGCCTAGTAAATTTAGCAAAGCTTAAAAGTAGTAAGGCCCTGGGGTGTAGTTAAAATTACCTTATCAAAAGAATGCAAGGCTTATATTAGTATTGGTCAGTCTAAGGACAGTTGAAGTAAAAGGAGTGGTTGTACATTATCAAAACCATACAGAAGCTTTAAATTAGCTAGAATATCTGAAAACTATTCAGAAGTCGAGGAGCACAGGAACTGCATTCCAGGGTCCTTCCTGGTACCCCTCAGACATTGCTGATCAAAGATGCCTGACTTCGCTGAACTTTGTAGAAAGAGAAACTTGCTGTGTATCAGGCGTCAGATGGTACTGCCGATAACTTGCTGATGCGAATGCTTTTGTCTGTCATTGTTTGTCTTGTTACTACGTGTAGTTGTGTTTTCGTTAAGTCAATAAATTTTTCTTACCTTTCTAACCCTGACCACACTCTCAATCCCCAAACCCTTCGCAGGCAGCTGAGACATAAATTGGCATCTTGAACAAAATTGAGAGGCTCTGGTTTGGAGAGAAAGGTCAGAATGAAGGGAGTTCCATGGGCCCCATTGGGGGCTTTGCTCAAGGAAGTGACAGGGATAGAAAATCCCGGGTGGGAAAAAGATAGGTTGAGACCTGCCTAGAGTGACCCAGGAACTGTACCCGATCATTGGGCTGGGTTTGCTACTGCTGCCCAGGGTAAGACCAAGGAGTGCCTGTTGTGGCTGCTGGCCATGCCTGTGGTTAGGGGCCGAAGAGAAGGCCCAGCTCCGCACCCAGCTGAGTAAGGAGTTAAAAGATGTGAGAAATTCCAACAGAGTGGCATGCAAGGCTGTGTGAGCTACGCAGAGCTGCTCGGAAACATTAGAACGGAAGAAAGGAAAAATTATGATCCTGCTCATGGCTGCTCCCCTCCAGAAGAGAGTCAGTTAGCAAAGGCTGTGGAGCCATCTTCCCACAAGTATCTGTATAGAGATAAACCAGAAGTTGAGTTCTGGGAAGATCAAAGGGATAAGATTGATGGAGTGGAGGAGAGCATTTGCAATTTCAGTGAATACAGCCAAAGCTGCAAAAATAGTTTTGCATCCTGAGCTCCAGTTAAATTAGTTTGCAGGAGGTGATAAAAATGTTACTTTGTTTTCTGCTATGCTCCAAGCCACTGCAGACAGTTATAGCAACATAGAAGAAGAGCTTAACCCTACCCCTTGGGCATAGACCAATTTTCATGTGTGGCATTTCATATGAGGCTGTCCACTGCTTCTATCTAATATCACTAACTGAAATCATTCGTGCAGCGGTTTAGTCTCACACACTGGAAGTAAGATGCAGAAGTTGTGACAGTACCATTGTGGAGGAAGTTTTGCCCACAACCACCAACAGAGTGCACCTCAGACTTGTTAGCCTTGAAGCCAGAGTCAGTGAATCACCTGGTAAGAGATGTGATCCAGCAATTAGTGCAGCTTCTACCCATTTTGCAGAAGCCAAGGCTTACCAAGCCAATGAAAACTGCCAAGGCCATCAGTGAAAGATAAAATGCCCCTGATCCCCCTGAATTGTTGAGAAAAGCTGGGAAAGGCCGGCCCAAGACTCCACAAGCAAAAATGTAGAAAGACTTGTTAGCTGCCTGTTACAATAAAGTGCAAATCAGTAAACTGCCCTCCAATGTCTTGAGAGGGCTGAAGACTAAATATTGTACTGAAAGAACAAGACCAAAAGCAGAGCCTTTTGTACCAGAGGGATTCTCTGCCCTGAGGGCAGAACTGTTAACATTTTCCCAGGCACATGCGGGGCCGCCAGCCTTTACCCCGCCTGATCACATAGCTGAGGGAGTCCGGCCAGCCCAACCCCCAAAGAAAGGAGCCACAATAGGAGTAGTAGCAAGCCGAAGACCAGTTTCTAAAATTAATATTAGCCCCTTAATTCAGATACCTGTACAGATTCAATTAAGTAAAAGTAAAAAGTGAATTAATATGCTATTAGTCACTAGTGCCCAGATTTGCATTTTAAATTCTGCAGACTGGAAGGGGGAAAAAAAACACCTTATCACGTAATTAGAGTTGGAAGCACCATGACATTTAGTCCGAGCAACCTTCGTGTTACCTAATGGCTCTAAGGTAACAGTGGCAGCAGTAATACTTAAAGGGGGACCAAGCTTACTAAGACTTAATGTACTAAGAAGACAGCGGTTTGCCCTTGAACAAGAGAATTAGCAGTTTGAGTGCACAGTGCCTCACCAAGAAACAGAAGAAACAGCTATAACAGCGGTAACTCGATGTAGCATGATCCCACTAACCCTGCCTCCCATGAAAGGAGTACACAGACCCCAGTATCAAACTCCCTCCCCACCCTTGGTGGTTACACAACCTATCCAGTGGATCATAAGTCAACAAAGACGAGACTATTATCCAAACCTGCTCTCTGTGTCATAATCCAGTGTAGCCAATGCGCAAGCCAAATTGAGGGTAGCAGTTGACTATTAACTTTTAAGCTTTGAATGCTAATACTGACCCCTTGATGGCTGCCATCGCATTACTAGCAGCTTTGACAGAGAGCATCCAGTGTTATAAGCCTGCATGGGTAGAATCCATAAATATCAAAGACATGTTGCAACAGTATGTGCTTGTAGCTGCAGAAGTTGCCACAGGACTAATGTTTGCCTGTGTCTCAGTGAAAGCTACAGCCCAGGACATGTGTGCAGCACTGAAAACTCTGCTAGCTGTGTATCTACCACCTATAGATCTACAGAACTATGATAGCCCTCACTTCTGCAATCATCTTGTGTATGACTACACCGCGAAACATAGCATGTTATAGACATCACATACCATACCATCCACAGTCTAATGGACTAGTAAAGTGGGCCAATAGCATCCTCAAATGCAATTTGCAGTTAGCCGCTAGCCCTGCTCTTAATGACTAAGACTTGCACCTAGATTGAGCTATCAATTGAGCCAATAACCGACCCCATCTGGGAGGTAGCCCTATGCAATAGGCCTTTGGATCGGGTGGTCCCCGCAAGCCGGCAGTAGAACAACCTAGGGATGGTGACCCAAAAAAGCTCCAGGCAACAGATTGGGTAGTAGTGAAGCATCGTCAGGGAGATAAATGAGAGGAGGCACTATTAGCAAAAAGTATGTATAATACATAGTAAGTATTTAAGTCAGATTTATCTAACAAGAGCCAAGGTCCTTGTTGTCCTGTTCCTATAGATTGAGTCTGTCCACAAGTGCAGCCATAACCATTCCTAATTGAGCCTGCCACTGAAGACAAGTCCAGCTCTGTCACTGGTCTGAATTGACTTCAATAGTAGGCTGTTATGAATGTACTCTTTTTATTAATTCCTTACTGTGTTTCCTGAGTAGAGCATGTCTACTATCCTTCTTATTACCCAGATATTAATGAACTTGCTCCTGAAGACCTCAAGGAGTAGCCTGACCCTGAAGAGCATCCCCTGGAAATGCGTTCAGATAGCCTTCACGTAGTCCAGCTGCAGTATTCATACTAGAAGAAACCCGCCACCCTAGAGCAAGTGAAGTCCTAGTCTCTGAGTAAAAAAACCAAGATATTTGACTAGCAAAGTAGTAACTGTCAGTGCACCTGTAGCACCAGTTATTATCTTAAGTACATTCCCTATCTGAAGCCTAGAATAGCTAACGGTGAGAGGAAAAGTAATTGTAGCTCTGTTCATTTGAGAGTTCGTTGTTAGATACTTCCTGAACAGAACCCCGTTGAGTTCAATGCCCCTGAGTTTGTGTCCCCAATAGTGCATTCTTCATCTGTTCAGACTCTCGAGCCACTGAATTTATAGAAGAATCTGCCACTCCCATCCCTATGGCTGACAATACTCTCCAATGATAGTGTGAGACCCACCAGGTGGGAGAGTGCATTACAGGTTGAAACAAAGTTATTACATAGTTTATAAATCATACCTACACAGAAATATGGTAAAATAGTACCCACTTTAATACAACTAAAAAGAAGCTGTACCTGCAAGTCTCCAACACTTATTCTAATCCTTTTATACTGGTAAAGTTTTAAAAGCAAATTAGTGCTATAATTCTGCCAGCACAATGCCGTTTCATTAACCCAATACAGCATCATCCCCATGAGCGACAGTAAGAGCTCTTTTGACCTCTAAGAAGTGAAGCATAGTTACAGGCTCCCAAAAAAAGAAAAATAAATGTAATCTGTGAGAAAGCATTGCTGTTCCCCCACGAGAGGTCTCAACACTGCCTGTGTATAACTCCACACCCTAGTAGGAGTCACAGGTTAAAATCCCAGCCCTCCTAAATGCTTTGTTGTTCACTGTCCGAGTATTGTTCAGACCAGAACAACTGTATGTCTCAGCTACTTTTCCAAACTGTTTGGCAAGAACCCAAGTAGCTGAAGAGTTGCTTAAATGAAAATAGCCAGTCATTTTCCATTCCATAAGTGCACTTAAGTCCTGCAGACAAAGAGATACTCCAAGTTATCTTTGAGACAGACTTAACTCAGCTATGAATGTATAGAACTTAGATAAATACCAGAAAAAACACTGAAAGAGTAGCCAATCTCCAACAGGCAGTAAAGCTGCTCACTATGAGAAGCATGCTCATAAGAAAAATGTTAGAGCACACTGACGAATTGCTAACAGATGTAAGATTAGAGGCAGCCTGTCTTTCCCAAGTCATGATACACACTGCTTTTAAAGCAGACAAAAATCAAACTTGAAGTACTGCTTGTGCACAAGTTCAGTTATCATTGAATACGCATTTTTCCCAAGTAATAAACAACATAAAAAATAGAGAATAGGCCCCTGGCTTACAGCATCATGAGATGCCTGCAACATTTAAAGAAATATACCTCTATCAAACTACCTAGATTGCCACTTGAAAAGGCTGTAATAAAAAAAAAAAGTTCATTCCTGGTGCAGGGGGTAAAGGAGAGAAACTAGACCACTCTTATTTGCTAAACACGGGGCTAGGAAGAGGATGCCTTTGAAACTAGAATTTACATTGCCACATATGAAAAATAGTTACCCACAATAGCCCTCAGTATGTAGCACAGTCCTCCCGGGTTCAAATTAGTAGCACCTTAATTACATAAGGTGCTACTATTCTATAGGAATCTATAGCTTCCTATAGAGAAGCTAGTCTCTCAGCCCACCTAACATGACCTGCGTATATGAGTTACTTAATGTGTCTTATGTAACAACAAAGCAATGTGTTTGTTAAAAAAAAACAAGTCGTTTGCTGCATGAAAATAGTACCACTTAGACTTTATGTAATTCATGTTGCTTAGAACCTAAAAGTAGAGCTGTTGCTCTACTGCAATTAAGTAACTATACTATTGCCCTAAAATAGCCAGAAATTTCCTCTAAGACTATACCTCTCAACTTTACGATACCCACTTAATGGGTATCAGATGTAGACATGCCACAGTTAGAAAACTAGAATGAAGTGAAAAATAAGCCATGAGGCAAAAATATCGGCAATGCACTCAGCTCTCCTTGCTCCAGAGAGTGAGCAAATCATCATTCTAGCTGTCAATGTGCCCAAGCCATGTAAATAGTATGATATAATCTGTACTATTCGTGTGTCATTGTCACCTCAACTACATAGCTAACCATTTTGAGCATTATAGTATTCTGCATTGCCCTAGTGGCAACAGCTAAATAGTGTTTTAACTGTTGTTGTTGCCTGTGTGAGAAAGGTGCTTGCTGAAGGCTCTATGAAGATTAGACCAAGTGTTTTTCTGCATTTGTTTAGATATTAAGCTATATGTTGTTGCTAAAAGCCTAATTAAAGTTTAAAATGTAGTGAAGCCCTGTATAAAGTAAGGCCTAGTAAATTTAGCAAAGCCTAAAAGTAGTAAGGCCCTGGAATGTAGTTAAAATTACCTTATCAAAAGAATGCAAGGCTTGTATTAGTACTGGTCAGTCTAAGGACAGTTGAAGTAAAAGGAATCTGAGTGGTTGTATGTTTTCAAAACCATTCAAAAGCTATAAATTAGCTAGAATATCTGAAAACCATTCAGAGGGAAGATACAGCTCTGTGAAAAAAAATAGTTAGCTATTTTTTTTATTTTTGGATCAGTGGGCCCGTGGACCTCGAGGAGCACAGTCGAGGAGCACAGGAACTGCATTCCAGGGTCCTTCCTGGTACCCCTCAGACATTGCTGATCAAAGATGCCTGACTTCGCTGAACTTTGTAGAAAGAGAAGCTTGCTGTATATCAGGCGTCAGAGGAGACTGCTGATAAGTTGATGAAGTGATTTGCTTTTGTCTGTCATTGTTTGTATTGTTACTATGTATAGTTGTGTTTTTGTCAAGTCAATAAATCCTTCTTACCTTTCTACCCCCAACCATACTCTTAATCCCAGAACCCTCAGCAGGCAACTGAGACGCCCTGACATCTCATGGGAAGAATGCTCAGCCAAATCTGAGTGGTTGCAAAGCTTTCTCTCATGCATGGATGAGCTCTAACTAATGCAAGAATTCTGTGGGCCGACAAGAGGCAAATCACTGCTCAACCTAGTACTTGCAGTGGGGGATGACCTAATCAGTAACCTAACAATTGAAGGGAAGTTGAGTGACAGAGACCATGAGCTGATCACCTTCACCATCTGCCGTAAAGCTGGCAAGTCAGTCGGCAATACAGAAGTCCTTGACTTCAGGAAAGCTGACTTTGATAAGCTGGGGAGGCTTGTCAGTGAGACCCTATGGGACTATGACCCAAAGGGGAGGGAGTTCAGGATGAGTGGCTGTTCCTCAAGGGAGCAATCCTCAATGCACAAGCTAAGTCTATTCCGTCTCGGAGGAAAGGCAGCAAAAGGGCACACAGGGAGCAAACCAGGAAAGCCAAGGCTGAGACTGAACTCCAACTAGCTACAAGTATCAAGGACAATAAAAAGTCCTTTTTTAGATATGTGGGGAGCCAGAGGAAAAGCAAGGGCAACATCAGACCCCTGCTAAACCAGATGGGACAACTGATAACCGATGCCTAGGAAAAAGCCAACTTGCTAAATGGGTACGTTGCATCAGTTTTTCACCCAAGGGGCACCCCTGCCCATTAAGGGACAGGAATGCCTGGGTGATGGTGATTCCTTACCCTCCATCAATGCTGACTTTGTGAACACCATGAGAGACTGGACAACTTCAAGTCAGCTGGTCTTGACAGTTTACACCCCAGGGTGCTCAAACCCTGGATAGCATTGTAGCTCAACCACTGGCATGGATCTTCAAGAACTCCTGGTGCTCTGGTGAAGAGCCTAAAGGCACCCCATTGGCCTTCTTCCAGCCTATCTTCAAGAAGGGGAGGAAAGTGGATCCGGCAAACTACAGGCCCATCAGCCTGAACTCTATTCCACGGAAGGTCTTAGAAAAGATTATCAAAGAGGCCATTCTTAACAGACTGGCCAATGGCAGCATCCTGAGGGACAGCCAGCACAGGTTTGTTGCGGGTAGGTCTTGCTTGACCAATCTTATTTCCTTTTACGACCAAATGACCTATCACCTGGGCAAGGGAGAAGAGATTGATGTCATATATCTTGACTTTAAAAAAGCCTTCGATCTGGCATCCCATGATCACCTCTTGGCAAAACTGTCAACTGCGGCTTTGGGTTCACCATGATCCACTAGCTGGGGAATTGGCTCCTTGGTCGGACTCAGAGGGTGGTGCTTGATGAAAGTCAATCGTCGTGGTGCCCCGTGACCAGTGGGGTCCCTCAAGGCTCTGTCCTTGGGCCTACACTATTCAACATCGTTATTGATGATGTGTAGACATTGGTATCAGAAATGGACTGGCCAAGTTCACCAACAACACCAAACCCTGGGGTAAAGCGTCCACACTTGAGGACAGGAGGGCGATCCAGGCTGACCTTGACAGGCTCAGGAAATGGGTGGATGAGAACCTGATGGTGTTCAACACTGAAAAATGCAAGGTTCTCCATCTTGGGAAGAAAAACCTGAAGTGTGCTTATAGGCTTGGCATTGCTACACTGGCTAGCACTATGGACGAAAAGAACTTGGTGATCATGACTGACCACAAGATGAACATGAACCTTGAATGTGTTGCTAGTAAAGCAAGCAAAATACTGGCTAGGAGCCATAGATGCTTCTCAAGCAAATCCCAGGACATCATTCTTATGTTGTATTCGGCCTTGGTGAGGCCACAGCTGGAATACTGTGTCCAGTTTTGGGCTCCACAGTTCAAAAAGAATGTGGAGAAGCTTGAGAGATATGCATAGCTCTCCTCTGCACTGATCAGAGGTCAAGAAAATAGATCTTATGGTGAAAGGCTGAGAGCCATGGGACTCTTCATCCTGGAAAAGCCCAGGCTCAGGGAGGATCTGGTTGGCTGCCTATAAGTTTATCGGGGTGCTCACCAGGATCTGTAGGAATGTCTGTTCACTACAGTGCCCCAGGGGATGACAAGATCAAATGGTCACAAACTCCTTCAGGACTGTTTCAGGCTGAACATAAGGAAGAACTTCTTTACTGTCTGAGCCCCCAAGGTCTGGAATAGACTGCCACTGAATACAGAGTAGTTCAAGCATTTACTCTGAATACCTTCAAGAGAAATGTGGATGCTTATCTTGCTGGGATCCTATGACTTCTGCTGACTTCCTGCCCCTGGGGCAGAGGGCTGGATTCAGTGATCTCCCAAGGTCCCTTTCAGCTCTAATGTCTATGGAATCTATGAAATTGAGTCTGCTTCAATGGGTTGGAATTGCAGTGCATCTGAGCAGCCTCAATGCTCATGTATAGGTGCTCATGTCTATTTCCACATCTTTATTATGATTATCCATACTTCCTTTGCCCCCATAATGAACATCCCTGTCCTTAATGAAAAATAAGACAAAGTATTCATTTAGTTTTTTTGGGTCATAGCTAGATTATCTTTAATGTCTGTTCCTAACTGACTCCATAGCAGTCTGATTTCTTTCTGTTGATCCTAAGTATGGTCTGAGGGACAAGGTAAATTTGAGAGCTCTGCCCCAACAAAATCAAGTAACAAAGAAATGGTTATAAGAAAACTTCAGTAAAATCTCCTAACCTGAAAATACAGTAAGTAAATACAGAACCATGCAATGCCACTAATTCATAATAAAATTCTGGTTATTACAAGTCCAACTGATGAACTGTTCTTAGCTCTGAAGAAGACATGGTTACAAATGATCAAATATTTAAAGCTTTAAAATGTTATAAATGATCAAACTAGTTAGAAACTATTTTAATTATTTTAACTATCGGCTTCTCGAATAAGCTTTAGTTAAAGCGCCCCCTCTGCTGTTTTTCAATGAGGGGACACTGATGTACATGACAGTCAATTAATTAGTACGGTCCAGCAGACTCTTAGCAAGCTCAATTAATCAAGTCTGCTCCAACATATACTAATTAGCACACCTTGGAACAGAGGTCTGTCATGTGTATAGGTGTCCTGTGATTATAGCTTATGTCCTCTTTGAAGTGATTGTTTAGCTAGTTAGGTCTGGAGTCCTTTTTTATAAGGATCCTTTTGTTTGGGATAAAAATTGCAGAAAGTTTTTGTGTTTTAGACTTTAAGAAATTCTCCCCTGTGCTAAAATCCCTGAGATCCTTAATCAAGTAGCCTTCACTAACTTGTTTCCTTTGTATCTGTATAGTTTCATGCTATCACACATAGTGGGCTGTAGCCTATGAAGGCCTCTGAGCAAGTTGACATATAATGTGCCTAGTTTCCTTTGTGTAATCAAAAGTTCTTTTGAGACTGAAAATCTACGTTTGTTTATAATTCTATTTACTGTAAATTAAATTAACTTGCGGTCACTCAATCCAAGTTCAATTCTATGATCAACTTGTCTATAGTTTTCTTCACTGCTTACCAAACACCAGCATAAATTAACGTGTTCTATGGTTGGTTACACATGACTAGAAATCTGTCAGCCATCATACTTGGAGTAACCGTACAATACTCTAAGGCTAGTAGTCTTTTAGGTCAAAATCTTGTTAGATATTTAGTCATATTCTAATAATATTCCCATATTCTAAAACTAATATTTGTATAATCTAACAGTACTAAATATAGAGCCTTTGAAACTCAAATGCTCAGCTGCTGAGCTGACCTTTTTGCTTTCCCATTTGACTGTTCAATAAGTTCTTGCTCTGTTGTATGCGAAGTGTTGCAGGAAAGAGAATTACTAAAATGAATTGTATATGAATTATGAGTCATTATCTGTTACTGGGCAATTGCCCATCAAGAATGATGCAGGGGGAGGGGTGCGAGCAGAGACAGAGGCCTGTGTCTGCCCCCCGCATCACCTTTGGGGTTGGGCCTGCTCTGCCTTCCTCCCCTTTGTCACAGGGCCGGGCCTGTCCTCTCTCCCTCCCTACTGCTGTTGTGGGGCCGGGCTGGGCCCAGAGCCCCTCTCCCCTACCCACTGCCATTTTGAGGCCAGGCTTATCCCCTACCACTGGTGTGGGGCTAGGCCCAGCATTCCCCCTCCTGCTGCTGCTTCAGGGTCAGGCCAGGCTGGGCCCAGTGCCCCTCCCTATCACTGTTGTGGAGCCGGGTTTGGTCTGATACACCCTCCCCCACCCTGCCCACTGCAGTTTTGGGCCTGGGCCTGCCCCCGCATCCTCTCTACTGCTATTGTGGGGCTGGGCCACATCGGGCCAGGCCAGGTTGGGCCCAGCACGATCCCTCCCAACCCTACCTGCCCCCGCCACTGTTTTAGGGCCAGGCCTGCTTCCCCCATGTCCACCCAGCTCACAGCCACCTGCCTCTCCTCCCCATGAATGATGGGAGGGGGGTGTGGATGGAGTACTGCCATGCAGCACCCTGTGCTGCTGCCGCATCACTTGTTTCCCACTCTGTCCACTCCATCACTGTTGCCTCTTGGGAGCAGGCTGCGGGTGGGGGGGGGACAGAGGCGAGACCAGTACAGCTGACCTTGGCCCCCTGCTCCTTCTCCTCTGTCCCGACTGTCATGGCAGCATCAGGGCCTGCTCTTCCCCCATGCCATGGTGGACCCAGGCCTATTTCCCTGCTCTCTTGTGCTGCCACTGTGGGTCCAACCTAGGCCCATTCCTCACCCCTCTTGTGCTGCCACCCCTGCCTCTGGCTCCTCCACAGAGCAGGGCAGGGGGAGGCATCTGTATGGCCTTAGCCCTGCTGTCCCTGCTATCTCTGTTGTCATGGTGGCAGTCTGCCACAGCACTGCCGCCACCTGCAGTCCGGATATTCTTGGAGCACTCTGATTAGCTGCTGAGACATCCAATTAGAGTGTGAATAAAACATTACAGACAGACAGACAGACTAAGGCTTTTATAATATTAGAATTAGGTGGAATGCTATGGTAAAAGAACTGTGACTTTTACTGTTTATGTCTCAGCGTGTTTATATAAATACTCAGGGCACCTACACACATGCCAGACACCTTCTCCAATGTGTGCTAATTAGCAAGCACTGGAGCAGGCTTGATTAATTGAATCCGCTGGAGTGTGGTAGCTAGTATGCTCCACCAGCCTTACCATCACATATCTTCCACATCCCCATGTGTCAAAATGGTGGCAGGGATACTTTAATTAAAGCTCATTGAATGAGCTTTAGTTAAGCACCCTCACCACCATTTTGAAGCACGAAACACTGAATATCTGAGACACTGAGAGTGCTTTAATTAGAATGGCTCCTGAGAGCCACTTTAATTCAAGCATACCCCCTACCACCCATCTGGAACACGTGAAAAGATGCCCTTATTTCAAAACCACTTTTGTAATAGGGTAGTTACTATTAGTTGCTTAGCTTTTTTTGCCTCAAGCACTGCAGTATTAAGACACAATGGGAGTCTTTATATGTGCTGGGGGGGGGGGGAGTGTGCTTTAATTAGAGTGGCTCTGGGAGCCACCCTATTTAACATGCCTGCAGAAGCTGGTATATTCAGCATATCATGCTTAAAAATGGCAGTGGGAGCACTTTAACTAAAGCTCATTTGACAAGATTTGGTTAAAGCACTCCTGCTGCCATTTTGAAGCTTGGGAACACTGAATTCTCACGATGCTGAGGCTGCTGGAACATGCTAACTAGCATGCTTCAGCCGACTTGATAAATCAAGTCTGCTCCAACACATGCTAATTAGTTAATTAGCATGTGTCAGAGGAAGGGGCGGGCACCTGGATAGGTGCCCAATGTCTGTTGTGCTGAATCCTATCCTATGCAGCATGCTAGTATCATAATACAATTTTGTCTACAGGAAAGTATGGGCCAGCTAAGAAAATGGAACATGACCAGAGCACAGATTCATAGATTGTTAGGGACTGGAAGGGACCTTTGCAGATCATTGGGTCCAGCCCCCCTCCCCCAGCTTTAGGCAGGAAGACAACTAGAGTCAAGTGACCCCAGACTGTCCAGTCTCCTCCTGAAAACCTCCAGGGTAGGCGACTGCACCACCTCTGAAGGGAATTTATTCCAGTCTGGACATCCTGACTGTGAAGGGGTTTTTCCTGGTATTAAGCCTGAAGCAACCTTCCACGAGTTTATATCCATTGGTCCTGGTCTTCCCTAGGGATGACCTAGTGAACAGTTTTTCACCAAGCTCCTGATGCACTCCTCTGATATAGTGGTAAGCCACTATCAAGTCCCCTCTCAACCTTCTCTTCTTTAGGCTCAAGAGGCCCAGGTCCTTCAGCCTTTCCTCATATGGCTTGCCTTGCAAGGCTATTCTCTGGACTCTGTCAAGTTTTTCCAAATCTTTATTGAAGTGCAGCACCCAGAACTGGATGCAGTACTCCAACTGCGGTCTTACCAGTGCTGAGTACAGCAGGAGTATCACTTCCTGAGTTTTACATGAGATGCATTGGTTGATGCATGCCAGCGTGGTGTTTGCCCTGCTGGCCCCCACATCACACTGATGGCTCATATTCATGCAATATACTTCAGCAATTTTTATTTATTAGAGTGGACCTTTGGGTGTAGTACCATGTAGTAGAATTTATAGCAATGTAGCTCTGCTGCTTCAGGGAAGCACCTAGACTGAGGACATAAGAGCTGCAAAGGTGGCTTTTAGGTATAGAGCTGTCACAAAAGACCCCTTCAGAATTCCAGCTGCTAATTCTGTTATAGGGTTCAGAACTCACTAATCATGTTTGTACATGCTTGCTATAATCACATGACAGTTGGCTCTGACACTGTTAAAATGTACTGTTTATTCTTTTATTTTCAATGTCATAAAAAAATGTGCTTTACTACTTTGACTTATAACATTTGTGCAATGAAAAGCCCTATTTCCATACCATCGTTACCATCCCTGCTTTGTTCTCCAGTGGTATGCTCATGAATAATGTTTATTGTTTTTTAATTTCTCTAACTTGTGCTGAGTGAGACTTTCTCCCCCATAAACAGTGGATTTTATTATAAGTATAATATTTTATTTCTTGTACCAAGCAACTTTTTATGAATGTTGAGATTACCTCTATACTTATTGTCTTGGGTTTGTGAGAAACTGTTATCAGCTCCAGCTGATAACAAGTTGATCTCTAAATAGTCTTTTATTTAAATTTGTATGAAAATTAATATATTGTTATGTGACATCATACATATCTAGCAGCTAATTTCTTATAAAGAAAAGTGGCTTCCCAGCTAAAATTTTAATGGGTTTTTGAAATTTCTGTATGGCTTTATTTGGTGCAATCACCTCATCTTTATAGCCCAGAGGAAGCCCAGCTCTTTGCAAAAGCCTGCTCACACTAATAGATGTTAATAAGAATGGCTAAATGGCAAGTAGACATCCTTGAGACATCACAATGAAGATTCCAGACCTGATTAGGCCCTCTGACTACTATCTCATGTTTCTCATCCATGTGGGAATGAATGACACAGCCCGGTATAGTCCAGGCAGGCCAGGTGGGCCCATGCCCAGGCAGGCCCATGAGTCCAGGGCTACATGGCACTGAGAGCCAGGCTCAGAGGATTGGGACACAGGTGGTCTTCTCATCCATTCTACCAGTCAGTGGTCGAGGGCAGCACCACAGCAAATGCATTAGAGAGTCAACTTGCAGCTTCAGAGCTGGTGCCATCGTGTGGGGTTTGGATTCCTTGACCATGACCTGCACTTGCAGGATAAGGCCTTGTTCGGACAAGTCTGGCTACATCTCTCTCCAAGGGGTAAGAGTCTGTTCTCATACAGGTTGGCTGATCTCCTACACTGGGCTTTAAAATAGGTTCATTGGGAGATGGAAATGTTGATGACAGGAAAAGGCCAGGAATGATGAACCTCAAGCCAGACACTGGAACAGTTCAGGTAAGTACCAAGGGCCCTGCTAAGCACTGGAATGGGGAAGTACCAAGGGCATCTACTGGCTTGCAAATAAAGAATTTGACCTGGTTGGGCTAACAGAAACTTGGTGGGATCCTACCCATGACTGGGCAGTGGACATTGAGGGCTACAGGCTGTACAGACAGGACAGAGCGGGGAGAAAAACGGGGTGAGGGAGGGTGTTGCTCTTTATGTTAAGGAGCAATATACATCTTCTGTAGTTAATTTGGGCCAGGAAGAAGGGCAAATTGAGGTACTATGGGTCAGGTTCCAGGGCTGCAGGGGTGAAAGGGACTTGGTAGTGGGGATCTTCTACAGATCCCCACACCAGAGGCACAAATTAGACCTAGAATTCTTGAGGCAGCTCTCAGGGGCAGCACGCTCAAAGGACCTGGTTGTCATGGGTGACTTTAACTTCCCAGACATCTGCTGAGAGAAACAGACAGCCAGGTCTGCCTGTTCATAAAAGTTTCTAACCTCCTTACAGGACCTTCACCTGTAGGGAATGCAGGAGGTATGCATTCCCACTAGGGTAAATGCCTTACTAGACTTAGTACTGGCCACTGGGGATGACTTGGTAGGGCATCTGCAGGTGCAAGGTAACCTAGGGAATAGGGTTCACTATCTGGAGAAAAGTGGGGAAGATAACTAGTAGGGCAGAAGTGCTAGACTTCAGGAAGGCCAACTTCAACAAGCTCAGGAAATTAGTTAGGGAGGGACTGACTGATAAAAGCCTTAGAGAGATGAGAGTCCAGGAAGGGGGTGCATTTCTCAAGGGACTAATGCTGCAGGCACAGAAAAAGACCATCTTAGTACACATAAAAGTGGGCAAAAAAGCAAAGAAACCCTCTTGGTGGAGCAGGAAAATCCAGGAGAACCTGGAGGGAAAAAAAAGAGGCCTACAGGTTGTGGAAGCAGGGGACTGCCATCAACGAGGAGTACATCTGTTTGGCTTGAACTTATAGGGAAACAGTGAGGAGAGCCAAAGTAGAAATGGAGCTTAGGGTGGCAGCAAAAGTTAAGGATAAGAAAAAACATCATTCTTTGAGTTCATAGGAAGCAAAAAGTAGGTGCAGGGTAACTCAGGGCCCCTTCATGATGAACTAGGGCAACTGGTAACAGATAGGCTGGCCAAAGTGGGGCTTCTAAATGATTGCTTTGCATCCATGTTCCTGGACACGAATACAAATACGCATCCCATTGGGACCTTGGATAATCCCAGTATAGATACCAACCCACCAACTGATCATGCTGACCTAGTAAAGGGGCACCTGGAGGGGTTGAATGTATTTAAGTCAACAGGTCCTGATGATCTTCATCCTAGGGTACTTAGGGAATTAGCTGGACTCATAGCGGAGTCAATGGCACAACTGTTTGAGTACTCGTGGTGCTCAGGACAGGTCCCGGAGGATTGGAAGAGGGCCAATGTGCTCCCTATTTTCAAGACGGGGAGGAAGGAGGAACCGAGTAACTATAGGCTGGTTAGTTTCACCTCTATCTTTGCAAGACCTTTGAGAAAATTGTTAAGGACCACATTGGTGGGGGACCAGTGGGTAAGATGATGCTAAGGGGCAGTCAGCATGGGTTCATAGCAGGCAGATCCTGCCTGACTAGTCTGGTTTCATTTTATGACAGGGTTCATAAAATGCTTGGATGAAGGAATAGAGGTAGATGTTTTTACTTTGATTTTAAAAAGGCCCTTGACACAGTGTCACAGCCAGTTCTTGTAAATAAACTAAACAGTTGCAGCGTAGATTATTGCACAGTCCAGTGGGTAGAAAATTGGCTTATGGAACACACCCAGAAAGTGGTAGTGGATGGGTAGGTTTCTATCTGGAGGAATGTGGGCAGCAGAGTCCCCCAAGGCTCTGTCCTGGTATCAGTACTATTCAATATCTTCATTAGTGACCTGGACACGGGAGTAGAAAGCACCCTGTCCAAGTTTGCTGAGAACACCAAACTATGGCGGGAGGTAAACAAACTAGAGGGCAGGGAGTGAATCCAGGCTGATTTGGACAGGCTAGGGAAGTGAGTGGAACAGAATAGGATGCAGCTTAACAAGGATAAGTGCCATGTGTTGCACCTGGGGAAGAAGAATCATCAACACTCCGATATCCTGGGAGGTACCACTCTAAGTAGCACAACTGCAGAAAGGGATCTTGGAGTCATAGTTGACTCCAAAATGAACATGAGTCACCAGTGTGATGAGGTAATTAGTAAAGCTAACTGCACCCTTTCTTGCATAAGTAGGTGCATCACAAACAGGTCTAGGGAGGTAATACTTCCCCTCTATGTGGAACTGGTCAGGCCACAGCTGGAGTACTATATCCAGTTTTGGGTGCTGCACTTCAGGAGGGATGTGGATGGCCTGGAGAGGGTTCAGAGGAGGGCTACTCATCTGGTTAAAGGCCTACAGAAAAAAACCTATGTGGACCGATTGGGAGACCTGAACCTCTTCAGCCTCCACAAGAGGAGGCTGAGAGGTGATCTCATGGCTGCGTACAAACTCATTGGGGGGCGGGGGTGGCAGCAAGATGTTTACCAGGGTGCCTGTTGGGGTAACTAGAAATAATGGCCCAAACTGGAAGAGAGCAAATTCAGATTGGACATCAGGAAAAAATTCTTTACAGTGAGGGTTGCCAAAACACGAAATAAGCTTCCAAGGGAGGTGGTGCTGTCCCCTTCCTTGGAGGTGTTTAAAAGGAGATTGGACAGACACCTGGCTGAGGTCATCTGACCCCAGCACTCATTCCTGCCCAGGGCAGGGGGGCAGGGGGTCGGACTCAATGATCTAATAGGTTTCTTCCAACCTTACCATCTATGAAACTATCACAACCTAAGGGTGCAGGCATAAGCTTGTCATTAAATAGTATTATTGCTTATTTGCAGAGAAATGATAACTAAATCCTTTTTGTTCTTTTAAAAATAGCTCTGTTGCACTTTACAGCAAAATATCTGTTTACAGTAAATTTAGGTATTAGTTTCATTTTCCCAAACTGCTGTCCAGTTTTTTGCAAAAGTGCCAGTTGAGTTTTGCTTAAAAGTTAAAGCTCTGCATTTTTACTGTGGGTTAACAATTTAAATTAATTAGTTCCTGTTTGCCTATTCAGTAAAAATCCAGGATACTGTGACCGCCATAGAAAACAGGTTCTGAAACTGCCATACATTTTCCTTGTGTTTTGCTTACTGTGACTGTCAACAGGCATGACAAATATGAGGCTAACAGTTTGCTAGGATTGGGACTGATTTTCATGTGGATCTTGGAATCATTATTAGATGGGAACAATGATTATTTGAAAAAATATACATTTTTTAATAAATGTATATTCTTGAATAACACATGCATTGGCATTGCAACAAAATTGTGATGAAATGGCTGAAAGAACTCATTTGGAAGTGGCTTTAATAGCTCCTAGCTCTCCCTCCTTTGCCATCATTATTCATAGGGAAAGCAGTGGCAGGGGTGCACGTGGCCTGACCCCCCACTTGCCCTCCTGTCACTCCCAGCCACAGCACCTGGCTGAGGTCATCTGACCCCAGCACTCATTCCTGACCAGGGCAGGGGGTCAGACTCGATGATCTAATAGGTCTCTTCCAACCCACCTGCCCCAAAGTAGTATTTGAATACAAGAAAAGGATTTTTTTTTGCCCTGGTTGGGGCTTCTTTCCCTCATATGTGTATATATACACACACCTGTAAAATGCTTTGGAATCTTTTGTTGCACCTATATTGCTTTTTAGAGAAGCATGATACTTTTTCACACAAAGGAAAGAAAAACTAATAATAATTTATCAAAGAAGTATAGGATCATAGCAACTAGTGCTGGGTGGAACCTCAGGAGGTCATCTCCTACATCCTGCTCAAGTCAGTAAAATCCTTGTTTAAACCATCCCAGACAAATATTTGTCTAAACAGCACTTAACAGCTCCCTGTGATGGAAAACTCATGATCTGCCTAGGTAATCTGTTCTAGTACTTAACTTTACTCATCATAAGAAATATTCCACAACTTCTCTCAGTAGCCTGTTTCAATGCTTGATCATCCTCACAGCCAGACAGTTCTTCGTATTAGCCAACCTAAATTTTACTTATTGTAATATAAGACCATTATTACTTCATCTGTGCCTGATGGCTGCAGAGAATACTTGATTACCATAGATTACCATTCTATTTACAACAACACTTTCATATATGAAGCTTTTCATCAAATCCCTGTTCAGTCTTGTCTTCTCTAGATTAAACATCTTGTCCTTTAATCTATATGTCATGTTTCATAGATCTCTAGGTTTTGTCTAGAGCTTTCCTAATTTGTCCATGTCTTTCTTGAAGTGCGGTACTCACATTGAACTCAATACTCGAGGTGAGGCCTCACCAGTGCCAAATACAGTGGAAATACTTCCAGCTGCACATAATATTCCTAGTAAAAATTCCACATTTTTTGCAGTGAAATTATATGGCTGACTCCTGTTTCCAGTCCACTTTCAGGTCCTTTTCTGCAATAATGAAACTTGACCAATCATTCCTGATTTTAGAATTGTGAATTTGATTGTTCTACCTGAAGTGCAGTACTTTGCACTTGCCTTTGTTGAATTTGTTTCAGACCATTTTTTTTCAAATTGTCAGGGTCATTTTGGGTCCATATGCTACCCTCCAAAGTATCTGCAACTCTACCTAGCTTCACAACGTCAACAAATTTGCTAAGTATACACTCAATTTCATTCTCTAATGATGATATTGAACACGTTGGATCCAGGGCACATCCCTGAAGAACCCACTTGATAATTCCTCCCAGTTAGACATGAGCCATTTGTGGCACCTCTCTAAGCATGATCATCCAACCAGTTATCTATTGCATATCAGCTTCATTTAGACCTTGTTTCCTTAACTTACCGGTAAGAATGTCATGGGGTACAGTGTCAAAAGACTTGTTAAAGTAAAAGTATATCATGTTCACTGCTCTACAGCATCCACAAAGCCTGAGAGGTTATAGAATCATAGAAAGTTAGGACTGGAAGGGACCTTGGGAAGCCATCTAGTCCAACGCCCTGCTCAAAGCCGGACCAGCCCCAACTAGATCATCCCAGCCAAAGCTTTGTCTACCTGCATTTTGAAACCCTCCAAGGACGAAGCTTTCACCACCTCTCTGGGTAACCTGTTCCAGTGTTTTACTACCCTCCTAGTGAAAAAATTCTTCCTAATATCTAACCTAAACTTCCCTTGCTGCAACTTGAGACCATTGCTCCTTGTTGTGCCATCTGCCACCACTGAGAATAGCCTAGCTACATCCTCTTTTGAGTGTGGGCTTTTCATCCCCACATCCAGATCATTGATGAAGATGTTGAAAAGCACTGGTCCAAGTACTGAACCCTGTGGGACCCCACTGCCTATCTTCCACCAGGCTGACACAGATCTGTTTATTTGTACTCTCTGGGTCTGGCCCTGAAGCCAGTTTCCCACCCATCTGATTGTTGAACTGTTAAGCCCAAGGTTCCCTAGTTTTACCTTGAGAGGCTAATGGGACACCAAGTCAAAGGCCCTCCTAAAGTCCAAATAAATGACGTTAACCTCATTTCCCTTATCCAGGTTGTGAGGAACCTGGTGTGATATAAGATGAGGTTAATCAGACATAACCTACCCATGACAAAACTATACTGGCTGTCATTCAGAATTTTGCCTTCTACTAGCTTATTGCATATGGATTCCTTGAGAAATTGTTTGAGGATTTTTCCTGGGATTGAAGTGAGGCTGATCAGCCTGTAGTTCCCTGGGTCCTCTGTCCTCCCCTTCCTGAAGATGGGCACAACTTTGACCCTCTTCCAGTCTTCTGGGATCTCTCCTGAGTGCCGTGAATTTCAAAGAGGTTTGCCTACAGTCCTGCAATGACTTTGGCTAGTTCATTCAGTGCTCTTGGATGGAGTTCATCTGGTCCTGCTGATTTATAGATATCCAGCCTCTCCAGAAGTTCTTTCACCAGTTCTGCATTGACTGTTTGTAGGTGATCATTCTGACTGTGACTATTTTATGTCATATTTACATTTGGCAGGCTTTTCCTCTTAGACTGGTGGAAAACAGAGGCAAAGTACTAGTTCAGGAGTTCAGTTTTCTTCTTGGTGTTGGTGATCAGATCTCCAGATGCATTGGGCAGTGGTCCCACATTTCCACTGGTTTTCCTCCTGTTATCTACGTATGCCTATAGAAGGACTTCTTATTGCCCTTGATTTTAGTTGCTAACTTGAATTCAGTCACCGTCTTTGCTTTTCTGATTTGGCCCCTACAGGTATAGGCCAATCTTATTTAGTTCTCCTTGGCCTATTCCTAGCTTCCATGATTGATAAGTCTCCCTTTTCTTTTTCAGAAGATCTGTGACTTCCCTATTGAGCCAAGATATCCTCCAGGCTCCTGTGCCACCTTTTTTGTGTATAGGTATCAACAACTGTGCACTGAGGATTGTGTCCTTGAAGAACGACTGCTCTTCATCTACACTCTTTCCCTGCAGTCCATGATCCTGTAGGGCAGGGGTTGGCAATCCCTGGCATGCATGCTGAGTGTGACACATGAGGCTATTTTGCTTGGCACGCTGCAGCACAGCTGTTTGGAGCCTTCCAGCTGCAGCCGGCCCCAGCTCCGGGTAGCTGCTGCCAGCAATGGAGCCTGGGCTGCTCCCAGCAGGGCTTGCAGCATCCCAGCTGCCTGCTGGGAGCAGCCTGGGATCCCAGCTGGCAGCAGCTCCCCAGAGCTGGGGCTGGGTGCAGCCAGGAGGCTCCAAACAGCTGTGCCAGGCTCCAGGTGGCTCCAGAATCAGCTCCACACTGGCATGTGCAGGCACACCTTGGAGCGGGTGGTGGTGGCGGAGCCCGAGGCAGCGCAGCCCCAGTCTCTCCCCAGTTCCTGGCACGGAGGTGATGAGCCCAGAGCAGCTGTTTGGAGCCAGCCTGGCCTCTAGGCAGCTGCAGCAAGAAACGGGCAGAGTGCGAACAGCTCGGCCGGGCTGTACATCTCTGCTATCAGCTCTGTGCTGGTGGCGACTGCACAGGCGCCTTGGGGCATACAGTGGGACAGCACAGCCTGCCCTAAGGTGCATATACAGTTGTCGCCAGCACGGAGCTGATACCAGACCTGTGCAGCCCAGTGGAGCTGTTTGCACTCTGCCCGCAGCTTGCTGTAGCTGCCTAGAGCCCAGGCTCACTCCAAACAGCTGTGCTGGGCTCATCACCTCTGTGCCAGGAGAAGGGGAGAGACTGGGGCTGTGCTGCCTCAGGCCCTGCTCCAAGGTGCACCTGTATATGCTGGTGTGGAGCTGATGCTGGAGCCCTCCACAGCTGTTTGGAGCTTTCTGGCTGCAGCTGCCCAGGCTCTGGGGAGCTGCTGCTAGCCTGGATCTTGGGTTGCTCCCAGCTGGAAGCAACTTGCAGCATCCCAGCTGGGATGCTGCAAGCTGTGCTGGGAGCAGCCTGGGCTCCAGCAGCTACCCAGAGCCGGGGTAGCTACTAGCAGCCACAGAGCCTGGGCTGTAGGGCAGGGGCTTTGGATGGGGGGCAAGGGGCAGTAGGGCTGGGGGGTCAGGGACTTTGGGGGGGGCCAAGGGCACAAGCAGGGCATCCTGCCATGTAACTCTTATCCTCATTTTGTTTTTCTGGCATGCCAGTGCTCTGGCCCCTCCAAAGTAGGCATTGTAGTGTTTTTTGGCACTCCAGCCAAAAAAGTTGCCTACCCCTGCTGTAGGACGTTACTTGCTAAAGTCCTTAGCAACTGAAGTCAGCTTTTTTAAAGTCAAGAATTTGTACCTTACTGACAGATTTCCCAGCTCTAAGGGGGACAGTGAAAATGATAGTGTCATGGTCAGTGTCACCTAGGTTACCCTCTATCATCAGATCACTCACCACATCATCCCCCTTCGTCTTAAATAAACCTAGGAGTGCAGTGAAATTAATGAGACTATTATAAAGACAATGTGGGAATTGGTCTCCTCCTTTCTTGTCAAAAAACTCCACTAAGACTCAATATTTGGCAGGGAGAAGTGAGTTTGGGTCCATGGGATGCATTAAGGAAAGCTATGGAGCTTCTATGGTCAGTGCAAATAAAGACTAGATGTCTTCAGCCATGCTTCTGGCCTGAATATCAGCTGAGGGACACTTCTCTAAGCAATAGTGCAAATAATAGGATGAATTGAAGTGGAACTCCTTCAGCCCCCGTAAGATTTCTGAGCCATAGAGGGACAGTCAAGGGGTCCCCAGGATGTCTGAAAAGTGAGGGGAACAAATCAGATCAAAATAAAAAGACTATTAGTGGTCACCTATCATTACTCCTAATAGAACTATCTCAGTGGTGATGGGCCCCAAGGGGAGTGGGGATCCATCCACAGTCTCTATAGTTTCAGGGTTCTTTTTGGGCCTGATTGGTATCTGATGTTGTTCCACTAGGGTTAGTCCATGAAGTTACCAGAGGCCCTGTGTCTAAGAGGGCCAGAACACAGAGGTCCACTCCAGATTTGTGCTGCAGACTAAGGGTGACTAGCAAGGGTGAGTCTCTGGGTTTGGTTGCACTCAAGCATTTAATGTGAATCAGAAAGCTTGCTAAATGGTGAGTGGAGGTCCCAGACAATTCCCTTCTAACAAGGCTGGGACAGAGAGTTTCCCGAAGAGGAGGTAAACATTCCCTTCCTCTGGTAGGTCCAAACAAAATGTTCTGCCCTGCCACCACAATACAGGCAGAGCACCTGGGAGAGATGATGAGCCTTCTTCTCTGGGGGTAGTCTTTTCCTAGTCATGTCAACTTGCATGGGCCCCACTGAGGGCAGCGCCAGCTTTTCCAAGGCCCTAGCCAACTCTAGTTGAGATGTGGCTCAACATCCCTGTTGTCACTCAGATATGTGGGTATTAATGTCAAATCAGTGAGCCTGTAGTAGGGTAGCTGGGAGCTCCATCTGGGCCAACTCATTTTTAATGTAGCCCTGAAGGCCCTGGTGGAACTGGAAGCGTTGAGTTGTCTCATTCCACTCTGTGTCAGCAATCAGCCATCTAAATTCAGCAGCATAATTCAATACCAGGCAGCATCTCCATCTGAGGGTCCGGAGAGCTCATTAAGCAGTACAGACCTGATACAGCTCTCTGAAAATCTTGGCCATGGCCTGGATAAAGTATTCCAGTTGGTCAAGGAGGGAGTCTTCTGGCTCCAGGAGTGGGGAATCCCAGGCTAGTAGGTGTCACCATCAATGATCAGCCTCACCTTGGCTGCATCTGAGGTGTAGGTTCTGGGGCAGAGACAAAAGATGAGGCAGCACTGATTAATAAACCTCCAGAAGCAGTGAGAATTCCCATTCAATTTGTCAGGTGGCAGAATATGGGGTTTGGCATGAGATAAGTGAGCTAACTGCCCTGATGGACCCAGAAGCAGGGTACATTGTTCTTGCAGGATTGTTATCTGGGCTTGTAACCACTGGAAAGCAGTCAGCATCTCACTCCCAGAAATCTGCCCCTAATACTTGATGCTGACAATGATGTCAAAGAACAATTCTACTTCAACCTTGACCCTGTATTGACTAGTACTCACAAGGAAGTCAAGGTTTTTCTCTTCTGTGACTTCAGCATAGGAGGTAGGCATGAGCTAGAACCCTGGAGTGACACCATAGGGAAAGAAGGAGTAGGAAAAGACAACTCCAAAGGCAACCTTCTCTCAAGCAAATGTGCAGAGCCTGGCCTTGTCATGATGAACACTATCTTCAGCCAGAATGACAAATACAAGACCACCTGGAGACACTCTCACTCAAAGCACTGGTAGCTTCTTGACTATATTACTATTAGAGCCCATGATCCAATGGATGTCCTTATCACATGAGCTGAAGACTGCTGGACAGATCACCATCTTGTCAGATCCATTATGAACATATGGCTTCCTCTGAAACAACAAAAAACAGCCAAAAGCACTCTGAAGGACTCTCAGCAGCAAATCTTTTTCAACACCTGAAGGTCTGTAAGGATCTCCAACAGTGTCTCCATGAAAAATTCTCTGCCCTGTCAACAAATGAAGGCAACACTGAGACACTCTGGAAGGGGTTTTAAACTGACATTCATCCACCTGTGCTGAATCCATTGGCTGTATTAGCCATTAACACCAAGATTGGTTTGATGACAGTGATGCTGAGATCCAAGCCTTCTTGATTTGAAGGAGAGGGTCTCATTGTGCTTAACAAGATGACACCATCTCAGCAGAAGAAGGAGATGTGTCATCTCCTCAAAGTCAAATTGAAAGAAGCATACAGGAAATCAAAAATCAGTGGTGGCAAGATAAAGTCAAGAAAATCTAGCTCTATGCTGAAAAACATGATATGCATAGCTTTCTCCGGGCAACAAAAGTCCTGTGACCCTACTTCTCATGGTCCTACTTTCCTGTGAGCACAGGATGGCTTGACAGTCCTAAAAGAAAATGAATCTATCAAAGTTAGATAGCAAGAACACCTTGAGGCACACTTGAATCATGAGTTGACTGTGATGAATACCACTAGCAAGCCCATCCCCCAACACTCCGAAAGGGGATCCCTTTCCAACCTTCCTGTCTTAGAAGAGTTTGGTGTGCCATTAAGAGCAACAAGGTCAGTGGACCGAATAGCATACCTGCTGAAATCTACAAGTCTGGCAGCAAGGAACTGAAACTGAGATTTCATGGATTTACTATATAAGTTTGGAACAGTGAAGAGATCCCTGGGGATCTGAGGAATGCCATCATTGTGACAGTCTTCAAGAAAGGAGAGATGTCTGTGTGTGGGAACTATTGAGGGTATCACCCTCCATTCCACAGCAGGGAAAATCTTTTCCATCATTCTCCTGAACTATCTTCTACCTTTCACTAAGGAAGTCCTGCTGGAATCAATGTAGTTTCAGACCATTCTGTGGGGCACCTGACATGATCTTTGTTGCCCGCTAGGTCCAAGAATTGGAGGCCAATGTCAGGACCTGTATGTGGTATTCATGGACCTTACTAAGGCCTTTGATTCCATCAACCACAAAGCATTGTGGAAAGTACTGACCAGATTTCATTGTCCTGAGAAGTACGTTAGAGTCATCAAAGTACATCAAAGACTTCTCCATAACCAGATGACTATGACAATTCTTTTAAATGGATTAGACAAAAATGCATTTGTCATACAAACTGGGGTCAAGTAAGGGTGGGTCATCACCCCAACTCTATTCTCTATTTTTCTGACAATCACCTTGGTTCTCACCTTCTGGAATTGACATTGAATACTGAATGGACAAAGAACTCTTCAACCTGGAACATTTTGGTCATTTGAAGACCAAAGTACTTAAAACAACCATCTTTGACTTTCATGCTGATGACTGCACCATTCTTGTGTACACTGAGGAAAATCTCCAGACTGTGCGGGATCTTTTTGGAGAATTCTACTAAAATGTTGGGCCTCTCAACATCAAGAAGACTAAAATACCCTATAAGTGTGGCCATGGCCATGAATGTGGACATTCTTCCCAAATTACCATTGAGAGAAAGACCCTGGAGCTAGTAAAGCACTTCCCCAACCTTGGTAGCCACTTCTTTCAGAGAGTGAACATCTAATGAGGAGATCCAGCACCGGATTCGGTGCACAATTGCCACCTTTCCAAAACTGCTTTTGTGTGAATTCATCACAATTTCTGGAAAGACACCCAGATCCAGTTCTACAATGCAGTCATCATCCCCACTTTCCTCTAGCAATGTGAAATGTGAATGACCTACACTCATCATCTCAAGAGCTGGGAGACATATCACCAATGATGCCCCTGGAAAATCCTTTGCATCAAATGGGAAGAACTCTGCACAAACACCAGCATCTTTGCTGAAACCAATGTTTCCAGCATGGAGTAGGTGATCCTCAAGCACCAAATTTGCTGGGCTGGACATTGTATGCTCATACATTTTTCCAGAACCACCCATCCTAGGCTTTAAACAAGCACCAAACCTCGCTAACCTCATCACCAGAAGCAAACTCCCTATGACTGAAACCACACCCAATGGATCCAGACCATGCCAGAACAAGAAATACAAAACCTGCCAACACAATCTCCACCACCCTCACAATAATACATCCCACCACAGATCCGTCACCATTCCTGGATCTTACACCTACATCTCCAGAAATGTAATATATCTCATCCAATACACCAAATGCCCTGATGGAAAATATGTAGGAGAAGACAAGAACCAGAAAACAAGAACTGCACGCCAGAATGAATGCACACTGAAAATCTATCAAAGACAATAATACCCAACTACTTGTGTCTCTCCAATCTTGCAGTTCTAATCCTCAAAGGGAATTTACAAAACACCTTTTGTAGATGCGCTTATGAATTTCACTTCATAAATCTACTGGACACAAAAAATCATGTACTCAATATAGACATTGGATTTATGACACATTGCAACTTGCCTGACATCTGATTCACCAGGTACCTGCCCCACCATACTTTTTCCACCTTTTTTTCTTTCCCCTCACCACCCTCCTTTTCTGCCTTTTGTCTTCCTAATTTCCAGCCATTTCCTTTTACACAGACAGCCTCCTTTCTACCTTGTATTACAGCCACTGTAGCGTCTCCTTTACTGACCTTTGTTTTTTTTCCTTGTGCTCCCCCCTGACCCCCACCACTTTACCATTTTGTTTTCCTAATTTCTACCTATTTACATGCTCACTACTTTCCTGTCACACTTTTAGCTTTTGTCATTTCTTGGAAACTCAGAACATCAGAGACTTCCTATGCTTGAAGAAGAGTGACTGCACCCGAAAGCTTACTAAGAGCTGTTTCCAACTGCTCAGTTGGTGTAATAAAAGATATCACATCTACTCAAAGAACCTTGCTTGCCTATGTCCTTAGACCAACATGGCTACAACCAAAAACCCATGAATTATTTGCTATTCTAATTATTGGAAAACAGCCTCTGAAAGAATAACACTGGAAACACAGATTATAACTAAAGGAAACTCAATTTAATGCAAAAAAAAGCATTTTGAATAATATACATATATACATATCCATCAGCTAAGAGACAAGATAACATTACACTAAACATTAGATATTGACTTAAAAAAACCCCAGACATGCCTTTTAACTTGAACCATTGCCAAAACACAAATGCTTTCCTTTTAGGAGCCCACCCAAAAGGAAAATCTCAATAAAATAAGCACTGGAAATTTCCTCAGGTGTGACTCCTCTCCATCCATCTCAGTCATCATTATAAAATGATTACATAGTATTTATGATCTTGATTTTCATATAGCTCTCTCTTGCTTTCTTCATGTAGCCGATGGTGCACAGAAAATTGTCAGCAATTAAAAAATTTCAGCTGCTTCAAGAAAACATCAATATAAAAGAAAATCAATACAAATACAGTATGTTGAGGGTAGTAAAGAAAAGGAATTGACAGATTGAGACAGCGGTATCATTTCAAGAAACAATAGCCTACTCTTTTGTAAGTTAAGAATCATTGGTGTTTGTTTTGCCTTTTCTACCAAGATGAGGAAGTTAATACTCGTCTTAGAATGCTTGATTTTTCTGGTTTTCAATCTTCAGTCAAATCTAGAAAAAAAATAGCAATAATTAATGTCAGTAATATTACTTTTATTTTCTTAAAAAAGCACCATAGTAAATAAACAAAAGCACCTAAAAATGAAAATAAAATGGATTTTGTACTTATGGACGTTATAAGGGTAGATAGTCAGTACAGTTAGATCTAGGAGTTCAGCAGTCATTCTTATTGGTGATGGCACTGTAAGTAGTCCCCTGTGCAGCACAATGAACATTGTAGCTGAGGCATAATGAAAACAGTGTAGTACTTTTAGGAGTGAGTGGTGCTATACTGTAAAAATTAGGTGATGCTGAGATCATTTGGAGATAATTCCAAGATTGCCATTGATTATACCCATGTGGGTAAAATGTGGCTTTATTTTATAGCAGGAAAGGAGATGATGTTATGTTGTCCCACATTACTCCAAAATTTGCATAGTCAGGCTGTCTTGGTGGTGAACTTGGAAAGTATAATGGTTGTACTATGTTAAAATATCTCCTCTTTCTAGGGGACTAGAAAGATGTAACAATTGCATAGATATTAAATGACATTGAGTATAAGCCTATGATATAACTGTTACTTTTGCATCCATCTGTAGATTACTTTTGCTACACTTAACAAATGTAACAAAAGCAGCTGTTACTTTAACCTTGTTTCCTTCATTAAAAGATGACTTTACTGAAGTTATGTTCCTCTTGGATGAATTACAAACTATAAAGATTACTAGTGAAGACAATATAAACTTCTGTGTTGTTGGCTTTTAAATGAAAATTTCCCAAATCTTTGGTGTGTCAATCTATTACATATATTTAAATTTATTTTTAAGAAATATTGAAGAGACACAAGAAAATTGAATGCAATGTTACTTTTGGATAATTACTTAGGGCCTGCTAAGGCCCTTCATTAGATGTTGCCTGCCATACTGTGGTCATCTATTTCAAAGATGGATGAGGGCAACTCCACAAAGCCAGTCTTAGGTTTTTCTCTCAACTCGTTTTGGATCTCTGCAAAGCATATGACTGATCTCTGCAAAGCAGTGACTGATCTCTTGTGAAAATTGTCACATCTGGATGGATTTTTTTTAGACTTTTGTTAACATAAATGTGGCAGGTACTGTAGGTGCCCACCACTTGTATAGATCACGGCAGGGCACTGGGGGTGCCTGCCCTGCTCCCAGAGAAGGGAAAAGCTGCTGGGGTCAAGCCCCAACAGAGATAATGAGCTCAGCTGCAAGTTGCCAGGGCAACTAAGGAAAGCCAGCTGACCCTAAGGGGCAGGGCCTGGCTCCTATAAAGCCTAGAGCCAAGGCCAGGCTGGCAGTTCCCTGCCAGCAGGGGCAGGGGCAGGGGCAGGGGCAGGGGCAGGGGCGATAAAATGTGAGTGCAATTCATGAGAGCTCCATGAGAGGCTGGAGCGGTGATGCTCAGTTGTAGCCAGGAGGCTTATGCGGTTATGGCCAGGTGCCTTGGGTTTAAGTTACAGCCAGAGGCTTGCATTTGAGTTTGTTGTGGTATTACACCGGTTGTTTGGACGAGGCTGTAGGGGTTGGAGGAGGCCTCATAAGGGACCCATGAGGTGTGGGGCCCTAGCGCCTGGAAGGGTGCAATCTGCAATGGTGCGGTATCCTCACGGGAGACCCCAGCAGTGTGGGGATCCCGGCACCAGGGAGGTGCAGTCTAGCGCCAGCGAGGGCGCAACTTGTGGGGTGTAGAGATCCCAGGCCCAGAGAGAGGCATTTGGAAAGCCTGAGAGAGGGCACGGTGAGCCCGAGAGAGGGGGGCAATATGGAGAAGCCCGAGAGAGGGGGGCAATATGGAGAAGCCTGGGATGGGTGTGGTGAGCTCTGGCAGAGGTCGTGCGCTGCTGTAGCCCTCTGGGAAGGCTGAGGTGCTGCAGTTACCCCAGAGAGCAAGGGGGATAGCGGCACAGTTGGGCCCGGAGAACGGAGGGTAGCAGCATGGTTGGCCAGACAATCAGAGGCTTGAGAAGATGCCACCAGTGGGTTGCATTCGGGGGGTATAGACCCCATGGTGAGGATCAGGCCCACGAGGGGCGACACTTGAGAGGCCCAAGGGATCGGGCGTACATTTGACCGACCAACGTCCAGGACATCTGCAAGGCTTGGGGCGTGATATTAGGGGCTGGTAGGAGCCACGCTTGACCCTAAGGCCAGGGTGCCTGGAGGGCACCCATCATATGGGGAGACATTCCGGTGGGCCCGGGAGATCACAGGGACGGAGGTCCCAACATGCCATACCCAAGGCAGTATAGGGCAGCCTCCCAATATACACCTATTAAGATGAAAGACATGGTGGGCGAGAATTGAGGGTGCCTTGGGCCGGACTTGGTGCGGGTGGAGGGCCTTCAGGAGATCATGGCCCTCCTGTAGGACCCCGCCGGTGACAATAAAGATTGTGTCATTTTAGCTATCTTGGTCCATACAGCTGCAGCTCCCGATTTGCACAAAGTGATTAAAGCGAGTTTTGTAAGGTGGAACAAAAGAGGACTCCAATTATAAGGAGGAAGATCATGACAAGAGAGAGATGAGAGAATGTGATACTGAAGCGTTATTCTTTCTTCCATGTAAATATTGTCTCGTCTCATCAAGCACTCTTTAGGGGTCAAGTGCCTTAAGTTTTCGTCATTGCACTGTAACCTCGTAATCCTACCGTTTTACCAAAATGCTCCCTGTTGGGAAGTTGTTTGATGTAATAAAAAGCCTTTCAGACAAGCAAAGACAACTGAAGGAGCAAACTCCTCCTCCTTTTCGTGGCAAAACACATGGAGGAAGAAGGTGAAGATTAATATGAACTTGGTCTGCCTGACCACCCTCAGCACCTGAAGGACTGTTAGTGTAAGAACACTGACCCAGCTATCATTTCATTTGGTTGTACCATTAGTGGGCTAGTGACAGGGTGATCCCAAAGGTTATGAGAGCTTACAAGGTTGAAACTTCTTAAAAACCTTTGGACCTCTGAAGCAAGGGAGACATCTCAATTTCTGCTTGGGAATATACACACATAAGTGTGAGCAGGGGTGGATCCTGAGAGGCAGCCACAAGAACTTTTGGGGATGTTTTTAAAATCCTTAAAGGAAGTGAAAATCCCCTTTCCCTCTTCCTTCCCCTGCCACCTGCTGCTGTGCTGGGATGGGGGAAGCACCAGAGCAGTTCCTACCTGCCCCAGCCCTGCTGGGCTCAGCAGCAGATGGGGAAAGCGGAAGTAGAAATGGTCAGAAAGATCTCTTTCCCTGTGGCTACTCTGGGGGCTGAGGCAGGGAGGGTGGAACTACTCCTGCCAGATTAAGCCTACCTGCAGTGCACTGTTCTGCACCTACTAGCTTGTATCAGGCCCACACTCCTGAATTTGGCCTTACCACACCTGGCTTCCCAAATCCCAGCTTGCAGCTCCTTGGCAGCTTATGTGTGGCTGCCAGCACTGTCCTAGCAGGGTAGGGGAATCCATATGCTGCTGTCACACCAGTTGGACAGTTGGGCTCAGCCATGAGAGCAGCTGTGGCAGTAGTGGTGGTGGTGGAAGCAGCCAGACAAGCCATTTCCTCTTTCCTGCCTGCTCTCCCATGATAGCACCATCGGCCACAGGTGGGCTGGGGGACACACAGGGTGGGGGTGAGCTGCAAGGGCTGGAGGGGGAGCCCTGGGTCCAGGGAAGCACAAGAAGAGCTCTCGGGAGTAGAAGGGGCTGGGGGGATCCATGAGAGGCAGGAGGAGCCCAAAATGGGAGGGAAGGAGAGGGTAGGGGAGATTTTTACTTATAGGTTCTCCTTCTTAAACAGTAACAGTGGGGGCAGATAGAGCAGGTAGGACAGTGCCTTCTGGGATGCTGGAGAACCCCTCTCAACTGTTTTTGGGCCTGTGGACTAGTCACATGTGACTGCAATATGAGTTGCCCAAAACCAGTTAGAGATAATCCTATATGGAAGAGGATTGTCTCTGAGCTGCTCAAAGGGCCCTTAGCATAGGGGTAGGCAAAATGCAGCCTGGGGGCCACATGTGGCCTGCCAGACCATTTTATGTGGCTTGTGGGCGGGGCCCCTAAAAATTTAGAAAATTAATATTAATCTGTTCTGGCTGCCTGTCATGCAGCCCTTGATGGCTTGCCAAAACTCAGTAAGCAGCCCTCTGCCCAAAATAATTGCCCGCCCCACCATAGCACATGTTTACTGCTCTAATGGGTGGACACTCTTGCTTTAGGGATCCTTAACAAATATTTTAATTAATGTGTAGCAACACCCTAAGGAACAGACTTAGAATGACTCTAAAGATGTACATTGGATATAACCAGTTATTTGGCCTGGTCACTAAACTATTAAACCAGCTTATCTTGATTTTACCATTATGAGAAAAAGTTCTTTAGTTGGGACATAACCAAGCAGATAGCTCCCACCTTTGATTTCTGTTTAGGATTTATGAGGCTCAATTATCTGCTACATTCATTTCCTAATATGACTCATCTGATCATTTGCTATTAATTCAATACCCTTACTAATTCAGTGATTTTGTTATATTTGATTTTGAATTGATCTCTCTGTCTCTCTGATAAGTGATTAATCCTTTGCTAATTTAGTAATTATTTAGCCTAATAATTCTTAACAAGCTTACAAACAGGATATTGTATCAATTTTCTTTCAATAAGTAACTTGGGTAAGAACCACTGAGAATCTAGTAAAACATTTATTGGTTATGTGGGTTACCAAAGACACCATTTAACTTCCTTTATATTAGACCCTTAGGCTGCTTGCAGGTGTTTAACCCTCCCTTCTCCCTGCCCCACAGCCCCTCAAAAGCACTTTAGGAGGATAAACAGCGTATTACGTCAACCCAACTCTACAGTGCCTGTATAGATCAAGTGCTTCAGTGGAGCTTTTAGGCACTTTAGCTAAAACTGATTCAATCAGCTGTTAGATAAAAGCAGCTAAAAAGTCCCACTACAGATGCTGCAGAACCAGGACAACTAAGGCTCTGCCTCGTCTGTGCATGAACTGAGCTCACTGCAGGAATGTGCAGAGTTTAAAGTAAAGCACCGCTTTTTTTAATGTCTCCAAGCAGCCTTAGTTCTCTCATTCAGATTAGAAATGTATGCACTGACCAGGGTGATTGGTAGTTTTTTTTAATACCATATGCAAATTTTGTTTACAACTATTACTCCAAATGCTATGCAATAGATGAGGAGTGCTTAATATATGGCCCATAGGCTGGATATGGCCTGTGGAGACATATCATTTGGTCCCTGGGTTTCCTTGAAGGTTGGAAATTCAGGAGCAGAGGAAGCAAGGGTGGACTAGGGAGCTCTAGTGAGGATTAATTTGGGTGGTAGCAGGGGGAGTGACAGTTGCATTAACCCCTATGGCTCCCTGAGCCAACAGTAGCTCAGGTTATGGCAGCCTGAACTCGCCTTACCACTGGAGATGGGTCTGGATCCAGCCAGTAAAAAGCCTTATGGTCAAAAACTAGCCCTGGGAGCCAAAGAAGTTTGACATCCCTGTGTACAGTAAAAGTACTGATGATGCATATGATTGATCATCAGTACTGTAGAGTAGAATTCATTTTTAGTGATTACTGCTTGTATTGGTTATTTGAACCATAGGAATCAGAAACTTCTCAAATCTATTTCCAGGTTATTACATATGTTTGCTTCTTGCTTACACTAAACTTTGAACCTCTCATTTTTAAGGATATGTGCAATTTTCCTGATTTATCCACAATTTTAAGTGTCACTTTGATACAATTTAGGAATTTGAAAGTTTGTGGCTATGCCATTTGTAACCTAACTAATCTGCCTTGACCTTGCAGAATTAATTCTGGTCTCACAAAATGGAATTTTCCTTGCATGATGCATTCTTATTTAAGAAATGTATTGCTTTCTGAATCTTGATAGACCAAGCAAAAAGTGGCTTACCTGCGGTTGAATGAAGTGCAAGCCTAAAGAAAGGTTTGCACGACAAAGTTTGGGTCTAAATTTGAACTCCTTTAGCATTCAGGCCATCTCTACTTAAAAAGGGAATTCACTCTTTCAGAGGAGATATGCCTTGGGGTCTGTGTGTGTGTATGTGTCTCAATGAGAGAAGGGAAGGGTTGAGAGGAAAATCCAAGAAGGAAACTGAATATTACTGTATTACATGTGCCCAATATTGATTTTGTATTCTACGTATTCTTATTCATTTTAAAAAATGTTTACCTGACATGTAAAATGAGTAACTCCAAGCTAACATAAATATTATGTGGTATTACTCTGTCATTTTTAGTTTCCCAACATTCAATTTGCATTTACACAGTGAGATGTTTGAATGTATAGTTTAAGTGCATAGTTTTGAAAAACCCTAGGGTGTGTCTACATGTGCATTTATGCTGTCTTAAATTTACTGTGCAGTAAATTAACATGCAGTAAACAGGACTAGGCTGGCATCTACATATTTAGGCATTAAAGCACATTAACATTGTGTATGGACTGACTTGAGACTAAACTTCCTCCCAAATCAGTCCACACATGCAGTACTACTGCACACGAAGGTGTCTACATGGGCATTACTATGCAGTAACTAATCAGGCATAAATGTGATACTTGCATGGTGTAAGTACCAAATTTATGCTCAAGCTGGTGTAATTTGCCACATTTATAGGCATGCACGTGTAGACGCACACTTGTGCTGCAGAGTAATTTTGCTTAATGCACAGTAAATATGCATATGTAGACATGCTCCCAGAAACCACTTGATCATAAACTTTATGTTAATGTAGATACATAAACACTATGAACAATAAATTGATTTAATTATATACAAAGCCTTTTTTTATTCTGTTAAACACAATGTATGATAGAATCAATGAAAATATGACATAATGGAACCACAACTTCTGTTACCAAAGAAAGTTCCTATCCAGAATAAGCATGCAGATATTCATAAAGATATAGAAAGTATAATAGCTGTTATTTGAACTGCACACTTTTTCACTCTTAATTCAAGACGCTTTATAAACAGCTACTCAAGATATAACTGAACTGACAAAAAACAGCACTCCTGACACTGTGTGTGTAAAAAGGTGTTGCTGTCTTCCTAGTGTTCAGCTCAGCAAAAATGTTATTAAAGATTTCCAATCCTGTGTACGCATAGCTCTGGCTAACAGAATACTGAATATTTTACCCCAAATCATTGGTTTAAACCAGAGTGGTTACTAGGTATTTTCATCTGATGGCTGTGCAGTGAAAAAGCTTCTTAGTGTATTGATTTCTACATTGCAAAATCCACAGCTATAATTAGCACACTGTTGGCAGGCCTGAAAGTACGGCAAAGGGCTAAACTAACAGTGTCAGTAAGACACATTATACTAGACAATTCAGTGGAGGCTGCTTTGCATTCAGCACTTGTGAACATGTGGTCATTAACATAGGGACCTAATGATGGCTTTGGAATGTTCATTTGATTACTGCTTTTGAAAATACTGGTCCAGTTAAACAAATATGAAGAAGAATCCTTGAGCGAGAATGATAGAGAACTTAACAGAATTTATGCAGCTTATATCTCTTTCTACTCACCCCATTAGTCCATACCCAAAACAAACTTAGATTTATAGTTTCTCAGACTTGCAACACCTGGACAATAGGTATACTATCTCCACCCCTTATGCACTCATTATGTCTGGGTTTGTCCTGAAATCTGCAAGTTATAGCTGCGTAACAAGGTTTGAACTTACTCTTGATGGTCTTGCTCAGGAATATGCCGAATAACTTCATAAACTGTACTATTTATGTCTTGCCTTGGGATAAAATCAGAGTCAGAAACAGGTTGATTTGAAACCTAAAAGTAACAAATAACATTCCTGCTATGAAAACAGGTGTAAAGATCTACTTTAGGGAATGAACTAGAATCTTAATTTTTGGTAATTTATTTATTGTTAAAAACATACCCTGGAACAACCAGTGGCGTCTGGAAAAGCAACAAATTCATAGATTCCAAAATCATCCAGAGCATTTTCATGCCCTAAAATTAAAACAAGCAAGCAAACAAAAAAATGCATCAGGAAGAACTGTATCATTTGAGCTGGGATGAATACATACTGCCTCCTGAGGGGTGTTGGTTGTAGCCGTGTCAGTCTAAGGACATAGGCAGACAAGGTTCTTTGGGTAAACATGACATCTTTTATTAGACCAACTAAAACATTGGAAAAATGTTCTTTGCAAGCTTGTGGGCACAAGCACCTTCTTCAGTCACAGGGGAGAGTCTGCTGGTGTTTTGTGTGTTCTCCTGGGTGGAACAGAAGCCAAAATGCAACATGCAGGTCTGTGAAAATGCTAATGTATGGCAGTGAGGATCAGAGGGAATGGGAAACACCAAGGAAGCTGAAATATACAACCAACCCTCCGATAGCACCAGATTTTCACTGAGGAGAATACCCACGATTACCACTTTGTAAATCTCAACAGGGCTTTCACTGAACAAAAACACTCTGAGAGAGATAGATCACACTTTTGAAAGAGCCACCCGGATACCATGTGAAGAATTGCTGCAGTACAAAAAGAAAAACTCCATGAAGGTTGGTAGAGGGCCAATGTGTTGCCTATCTTCAAGGAAGGAAGGACGATCTAGGCAACTACAGGCTCATCAGTTTGACCTCAATCCCTGGAAAGAGCTTGGAAAAAATTATCAAAGCATCCATCAACAACAGGCTAATGGAAGGCAACAGTCTGAGAGGTAGCCAACATGGTTTCATTATGGGTAGGTCTTGCTTGACCAACCTCATTTCCTTCTACGACCAGGTGACACATCATCTGGACAAGGGAGAAGAGGTTGATGGCATATACTTGGATTTCAGAAAAGCCTTTGACTTGGTCTCCCATGAAGTCCTCATGGTAAAATTGGGAAACTGCGGCCTTGACAAGCTTACAGTCTGATGGCTGGGGAACTGGCTTCATGGTTGAACCCAGACAGTGATAGTTGATGGAACAGAGTCAACACGGTACATGAAGATCAGTAACATCACCCATGACTCAGTACTTGTACCAGCACTTTTTAATATATTCATACATGATCTGGATTCGGGTGTGAAAAGTGGACTGGCTAAGTTCTCAGATGACACCAAGTTATGGGGAAGCGTGGTCATGCTAGAGAATAGCCTGGGGATTCAGGCCAACCTAAACAGGCTCACAAGATGGGCAGATCAAAACCTGACGACATTCAACACTGAGAAATGCAAGGTGCTCCACCTCAGGAGAAAGAACCCATATCATACCTATAGTCTCGGCAGTGCTACACTCACTAGCACAACCAAAAGAGGCTTGGGGGTCATGATTGATCACAGGATGAATATGAGCCATCAATGCAATACTGCAGCTGGCAAAACAAATAAAACTCTGGCTTGCATCTACTGATGCATCTCAAACCAAGACCCAAGAAGTCATCCTCCCACTTTGCTCAGCCTTGGTGAGGACACAGCTGGAGTACTGCATTTAGCTCTGGGCTCCACACTTTAAAAAGGACGTGGAGAAGCTTGACAAAGTCCAGAGGAGAACCATGTGCACGATTAGAGGTCAAGGGAGCAGACCTTAATGAGAAGAGGCTGAAAGACTCTTCAGCCTGGAGAAGAGAAGATAAAGTTCAGAGGGTACTTGGTGGCATAGTATATAAGGGGTGTGTATCAGGAACTAGGAGAACATTTGTTCACCAGGGTACCCCAAAGGAAGACAAAGCCTAATGGTCACAAACTTTTGAAAGACTGTTTTAGACTGTACATAAAGAAAAATTTCTTTACCGTTCGACTCTCTAGAGTCTGGAATAGACTCCCCCTAAAAGTGGTGAAAGCAAGTACTCTGGATATGTTCAAGAATGCCTGGATGCTCACCTTGCTGGGGTTATCTGACCCCAGCTGACTTCTTGCCCTTTGGGCAGGGGGTTGGACCCAATGATCTTGCAAGGCCCTTCCAGCCTCTAATGCAGGGGTGGGCAAAATACAGCCCAAAGACCAGATCCAGCCCACCAAGCACTTTCATCTGGCCTGCAGGGCCTCCTAACAAATTGTGCCCCATTCAGCCCTTCCACCCCTAGGGAAGGAGCAAGGTACCCACATGTACATTTTCCCCCCAAACACCCTATTGCCTCACTTCACCACTTGGGGGCTTGGGGGTGGAAGGGCCCTGCCTGGCCAGCATGCAGCTTCTGGGTGGGGATGCTGCTGTCACAACCCCCAGGAACCTCCTCTGATTCCCCAGTCTCCTCCTGGCTCTGGGCACCAGGTAAGGAAGCAGCAGGGGCTGGGCTGCAATTGGGTGGGAGCTGTAAGCATGGGGCTGGGGCTGGTGGAAGCACAGCCTGTGCTCAGGGGGGTGGCAGCAGTACAGAACTGGGATGGACAGTCTGTGGGTGTGAGGAAGGGTGGAGGGTGTGGGGACCCTTCCACACTTCCCCACAACTCACATCCCCAGAAGATGGTGGCAGTGGCGGCAGCAAGAGCAGCAGCAGCAGGTGGGGTGCTCAGGGTGCAGGTACCTGGCAGAGTGTGGCTCTGGCCAGCATTGCACATCGCAGTGAGGAGTACACCCTCCCTCAGGCTGTCTGTATTGCCAGCACTCCCTGTCAATCACGTGCAGACCCTGCACTCGCACGACAGCAAGAGAAATCCAGGTGCCTTCCCTGCCAGGGTTGTGCAGCATTGGAAAGAAGCTGCATGGGCTGGAGCTGCCTGCCTTCCCCACCCACCAGGGGATGGCATCTGGGGCTTCCCTCCCCTGCAGTGCAGCCCCAGCAGGGAAAGCAATGGGCTCCAGGCCACAGGGCTTCTGTCCTGTGCTGCTTAGCCCCAGCAGAGAAGACAGCTGGCTCCAGCATGTGGGACTTCTCTCCATACCCCACTCCACAACACCCATCACACATACACAACCACACCCACCATACAGATGTACACATACACACCATACACATACCACACAATATACAAAACCAAGAGTTTATTTTTGAGTTTATACAATTACCTCTATATACAGTATACAAATCATGACAAAAATATTTTCTGTAATAAAAATAAAATATGTTATAGTAGGTGTTTTTGATTTTTAGTGTATGATTTGTTTTCTTACCTGGTTCTAAGATGGTAATTCTCCCTGCCCCCTGGCGTATTCGGGGGAGGCAAGGGGAGGGACTTCTGGTGGCAAAGGTCAGGGGATAGGGGGCACATGAGACTTCCAGTCCCAAGATAGTGACAAGGGGTAGGGCACTTGTTAAGGGGCTGGGCTACCCATGCAGCTCTTGATAGCTTGTGAAAATTCATTAAGTAGCCCTCCACCTGAAATAACCACCCCTGCCCAAATGTCTATGAAATCTGTGAATTGCCCGCCATTTATTATGATATACCACCCTTCTCTGGAACCTATACAGAAAATCCTCAAAGAATTGCAACCCATACTAGAAGAAGACCCAATTATTAAAGAGATCTTTCCAGAACCACCCAGCCTAGCCTTTAAACAAGCACTGAACCTTGCTAACCTCACCACCACAAGTAAAATTCCTATGGCTCAAAGCACATTGAATGGACCCAGACCATGTTGGGACAAGAAATGTAAAACCTGCCAACACATCTCCCCCACGTCCACAATAACCACACTCTACAAAAGAACCATCACCATTCCTGGATTTTATACCTAAACTTCCAGAAGTGTAATATATCTCTTAGAGTGCACTAAATGCCCTGGTGGAAAACATGTAGTAGAAACCAAACAACAACTGCGTACACCAGAATTAATGCACACTGAAAATCTATCAAAGACAGAAATACCCAATTTTTGTGGGTGCATATTTCTCACAAGAAAACCACTTTTTCCAATCTCTAAATTGTAATCCTCAAAGGGAATTTACAAGACCCCTTTCTTAGATGAGCCTATGAACTTCACTTCATAAATCTACTTGGAAGAAAAAATCATGGACTAAATATACAGGTAGTGGAACACCATTGGGGTGGTCACCACTTTAAGGACTTGTGCAGGCTACAGAGGAACCTGCAGGGGGGCGTGGCAGAGAGATACCCCTCCCTTGGAAGGATTTAAAGGGGGGAAGGTGTGTGGCAGCACACCTTTGGATGCTTGCCACTTTCAGGGCTAGAGCAGGCTGCTAGGCAACCTGCAGGTAACTGTAGAGCCAATTGGGTGGTCACATGACAGCCAGGAGATCACCTGATTGGAGCAGGGCTGAGTAACTGCAGTATAAGAGCAGAGCCTGAGAAGCAGAGCTAGTAATTGCTGCTGGGATACTGCTGAGGTAACATTGCCCTGCTAGAGAGCTGCTGCTCCCAGGAACAGTCTGGAGATGAGGGTAGGAGCTATTGGGATGCAGGAAGTTTCTAGAGATCCAGGGGGGGGTCCCAAGCCCTGAGGAAATGGCTATGGGCCTGAGGAAAAGCTAGGCCAGTCTAGGAAAGGGGCTTAGAGAGTATGGGCTTACTGAGGGGCCAGGTAAGCCTCTGATTAGACCTGGCTGTGACTAAGGCCAGGGGCTCAGATGAGCCCAGTGGAATAAATGGCTGCCAGATATAAAATCTTTGGGGCTCTAGGCAAGGCTAGCATGAGATGACTATTTTATGGTGAGGCTCTGGAAGGACTCTGACTGAGTAGGAAGGTCAGCTGCTGCTAGACTGATCTCATAAAACCTTGACTGGTCAATGCAGTGAGGCCAAGGATGACATGCCAAAGGGCAAGTAAACCAACTGAGGGGCAGGCCAGGGATGTGGAGAGCTACTGGGACCCTGACTGACCCAGAGGCAGGGCCAGGGTCTTGAGGAGGCTGAAGGTCCCTCTTTGGGGCAGGGGGAGGGGTATCCACTGCCAAGAGAGGATAGGAGGTCAGCCAGCATGCAGGGTGGCATGAAAGAGGCTGAAGCTCAGCCTCCTGATGGGAGGTATCCTGCAAGGGGCCTGTGAGTCATGGGTTCAGCAGATGAGAAACAGATTATAAGGTGGAGGCCCAGGAGTGAGCAGCTAAGTAAGAATATCAGGAAGCCCACTGAGGGAAAGAAAGACCAGGGCAGCTAGACCTGCAGCTGGTCCTGGGGAATGACCTAAAACTACACTTTTCTGGGGAGGATGGTGTGGTAGGGCTGCCTGTGGCAAGGCAGTCCCCAGGATATGCCACAACAGAACCTCCCTAGTAAACTGTGAGTATGGGACACTGGAAAACCTCAATCCCCACTGCTTCATGGGTGACCATATGGATGTGAAAGGCTAGGTGAGCATACCTTGACAGAAAAACAAACATGGAGGCCAGGAGGGTCCAAGGCTCAAAGTCTGAGAGTGAGGCTTGAGTGAGAACACAGGGACCAGAAGGGCCTGAGGCTCAAGGCCTAAGTGAGAGTGAGGCCTAATGGGAGGCCTGAGTAGGGTCAAGGTCCAGGTATGTCAACAGACACCTGAGGCCCATGGGGCATAAGTACCCACAGCCCTAGTGAGGGGCATGAGTTGAGGCCCCATTGAGGGGGGGGCATGTGGCCGTGGTAAGTCTCCAGACAGCTGAGGCCAAGTTTGGGCCAGAGGCCAAACACAGCCCAGCAATGGGGCCAGGGGAGTAATTTTGGATGCTATTTGTGATGCATGGGACATGGTAAACAGAAGGTCGGAGCTGTGTATTGTGCCATTGGCATCCAGGCATTAAGTGGGCAGCCTCCTGTACTTATCCATCTGTTTTGTTCCACACATTAAGGTGTGGCAGGAAAGGCCAGGTGAATTGCCTTAGACAGGTGGGCAGGCTGATACTGACTCCTGGGATGGGCCCCTGTCACAATAGACATTGGATTTATGGCACATTATAACCTGCCTGCCAAACGATAATCCCAGGTAATTTGGCTGCATTTTACTAGCTACACTCTATCATCAATTCAACATTTACCCCCTTTCCCCCTCCAACTACTTGTTTCACACCTATTGTCTCCCATTCCCTCTGATTCTCTGCTATGCATTTCCATTTTCACAGACTTGCATTTTGGCTTCTGTTCCACCCAGAAGAACTCACAAACACTAGCAGACCTCCCCTATTCCTGGAAAGGGTGTTTATGCCCAAAAATTTGCAAAGAATAATATTTCCAACTATTTAGTTGGTCTAATAAAAGATATCACATTTACCTAAAGAGCCTCATCTGCCCGCTGCCTCCTGAGGTATTCCATTCTCCAGATATTTATATCATCTCTAAGATATCTCCCCTCTACAGTGATTCAATTCTTATCCCCTTAGCACTGTATCGTGGTCTAGCCTGATTCTTCTGAGTATGTCTGAAATAGAAAGGGTGTTCTTAATCTGGATGCGCTAGCCAGATTTAGGTAATTTAGATTTAAAAACAGCAGAGACAAAACAACTTGGTTTCTCATTTGAGTTAACAGTTTGGCAGTGGAGTCTAAGGTTGGGCTCAAGCTACTAACTTGAATTAAAAGCCAGGTTGTCCCGTCTGCTGTTATTTTCACCTAAATTGGCTATCTTGGGTGAGGTAATCTGAGTTAAAAATGCATGCTCTCTCCCTCCCTCCCTTTCTTATTGCAGTATAGACATAACCTCAATTACTGTGGCTGGAGTTGGACTTTGTGCTCAAATTTTGTTTTTTATCATTACCTGAAAATGTCTGTGCTTTTCGGTAATCTGCATCAGGGCTAGAAAATATAAATAAACCTTTCAGTTTGCTACCACTTGCAAAGAAAAGAAATATAGTCAGAAAAAATTACACTTTTTTGTTTGAAAAGACACAAATAAGAATGATTTATCTTATTACCTGCTCTGTAACTTCTTTTGTATGACTGAAAAGAAGAGAAAATGGTAAATCAACATTTATGTTATAATGCCCAGGAACAACATCTGTAATATGATTTAAGCTTGACCTACCTTTGTATGGCTGGTATCTTTTCCATAAGTATAAAAGGGTCAGAGACAAGATCAAAAACAATGAAATTCCAGTTATTACTGCTAGAGATGACAAAGACTTCCCTTTCTGAGCAAGCTTCTCAAGTCCTAGGTCAAAGAAAAAAAAAAGAATTGTAGCCTTTGTGATTAGTGTTCCATTATAAGCAGTCCTTGGATTTATGTCACAAATGGTTCCTGAAAACTGCATCTTAAATCATAACATTGTAACTTGGAACCAATTTTTTCATAAGAAACAATGTTATAAATGGGGGATTGGTGAAATAGGGTATCAGGCCTTGGTTTGGGAACCAAAGTACCCCATAATTTTGTACTCGATCAATTTATAGATGAGTAATATAGCCACATTAATGTATTTATATTGTAAATAGCAATCATATTGATTTGGAAGGACTTTTTTGAGGTGACTTTGTTGGACTTTTTGAAAGGCTCTTGGTTGAACTTTTTGAAGGGTTTTTGGCTGGAGTCTTCTCAGGAATCTTAGCTACAGGTTTTTCTGGAGTCTTGCCTGCTTTCTTAAAGAAAGTGTCCAAGGAAGTCTAGACAGATGTTCTGCAGGGAGATGAGTGATGCAGCGAACTTGTTCGCTGGTGTGGTATCGCATCAGATCAAGCATTGTAAAGGTGAAACTGATGTCATAAAGTTGAAACAGGGTGTCAGTTTATAAACACTGTAAGTGTGAAATGTTGAAATTTAGCTTGAAAAGTTGTAAGATAAGGAGTGCCTGTACTATGCTATTGTGTCTTCACTGAAAAAATATCTTCACACATGATTTATGGCTAGAGAATCTTGCTCATGCATGACTCTGAGATTATTATAAACTATGTGATGCATTATTATTCAGAGAGACCTGAAATAGAAGTCTGATAATGTATACAATTGAGAAAACACTCCAAAATATGTTTAGTCCTCTTGAGTGGAGGACACTAAAAATATTAGAGCAAACAGTACCAGATGCAAAAAACAGTTCATCTTCCACATTTACACTGGTATAATTTATACTAATTTTGTATACTGTACAGAGCAAAGAGATGACCATTTAGTTTACAGGAGGCACTGTTATAACCGCTAGATGGCAGACAGCAGGTTTGCTTTCAGCACGTCTACCCAGGGATAGCTCTAGATACACAACACTGACACCACTGTAGTTCTACTCTTAAATTTTCCTGAAGTAATGCTACATTTGACTCAAGCAGGTTATACTGATGTAGTCCTGTATACTGTCTGTCCACTCCTTGGTTATGCTGATAGAAAGGCAGGCTACACATCAGTGTAAAAGTGATGTATGCCCTGCTACAATTGAATTTAGCTGCCTAGCACTACTGAGAATGGACTTACCTTATATATAAAGGTGCAGGGATATTGCACCACAGAGAACAGATGATTTGACCAAGATTACACAGAAAATGAATATGAGGAGTTGGAATTAGAAACCTTAGTTTCTCCGTAGTTCAAATGCTGTATTTTAACTACAAAAACTTTATTCCAATGTACATTGCTGACAATCCATTTTCTTGGTTACACTCCCTTGGAGAGAGAGTGCAATTAAAATGAACATAAAGTTGTTTGACTGTGTTTGGTAATTGTTTTCATCATAGTCTGTAGAACATAATACTAGGAGACAATGGCACACTATTGACCATTATGTCTGCTACTCAAAACTGGAATTTGACAACTAGTGGGTGCATTTACACATCACTGTACGGTGACGTTTGGAAGTACTAAAGCACAGCATAGCATGGGTACTTCAACACGCGCACGGTTAGATCTTGCCATTAGGCCTCAGTAGTGACATGCTATACTCATGGAGCTTGCTGCTACAGCAACATAGCTGGTGATCACATGTGTCTACATGTGATCACTACATTGCCATAGTGCACTGTATGGCAAAGTGGCGTATCGCTATGTCACTGTAGGGCAATGTGTAGACATGTCCATTGGGAAGTTTCTCCCTCAAACACACTGGTCAAATTCCTGCCCTCATATAGCTGCCTTGTCTTCCTGTGTCCTGGCTAGCAGAGCTAGATGGGTATACAGTGATGAGCCCATCGCAGTTTCTGAGACTGAGAATGTCCACTGTGATTTGCATTTCTAGGGAAGTCCAGAAGGACTTCTGAACAGCTCAGACCATTTTGCTCTGGGGTTTCTAACTCCAGTGCTGCCTAGTCAAACTCTTACCATTGCTTATGGCAGAAGCTTGCCCTTATAGTTTGGTTAGTCTTTGACACATGTGAGGTGTAATTTTAAGAGTTACCTATAATCAAAACTTTAAAACAGTATTTGAAGTACTGTGGACAAACCATGAAATAAGAAGATAGTAATTTAAAGATGTTCCAGGTCAAGAGAATGAACATATTTTCATATCTAAGAAGTGAGTATTCAAGCAAGCAGCAGATAAAGATTTTTATTATACTCAGGGCCCCTCTATGTGTGGTTAAGGGCACAATGGTATCTAATGAGTGATCCACACAACTGCACCTCCTGTCATGACACATATGCATGGAAGGAGGGGCAATTGTGGTGTCACTTATTAGATCCCATTACACCTCAAGGGAGCGATCCTCAATGCACAATCTAAGTCTATTCCATCTCGGAGAAAAGGCAGCAAGAGGGCACAGCAGTCCCCCTGGCTCTCCAGGGACGTAGCAGACCTCCTGTGGCTAAAAGGAAAGGTCTACAAAGGATGGAGGATGGGAGTCACCTTCAAGGAGGATTATTCTGCACTGGTCTGGTCCTGCAGGGAGTATACCAGGAAAGCCAAGGCTGCAACTGAACTCCAACTAGCTATGAGCATCAAGGACAATAAAAAGTCCTATTTCAAATATGTGGGAAGCCGGAGGAAAAGCAGGAGCAACATTGGATCCCTGCTGAACCAGATGGGGCAACTGACAACTGACGCCCAGGAAAAAGCCAACCTATTAAATGGGTACATTGCGTTGGTCTTTCATCAATCCCATGGGACGCCTATGCCCGCTACAGGACAGGGAAGTTTGGGTGAGGGTGATCCCCTGCCCTCCATTAATGCTGACCTAGTGAAGGAACATCCTGAGAAGCTGGATACCTTCAAGTCAGCCCAGGGTACTCAAGGAGCTGGTGAGCATCAGAGCCCAGCTTCTAGCACGGATCTTTGAAAACTCTTGGTGCTCTGGTGTAGTGCCCGAAGACTGGAAGAAGGCCAATGTGGTGCCTATCTTCAAGAAAGGGATGAAAGTGGATCTGGCTAACTATAGGCCCATTAGCCTGACTTCTATCCCGGGGAAGATCTTAGAAAAGTTTATTAAAGAGGCCATCCTTAATGGACTGGC
>JAGPOW010000261.1:221471658-221507426 GCA_030014935.1 Caiman crocodilus | reverse complement strand
TGATCTGATGGCCACCTATAAGTTTATCAGGGGTGACCACCAGTATCTGGGGGAACGTTTGTTCACCAGAGCGCCCCAAGGGATGACGACTAGGTTGAACAGTCATAAACTACTACAAGACCGTTTCAGGCTGGACATAAGGAAGAATTTCTTTATTGTCAGAGCCCCCAAGGTCTGGAACAGCCTGCCGCTGGAGGTGGTTCAAGTGCCTACATTGAACACCTTCAAGAGCAAACTGGATGCTTATTTTGCTGGGATCCTACGACCCCAGCTGACTTCTTGCCCTTTGGGCAGGGGGCTGGACTTGATGATCTTCCGAGGTCCCTTCCAGCCCTAATGTCTATGAAATGTCTTATTGCTGATGCAGATGGAGCCCAGTCGTGATCTAGGGCTCTCCCTACACCAACCCCTATAGTTGAAAGTCCCATCAGCTGTGAGGCTTGCATCAGGGGCAGCATTCCCTGCACTGTCTCTGCTATGAGCTCCACAGCTGATGTGGGCTGAGGGGCTCACACCGAGATCAGCACTGGGAATGCTGCCCCCACCATGAACCTTGTACATTGTAGGGCTTCCAGGGGGGCTACAGGGAAAATACTGCCCCCGCTGTGAGTTGTGGGGCTTGCAGTGGGGGCAGGGAGGAATACACTGCCACCACTCTGAGCCTCCTGAGGGGCAGAGCTCACAGAGGGGGTAGTGATTTCCCACTGCCACCTCTATGAGTCCCACACTTCACAAGGCTTTCAGTGATAGCAGTGTTCTCCCCACTGCAAGTCCCACAGCTAAAGAGGGTCACAGTGGGGGCAGTACCATGAATGGTGCCATCACTGTGAACCTTGTTACTGTGGGCCTGGCAGCAGATGGTGTCACCTGTGGCTGGAAGCCCCTCAGTTGATGGGCTCTCTGCCACAGGGGAGCACTTGCCCACATGTTCAATTAATGATGTGATTGGAACAGGCTATGAAGTTATTACACATTTTTGTGGAATAACTTCATAGCTTATCACTTGTTTGATCACAGCATTAATTGGTTGAATGTGTGGCTGGGTCAGAACTTAAGGCATAATTAACTGGTTAACTTGTGTAATCTGTGGAGGGGGCCTTATTTGAACCAGCTTCAGTGGGATAACAAGTTTTTCTTTGCAGTCTCATTTATAGATGCCTAGTTTGAAAGAGAGCATTGTTATATAACATCTTACATTTTTTTCAGCACATACTTTGTTTATTTTCTCAAAAAGATCTGAGTTGCAGAAGTTGCACTTGCCCATTAAAAGCCTGGTGCCTAGTAGGTGGAATCTAAGTGGATTTGGGTTCCTAAATCTGATCCCATTCCACCATGCTCAAGTCCCTGAAAAATGTTAACATGCCGACTCTTAGCCTTCTCACAACATGACATTGTCTTCCTCTCAAGTCACATGAAACAATGAGCAGGAGGATCCACCCATGTTTTGGGTTGCCTGCTTTTCAGGGACTTGAGCAGGGTAGGACAGGATTACACTTAGGTGCTTAAGTCCACTGAAGCACCTAAAAGACAGAATCAGATCGGACACTTAGACTCCAAACAGGAAAGACATGAATATCCTTATTTCAGACACAGTATTGAAACCAAAACCATCAAGGAGAATTTATGTTTGTCATTTATGTTTCTCTGGTTTTGTGTGTGAAGTGGAAGTGTGTGAGTTTCACAGTTTAGTTTTCCAGTATAAAATGTAGGTGTTTTCTCAATTAGGTTTGATTGTTCCATTTGGAAAGGCTGATAGTAAGTCTTGGTACAGACCTCAAGGGAGATCACTAGTTGCCTTCTTCCTCCCAGCATGCAGGGGCTGCACATCTGCCACTGTATTCCTTTATGGAGTCCTCCTGCTTAATACTAGCAGGACAGTCCCATTAGCTGGTGCCTTGACCTCTCTCTTCCCTTCTTGATAACTGTGCTAACAGTCACCAGAGAATGAAGGAAGGGAACTGCCTCTGGATTTTTTAGAGTGAAAGGATTAAAATCCTACCTCACAATGTCTGTCTAATGTAAGAAAATTCTTACAGAGCCTGTCCTGTAATTTTCCTTACAGTGGAATCATTACACTTCATACTCCAGTTAAATGCCTATTACCATAATATCAAGACTATCAGCAAGACCTGTATACTATCACCACTACAGCACTGTGAAGAGCATAAGTGCTAGAGTGGGATAGTGGGCATTAGATGAGTGTAAATGCTACAGTTCCTAGATATAGTGGAAGTTATGGCTTAATTTCCTTGCCTGTGTGTCAGTGCTTGCATTTCAGTGTATTTGCATATACATTTGCTTGAACACTGTCCTTCACAACAAACCATATGGAAATGAAATTGTTCATCCCAGTGGTGTAGCAAGGCTCTCTGGTGCCTTGCAGACCCCACCCCACACAGACAGCTGTCTGCCCTCTCTCCTGCACCCTCTGCAGCTGTCTGCAGCTCAGTCTTTCTCCCCTCAGTTACATGGAGCAAGCTGCTCCTTGGCTCTCCTGAGCAGCCCTGCAGGCTGGAGATGCAGAGGCCCAGGCTGGGCTGGGCCTGGTGCGGAGCGCTGACATCATGCCATGTGTCTTTGGACAGGCAGTGGCAGCCCTGGGAGGGGTAGCTCAGCTGCAGGGGGGCCAACATGAATTTTGGGGGACTGTAGCCCACAAAGCCCTCCCAGTGCCACAGCCTGCAAAGGCACAGCATGGCACGGTGCTCCTGGCATGGCTGGCCCAGCCCCAAAAGCACCCCTGTCCCCCTTCCAGGTAGGGCATGACTCTTGGCCTGGCTCAGCCCCTTCTCCCTAAGACGCAGTGTCACCTGGCCTGCAGGCACGGTGCATCTCGTCAGGCAAGACCCCAGCCCTGAGGTCCTGGGGAAAGAGAGGCCCTGCTTTCAGCTCCCAGGGAAGCAAGTGTGAAAGACGCAATTTTAAACTCATCAGTGAAAACAGAAACCGAGTTTAAACTCTGGCTTTCGCTTCCTTGCTGGTAGGATCCTGGGCCCCAAACTGGAATAGGCCCCTGGGCATGTGTGCCCAGTTTGCCCGTGCATTAATCCACCTATGGCCTGGCTGCCTGGCTGGTGCTCCCCCCAGTCCTGTACCCCAGGGGCCATGGCCCCTCCTTGGTACGCCACTAGTTCATGCTCTCCCACTAGCTAATCAGGTCCCCTGCATGTTTGGGATGGCCCTCTGCAAAGATGCGTTATTAACTAGCAGTATTCATGATGTGTCTCTTTTCCCAGTTCATGCATGAAAGGCTAACTTACTAGGCACGGGACAAATAATATTTGTCTCTCAAAGGATCTGTCCTTAGTTAAATAAATAAAATGAAATACTGCATCAAGTGCAAATACAAAAACCAAAATGTGTATCCATGGTTTCACAGAGCAGGAAATGTGTTGGATTGATTACACTCAGTCAGATTATATTCATATGCTAGAACTTGTAAAGTGCCATGGTTTCATTTAGAGCATTGCTAATAATTACAGTAAGAGAACACAGTTCCCAGACTGAATGGTGCCAGTTAGAAAAGAAGGAAATGCCTTCTTGGGGGAAGAGAAACCAGTGTAGATTAAAAACTGGTACAGCCCCGTTCCCAGTATAACTGCTCAGATATTACAAACAGAAATTCATGCATATATCAATCAGAGGTCTGTTCTGCTGCTTTTTTTCAGATAACAATATTTATGATTCAATAATGTATTGTCTTTGTCAGTACTAGGTACTGAACCATAATCTCCAAATCTAAGAGAATGAATTCTAGTTCCTCAAACATATTTGATGCTTAACTCAGTGAAATCCATATGGGTTGGGGAGCCATTTGACTGGGAATTACTTATGTGGCTCTAGGCCTAAATCCTCTACCTGACACCCATTGTGCAGTCATGTCCTATGTGAGATCAGGCACAGAAATGAACATATGGTGTACTCTTTAAGCAATGGGCTGCATAGTCCGTTGACTTACAGTTTATTACAGGAAGTGGTCTCAAATTCCAATTTTATAAGTATTAGAGCTACCAGATGTGATATTTACAACACTTCACCTGTTAAACAAAGAAGATTCAGTCTTTCAATTAATAATCAGAAAGAATACCACATGATTTAAGTAATCAATGTCGTATCACAAATACCAAATAATGCAGGGAATTGTTGCCAAACATCACCAAGCTGAAATTGCCTCCTGAGCTATGTTTCAAGTTTGCATAAATCATGAATATATTTGCAATATTAGAATGGGCTAATTTTTTTGAATAATGTGTTCAAAATTTATTTTGAGAATCTGGCATTTGTATTATGACTGCAGTTTCTTTTTACCTAGTATTAGTATAGGTATGGGAGTTCATTAGCTTATTACAGGCTGAAGGAAGCATTGTCTGGTAGATTGGTCATTAAGTGCTAAGAAACCTATATTTTTAATTCCAAAGTCTAATGCCACCTGTCTGTTCTGTAGCTATGGCAGGGAATGGTGATTTACAGATCCCTGATGGACTGGGCTGTTGATCAGATTCTCACATAAACTGTAGAGCTACATAGCTCCCTAGCATGTTGGTTCCACTGTTCTTCATTTTGCATCTAGCACTGAATCACTCTACAGCAAGTATGTTTCCACAAGACTTATTAAAACAACATGAACAAATATTGTATCCATATAATTATGTATGAAAGAGGGTGGAAAAAAGAACCTTCCATACACTGTGAAGTTAACCAATTAAAAGCTAGAAAATGCAAGATTTATAGTGACCTGTGAAAGTGTAATTCATTTCCCTGTACATGAATGAAGCAGAGGTCCTCCGGGTGAGAAACATATGTGAACATGCAATTGAAGACTTTAAAAATGCATTGTATTTATTGTGAAGGAGACTGAGATGGAGAAAGGGATGATCAGCATCCTGAACTCCTGTGTGGAGCAGCTCTGGCAGTGGCGGGCTGAAGATACTACAGCATTTCCAGAGCAGCATTAAGCTCTGTATTGGTAGGGGTTGGGGCTGGAGCAGTATTTCTGGCCCCAGACAGGGGCACAGTGATGGTGGTGGAGGGCAGCAGGCTAAATTCTCTACAGGAAGCCGATAGCCAGAGACTGCAGCCAAGCAGCCTGCCAAGCCAGAGCAGCAGGATGCTCATAAGAGCACGATCTGACAGCTCAGACAATCAGTAGAAGCTGAGCCAGGGACCAACACTTGCTGTTGACCAGAGACAGCAGGATTAATTTCAGGTCCGAGTGACCCTGGGTGGAGGTGGACCAAACCAAAGATCCAAGGACTCAGCCAGAACATACCCCATGGACAATATTAGTGGACGCAGGGGTAAGGGAAGAACCCATGGTCTACACCCTTCTCGAGGCTCTGTAATAGAACAGGGGCTACAGGAGGCTTCAAAGTTCACAACTGGATCTTTAGAATACGGGCCAGGGGGTAATAAAGCCAACAGGACTTCCAAAGGGACTTTACACAACAAGCCTGGGGGCAGTGAAATTGCAATTATCAAAGATCTCAGATTGGGAGAAGTTTATGATTTGTGCCAGCATGGTAAATCAGCACTAGCTATCCCCCATGGCATATTGATTGATTTGGAGCTATCAGGCCCAGGACTGGACTTTAAGGCCTGAGCTATTTAACTGGCAATTGCTGAGGCTCAGCGTGGAACAAGGCCATAGTGGAATTAGGACCAGCCGAGAAGATGGCTGTACAGTGACTGTAAGGAACATGTGTTGCTAGAGTCATCAGAAACTCCTGACATTATCCATCTCTGTTGGAGTCCAGATGTAGTTGGAGTCCAGGGTGAGGTAAAGGTGAGGTATGGAGTCCAATGAAGAGAACAGGGTGAGGAGTCTGGAAGGTCATCTATGGGGAACTGTCTCCCATAAATTACCAGTCATGTCAGGTGAGAAGCATAATATCACATAGACAGACCAAGCGACCAAGTCTAGGCTCCATCCTGTTGCCACTGGTAGGGCACAGACCCCTGGGTAGGAGTCTCAAACTATACAATACCTACAGCCAGCACATTATTACTAATTATAATTATTCAATGTATTATTAATAATTATATTGTTGTTTATTGCATTATTTGTGTGCACATGCTCATGAGCACTGCGACCTATTCAGGACCAACTTCCTCCAATACACTTGTTATGTCTACTGGAAGACTATGTCTATAATGAGAGAGATCCTCCCCTTTCTTTCTAAGTTTTAGGGCATGGGTACACAAACAAGCTATGGCAAGGTACAAAAAGGGGTGGCAATTTCTGATGGAGACAGAGGGATATAAAATAGATACCTTGTGATCCTGTGTTCCCTGAGAATATATAGCACCACAAAAAATTGATTTTTGGAGGCAGCTGATCATTCCAGGATGCTAGGAGGGGACGCAGGGGGTGGGGGTGGAGGGAAGACATGGATGTAGGATGAGCAATGTTACTGGCCATCTGTGTATTCTTTTGTGGCTTTGGTTCATTGTGCTAATGTGTTTGTGTTGCAAGCAGTGTCAGAGGATTTGTGCATTGGTACGGGGGGTAAACGATGACTCCTCCTCCTCCTCCCCCAGAATAGAGAGGCTAATGCTAGAAGGGAAAGTGTTAGCAACTTGTTAAGGCAGGAAGGTGTAAAAAAAAATCAGAATGCCACTGTGTAAGCAAAGAGTCAGCCCTGAGAAGTTAGTTAGAGCAGAAAGAGATAGCCTGAGCCACAGGAAAAAAATGGGTCTTATCAGAGAGTCCAGAGAGGGACTAAGAGTAGGGGCTGAAGAGCAGGGCCCAGCCAAAGGTCATGAAAATATGGAAAGCCGGAGGCTTTCAGGCTGGGAGGTGCGTGAGTCAGAGTCAGTAACTTGTGGCCCAGGAGTGGCCAGGAGAGAGTGAGACCAGATGTGTCCAGAGGCTCAGAGTGGAGCCAAGAGAGAAAGAGAGAGATCTGATGAAAGGTCTGACTGATTAATGTGTTGGAGCTACTTGTGGTGGGGAGGGGAGTCATCTCTACAAAATGCCATATGTTACCACCCCAGGGAAAGGGCGCCTGAAAACCTTAACTCCCACTGCCTTGGAGGTCACCCTTTGGTGGGAAAAGGCTAAGCTAGAGGGAACATATTCTGACAGGAAAACCCTTGGTGAAGGTTAACGAGAAAAGATGTGTAGCTTTGAGAAGGCAAGCCAGGCATTTGCACTTTGAGAAGAAAGGACTGCTGAAGAAGCAGCCCCTGCAAAGAGCTAAGAGGGGACTGTCTGGATCAGCTTCAGCCCAGAGTGTTAACAGATAAATGGATGGACAGCTGAGACCTGTACTGAATCCTTAAGTTTGGTAAGTAGAAAATAAGATGATGTACCATATCACTAAAAAAAGGATGGAGGCCTAGATGGCAAGGGCCAGGGCCCATTGGCAAAAGCCAGCCATAGTGTCAAAAGTAATTCCATGACATGAATTAATCTAAAGAGGGTTGGGCTCCTCTCTTTTTGTCTTTCTGTTTTGCAGGATGTGGACCACCACTACAGCACGAGGAAGTTTGCTTGGTATGCAGAGAAAAGTGTACATAGTAATTGTGTTTGGCTATTGCTGTAAGTGGTTGTGATATTAACTGTGCTAGACTATGAATGGTAAAGCAGAAACAGAGTATCTGTGGAGTGGCTACAGGACATGATGCGTTGTGTGGAGCAAGACCTCCAGGGCCTGAAAGAGTTCAGCCATGCCAAAGATCAAAAAGGCCAAATTGACAATTTGTTTTTGTTGTCATCCTTTTATTGGTTTTTGTGTTGCTTGTTTTGCTTTGTTTGTGCTAGATATGTATTTTAGGCTTTTTATAGTAGGACCAGTAATGCAATGTAGCTTTATTAATTCCCAGAATTTATGCAAAGATCAAGAACAAGGAGTAGAATGGTGGGATCCCACTGGAAACCAGGCATGCCGTTTGCATGGGAAGAGCCTGACCCTTGGAATTTCTATAGGCTTTTGCACAATAAGGGGCACTGTTAGTGCTATGATAGCACTAAGCATCTATTTGGGATGACAAGGAAAGCATTGTCCATTGTACACAAGGTGTAAAATTGCTGGGAACATGTTGGATCCAAAAAGATTCTGACCATGGAATGTTTCTCTGGTTTAAACAGCTATCTTGACAATCAGATGAGGCACTGATTGATGAGTAGGATGCTACCTGGAATGCTGAGTAAAAGGTTTAATAGGCATCTTGGGCTGTACATTCCCTGGCCGCAGTATGGAGGCCTGTTTAAACTTTATTGGCTAAAACTCAGTTGCCAGGTTAGGGAATACTGAGGCAAAAGATGGAGTCAGAGGGGTATGGTTAACAACTGGACAATGATTAAGGGTTTGTCACAGTATCCAGTCCGTTGGAGCCCCTGATCATGAATGCCATCATACTTTTCCCAGGACAACTGGTGGAGGTCCTCCCCACAAATCTCATGAGCATTCTAGGTAATTTCCTTGATTATGTTCCATTTATGATGTAAAAGTATAAGATCTTCATGGAGGGTATTGATGGCTAGAAAATCGTTCTTAGAGGTTTGCTTTTGGGAATCGGTTTCTAGGTAAAGTAGACATTGCATTAGATCAACAGTCTAGGGGAAATGGCAAGGGTTACCTGATTTCTAAAATCCTGTTTGTGACCAAGTTTCCTTCAAGGCCCACTGTGTCTGACATAGGCACGCCACAAGCAGACACAGGCTGGGAAATTGAAGACATCTACCACACTGTTCCGTAGCATAGATAAGGGACTCTGCAGCATTGGCACCAGTTCATGTGTGCATGTGATGGGTTTGTGACACAGAGGAATATGCTGACAGGACATAACATGGAGGGTCATCAGAGTGGTAGAAAGAATACAAAAAGAGGGATTTCAGAACAGCAAAGAGTCCTGATAGGGGAACCTGAGGCCACTTTGGCAGAGGGCATACCACCAGCCCATCTCAGCCCATCACTACTGCCCTCAAATAAGTCACACACCTTATTTTGGGAAAGCAGAATGAAATAAAAAAGATGTTTCCTGTCATGGCTGAATGATGACTGCAGCAGCTGTGGCTGTGAGAGGGTTAATACTGTAGCTCTGACCCTGAAGGGTGAACTCTGTCTTGTCCCTTCCTGAGGCTGGTAGCATCTTACAGCAGTGTCTTCATGGTTGCTTCTATTCCAGTAAAGAAAAATTGGCTTCCTTGCTTAACATATGCACCCCAATCTTGGAAAGCTGAGTTTTGGGGAAAAGGTGTATGTGGTATGTGAGTAAATATGGTAGTTATCTCAAGAGTAGCTGACAAACTATAAGCCCCCTTACTATGTGACCCCATAGCAGAGGCATAAGCAACAAGTTTTTCATCCTGGACAAAACCCCTGCATCTTGTGGGGGTTCTGAGAGCCAAAGAGCTGCTGCCTGTGGCTGCTATGATGTCCATACACCTGGCTGCTGTGCTGCTGCATGAGGTTGAAACTACTTAGCACAGCATCCAGGTGCATGGACAATAAGTCAGTACCCAGGGCTAGTGCCCTGCTCATCTACCTTTTTTAAATGTTACTGCCTGACAGCAAGTTAGTTTTGTGCCCATGCCCCAACTTGCCTTGATAAAGGGAGAGCAGTATAGTGGAATTGCTGAACTGTTTATAACTGTTTTCTTTTTTAGGTTTCCCGATCCTAACTGGACATATATGTATAGCACCATATGGCTGAATTTTGGCCCTTGGTGCAGACAAGCTGGATAAGGTTTTCTGAAACCCCTAAGCTCATTGTTTATGGCTGTGAAAGTCTTTGCCCAGACTCACTACCTTCAAAAATGGGATAGGAGGGGCACAGCCATACCAGCCACAGTACCTGCTTAGATCTTAATCCATTACAGCTCCCATTGATCCCTCTAGGAGCTTAGCCTGAGTAGGAACTTCTGATTGAACTCCTGTGCATCAAATTCATTGGGTATTCTTATATTTAAACTTCAGTCCTGCACTAAAACAAAATTTTCATTGATGTTAATAGGAGTTTTACCTGAATTAAGGAATGGAGAATGATGGCTGGTATTAGACAAATGAATCTTTTGAAACAGCAAAATTGTATCCTATAGGAAAATCGAGATATCTTCTATTTAAAAAAATGGAATACACTGCCTCTAAATTGTCTTTTTAAAAATGTATGAAGTAATTTAATAACACATTTTAAATCAGGAAACATACACGTTAATTTTTAATGTTTTAGGTACAACTAAACATAAAATATGAATCATATAGACTGTTCATGCTTCAAAAACATCTCAGAATGTTTGCTTATTATAGTAAGAGCATTCACTATGCATTTCAGGTGTCAGGTTTTTCTTTCACTAACAGGAAAAAATGTCATTTCTATTCCTAATGTAAAATAACAGCTGTTTTCATTTTCCCTTTGTAGTCATTACAAGGTTTTTATTTTTAAGCCTTTATGGTAACATTTTAACTTATTTTCCTTGTGGGCTGTTTGAAACCATGGAGCCTTCATTTGTGATGATTGTATTAAATCCATCTGAACAATAGGCACCTGCTGTCGATGTTTATCTTAATTATAAATGTCAGAGCTCTTTGTCCTGTACACGCAAAACAGGGTTGTTAAACTTTCTAAAAGGTAGCAGTCTCACATTGTATTATATGTTAATAACCTGACCACATCTGAAAAAAATATTGATCTTTAGTAATTAGTTAAAAAATGATTAACTACTCAGACAATATGTTGTTCTAATTAGTCATAAAGAGACATTAGAGAGAAACTTTAAACTGCAGCAAAAGCTTGCTTTTTTCTGGAAATTTTCTGAAAGAATTTCTTTGTGTTTTTTTAATTTTGGCATAACATAGGACAGGATATAAATGTGTCACAAACTGAAAGTAAAGATGAATTTCTATGTACATTACAAAAAACTTGCACAGGGCCACCTGAAAGAAAAATGACATCTACATGGCTAAGTAAGTACAGGCAGTCAGAATCCCAAGGCTGAATCAATTCACTCTTCACAGGTTAGGTTAATCTGTGTGGATTGAATTGATAAACTAGTGAACAGGCATTCACTTTTGATTCTGGAAATGAAGCCACATGTCTGCACTGGCCCACACCAGAAGCTGCCTCCCTGCTCAGTTGGAGCAGACAGCTTGGGCCAAGGCTAGCCTACCAACCTGAGGTGGGTGGGGAGGGGCTACAGAGGAGGTGCTAAGCATCCTGGGATGCTGGGGGACTGTGAGTTAACTTGAATCTGGACAGGATCTGAGGCAGAATTTCAATAAACCTATTTAACTTAAATCAGTTAGTCTGATACCACATCCATCAAGGTTAACTTAAACTGGTTTTGGCCATTTTGAAAGCAGTTCATGTGTACTGAACTTCTGTTATCTTACAGATTTGAACCAGTTTACAATCACTTATACTGATTTCTATGTAATTTCTGTCCCTAGCCCAGATGTCTTCAGAAACCATTGAAACCATCAGTTTTTTAGCGCTTCAGAGATGGTAATCAGCACACACAAAATTAATACCCTCATTCTAACAGCAAATTTTAAGGAGGCCTGAAGACTTTAAAAACAAAACAAAACTGTACTTTACAGGAAGAAGCAGCATGTTACTTCAACCCAGCTTTACAGCATCTGTACAGATCAGGTGCTTCAGCAGGGCTTTTTGGTGCTTTTATCTAAAGCTGATTCAATCAGCTATTACATAAAAGTGCCAAAAATTCCCACTAAAGCATCTGATCTATACAGACATCAGGCAGTCTCGGTCCAACTAACATGCTGGCTCTACTGGGCATGTGCTGGGCTCAGCATGGAAGCATGCGGAGTTTAAAGTGTTGAGGGGGGGTTGTGTTTTTTTTTAATGCAGCCCATTTTTCCTGGTCATTTTCCTGATCATTCTAGTCATAGTTGCACCATCTTGTTCATAATGTTTGATGGCTAGTTTGCCTCTACAGCACTTATAATTCATGATGAGAGAGAGAGAGAGAATGTGTGTTTGAACAGAGTCTGGGTGCCCTCCATAGATATTCAGTTTGAGGTCCCAGTTCAGGGTTCATTGTAATTATAAATCTTTTTCTCCCATCATTGTTTTTTTCTAGTCTTACAGAAAACTCAGAGAATACAAAAAAATTCAATTCTTCATTAATTGGTTATTGCAAAGTAGTGCTGGTAAGCAATGTTGTATCTTTGCTCAGGGGGCAAAGGCCCAGATCCTCCTTCACTAGGAATTAGGTTTCTTAAGACTTCAAAGCAGTGTTTTCAAACTTCTAAAGTCACTGAAACCTTTATAACATTTCTGCTCTGGACCCCTTACCCCTATCCTGAAGACTGACATGGAGCCAGGCACCCCAACACAGCTACTGTGGAGCACTGCCTTCTGGCCTGCCCTACCATTACACCCAATCTCTTTTTGTAGAACCCTGATGACCTAGCATGGATCCCCAAGGTTCCACAGAACATAGTTTGAAAACCACTGCCTTAAAGGATCTGGACTCAAGTGCATTATACGATAATCTTGTGCATTATACGATATATTGAAACAAATAGCAAAATCCCTTACACCTGATTGATGCTATGATTTCAACTTCTCAAGTATTTCTAAAAAGAAGGAATTTCAATGTATCAGGATGGTGTATTAGCTATTCATTAACGAGCAATCCAGTTGATTTGTTCCCCTGATCTGAACACTAAATTTATATGCTATATTCATCTTGGATTTGCAATTTTATATATTCAACGTACTTACCCACAGAAGTAATTATCACTGTAAAATGAGTTTCATCTCGTTTCCCAGTCACGTTGTTGTAAGCACAGCACATATAATCTATTGTCCTCTGGGTCACTTTGCCCGATGGAATTTCCAGATGGGGGCCATATTTGATAACATAGGTGGCATTATCAGCCCTTTGAATCCATGAATAAGTATTTGGTGGATTGGAATCTGCTGAGCAATCAAAAAGAATATCTTCTCCTACATCGACCGTAAACACCTCGCCAACTTTCAGGCCTTTATCTGAATTAACTGTAAGTCCATAAGGCCCATCTGTATTAATATGAACAAGAAAAATTATTATAATGGAGAAAATAAACATGTACATATATTTTTTATTTAATTATTTTAATAGCCAGACTTTGCCTTTTAATTTGCTCCCATTAGGTTCAATTATTTTGATTTCAAAGGTCTCAGATTCATTCAGTTTGACATGTAATGCTCTTAGCTCACAACCTGACCACTTGACATTGATTTGCTAAGGTGAATTTCAACCATGTGTAGAGAAACAGCATAAAGCCAGAATGCCTGCATACTTTTTATTCTCTCAAAAGAACCTTAGGTAGAACTGAAGCAGTGTTGGAAGAATGGTGTATTGAAACCATATGCCTTCTTTTCATTCTCTGCAATGGAGTACATTTGACCCTTTATACTTACATACAAAGGTTACTGGGATAATCTATTTCTGTTTACTTGTAAAGATCATTAAATTGGCATTGACATATACCTATGTAAACATTTATTGTAATACTTGTTATACAATATTTACTTATGAAACTATCCTACCCTTAGTAGGACATAGCAGGGTGTGTCTCCCATACCCTCAGACAATTTGTTTTTCATAAATGACCTTTAAAGAAAACTTTAACCTTTCCCTCTTTTTACTGCATTTCAGGTATTTCAATATTTCCTGCAATAGCAAACTCATGTTTGGCCCTAACTACAAAAGGCTTAGGTAAAAGAGAGTTGTCCAGCTACAATGTATCTGTTAGTCAAAAGGTCCAGCAGCTCAATATTTTATGGTGTTGTCCTACATCTGCACTGTAGAATAAAGAAAACCAAATGTATTGATTATGATAAGAATATTTCAACTGCTGCTTTAGCTAGATTATGTGAGACCATTATTACTTCTCTTAGTTTTTTAAATGTAAGAATAAAATCTTGCTTTTATAAGCAATTAAATATAAGAAATATAATAGAGGATGCAACAATGGAAACTTGCCTCTTTTGGAGCAGCTTCTTAGTGTACAGAAACCAGATTATCGCCACATTGTTTATCAAATATCATAAGGTTCAGATGAGAAACTAATGCTCATAACCCAAATAGTGACAGGTGCTGAGCCACAAAGCAGTATTCAAAGCAGATGTTAGACATATTTTCACTAATGAACCTTGGCTCTATTATTCTACCAAGCTACTGCTAAATGACTCTTACATTATGTTATAACAAAAAGACTGCTAAATCAATAATCTGATATGTCCATATTAGCAGATATAAGCAAACAACACATCTATTTTTAGTGTGCCTCTTTAGAAGCAATAACATAAAAATAACCAAGAAATGAGCAGCAATTTGTGAAGCTGAAATTTCTGTAAGGTTAGCTAGACTTTTGGCATAATTCTGACTTCCTTTTCATTACTTACCAAGAAAAAGTCTTATACATTTTGATTTATGGTGTTCTTATGAGATTGACTTATCTCTGAGGAACACACAGGCAAAGAAACTATAAGCAATGTAAAACAAGCTGTTTTATAATTTCCCATTTGAGGAAGAATTTAAATAAATTACATTGGTATTCACCCACCAGAGAATGAAAGAAATACCATGAATCGAGACGGCCCACTTTTAGCCTTATCTTGATGCCACAATACAAGTTTATTTAGCTCTCTTTCCATTATACTTAGTGTTAGGGAAAGGCTTCTCTCTTTCCCATTCTAATCAAGACTATAGATTACAACAGTTTCTTACTTGGGAAGTATAAGAAAAACTCACTTTGAATTGCATCAGTGGTGCTCCAACTTCATCTATTAGGTGACACTAGGATGAAAAATGAAGCTCTTCTATGCCAGGTTCTGAACTTGCTATCACTACATTGTTTCCACTGTTTTCGGTTCCTAGGAAGTCTGTTTGCTACATCATTATAAGTATTTCTGAATTTGGATGAACTCTCTACACTGCCTTTCAGCTTCTTGGTTCCCATTCTTACTGGACTTTCCTTTGCAAGGCCTTCCAAAAACCTAGCACCTGACTGGGAATGAAAAGCCAGGCAAATTCTTTTGTTGGGATGCACTCAAAGCAATGCTATTTTTCTGTTATATGCAATAAAAATGTTCAAAATTAATTAATTTTAAGAACCAATGTGCTATTTTGTGCTTTTTGGTACCTTCTGACAGCTGTTACCACGCAGCCATTCACTTTCCCTGCCTTTGTGATTTTATTTTCCAAAACAGATTGTATTTCTATTGGTAATATAGTCAGTCTTCATATGTAGTCACTGAATCCAACCATACTTAGGAATATGGTATGAGAGTGTTCATTAAGCATCTTTTCGTACTTCCAAAAAATATAATGGGAGGGTTCCCATAGTCTTCAATTGAATGAAACTAGACACTTTGCTAATATCTAGCACTGCAATGCAGTGTACTATCATACTGATCACAGTACTACATAAATGAAAAACACTAACATGATCATTACACTTCTGTATAAGAAAAGATTCCTAGGACATGCTAGAAAAGCTGCTTTAAAAGTGGTAGTTAAAAGACAAAAAACCCTGAAAACTGTGGCAGAGGCTAGTCTGATTAAACTGACTTCAAAATTTAATGCAGGTAGTGAGACTACTAAATCTAATAAGGACATTAGAAAAGCACTGTGACATTACAGTACAGTGCAGGCTGCTGTATGAATCCAGACAGCTACATTGCATGGTCTCCCTACTTAATATGGAGTGTCATGAGAATCTAATATGCAGTGTGTGCTATTCAAACATGACGGCAGGAGCAGATTCATAATTTCATTTAAAGCTATTCTAATCTGTATTTCAGACATGGTTTCTTAGATGCACATGAACTGGCAACTTCTCTTTAGGACTAAATGGGTGTGTATGAATGTCACCATGCTTTAGTACTTCCAAAAGGAACAGCTCAGTAAAGTACAGCTCAGTAGCCGGTCGTACTGCACCGTGCCTGAAGTAGGTGCAGTACGAATGGTTATATTTTCCCGTTATGTCGCCATAGCGGTGTGCTAAAATGGAAGAGTGTGCTGCTATGGCAATGTAGCTGCTGATCACATGTAGACTCACATGACTGCTACGTCACCGTAGCATGCAGCACAGCAACATAAGTGACATAAGGCAACATGCAGATGTGTTCCATTATGTTTATCTCTCAATGAGTACAGCAGCTTCTGCTACAGCAGCCATGCAAGCAGACTTATCAGTTCTCTCCCTTTCTTGTAATGATTTTTCTGAATGAGGTGTTTACTTGTTAAGCATTGTGAGATGCATTATTTTTAGAATTAATAGACAAATAGAATAATATTCACATGTAACATCAACTGAACCAAAGAAGTTTTTGATTAAAAATAATTCCTTCTTTGGTTCACTCAATTCTTATCCTCAATTTTAGTATCATTCCTGGCAGAAATGAATCTCTTGCTTCAGCAAAGCCTGTTTAGTAAATGATGTGTAAAATAATAAATCACCTCTTCTGAGTAACAATTTACTGCTCTGTGGGAATATTTCAGGTCGCTCCTATCATCATGAGACTGTTATCCATGTAGTTTCTGAGCAGATGGTAGATATTTACTGTGAGTGACCTTTTTTATCACTTACAGAAACTCCCTGCAGCACTGGCATATGGTGCGTACAGACCCTGGAGCCTGTACTAGATTATTATTGACAAGTGGTAGCCAAAAGACAAAAAACCATGTAAACTGTGGCAGAGGCTAGTCTGATTAAACTGACTTGAAATTTGAATGGAGGTAGTGAGACTACTAAACCTAATAAGAACATGGAAAGAACTTCAAGTACTGTTCTTTCTTGGCCACTGACTAAAGATCTATGCAAATATTGCAAAATATGATATTAATTTTTTTGGTGAACATTTTGACAGGTAGCTTGTTAATTTTTCCATTATGCTTTTGAGAAACATAAAACCCCAAATATTTAGAAAAACCCAGTATCAAACATTTTGATATTAAGGTAACTTTGATATTTTAAAATTTTACAAGAATAATTGGTGTTAATTTTTTATCAGCTTTAAATCAGGGAAGAAACAGTACAATACTTAATTCTGAAATATAGCCCAGCATGCAGATAATTGCCACCTGAATTTGAAAAGATATCCGTAGAATAATCCACTTGTTTTCATGGATAATATAGGAGCTGCATATAAAGGCTACTTCCTTCTCATTGTGGTTACCAATGCAAATATATTCTTTGGAGGTTAGTAGATGCTGAAACTAAATACAGGTGATATCTATCAGAATTTGTCAAGGACTGATATATAAATCAGAATGGGAGCAACATATGAGATATGTATCCCATGTTACTATACTGCAAGAAGTTTGTCATGTTATTGTGGGTTTTAGCTTTGCTGTAACATTTTATTTTGTCATCTTTCTGTTTATCTTTCATATTCATTTCTTATTAAGGCTAGAAAAGCAGCATGGACAATGAATTCATGCATGTGTGGCCCTTAATCTAAACCTTTTTGTTCCTAAAAAAATATCCAAATCAAGGATATACAAGTGCAGCAGTGCACACACTGCCTTTGAAAACCTGTTCCCTTAGGAAAGCCAGTTTGTTACTTTCTCACCATACATAGTTAATAAACTGCTAGAACTGGTCATTTCACTTTAGAGCTGTTATAGGTCCTCTGCTTGGTGAGGGTAGAAACACAACTTTCCCCTCAACTCCTATGTATTATTTTTATAACTCTAATTTAAAAAAGGCAGCTAAAAGTCCCTTTATCCATGTTTGCTATTAATATACTCTTCACTGGGCAGAATTGGCTCTTTTTCCTCAGCTCAGTAGGGTGGCTGACACTGAAGGATGGATATATAATTCACCTCTGCATGTCATTAAAAATACTGGATTAGAAAGTCAGATATGGCATAAAGAAAATGCAATGTATACAGAATCACAGAAAACTAGGGGCAAAAGAGGCCTCAGGAAGTCATCTAATCCAATATCTAGAGCACTGGTTCCCAACTCCAGGTTGTGACCCAAATTAGGGTCTCAGGGGCAATGCCAAGTGATGCCACACAGAAAAGATGAGCTGTGCTACCTGCTGGGAGCTCCCCCACCCCTGGGCTGCCGCCGACACCACACTACTCCCAGCAACAAGGTGCAAAAAAAAAAAAGGTTGGGAATTACTGATCTAGAGCAATATTAGCTTTTGGGGGAATCTTTGTTACACTGGTATGGTGATAATGAAAATCCTCACCTCCAACACCTCAAAAATCAATAAACAAATTTTCATCTGTGAATAACTGTACTGACTTGGAGACAGTTTAGACAAATTGTTGGTTTTATTTTAAGCGGATTACTTCTTTCATATCAGTGTCCTTTATCAGTAAGGGCTTTGCCATTATCCAATGAACTGCATGACCTGCTTAATATTGTCATCATGTTTTTCATATTAATACTGGTCTAATCTAGGCCTTTATCCTAGGATTTCATTTACCTTTTCCATGCAACACACTGGTGGTTCACAGTCATCATGTAATCAAGTAGCATACCTAGGTCCTTCCTCCTCAGTCTTTTCAAACTGGCAAATCTCTATCTTATAACAGAAATTCTTGGTATTATTCCCTAACTGCATAACCTTACATCTTATACTGCTGAATTTCATGCCATTTGTATTGCTCCAATCTGCAAGGTTATCCAGTTATTTCTGTATAGCATCCTGCTCTTCCTCCATGTTGATGATACCTCCTAACTTAGTATTTTTGGCCAGTTTCTTAAGAACATATCCACTTCTTGTGCTAAGGTGACTAATACAAATAATAAGCAAGATCAGTCCTGAGACCTATCCTGAAGAAATTCCTTTAATTAATTCCTTCCAACCTGATATTTCTCTTTTTAGCACTTCTCAATGATTCCTCCCTTTTATCCAGTTTCTCATGTACATCACAATTATTCTACTGGTACCCACCCTGCCCAAGTTTGATGGCCTTTTCATTCTGAGGTGTTTGAAATTCAGACCTGAATTCTGCAGCTGAAGCTAATCTTTAACAGCTCCATAAAGTTTAGTACGTTTTTTATTAAATTATCATGGAGCAGTACAGCTGGCTTATTAGTCTAGTCTGCTTTGAGTGGAAACCATCATATAAACACAAATTAAGTGCTTTCTTCCTATTCTACAGTTAGCAGTTGTCTCTCTAGAAAACTCAGTTAGACAAAAGTAATCATGAATATTTAATATACTCACAATATATAACTGGTGTAATTATTTCACTTTCCATCACACTGACAGGGTTGGTTACCAAACAACTGTAATTTCCAATGTCTTCTTTCACAACGGGAACAATCAAAAGTGTGTCATTGTTTGAGGAAAAGGTGTAACTAGGGCTGGCATGGATAGGTTTCCCATTTTTCATCCACTGGTAAGCTACCCTTGTCCCTTTTCTCACAGTACATGTTAGTGAAATGTTCCCCACATACTCCACTGCCCCTGAAGAAGGTTGGGTATGTACAATTGGCTCTGTGACAGGAACTGTAAGATAGAGACATGAAGGGTTATAAACAAGAGTTGCCATTTAGAATATCAGTAGATCTCCTTTACTGCCCAGGTGATATAAATGACATTTACCTTTTTTTAGAAAGTGTTTACACTTCAGTTTTTACATTCTTAAAAGTTCAAAACATCATCTACTGCCAACAGACATACTTTCAGTCATGGTAATAGAGCTTGGAAGATTTATATTAACTGAGACTATGACATAAAGATTGAAGAGCAAGTATGTTTTTGATTAGGACATGCAAGTAATAGCAGTCACAGGAGTGGTTTTAAGCAACAAGTCACAACCTTATTAAGCTTAGACATTTAAGAGGGCTCCCACCTTGTCACCCATAACTTGGATAGCCCATCCTCAGCCTACCAGAAGGATTCAACTCATGCTCGTGAATGCTTCCTCCTTTACACCATGGCAGGAACAAAAGGTATCACAAGGGGGATTATGGTATGCAAAGACTTCAGATCTTCCCTTCTTCTGTAAATAAAAGGGTTTACCAGGTTCCCTTTTTAATCTGGAAGCTGGCCCTTTGGCAATCACAAAAAGCCAGATTCCAGATACTCAGATCAAAATCTAAATTAATGAAGAGGAGATGAAGAGTCAACCTCCCATGACCATCTGGCTGACCAGTTGGTGAAGAGACCCTTACAAGAGGTACCCTCTTTTGTGCTCTTTTACTTCCTCCCACCCCTCATTCTGGGACTGTTCATCACCTGCAGTCAGATCAAGACAGGTTGGTGTTATTTTCTCTTGGGGAAAAAAGGAATAACCAGATATTCGGGAATAACCAGAAACATGTGTGTTTTTTCCATATATATGAATAACTTTCACTGGCATTAATGGAAGCTACTAAAACTAGTAGCTACTAGTACTAGCACTAACAGGAGAATAGACCCATATCTTTTTGTACCTATTGACAGGTAGGAGAAAGAAAGCCTAGCTCACACAAGGCCCTACACTTAGAGCCATAGGTTTGTCTTCAGAGCTGGTTTTCAGGTTATATGGACCCAATATCTAGTTCCTTTGCAGTATAGAACCTTGAATAGGCATTTGCCTCTAAAATTTACCTCAAAGAGTGGGTCCCAACTAGAAGAGAAAAGTGCCATGTGAAAGTTATTGCAGCCTCAAGGCAAATAAGGGTGGCAGAATCAAGCTGTATGAAAACAGATCACTTCCTAAGATCACTGTGGTTCATCCAATTACACATTAGTGATATGGTGTCTATACAAGCCCCGTTGGATTTACTTGAGATGAATAAGGTAAAAATCAGTATTTTAAGTTAGTTTAGTAATAAATTGTTGTCATGCTTAACTCCTACGGTTCTAGAAAATAAGCATAACATGACTTCTCTGTCAGTGGATTTGTCCATGCAGAGTCAGATTGAATAAATATAAACCTATAGGGGATTCCAGGTGAATAGTTCTTCACTAATGTGCAGTTTTGTTTGCAACATGGGGGGAAAACTAGTATTTTATTTACTTACCATCAACAGCTACTTGAATTTTTTGACTGGCTGCTATTGTCTCATTTCCACGAACATTGACTTTTACAATGTAATTGCCTTCATCACTAATATGTAGAGGATTGATCATCAAAGATGCATTTGGTGGTATGAGGGTAAACTTTTGCTGATATTCCAAATCTGGAACTACTGACTGATTTACAGAACTAAGTAAATATTTAAGCGTAGTTGGAGGTCCTTCGAACAGCCATATTATTTGGATTTCTGAAGCTGTGATGTTGAAATTGTAGTCAACAGCAAGATTGAGTGGCTTCCCCTCAATGCCCTGGATAGTATGTGAGGGTACTGTCAACTTCAGTGCAGAACAAATACCTGTATACAAGTACAAAGTAGGTAAAACTGGAAACAGCAAATTTTAAATGGAAATTCTCATGGAGAAATTATTGCCATAATTAAACTTCTTTCTTATAGATCTGACCCTGCTCCCATGGAAAGAAAGCTAGTGATTTACTGGAGTTGGACCAAGTTTTATTTGAAAACTATTCCATTTTTCCTGGAACTAAATATATGTCTATTCCTGGGTTAGAATGTTTTTCAGAAGTTTAACAAAAATCAAAAGAGGCATTGAAAGATTGTGTTGTTGCTGTTTAATCTTGATGCTCTGTTGAGTAAGTAAAACAACAATCCCTAAACAAATTAGTTCATGAAATAGGTAAGGTTGGAGGTGTTTTGACAGAGTCCAGCTAATACTACTAAACATCAAATTCTCTTTACAACAAACTTAGTCTCAACAAAACAACAATCTTCCCCATGGTGAAAATCTGAAAATGAATAGGTAAGGACCAGCCAATATAACCCATCATCCTTTGTTATTATCCCAGCTAATTTATGAGCTTGCTAGCTTTCAGAGACTAATAATATGGTATGATATCAGCATAGTAGCATCTATAAAAGTAGCATCTGCTATAAATAATTTTTCCAACAGGTAACTGGCAGAAAATAGGAAAACGGGCAAGCTTGAACATCAAAGGTATGACCGTAGTTAAAAGTAGCATGTGAGGGATGAATTAATGCCTAGAAAAGGAGAATCAGTGCAGAGACCACTAGCACAACTAAACCACAGTCTCTTTAATGTACAGCAAAGAAAAAATGCTTGGTTTTGTCACACCAGGACCACTACCAATGAAACAAAGAGAAATTGAGAGGTTAAAAGCCATATTTAACGTGTCCACAGTAATTTGTGGAGAAAAATGGATCTATATGTTACTGTCTGGGAACATTTAGAGCCAGTTGAGCACAGAACAGGAGAGATAAAGGAAGTAACATTATTTCCCTCTTCAGGACAATGAGCTGCAGGGCAGTAGTCTGTTAGGGTGGGGCTTTAACAGGCTCAGTGCAAACTTCTCTGTTTTCATGCTCTGATGATATGATCAGGTTTCATCAATGTGTGGGAACATCTGTATGGGCATAAGGAAGTGAGTATTGGAGAAATTGTTTTTAGATAAGGGAGTTTTTTTAAACATTGATTTTTTTTAAGAGTAATGTTTGTTGACTTTGGGTTCCTAAATAAAAGTCCTCATTGGAGTTTTGATGAAGACAAGTCCAAACATTTAAACTTCTAACAGAATCACTTATATTGAAGAAGCAATTAAATGCTACAATGAACTCAAGTTCTTAATAATATTGCCAGCAAGCAAATATCACATGAAATACGGTTTCAAGACCAATTTTGTCTAATTTTTTGGTTAACACTATCCTGGAAAGTTTTCAAGAGCACATGAATAACCCAGGAACTTAAATTCTGTTAAAAGCCAACTGGACTTGAGTTCCTAACATTTTTCCATGTCTACTATAAGTGAATCACAGGATAATATACTACTGTTCACAATAATAGTGGCAGTAACCTAGTAATATATTTTATTGATGAAATAAGTAAAGTGTGAGGTGTTTCAGAATCTAACAGCTAAACAGTAGCTGATGCTACATATGCCTGTGACATAATGGGGAAAATTTATACCAGCAGGGAACACTGATGATGTCAGCATCAGACACGCCCATTCTTTATGACTATTTAGGGAAGCAATGTGGCCCAGTAAATGATCATTACACACAAAATGGTTTTATTTTGAAATTACTGTTATTTTCTGAAACTTTCATATATATACGTGTTACTTCAGGTACATCTAGGATAGGAGTTATAGTCTCTACCAATGTAAACTTGGTCAAATTTTAATAAAATGCAAAGGATGCCTAAAATTAGGCTTCTAAATTCACATTTACATTAAGTTGCCTGAGTTCCAAAATGCTGAGTGTCCTATATATCCCATAATAGTTGATAGGAGTGCTTAGTATTCAGCATTTAAAAAATAAGGTACTTGTTTTATGCATACATAAACATGTACTTGCAAGCCTAACTTAATCAACCATTTTTCAAAATGAAAAATAAAAGTAGTGAGCACCAGGTTTAATTTCATTTCACCCCATTAAGTACACAGATGTTAAGATACTTACATGAACCTCTCAGAATATATAATGAAGTCAATTTCAAAGACAATTGTTCAGGAAATTCCATTTTTCACATCATGTTATCTCATGCAGTAATTAAGAATAGTCAAAATCTAAATATATGGCTATGTATAACTTGCTAAATTTAATGCGTTTTTCTTGCCAGCAACATAGACTCAACAAAGCTAGTTTTTCTATATTGACTATAAACTTTTTGGTTTTACCAAAGTGACCTCCATCTGGAACTCAAAGTGATCTATGTTTTGCTTCCATATCACTCTTTTGAGTATTAGCAAGCACAACAGAGCTACTATTTACATAAAACAAAGTCTGCCGCTTTAGTTTAAATAAAAACTATGACATCATATTTTGTGTTTACTGCATAAACTGAAACCTGCTTAGTGAGGTTTCATTATTCCCTGAAGTTTAAAGCACACATCCTTTTTATTATCCTAGAAAAAATACGATTCTATTCTCAACTGTTTAGCATCCTGTATAAAAGGTGGGCAAAAATCAGAATGGTGATTTTTTTCACAGATGTAAATGCCTACACAAGGGGGAAAGCACCATAGTTTTTATAAGTCCTAGAGTTCAGACATATTGCTTATCCAGAGGCCCAAGTTGTCCTACCCTAAATGGAACAACATTTCTGTAGATGTTTGCTTTATATATATATTTATATATATATGCATACACATCTGACAAAAGCACACTGAAGGTAATGGAAAGACTTTTATTGACTTCAGTGGGATTTGTACCATGCCTTTGATCACAAAATTAGAGTGTTATAGTATTTAGAAAGCAATTAATACATGAAAAAGTTTGTAAAGGTCTGTATCTGAAAGTGTATGTTGGCATGATTTCTTCAGGTATGACTTAGCATTTAAATACAACGATTTAGAAACCAAGTACAGAAATAACATTAGACTTACTATAGGGCTTTAGTGAAGGCTTCAACAAAGATGTTATACACATATAGCAAGCAAGAAGTATTTTTTTAATTAATTGAAAATATTCAGTGTTATTAAAAATCCTTATAAATGTATTTTTTTCGGGAATTGCAAACTCAACTGATGTAAAACTACAAATGTCAGATAAAATTCCCCTTCACGAAGGACTGAACTCCAAATCTAGCAAAATAATTTACAGTAAATTAAGTTCTTCAAGCAGAGGAAAGAAATGTAAAGCCAATATCACTTAAATTTATGTTATAGAAAGAGACATTTACAATGTTACAGATTCCTTACATAAATAACTAAATAAAACAAAACTTGATTCTAAAAAGTTTTAAAAATAACATTAGAGAGGTAAAAAGAGAATTGTATCTAACATTGCAGCAGATTTCTAGAAAAGTATCTGGGGTATTCTTTTCTGTCAAATGCATGGATGACAAACATATGCTTATAATAGTGGCACCTAAGTACCCTGTATACCGAGGAGAAAGTATTATGAGCAGGAAAGCAGTCTCTGCTCTATTAAATGACCAGGTGAGAGTCTGTGGTAGGAGTTAGTTGGAAACTTAAACTTTAATAAAATCTATATCATTCTTCTTTTCAAAATATAAAATCATAATCATAGTGATTATTAAAAAAATTCTAGCCAGATTAAACTTGTCCTTTCACCCAGTAAATGTGAACTATATATTTTTTTGTAAATTATTTTCCTCAAGTAACCTGGGCATGAAAATTATATTTTTCTTTAAGGATACCCTTATCAAGATTGTATACCAAAGCAACATGTGTAAATAGTACCTTATTACTTTTGCATCTTCACAACCAGACATTATTTTGGGAAACTGAAAGATAATACTATACTGTCAAACAAACTAAATTCACTTTCAGAAGATAGTTTTAGGCAAACAACAACAACTGTCAGGCTAAACGTTACAAACATATAACACATTCAGTGATGACGTTTTACTTAAAAAATCACATATAACAAGTATTATACAATAGCTGACAAACTTTCTGCTTTTGTACTCAAAAAGTATAGTACTAGGTTAAACACATGTAGGCTGACTTTTTTTTAAAAAGAATGCAACAATTAAAAAACAATTCTTTAGCATTTAAAAATATACATATCCAAAGAACCTTGTATACATATCAATAAACCACTTGTCTCCGGTGAAAACAAACAGGCATAATACTACATTGCCTCTCTTACCTAAAAGCAGAAAATATATTTTGCACTGTAACTCACAAAATGAGTTGCTAAAGGGCTCCATGAAAGCATCGTGTCCCATACAAATAACACCTTCTTCTCTGGGCTAAGCCAGTGCTTGGTCCAGCAGCTAGTGGCTTATTTGCTAGGGAAATCAGCAGTGAGTTAATAGACCCTATCTTGCCATGTGTGATTTGAATATGCGTATACAAAGGACACAGGGAGTGGGAACACCTGTTAGATTAGTACTCAGCATCTTCATTGCCTGTGACTTTATCATAATCTTTCTCCAGTTTATTCCTAGCAAATGTGGTCTGAAGTGTGATAAACAGGGTACAGGGTTTGAATTGCTCTGCATCAAAAGAAATAAATGTCCATACACCATGTAAAACTTATACAGGTATTGGGGTGGTATACTGTTAAATAGTTATACAGTGAAACACCAGTGATCTGCTAAACAGTTACCTTAACTTCAAATAGGATCCTAATAGGTAGAAATATCATCCTTTTCCAATGGTAGGATCCCTACATGTATTGTATAAAGTGTTAGGCATATTTTTGCCAAAAAAGCAAAGAAAAATTGAGATCAGATATCAGTGTAACAGATATATTGTAGAACATTTTTCACCAGAAGTTGTTTCTCTACAGCAATTTTTCTTTAGATTTTTCTTTTAAATATTTAGAAGTAATGTTTTTGAGGGATAATCTTTTTTACCTCAGAGTGTTTATTTCTGAGTCAGGCATGTGTTTTGCAGGGGTATCCACAAGTGTAGACAAAAACTCCTCAACCTAAGGTAGAAATCTTACCCAGGCTGGCAACTTAGCTGCCAGTCTGTTTATTTTGTGTTAATTGACAGTGCTTTACATTAATACTCATTTACAAGCTGGTTTTTATTTAAGGCTGTCATTCAGCATAGAAGACTAATCATCAGCAAACCAGTCAACCTTTCCATCCCTTCATGTGCAATAATGTCCAATAGCAAATATTTGCACCTAGAGGTGTTTTATCTATTTTATTATGGTTTAATTAAGGGTACCTAGGCAGTCACAAGCACAGCTCACAACTGTTATGTGCCCTGCCTTTTGTGGGAGGAAATGGTTGCCAACCCATATTATTTTTCTCTGCACTGAGTTTGGGGGCAGTCCCAGCCTTGTGCTCAGAAGGCTCATTCCTCAAGGTGCTGGAACTTCTGCATGGAATAAGCATTCTCAACTCTCATTGAAGTTAAAAGGAGTTTAATGCACTCCGAACCTTCAGGACTTGGTCAGCACCTCAGTATCAAGCTCAGGAAAGAAAAGGACTGCTTCATGATAGCAACACCATGGAGGAGACAGGAGCCCTGGAGTCATTATCTTACATGGGTCAACAGGTGAAGGACACATGCTGCGCCCACACAAAGGTTGTAGTAGTTTTTGTAATACTCTCCACTACTGAGGATTATGATTTATAGCAGGGGATCTCAAAAGTGGCCTGTGAACCCCTTTGATGTGGCCTGCTGCCAGGGACTGCCCTTTGAAATGGCCCTTTAGTGACAAGGCTTTGGGACTTCCTAGTGTAAAGGACTCTGCTTATCTGGGTGCTTTCTGGCCTGAAGTAGAACTCCCAGATCATTGCTTTACTTCTTGATTTCTCTATTGCTCTACTATTACTCTACTCCTATCTTCTGTTCAGAAGTTTCCGAACAAATGTCAATTCAATTAGCTGGTCCTATCCGGAGATGCAAATTTGCCTGCTTGGTAGGAAGTATATCTTCTTGCATATATCTTTATCTAAGTCAGAGCTGTCCAACTGGTGGCTGCACAAGTGCATGATACAGAAGTAGGGGTAGAGGGTGTGCACATAGTGAAGGGGTTGTTTGGGGGGAGTGCAGGCATTAGGTGCAGCAGTGATGGAGGGCATGGTGCAGTGGTGGGGGGCACCAACAGTGGGGTCCATGGCTTGCACTGGTGTGGTCTATAGGCATGTGGCCCCTGGCCTCTTAGCAACTGGACAGCCCTGGCCTAAGTAAAGTAGCACTTGATAAAATATATTGGGATCTACTCAGCGCTTGAGGAGACAATACACTTTTTCACAAATGAGTGGAGGACCAGGAACACACATAACTTAGCACATGAGACAGGAGGGACAAGGGAAACAATAATTCTAACAGGAAACTGCTGTCTCTCCATCTCTCTGTTCTGTACTATGACAATTTCCATCTGCCCCTTTTCATGGCAGTATCTAATCAGCTTCTCTAGTGCACTCAGTGTTGGGGGTGCTCTCTGCTCTCAGTGATCCATTCTCTTGCCTCTTCACAGTAAGAATTGTGTGTACAAGGTAGCATTTGTATTGGCAGGGTTTGATATTCATTTGTTTGGATTGCCTGAGATGCTGCTTGCTGCTTGTTCAAGGTGGTAGTTAAAATAGATAGTATATGATCAAATCTGGCAGCTACTTGTAAATTAATATAGCCCAGAGATTAAAAAATCTAATGACCCATGAAAATCTAAACTGCTAGGTAGTTATACAGGAGCAGAGTTTGAACAAAACTCAGAACTTGGCTGTGGGGACTGAGAATAGATTTTTTGAAGAATTTAGGTGCCTAAAGATTCATGTAAGTACCCAGTAGGAATTCATATGGAATTCAATAGAGTAGGCCATTCTGAAAATCCCACTAAGCACCTACCTAAATGTCTTGTAAATCTGGGACTACACCCATATGAGAATTAGGCCCAGGGTAGTAGCCATTACCATTATTAAGGTTTGTGAGCACTATTGTACGTTAGTGCTCGACAAGCTTGTCAGAACTAAATGGTTAAAAAGTGCCTTGGCACAGCTGCGGTTAAGCACAGTGCGAGTACCCGGTGCAGGGATTTTCCCTTGCGGCGGGAAAGAGCCCTTGGTGCAAAATCAGCTCCTGCCAAAAGCTTGCAGCTGCACCGTTGAGTGCATGCTTTCAATTGGCCTGATGTAAATTATGTACATGTGGTGGCTGGCAATTGGTTCGCTGGCTGTACAAAAGCCTTAGGAGGTTTCCACTCAAGTTGGAGCAGAGCTTCATGTGTTCGTTAGGAGAAATCCTTACATGCATCTCGGAGCCACGTTGGAGGCCTGATCAACCACCAACAACTCCCCGTTGACATATTCCTGATGTACCTCATACCCTACTGTGCCACAGAGTTTTCTACTTTCTGTTTTCAACTCTTCACTGCATACTTTGATGTGAGTCCCTGTATTGCAGCTTGTAAGTAAAGTTTTTTCTTTGCAACCACTACGCATGCTGTGTCTAATTCCACTCCATTGGCGGCCCCATTCTGGCCCATTTCTCGGCCCCCACAAAGCTTACTCATTATTTTGAAAGGTATCACTTGTATCATTGCTCTTTACTGACTACAACTTAATGTTCCACTGATACAAGGGTTGTTAAAATACATTTGAGAGATCCAAGAAAGAGGACCATAACCTCCTTCTCTCTGACCCGCATACGGAGGAAGGCAATAAAATTCCACAGTCCATACCGGTCTCACTGTAGGGTGAAATTCCTTCCTGATTTCCAATGTAATTGGTCTGACCCTGAGTAGGGAGGCAAGACCCTCTAACCAGGAACTGTAAAAAGTCAAGCCCTGGCTGTGGCTGATCCAGTTCCAGGTCCCAGCTGCAGGTAATCAGGGTGCTGGCTCTGTCATCCCCAGAGCCCTCAGGAGGACAGCCTGCCCACACAAACCTTCATAAACTCAAGCCAGATAGCAGAGCTCCATCTGAACAGCAGACAATCTGGTTGTGTCTCTTGACTTGCCTGGACCCCTGCTTACTTGTTTGTTAGCTGATCCCATCAGAACATTATCTAGCCTAAAGCTTGCTTTGATCCTTGCTTCCTTGCTTCCTGCTTGCATCTGTGCCTTTCTTAGACCTGTGCCTTGCCTATGCTTAGTTTGTACCTGCACCCTGCCTAGCCTGAACCCATACTTCACTCTTGCTTGGATCTCTGCCCAGCTCTTGTTTGTCTCTGCTCCTGTCCTAAAAGGAGCCTCCAGGTTTTAAATCCAGCAGGAGCATTTTAACTGGAGATTTTGACACTCTAGTCAAAATCCTCAGCTTTGAGACACTCTAATCAAAATCCCCAGCTTTGTCTGCAGCCAACACCTAATGTTCTAAGGAAGGTGAAAAATACTCCTGACACCTGTAGCAACAGGAGGGAAAACATTCCTTCCAAGTCCCATATGGCACTCAGAAAATATCAGAGGCATGGGGGGAAAACACCCTTTGCTCTACTCTGCAACCTGGTTACAGCAAACAAATCATGGAGTTCTAGTTTAGTCTTCAGCTGCTGAGTATGGTCCTCTCTCATACCTACCTGCCGTGGGCTGAAGAGCTCGTCTCATGATCTCCCAGTGATCCATGTGTAGGAGGCTTCGGGGCTTCCAGCTCTTTACAGCATACTCCAGGTATACCCACTCCTAGTTCATGCCTAACCAGTGTCTATTCAAATTCTTCTTAATAATCTCAAATGAAGGAGATTCTAGAACTTCACTAGGCCACAAGAAGCATCTGTGTTTGGCTGCAGGCTGGAATGACCCACCACAGGTTGGAGGTGAATTAATTTCATAGATTTCATAGATATTAGGGCTGGAAGGGTCCTTGGAAAATCATTGAGTCCAGCTCCCCACGCAAGGGGCAGAAAGTCAGCTGCGGTGATAGGATCCCTGCAACATAAACATCCAGATTCTCCTGAAGGCGTTCAAAGTAGGTGTTTGAACCACCTCTGGAAGCAGGCCATTCCAGACCATGGGGGCTTGGACACTAAAGAAGCTCTTCCTTATGTCCAGCCTGAAATGGTCTTGCAGGAGTTTATAACCATTTGACTTTATAAACCCTTGGGGCACTCTGGTGAACAAATGTTCTCCCAGGTCCTGGTGAACACCCCTTATAAACTTATAGGTGGCCATCAGGTTGCCCCTAAACCTGCACTTTTCCAGGCTGAAAAGTCCCATGGCTCTCAGTCTCTCATCATAAGGTCTGTTTTCCTGACCTCTGATCATGCGTGTGGCTCTCCTCTGGACTCTCTCAAGCTTCTCCATGTCCTTTTTTGAATTGTGGAGCCCAAAACTGGATGCAGTACTCCAGTTGCGGCCTCACCAGGGCCGAGTACAATGGGAGAATGACATTCTGGGATTTGCTTGAGAAACATCTATGGATGCAAGCCAGCATTTTGCTCACTTTACTAGCTGCAGCATCACGTTGCAGGCTCATGTTCATCTTGTGGTCAATCCTGACCCTCAAGTCCCTCTCGTCTGTAGTGATAGTCAGAGCAGCACTGCTGGGCCTATAGACATGCTGCAGCTTTTTCCTCAAGGTGGAGAACCTTGCGATTTTTGGTGTTAAACACCATTAGGTTCTCATCCACCCATTTACTCAGTCTGTCAAGGTCAGCCTGGATCACCCCCCTGTCCTCAGGTGTGGATGCTTTACCCCAAAGTTTGGTATCATTGGCAAACATGGCCAGTCCACTTCTGACTCCAATGTCAACATCATTAACGAAGAGGTCGAACAAAATAGGTCCAAAGACAGACCCTTGAGAGACCCCACTGGTCACAGGTCACCATGACTTCTGTCAACGAACACCCTCTGGGTCTGACCGTGGAGCCAATTTCCCAGCCAGAGGATCATGGTGGACCCAGGGCCGCAGTTGGCCAGTTTTGCCAAAAGGTGATCATGGGATACCAGAGTGAAGGCTTTTTTAAAGTCAAGATATATGACATCAATCTCTTCCCCCTTGTCCAGGTGACAGGTCACCTGGTCATAAAAGGAATTGAGATTGGTCAAGCATGACCTACCCACAACAAACCATGCTGGCTGTCCTGCAGGGTGTTGCCATTGGGCAATCCATTAAGAATGGCCTCCTTGATGATTTTTTCTAAGACCTTTCTAAGACCTGACCTCTAAGGGTAGAGGTCAGGCTGATGGGTCTATAGCTTGCCAGATCCACTTTCCTCCCTTTTTTGAAGATAGGCACCACATTGGCCTTCTTTCAATCATTGGGCACTTCACCAGAGCACCAGGAGCTCTCGAAGATTCATGCCAGGGGCTGAGCTATGTTCTTAGCCAGCTCCTTGAGTACTCTCGTGTGTAAATTGTCAGGGCTAGCTGACTTGAAGGTGTCCAACCTCTCAAGCTGTTCCTTTACAAGGTCAGCATTGATGGAGGGCAAGAAACCATTCTCACTTAGGCATTCAGCATAAGGATACTAGAACCCAGTTGCTGCCAGTTGTCTCTGTGGTGGCACAGTGATAGGGTCCACAGCTAGCATTCATCCCTGTGGTGTCATGAAGAAAGCACCCACAGCTGAAGCCCCAACTGAAGCTTCACATATGGGGGGATGGATCCAGCTCATGGACCATAGGTTGCTCATCTTGCCCCAGACCTCCCTTTCAGTACCTCTCTGTTCAAAGTGAAGATGTTTTCCCAGTATTCACTCTAAAAGTATCTTGCTGTACTATCAAGCCATTTCTATGCACCCTGCTCTTTGCAGTGATGAAGAAAAGGTATTCCCCTCTTTTTTATGGTAGCCCTTCTGATATTTGAAGGCTGCTATCATATCTCCTCTTCAGCACCTTTTCTGAAACCTGAAAATGCCTATTACTTTCAACCTCTCCTCATATGAGTTTCCTGCCAAACCCTTAAACCCTTATTTTTGTCACACTCTAACTTCTCTATAGCCTTTTTAAAAAAAGGGAGCCAATATTGTAGATGAGGCCAAGCCAGTACCGAATAAGCACTATCCCAGCCCATGTTGTACACCTAATGTTTCTATCGATACAGCCTAAAACTGTATTTTCCTTTTGTCACACTGAATGAGTTGTGAACCACCAAGACTCCCAAATCCTTCTCCATAGTGCTGCCATTCAGCCAATTGTCACCCTTTTTGCATTTGTGTTTTGGATTATTCTTTGTCAGGTGTAACATTTTGCATTTGTCAGCATTGGACTTCATCCTGTTGGCTCCAGCCCAGCTGTTCAATCTATCAAGATTCTTCTGAATTATGTTCCTGTCCTCTGGTGTGTTTGCAGTCTTTCTGTGTTTCATGTTGTTGTAAGTTTGCTTGGAAGCTTTCTATTCCATCATCCCAGTCATAAGTAAACACATTGAACAGTGCCAGACAAACATTTTCTTTTTTTTTTATATTTTCTTGTTTTATTTTTTAACAAAATAGCATTTTCAACTAAGTTTTGAGAGAGACTTTTTTGTTATTTTATGGTGTACCTATGTGTCCTTATCCCTGTCTATTTTATGCATTTTTTGAGGGTAGAAAAGCATGATCAGAGGGCAGGAAAACAGGCCTTATGGTGAGAGGCTGAGAGCTATGGGACTCTTCAGCCTGGAATATTGCAGAATCGGGGGGACCTAGTGGCTGCCTATAAGTATATAAGGGGTATACATCAGGATCTGGGGGAATGCCTACTCACCAGAGCACCCCAAGGGATGACAAAGTCAAATGGTCACAAACTCCTCCAAGACCGTTTCAGGCTGGACATAAGGAAGAACTTCCTTACTGTCTGAGCCCCCAAGGCCTGGGACAGACTGCTGCCAGAGGCGGTGCAAACACCTACTATGGACTCCTTTACAAGACATTTGGATGTTTATCTTGCTGGGATCCTTTGACCCCAGCTGACTTCCTGACCCTGCAGCTGGGGGTTGGACTCAATGAGCTTTTGAGGTCCTTTCCAGCCCTAATATGTATGAAGTCTATGAACTTCTTACGGGCCATACTCTGATGCTCTCTAACCCATGTTAAGTAGTACTTTATTCTTTAAATGGTCTAACTGAAACTGACACAACTGTTCAAGGAGTACAATACTTCTTAGTCTAAATAGGGTTTGTAAAACCTGGCTATTTTATTTAAAAAATCCCATCTTAAACATATAGAATATAGCTTTTTTTTGGATATATTGGGGCCTGGGCAAATGTGGCTGGATCGCTTTTCACCTCAGTGCTAACTCTCTTCTCACAACACTGGCTGGGGGTTCAGAAGTACTGTCTGTAGCCAGAGGCCAATTACATGCGCCCACCCTTCCAAGCATCCAACTTTCCCTTTTCCTCTCTTCCTCTGTTTTCTCCAGCTGGTTCTCTTTCATAATCTGAGAGATCTCCTTGTGCAGCATGTCAGTGATGTCTGCATATTCAGAGATGCTTCTCAATCTAAACACCTCCTCCTGAAGCTGTCTTACTTACTACCTAGGGGAATCTACCAGATGGCACCTCTCACATCAGAACTACCTCCTCACATGAGTGTCTTGAGTAAAGACATGGCTTCATTACCCACAAACACAGATCAGGACCTGGGAGAAAGCCTTGGAGGTCAGATGCCCCACTTAGACAGACCTTGCATGGACACAGGTACAGACAGGGCTAGCAGTGACAGCGATTGGGACGTTACAATGTCCTCCACCATGGCAATGCTATTTATTTTGGTTCTTTGTAGAGGAATGGAAATTCCATCTCCATCCCTATAACAGGGATCTCTAACTGTTACTGAGGAGAGACCATGAGTACAAGCTACAGAGCTCCAAGTTTCAAAGGTACTAATTGTATAAAGAAGAAACCCCTGTACCTTGATGAGAAAGGAGCTTGAAAAGGAAAAGAAAGAGGTACCTTTAAGGCCAAAAACGCAGAGGCTGGAAGAGCAATCCTTGGAGCCATATAAATTTAACTCTGAGAGAAAGGCAGCCTGATCCAGACCACGTGATGGCAGAGAGAGACTGAATTAGAGGTGAGGAACCCTGGAAAGATAGATCTGATTGGGCAAGATTAGACAGCCCTGTGATAAGCGGGATGAAGAAAGATACCCAGAGTGTCATTCCGATGATCTGAGGTCTACCTCCCAAACTGTTAACATGATCAAAGGCATGACATGTAAGGTAGGGAGGTCTCTGTAACATTGAGGTGTGAAGCAGGCTATGGTGGGCTGCTAGGTAGCAACAGACTGCCTGCTGAACACCAAGGCTAGGGACAGAACTTACACATAAACCAGTATAAGTGATAGGAAACTGGTGCAAATCTGTAACACAACTGAAGTTCATTGCAGATAAACCCCTTTCAAAATGGCTAAAACCAGTTTAAAATAAACCTGGATGGATGTAGTATCAGACATAACTGATTTAGGTAGGTTAAATCGATTTGTTGAACTTCTGGCCTAGATCCCTTCCAAATTAAAGTTATCTAACGGTCCCCCAGTATCCCAGGATGCCATTCACCTCCCCTACAACTGCCCCCCAGACCTTGATGGTGGTGATGGGGACTAGGCATGGTCTAGACTGTTTGCTCCAGCTGAGCAGAGATGTGTGCTCTAGTGCCCCTAGGCTTCTGGACTGAGCCACTGCAGGCATATGTTTCTGGAATCAAAAGTGAATGTTCTCTTGCTTATTGGTTCAATCAACACAGCTTAAAATAACTTGCAAAGATTGAATTGTTTCAGCCTTGGGGTTTTGGACTGTCTGTATTTACCCCAGGCCTGCTACAGTCCCTTATACTGCTGATTCTCATCATGCTTACATTACAGAAGGGCATAGAAATGCAGAGGGATACCTGAGGAAACAGAAGCCAGAGATTGGATAATTCCTTCCTGCTGCAACCTCCTGCTTTAGTGGAACAGAAGCTGCCTTCTCCTGCCCTCTCTGTCTACCCCTGACGTGTAGAGGAGGCACTTTGTTACAAGTGATAGAACAAGTCCCTGCACCTTCTCAGCTCAACTCCTTTTGAAGTCAAGAACAAACAGGAAAGTGTCTAGACTTCTGACTTATAGCTCAGCAGCTGGGTAATGTCAAGGCACTTAGTGCTCTGGGGATTTGTGTGTCCCATGAGGATGCCTAAACACCCAATAGAAAAAATAGCTTTGCTTCCTACATTTGGGACCAGAGCTCCCGAGAGCCTCAGGATGGGTTTTGGGCAAGAGGATGCTCTGGAAGTTTAGACGTAGTAATCCAGCTTGCCAGGAAGGAAAGATGCACTTTAAAAAGAGGCTTTAAAATATATTATTCAGAAACAGAAACAGGATGGGATTTAACGTGGACAAGTGTAGGGTGATGCATCTGGGGAGAGGCAACCCGCAGCATACATACTGGCTGGGAAGCTCCCCTCTCACTAGCATGGTGGAGGAACGGGATCTTGGCGTCATTGTTGATGCCAAGATGAACATGAGCCGCCAATGTCAG
>JAGPOW010000261.1:221447169-221471558 GCA_030014935.1 Caiman crocodilus | reverse complement strand
TGGCTGGGGTCCTGTGACCCTGGCACTTGTTTCCTGCCAATTGGCGGGGGGTCAGACTAGATGGCCTGCTCTAGGCCCCTTCTGACCCTAGGTACTATGGTACTATGATATCATTCAGTGCACTGAGTGCTCTGATGGAAATTATGGATGAGAAACTAAACAAGAACTGCATACCAGAATGAATGCACACGGAAAATCTATCAAAGACAAAAATACCCAGTAACTTGTGGGTACACACTTCTCATAAGACAACTACTCTCTCTCCAGTCTCTCAGTTCTAATCCTCAAAGGAAACTCACCTTTTGTAGACTAGCTTACAAACTTCACTTCATAAATCTATTGGACACAAAAAAATAATGGCCTAAATACAGACATTGGATTTGTGGTACATTATAACTTGACTACTGTTTGATAACCCCAGGTAAGCCCTCTACATTTTACCAGATACATTTTATACTGGTGAATATTCTCCTTTTCCTGCCCACCCCCACCTGTCTCATATGTATTAACTCCCACCCCCTCTGATCTTCCCTGCCACACATTTGCATTTTCACAGACCTGCATTTTGCGTATTGGCTTAAGCTTCGGTTCCATCCAGCAGACCACACAAACATCAGCAGACCCAATACCTGTTGACACAAACACCCTATGCCTGCAGAAGGGCGTTTGTGCCCAAAAGCTTGTAAAAAACAAGTTTTCCAACTATTTAGTTGGTCTAATAATAGATATCACATTCTTACCCAAAGAAACTTGTCTTTAAAATTCAATGCACTTTTCTGCTTCTGGTGATCTCTTGCCACATCTGCTTGCTATTTGAGAAGTGCTCAGTGTTTGATCTCATGATTTGAGTGAAAGCCTGGGAGCCAGGAGTAAAAGGCAGCATGGTAGTACACTGCAGGAAGATTTTTTCCACAGTCCCTAAGACTGCTTTTTTTTATCTGTGACACCTGAATTTTTTGGAGGGGGACTGAAATGAAAATGAACCATTCACAAGGTCCCTGGTAAATCACAGAACCCTGCCTCTCTCCCAAGGGTGGATGGGGCACAAATGGTACTGGGATCTTCCCCACCCCAACCTTCCATATAGGAAGAGGCAGGTCAGAGGTCTTCCATGACAAACTGGTGTGGCAGGAACTCTGTCAGCAGGTGTCATGTATATGTGGGATGCTGTCTCCTTCCAAGGAGGAAGAGAAACCCCATGAGTTTCAAAATAGTCCCAGTAAGTTTGTAAGGGGGATTCTCTGATATGGATGCCTGTAGGAGCAGGACACTGCACTCAGTGGCTCAGAAAACCTTTTTCTGTTCTAGGTTTCCATGTAAGGGAGCTAAGCAGAACTGAGCCATGCTGTGTGACTATGTTCCAGCTTCATCTGCATCACTTGGGGTTACTGAAAAACTGCAAAGGACTTCCCTAGGAGGATCCCCCAACTGCACTTTCCAGAAAGTCTTTAATACCTCCCAATACCATCCTTGCTATGTTGGGAGCATCATTCTTCACAAGGTAAAGAATGGCAAAATGAGTTTGCTGAAGCTGGCATTATTTGGGGTTCTAATTCTGCCTCAGAACAAAATCAGATCTTTCACTACCTGCAATAACTGGTCTCTGCCCAGCTGTGCTTCAAGTTCTAGAGACTGAATCTGATAGACAATAGACCTAGAACTCTATGGAGCTCTATGACCCCAGATGCAGCCTAGCTTAGTATCCTGAGTGCCTCTCCTTGCCTCAGAAATGAAGGATGAATGGGATGGGGGATGATTGCCCATTTCCTGCCATGCCATTTTCTACTTTTTTTTTCCTCCTGAAAATTATTCTTTTTGTAACAAAAATCTTCCAGCTTGGACAAGAACAATGGGAAGTTAGTGCATATCCCACCTCTTGTATGGCCTATTATGAAGATTATTTGAATTGAGAGTGAAGAATTCATCTTAGTCACATGGCGCATGGTCATGTCCCAGAAGACAGTTCCCATATGCTTCTACAGGTACTTGAGGACTTGGGCCAGGGCCTTCATGCTCTTATGCATGAGGTGAGAATTGGAAGTGACATACAATGCTCTGAATGGAAAAAGCAGCTTCTGTTGCTTTTTCAGCTGTATGAACAGATGTTATAAAGGGCCTCTCACATTTGTGCTTTAATGTTCATAGAGTATTCATGATTTCATCTGACCCAGCACTCCTGGATACTCTCCCAGGAGAAGCAGAATGTCTATACATGTCCCAAGTCTTTCAGCCTAAACATGGATGTCAATAGAAGCAGAATATGCGCTGTGTAGAAATGCGCCAACATTAACAAAAACATAAATATTTAAAAGTCTGGAAATCATTTACTGTATTTATAGAAGAAACTCAGTTAAAAAGACCAGACTCAACTTTTGGTTTTCATACGTACTGAATTATTTTATTGACTAGATTACATTTGCTTTGAATAGTAATTCAATACAATGCAAACACCTATATTTAGTGCACTCTTTATATAATTAATATTAGGTTGATACATTTCTGCACTGTACAGGCTTCCTACCATTGATGAGTAAATAAAGTACCATTGATGAGTAGGGTACCATACTCAGGTACCCTACCTGAGCATGGTGGTACACCCCGTGAGAACAGGCGCCAGCAACACTGCCAGTGGCATCTCTGGGTGGTCAATAGTTGCTGGTAGTGTCTGTGGGTGACCACTGACCCCTGGTCAGCACTCGCTGCCGCCCCCTGCTGCCAACACTGGCAGTGTCTGTGGGAACTAACCGCTTGCCACTGCCATGCTCCTGCAGCTGTTGCTGTGCTCCTGCCGCTGCCAGCACTACCATGCTCTTCCAGCTGCTGGGGGCACACATCATTCATGCTCCTTACAGAAATCAAAAGGGCAAACAAAAAGTGAGTGCATTTTTTTGGTGTAGGTTTCCAATCTGTATGGATTGCCTTATATTGTGCATAATGCAAAATATCAAGACTTAATGTCCTTATTAAGTTTTGTTGATAAAATAAAGAAAACTTTATTGAAAACCATTAGCAATGAGTTTCTGAATGTTTTACCCAGTTTTGGTGATTTCTAGTGATCTTCCCAATACATTAATAACTCAGTGTTGTTGCCCCCCTGCTTTACCTGTGGCATGTTATAGAGTGTTAAGTTTTATGGTTGTATGTCAGGTTTTTATACTAATATGTTAGACAAGGATTTGTTTAGGATGTGTAGGATATGGATGATCCTGCCACCAGCAGGGCGTTGGACTAGATATCCAGAAGTCTTATTTTTCTATAATTCTTCTAGGCTTATTTCTATAATTCTACATTTAAAATAATCTGAGGAATTGTTGTATTTCCTCCACTTTTCTTAAGGAAGCAGAGGGGAGACAAAATAATTAGAATCTGGCCAGAGGATACTTAAAAGAGAGTCCTTGTTAAAATCTACACTATTCTCAGTAGATCCTTGTAGCACATCCACTAAAGCTGAACACAGTTCTTAAGTATCTAGGGCCAACATGGGGTCTGGATATCTGGACCAAGAAAAAACAGGTTTCCTCAGTTGATCTGTACCTGTAGACACCATGGATTCCAAATTAGAAAACCAACTGGGAATTGGCGTTACTTTAAGTCGTAACTTATTGTATTATTCTGAAAGAAATAGTTAATCTGAAGTCAGGCAGAAGGCAGGGTACAGATGCATCTAATAGGCTAACTACTGTATTTACTCAATTCCAAGGTGAGGTTCTCTCCCCCATTTAACATAGGGAGGAAAGCCCCTCATTTTGGTGGGTATGAGGCAGCATGGTGCAGACAGCTGCTCTATCTATGGCTCCAGCTTCAATTGGGGATGCTGCCTGACCCTCACCTTCTTTCCACTCCCTGCCACTCCTTCCCTGTAGCCTCAAGCCTGTGCCACCTCCTGTTTCCTCCCCATGCTGCTTCTACTAACCCCACCCCACCCCTGCTTACCTCTGCTCTGGCACTGGCAAGCTCTGTCCCCACAGCAGCCTGGAGCATGGAGCACAGCCCCAGCTTGGCTCTGTAGCAGCTGTACTAGCTCTGTGCTGCTGCTGTGGGACCATGATCAGTATCCCAAGTATGGAGCTTGCTAGTGCCAGAGCAAAGGTAAGGAGGAGGAGGGGCACAGACCAAGACATAGGTCAAGACAAATTCCTAGACACAGACCAAGACAAATCTCCCAATTGGATTATAGATAGACGCAGGAGGGATACCTGCCCACCAACTGTTAGCGCAGACTTGGAGTGGCTGGATGTGTTCAAATTCGTGGGTCTCGATGAACTTCATCCAAGGGTGCTGAAGGAATTGGCCGGTGTCATGGCAGAGCCATTCCGGCCAGGTCCCAGAGGCCTGGAAAAGGGCCAGTGTGGTCTCTATTTTCAAGAAGGGGAGGAGGGAGGAACCACGAAACTCTAGGCCAGTTCGTCTCAGCTCTATCCTTGGGAAAACTCTGGAAAAAATCATTAAGGATCACATTTATGGGAGCCCACCAAGGGAAATAATGCTGAAAGAAAATCAGCATGGGTTCATTGCATTTAGATCCTGCCTGACTAACCTTATTTCTTTTTATGACCAGGTCACAAAATGTTTAGATGCAGAAGTCGAGGTAGATGTCATCTACCTAAACTTTAAGAAGGCCTTCAAAATAAAATTGCATTCTGTTCTTGTAAATAAACTGACAGGCTGTGATGTAACTGATTACACAGTCAGGTGGGTGGCAAATTGGCTTAGGGGTTGCACCCAGAGAGTTGTGGTTGACAGGTTGATATTGACCTGGAAAGGTGTGGGCATTGGAGTTCCGCAAGGCTCAGTTCTTGGACTGGTGCTATTCAGCGTCTTCATCAGTGACTTGGTCGAGGATGTGGAGAGCACCCTGTCCAAGTTTGCAGATGATACCAAATTATGGGGCAAAGTTAGCACACTAGAGAGTAGGGAATGGATCCAGGCAGATCTGGGCAGGTTGGAAAAATGGGCAGCATGAAATAGGATGCAGTTCAACAAAGACAAGTGCAAAGTGCTGCACCTTTGCAGAACCACCAACACACTTACAGGTTGGGGGATGACCTTCTCAGAAGCACATCAGTGAAAAGGGATCTTAGAGTCCAAGATGAACATGAGCCATCAGTGTGATGAAGTGATCAACAAAGTTAACCTCACTTTATCATGCATTAGCAGATGCATGATGAGCAGGTCCAGGGAGGTGATGTTTCCCCTCTATGTGGCACTGGTCAGGCCACAGTTGGAGTACTGCATCCAGTTTTGGGCATCGCATTTCAAGAGAGATGTGGAGAATCTTGAGGGTTCAGAGGAGGGCCACTTGTATATTCAGAGGCCTGAAGGCAGGGCCCTATGAGGAGAGACTGAGGGACCTAGATCTCTTCAGTCTTCACAAGAGAAGGATGAGAGGTGATCTTGTGGCTGCTGATATATTCATGAGGGGTGGGCAGCAGGGAATAGGAGATACTCTATTTACTAGGGCACCCCCTGGAGTAACTAGGAACAATAGGCACAAATTGACAGACAGCAGATTTGGGTTGGACATTAGGAAGAACTTCTTCACAGTAAAGGTTGTCAGAGTTTGGAATGAGCTTCCAAGGGAGGTGGTGCTCTCCCCTACCTTGGGGGTCTTCAAGAGAAGATAAGAACCTAGCTGGGGTCGTCTGACCCCAGTGCTCTTTCCTGCCCAGGGCAGGGGGTTGGACTTGATGACCTACTGAGGTCCCTTCCAACCCTAATATCTATTAATCTATGAGGGGCAGGTGGGGGTAAAGACTTGGGGGAGAAGATGGGGGTGGAGACGTTAAGGCTACAGGAAACATAAGCAGTGCAGAGGCTGAGAATGAGTGTCAGGCTCTGGCATAGGCAGAGGGAAAAGATATTGTTTGGAGGGGCTGAATGCGCACGCATGCTTGTGCACACGCACACCACCAGGAGGTAAATCTGTGAAAGGAAAGGGGAGGGAGGAGAAGGAAGGGGCGGGATGGAAGGGGAAGATGGAAGCCCCCATAGTGAGGGAGGGAGTGGGGCAGGGCTGGGGTGAACGGGGCTCTAGGCCCAGGGTGGATTGTGGGACTATTAGAGCCCTGGCGGCTCATTCAGGGGCATAGGCTCCCACCACTGCATTCACTCGGGGAGGGCACATACCCCTCGGATTTGATTGCGAGGCTCTCCACTGCCAGTTTCCCCACTATACTCCACCTGCCATATTACTGCCACCCTAATCACCTGTCCCTGCAGTATCTACAGTAGTGGGGCGGGGAGTGGGGGTGAATTTAAGATGATCCTCCAATAATTAGATGCTGTACATAGGAAATGTATATAAATGTATACATTGTTCATGTATGGAATCTAATTATTGGGGAGGTCATCTTAAATTTGGGGTCATCTTGGATTTGTTAAATATAGGCTGATTTCATCAGACTTTGCAAAAGGACATGCACAGAACGGTCCAGCAAATAGAGAGTGATTTGAATACAAATGACAGGGAGGGGAGGGAGAAGCGGAAAAAGGGGCCAGTGCTGAAAGCAGTAAACAAGTAATAAACTCTCAGGGATGGGGAGTAGGGGGTCACAAAAGCTAATCTAGGTAATGGAATAAGAATCCATAGTCCTTGTTTAGACCATACTTAACACAATCCAGTCTGTGGATGATTTTTTTTCTGCAATTTTGCATTTGTTTTGGCTTTTAAAGTTCTGTTATTTCAAAACAGTTACTTCAAGTCCAGTGATGCAATGTCCACTGGTCAGGGACAATCTAGGGGTAGCTATGTCTATATTCTACCATGGTTATTTCCCATGCTTCTGGCCTTTGCTGGCTGCCCCCACTCCCTCCCTTTTTCTGCTATGTGTATCAAGGTGTTTTTAACCTTCCATAGAGGCATTGGGCATTGGCTACAGTGAAGGCTGGGGTCTCTGGCTGGGGTATACTGATGCTTCTGCTGGGACCAAAGCCCAAGGTTCCTGGCTAGAAGATATTACTCCTCTGCTCAGGATCACCATATTTGGGGTCAGAAAGGAATTTTACCCTATGTTCAAGTTGTTATGTACTGTGGGGGTTTTTGCCTTTCTCTGTAGCACAGGGTGTGGTCCTCTACCTGGGATCTCTTGAGAATATATTGACAACATTTCATGGAAACAGGATGTTGGCTGCCTTGGGTCCCCTGCTTTACCTGTGGCAGGTTAGGGTGTTAGGTCTGTGTGAGGGTTCATGGTAATCGTGTGTAGTTTTAGATTATGGTTTGTATAGGATTGTTTGGATCAAGATGATCCTGCCTCAGGCAGGGGGTTGGACTAGATGACCTCTGGAGGTCCCTTTCAACCACACTTCTCTATGAATCTTTGATTAAGCAATGATGTTGTCTATATTGATGAGGGAGCACATCTTGTATCTGCGTTCATTGCAAGGCCAGTGCCTCAATGAGAATAGGAGTTATGTAGTCTGTTGCTTGAGGATTCCATAGAGGTTATAGGATTTGTCTGCAAGCCAGGACATGTCCATCCCCCATAGCTACCTTGATATGATCATCATTTTCCAGGATGGGTTGGAGGTCATTAGTGATGTGTCCAAGGTGTGTAAGCTGGGTCTGTAGGTAACAACCAAAGGGATTCTGTTGTTCTTGTCTTGGGGTTGGTATTTTAGCAGGTCAGAGTGAGGTGTGAGTCTAGCTTTGTTGATTTGACTGGCTGTATTTTTAGGATACAGTATAGTAATTGTGCAAATCTCTGCTGCAGATCTTTAAGGTGTGCCTGTCAGTTGGTGGGATCAGAGGAGATATGGTTGTAGAGCCTGGTTGTAGATCATAGATCTAGTGGTGTGCTTAGGATGAAAGCTGTGGCGTGAAGACAGCTGTGATGGTTGGTGGGTTTCTGATACAACGTAGTGGCAACGTGGCCACTGCAAACCTTCAAAATGGTATCAAGGAAATGAATTTACTGGATGGAATATTTGAGTTAGTTTGGAGCAGTGGAAGTTTTAACGTTCCAATGAAATTCTCTAGAACTTCTTTCCCATGGGGGATGAGAGGACTGCTGTAGAGGAAATGGACTTCAAGCTCTGTCATAAATATACTGACATATTGTGGAGTCATAAATGTGCCATCCCTTGCTTACAGTGCTCCACTGCTGTCTACATTGATACTGTCTTCCCTTAGTCTTGGAACCCACAGACATTTACAGATGTGCTCTGGGAGGAGAGGTCACTTTAATTAACTTGCCATGCTACTTAAAAGCACCCAAATATCCGGCAGGATTTGCTCTAGGCCCCAACTTGGCTAGTTGTGACACTGGTGTTATGTATGGTGAAACAAGGACTACAGATTCTTATCCCATTACCTGGATTAGTTTTTGTGATCTGTTTTGGGATACCTATGGGTTTATTATTTGTTTGCCTCTTCTGGTACTGCCTTTCTTCCCTTCCCTAGCTTTTGTATTCAAGCTGTTCTCTGATAGATTGCTCTGTGTATGTCCTTTCACAGCATCTGATGAAGTAAATTTGGGTTCAAAAAGCTTATGCATCACTTCTGATTACTTAGTCCAATGGTCTCCAACCTTTTTTAAAGTAGGACATCACCTTTGATTTAAAAGCAACCCAAGATCTACTGTGTGCTGCCACCACCTCCCCTCCCCTGCCCAGCAGGTGAGTCTGTGGTAAGGAAAGGGTGGGGTAGATCGAGACAGAGGGAGAAAAAATTATTTGGGGTTGCACCTCCCAAGCAGGTAAGTCCCACCCAGCCAGGGCTCCACTCAACTTATCCCTGCTCCTGCCTCTGTGGCACTGTCCCTCAGCGCAGGGGCCTTGATCTAGCCCCTACCCCTTCTCTCCCCTACAGACTGACCTACTGGGCTGGGGCATGTGCGTGCATGCATGTAGGCACTCAGCCCCCCACAAGATTGACTCCAAGAGGCTCCGAGATCTACCAGTGGATTGAAATCCATTAGTTGGTAATCGGTGACTTAGTCTATAAGGTGGCTATCTATCCTGTCTTCTCTACTGTTCTCATGTCTACCTTTTCTCTCTGCAAGAATCATAAAAATCACACACAATTTGCATATAAGATTGACCTGTAACTGGATTGCTGATAATTGGGTTATAATTGCACACAATGTCAAATTTTGGTTGGCAGTCACAGAAGCGCTGACTAATGTTTCGTTTCCTAAAACTGTTTTTAAAATATAGGGTCAGTTTTGTATGCAGGGTTGACTCATCATTGCACAATACAATATGTGAAATCTTTTCTGTAGTTATTACTGTGCTGCCATGGGTGGGGAGTCAGAGTATGATAGTGTGACTTATGAAGAAATATTTTGTTGAAATAAGATTAAGAGTGTCATAAGATAAATGATAACCTGTATAAATAACAATATTAGACACCATACTTCAAAACACTGCAGGCAGTTTTTTTACATGATGCAAGACAATACAAGTGTCTTTTTGTTGTGGTTGTACACAATTGCATCGTATTGTGATTGAATTTCACAGCACCTGAACTTACTTACCTGCTACATTTGTCTCTGTACATGACTTGTCAGAAAACCCTGATCTAGGCAGAAAATTGCTAGTGGATGTTGTTACTGAATGCTGGCCAGCTATTTAGATTGAACCATGTCATCATACAGCCCCTTCATATGGTTTTAGTCTGAGTCCAGACTTTCGTCTGCACTGAATAATAGAACTGAGATTTTTTTTGTGGAACAATGGCCTAGCACTTTATTGACTAAACCGGTGGATAAAATAGGAAATTAAGAAGAGGCAAATATTTGCCTTATTGCACAGTCACAAACAGCTGGCCAACCCGCACGCGTGTGGGTTTTAGCCAAGCCCAGCTGATAGCACTCTTCTCACTGACTGCTCCTGGGCCAGAAAGTCCTTTGTCCAGAATGCCTGCAGCAGGACTGGGAGAAACCTTCAGCCTCAGGCTGCCCTCCCAGCAGGGCCAACACCAAGGCTGGAGGGGTCAGTCCCAGGGCAAGGAGTGCATGCAGCTCCCTCACCTACTTGGCTATTTTGCTGATACAGGCACCAAGGTGCGAGTTGGGATCCATGGGGTAACAAGGACCCCCTTGGAAGCTACCTCCTATTCCAGGTAACTCATCAAAAACAAGGAAGATGAGGACGAGAGACTGCTCCTCGGGCGGGCACGGGGAGAGGCCGGCTCCTCCACATGCCTGCCAGGGCTGCCAACTGGCCTTAAGTCGATGGCCAGTCCGTAAGAATTCAGGATAACTTACGCCTATCCATGAAATCCCACAGCCGAGCCATCCACACAGCTGGAGCAGCCCGAGCCACTGAAGAAGCTCCAGAGGGGCAAGGCGGCGACCGAAGCGCGGCGTCGCCCCTACTGTCCGAGCGGGCGCTCAGCAGCCTCTTTCCGGCCGCCCCGGGGCAGGGCCTGTGATGCATGGGGGAGGCGCCGACGGGGATTGTAGTTCTCGCGGCTCGAGCGGCCCAGCCACGGGGACCCTCCGCGGACTACAAGTCCCAGCATACAGTGAGCCGACGGTGTCCTGTCACGTGATATGCAATATGGCTTCCCGGTGTCTGATGGACTGAAGCCTGCGGAGGGGCAGGGGTCAGGGAGGCGCGCTGTGTTGTGTCCTCTTCGCCATGCAGAAGATCAAGTCGCTCATGACTCGCCAGGTGGGCGCGGGCGCGGGGGAGCTCGGAAGCGGGTGGGCGTCCCTGCTCCGCACGTGGGAAGGGACCGAGAGCATGCGCTTTCCTTGGGCAGTGTCTCCTGCGAGCCCTGGAAAGGGGCTTGGGGCGTGGGTGAGTGAGGAAGCTGTGCCGCCAGCCCAAGCTTGTAGTTCAGGAAGGTGTAATGTACATTGTGGTCCACACTTTCCAAGGCCTGTATTTTTGCAATAATGACATTATTATAGGAAATTCTGTCATATTTGACATCTCTAAACTTCAAACATCTTTGTGTCTAACTTTACATGCTCACTTTTGAGAGAAAAATTGGCCCAAATATCAATTACAAGTCATAACCTCCAACTGAGGGGTCTAGTTAATTAACTGTTACCCTTGCTTCCACTGGGAAATGGGGAGGATCAAAGAGTGGGAAATGCAGTAATTGAAATAACCAAGCTTTGTTTCTAAGTTTGATATTGAGGCTTGCTGTTTAGATGTCTTAAAGTAGTGATCCATATATGGGAGATAGGGTTTGAAGCATCTGCCAGATAGTTATTGGAATTTAATGTGAAAGGTGAATAACTGGTAATATGCCAATACATTTCTTAAGTGATGGTCCAATAAAAAACAAACTCCTCTCACATGCCAAGCTTCTAGTATTGGGTAGGATGGTGGGACTTCTGCTTGGGTGTTGTTACTGAGCCCTGCATGACAGTTCCTTTGGCTAGCTGGCATCTAATCAATTTGAAGATCCTTTCCTCAATTTGAAGATCTTTCCTTTCCTGGTACAGTTTCTCTTTCTCATCCCATACTGATGGGAGTTAGGGCTGGGAAAGAGAAACCCTTACTATTCACTCTCACCTTCCAGCTTCTGTGACTTTGGGGAGTAGTTCTCTGTTTTGCCATTACTTGTAGCTTCATTTGGGTTGTTCTGTGTCTGCTTTATTGTCTTCATAACTTAGTAGTAGCAGATTGAAATTGACAGACCGCTATTGTCCAGGTTTTAAACAGAAGTGAAAATGAATAGTCATGTAAAGTATTTTAGAAAGAGCAATAGTGATAGGAGAAGAACTGGTGCTGCTTGCTTTTAAATTCCTAGCTTTTATGGCTGAGAAGAGGATTTATATCCTGATGTTAGTTTTTTTCTCAATTTATACTTGCTATTTTTCATTTTACCCCCAAAGTCTGGATTCTTCTCTGCTTGTATGGGGAAATTGGGTCTGGAGATATTCAATCAAGAAGATCTAAATTAAAAATGCTTTCATTTGAAAAGTAACATAAGGCAGGGGTTCCTAACCCCTTGGCCGCAGCCAGTACCTGAGTGTGAAGGGTTGGCTGTTGGTTTGCAGGAGGGTTGGTTGCCAGATCAAAAGTCTGGAAGTGACCAGCACACTGCATGTTGGCAGCCACGCAGGTATAAAAAATATACTTTTTAAGGTATTTAGTATAAAAATGTTTATAGTAAGTATAAAAAAAGGGTGGTTGCCAGCCTGCAGTGTGTTGGTCACTGCTGGTCTGTGGTTTGCTAGTCTGTGGTCATTTCCAGTCCACGGTTTGCTGGTCTGCAGCATAAAAAGGTCGGGAACCCCCTGACGTAAGAGATTCTTTTGTAATGTAAGCAAGAGGATTTCTTAGCATGATTTTTTTTATTGAACCGACTATGTAGTTGGGATAAAGTTAGAGAAGCTTTCCAATGTAAGACGCTTCTCAGAGACCTGAGGAAGAATGTCTTTGATTTAAAAGCTTGTCTAACTATCCCAACTACATAGTTGGTCCAACAGAAGATTTCACTGCAAGCTTTGTATAGTTTCTGGACCATCACATCTTACACTGTGTTGTAATTAAAAGCAAATTGAAAAGATTATGAAGTCATTCTGCACACTTTCAGTTCTCTTCCCCCCCGCTCCCCTGCCACCCACCCACACACACACCCACACACCCACACACACACACACAGGCACACTAAAGCTCCATTCCTGATAAAATGTGTGACTTATTCAACATAGGATTTGAACCATTTGGGAATTATTCAAATTCTTTGTTCTGGGACCTGGAATAATGTAGAGTCTTTGGGATGAATGGCTGATGAAATTCACGCCAGCTAAGAGATATTCTCGATTTTTAGGAGAAAAATGGGGAAACAATAGCACAAGCTAGGTGTTAGTTACCAAGTGCTGCTGGTATCTTGATTCTCTTGATTCACTGGGATATAAATACTTTTGTTTGGTGATTCATAGTTTTAGAATAAAGATGTATTTATTGATCAAAGCACTTAAAATCAGAGATGATCAAGATAAATAGCAAATAAGTAATTTTATGCATGTAGGACCAGAAACATTTTTTAATTATAATGTTATTAGAAAAATGACTTTGAAAGAAAAGAAGTCTTCCTGTATTTACTACCCACCATCTTCAAATGTGACGAATATAGTACTTATAAATGTTTATCTGATAACACCTAGCCTTTATTCAGCATCTTTAATTTGAGGGTCTTCAAAGGTGAGTGTTATCCCCATTTTATAAATGAAGAAGGCATAGCCACCAACAGTCTGTCTTTGAGAAGGACTAAGGATCCTTCTCTAGAACAAGATCGAAACAAGTTGCACGTATGTGTGCCTGAAACTTGTTTGTGGCCTCTGTAGTAGCTATAGTCAGGCCTGAGTTTAAAGAGTTCCCTGCTTTTAGTCTTCACTATGCCTCTTTAGAATTTAGCAGAGGTTATGCTGGCTAAAGCATACAGTGTAGCTTGTTTTCCTTCATTTGTATTGCCTCTGTATTCCTGGAAGTTATAATACCCAGTATTTTCAGAAAGCTAAACTAGCATGATTGAGAAGGCCCTGTATAAACAGCGAAGTGGAGGTACTGTTTTCTACAGCATCACTTTTTAAAATCATAGATACAGTTTTTTGTTGGGTAACTGATGCATCCTATATTAAGTCTCCACATTATTGATATGTCCTCTGTTTCAAAGATTAAAATAGCTTGAAACAACAATTTTTACCTATTTTAGTAAAATTGGGAGCATTTGATTTTTATTTCACTTCTAACAAACATCAAAGAAAAACCGCTCTGGCAGGTAAATAGTTAACTATTCCATTATATACAAATGACAGTTTATTATACAAAGTAGGAATTACTTACTTTGGATTAAAGCTTTTTGATGCCATTAGCTCATGAAGTTAATGGAATAGAATACATTATTTTATTTGGACTTACTAGCCTTTTAAACACTGAATCAAGCTGTGGAAGTAGATGAGCTGGTATAATAAGATGCAAGTATTAATTGTAAGAAAAAGCTAATCCTTTGATGTTAGTAGATTTGACCCAACAGGATGTGGGCTCTGACCCTCCTTCATAGTATTTGTTTGGGAGTAATTCATATGAATACGCCCATTGCAGTGTTTGAAGATTTAAGACCATGTCACTCTAATTTATTAAAACTACTGTATATGTATTTTCAACTCTAGGTAATATCTTAACTAGTTTAATTGTAAAAGAGACAAAATCAGTGTTTGTTATCTTTCTTCTTAAGGGTCTCAGAAGTCCTCAGGAGAATGTTCATGACCTCAGTCCTATTGAGAATTTTCGGATTCCTAGCAAGGTATGTTCCACAAACATTATGGTTCTTCTTTTAGTTTTAACATTTCCACTTTTTTCACATAGCAGGAAACTTTTATACCTTTTTGGACCTGTGCTTATTGACAAAAGTAGCTTTTTTCACAGGTTGGATGAAGAAGTTGTGCAAAAAGACTTCAGTCTTTGGGCAAGGTAGTGCACTGAAGCAAAATTAAGATACCTTTGCCTTCATAAGTCTCATCAGTTTTCAGATTGATTACTGCACTTCCATTTAGGCTGCCTCCTGTTATAAAATGTTTAAAATGCATGCTCTCTGGAATGGAGTGGGCAGTGGAATGCACATCTACTCTCTATATTCAGTCTCTTTGGGTTTGGTGCTATATATATATATATAACATATGTCATGGACAAATGGCTTTCTGGGTTATATCAGAAGGAATAGAGGATTATGATAATCCGATGGAAACAAGTATTCTGTTGTCTGAGAGACTGGGAATTGTCAACACAGACAACTTACTTGAAAATCATGCAGAAAGTTTGAGCTGAATTCTTGACAAGTGTCTAACCAGATTGATGTGTTCATTGGTGTGTTGAGTTTGTTTGAACCAGATGTGACTTGTTTGGTCATTTAGGGTGCTGACGGATGTGGAAGAAAAAACAAGAAACTGTGCTTTATTGGAAGAGGCAGGCCTAGTTTGCCCAAAATTTGTATGGATTGGGCTTTTCAGTGGACCTTTGGCACTTTTATCTAATACCCAATTCAGTCAGCTATTGGATAAAAGTGCCAAAAAAGCCTAAGTGAAGCACCTGATCTATACAGACATTGGGCAAGTTGGGTCTAACTAATGCAGCGCCTCTTCTTGACATGTGCCATGCTGAGTGCTGAATAACAGTACCTGTACACATGTAGTAAAACTACCCCTGCTGCCAAGTGAGTATTTGGATAAAAGTAGGTCTGCAGTAATTGTTTCTTTTGGTTTTTGTTATGTGAGTATAACAACTTGATAGAGTATATATGTGTGTGTGATGTCTTTCAATATTCACAATAGCAAAACAAGCTGATCTTAATAATTTTGTTTTATTTTTTTTATGCATCTGTGGTGAAATGATAAATGTGGCAGTTGTACACAATCATAGCACTGCTGCTGTTCTTAGAACGAAGTCCCATTCAAATTAATGGCAGTTCCAACCTCACATGGATTAAAGGACATCATTAATACTGAAACTTCTTCACAGACTTTTCTTAGAGGTGCTAATTATTAAACTTCTGTTCATGCCCTGAGGTTTTTTTGTTTTGTTTTTTTGTGGAGGGGAGAGGGTGGTGTTATCAGCATAATGCTTTTACTCAAAAAACCTGTATGTTAAAGGCTTATACTGTATGCAAACCCTCCTTTTTTTCTTGTATTATTAAGTCTGTAGTTTTTAAAACTTACTAGTAATTTAAAAGCTGGTGATAAATAGCTCACTATAATCTTTTCTTAATGAAAAACAGTCAGGTGACAAAGATACTGAAGTTAAATGCTGTTTTTTTTTCTTAAGACTTCCTTGACTTGCAGTGGTATATTCAACACAGTGCTGAAATATAGGCTCTAAGCTTGTCCCCACATGTACATGTTTGTTTGGGGTTTATAGTTCATTGCCACAGCAACATCCTGATGTTACAAGCATAAGATTGCTATAATGGTACGATTAAGTAGCTTGGTGAACATAAACTAAATCCTCTTAAAACTATTTTATAATGATATACAACATTTCATGCAAACAAGAAGTCTTTGCCAGAACCGAAAAGAAAAAAAAATTAGGAAAGATAAGGCAGAAAGGTTTTGTGGGTGAATCTGATATCTTTTATTACACCAACTGAAATAGTTGGGGAAAAAATTTTGAAGCAAGCTTTCGCATTAAAAAACCCTTCATTGGGCTGAGGAAGTTTCAGCAGTTGGTGTGTGCTCAGGGAAGAATGATTTTGTAAGATGTTAAATCTTGACTCATTATTATCTTAAAACAGTAGACATAATTTCCCAAAAGAGTTTGCAAAGCTTTAGACCCTACTCAAAACTTGTATGTGGTTGCTTCAAGCCAGCCAATCCAATAAAATCCTTTCTTGAAAATGAGTATGTTAACAGTTTTTTGCATTGGAATATGTTGATGTTCAGGGTAATTCCTCTGAATTGGATTAGAACAGATACTGGAACTGCTTCCAGTTTCCAAAGTTGAACTAATGACTTTGGAAGATACCCTAAATAAGGGGAAATATTTGAAAAATAGATCTGAGTAAGTATGGAAATTTAACCAGTAGGAAAACTTAGGCTATCTTTCAAAGCACAGAAAGTAAAATAAAAAAAGTTGTCACCTCTTGTAGAAAGGAAGCTAGGCAGTTATTTGTTGCCATAGTATCTTGGTTATATAGGATGTGTTTTTTATAACTACTGATCTAGTCAATTTCAGTCTCGTTATTCACAGTTTCTTTTGGAGATGGTAGAAGATAAATAACCCCAAATCTACAACATATCAGCAGACTTCTCAGAGACTGAATAGCTTTAAATAGAAGCTTTTTTGGTGCATTTTCAAAAGATCTGGATTTGGGGGATGCTTTTTATATTAATTATTGAATTCCCTTGCTTGCAGTGGCCTGGACTTTCTAGTACTTCTTTCAATAAGCAATATGCTATCTGAAAATATATAATGATACACAGGTAATATCTGTTGTGTGGTTCATTCTTTGGAATTCTTTCCTGTGGAGAGGGCTGTGTGGTGTCTAATTTTTTTTGGTAGGGTTATTGCTTGTTTTTGTATATTCTCTGTGATACTACCATATTGGAGAAATCCAATTGGAAGAAATGCTCCTCACCTGGAATAGAAGGTGGCAAAGTTAGTTCTTAGTTTCTGTGGGAACTCATTTTGTAACCTGAAACCAGACCTGAGCAAGATCTGCCTCTGCAGTGATTATCATATACCTCATGCACCTGAGGATTTGGACCATGGTTCTTATCCTGGCACTTTACATGATCGTTGGTAACAGAAACTATGATAAAAGAAAACTCTAATGTGGGAGACTGAATGTATATTCCATCTGTTATTGTTGCCTGGAAATTTCTCTCTGCTAAAAACATATATATACAGGCTGAATTCTGTTGAGTGCTTAGTATATTTTCTGTTGTACTCAGAATTTGGCCCTAACTGTTCTATAATAGGACAATGAGCTATTACTGGTTTTGAACCCAAACTTAAGCAAAAACCTTTTATGACTTCAAAACCTTTTTATTCTTTAAAAGGACAGGGTGAGAAGCTTGGTTAGGGACTTCTAGAGATATCTTTGAATAGTTTTCTGTTAGAGTGCAGGGCAGCCTTCTGAACTCTTAAACAGGCAGTCTCCAAATACTTCAGTATCATCTTTTTAAGGGGATCTTGTATACTTTAGGCCAGGGGTTTACACTTGTTCGAAAAGGTTGAATCCCGTCTCTCAAATTTTCAGCTTGTGTACCCCTTTATATTTTTTTTTCTTATTTTTAAGGTGGGGCAGATTGAGGCCCCTTTGGTGAGGGATGGAGTGGGGCTGGGATTGGGGCAGGCGCTGCACAGCTGGGGCAGAGTGCAGGACAGGACAGAACTGTGAGCAGCTCATCTGAGGGGTGTATAGGGAGCTGGGGGCAGCTCCAGCTGCTGCATACATCCCAGGAAGGCGTGGTGGGGCATGTGCCTCCAGATGTGCAGGTAGGGCAGGGCGGGCTGGCCCAGCAGTGGAGGAGGGAGTGAGGCTGGGACAGGGGCTTCCCAGCTGGGGCAGGGCAGGCTGCTGTTGTGGGCTGGAGCTGTGCTGGACTGTTCTTAGGTGGGGGCTGGGCTGGACTGGACTGCATCTGGGGTGGGTGGTGGTGGTACTGGGAGTGGGTGTTCAGGAGGCTATAGCAATTCTGGAGTGGCTGCACCCCCCCCATACCCTGTCTCCTAGTACTATTGCTGCTATGCCCACCACAAACACAGTCTGGACCAGCTGCCACCAGGTAGAGCCTGGTGCAGCCCTGGTCCCAGCTCACAGCAGCAGCCCACCCTGCCCCAAGCGCAGATCTGGGGGCACATGCCTCTTATGCCTTCCAAGGATGCGTGCAGCCAAGGGAGCTGGCTGCCCCCCTCCTCCCCTCTGTGCCCCTGGATGAGCTACTCATGGCTCTGTTCCCCACTCTGCCCGGTCTAGCCCCTGCTGGGAAGAGCCCAACACAGCCCTGGCCTCAGCCTACAGCAGTAGCCCACCCTGCCCTGCACGCAGATCTAGGGGCACATGCCTCCCATGCTTCCTGGGGTGTGTGCAGTGGTGGGAGCTGCCCCACTCTCACTCCTTCCCCCACTGCTGGGGCTTTGATCTGCTGCTCCAGTCCTTCTCCCTCACAGGATACTTACCAGCTGGACCTGGCTGCTCTCCTGGCCTCGTGTGTGCTGTTCTGCGGCTGCATGCACACACACAGTATTTGTTGGCTACATTAGTTCTGTGTATTCCCTGCAACCTTTTTAAGTACCCCAGGGGTACCTGTAACCCTGGTTGACAACCACTGGTATATAGGATATGGGCTATCCTGTTGAAGAAACACCTAAGATGTATTAATCCCTGAGTAGTCAAAAAATACCGTTGCTATAAAAAAAAAAAAATGGCACCAGAAACTGGAGCCTGACTGGCCAGAGCTACGCTGGCTGCTGGCCAGGCTCCAAGCAGCTGGCTCGGCGTCTCTGTTGTTCCAGGAGGCCCCAACAACCTCAGGTAAGGCTGCCTCCTCTACCCCACCCAGGTCACTTTTCTGCATGCCACAGTGCATGTGTAGGGGTGTGCCTGGGGTCAAATAGCAGCTGCACAAATATGTGCAGCTGCTATTTATCCCATGGGAAACATGCCCTACATGTGCACGCTCATTGGGAGGTGCCCTGAGAGTCCTTCTGAGGCACGTTAATACCTAGTTACTTTCTTAACTCTCAGTGCAATGTCTGAACAAAATTGAAATGTCATAATAGTTCTTCCCAGATAGTGACTTTTTGAACTATATAATTTATAAAGTTAGTTATACTATAAAAAGTTATGTAGATATAAATTCAGAATACATCTGATAAAATGCAATATTAACATGAGTACCCAGAGCCTTGAGCACTGAATCATCCCCACTGTTACTAATATGTACAACAAAGCATTGATCACTGTTAGCAAACTTGTCTGTCTATGGAGGCAGATAGATAAGGGAGACAAAGAGAAAGAGCAGTGATCTGCTGTCACTGGGCTCTGCTCTTTCCTCTCAGAACTATTTTTCACGTCTGCAGTCAAACATATGAATTGTGTATTGGCCTCCTCAGTCATCTGTGGGTTCACTGATGACTTCCCTGTTTACTGGAAGACTCCTATTCTCTCACTGAGAGACTGCTGTTACTGCTGCTGAGCTCTTGAATGCTAAGGCTAAGTGCAGATATTTTGGGAAGTAAGGGAGATGTTAGACTGAGTTAAAATGGCCACCCAATCTAAAGTTTGCCCTGGTGCACCCCTTATGCTTATATCTGGTCTCAGTGATTGGAAATCAGTCTAAACCCAGTATAGAAGTTCTCTGCACACAGATCAATCTGAAAATGGTGGAAACTGGTCTAAGATAGACCTAGATCGGTGAGCACTGTAACTTAATTGATCTAGGTTAGACTGGTGCATGGAATTTCTGCACAGTTACCTACACAGCCTCTGGGCTGCAAAAGTCCAGCTGCTGGCCCCAGCCTCGGGACTGCACCTTTCCTTCCAAAGTCCTTGGCACTGGGCTATTTTTAGCTCCCCCAGCCCCTCGCTGCACCCCCCCGCCCCCATTTCACGAGCCACTCTAGGTGCCAGTTAGTGGGGGGAGGGAATGGAGTGATGAAGGCTTAGGTTTGCTGGAGGTGTCAGGGGGATGATAATTTCCCTTGGTCCTGTCCCCTTCCTCCAAGCCCCCTGGGGACCTTGTGAGCCCCCCATATCCTGTGAAACCCTCCTGGACCCCAGCAATCCCCTCTGGATCCTGCCTCCCCCCATCCCTCCTGCAGATGCTGCCTGCCTTACCCTGATCTCTCCTGCAGAGCCTACCTGTCCTCACATCCCCTTAACCCCCCGTAGATAGCCTGCCCCATCCCAACCTACCTTAGATTGGGTGGCCATTTTTAATGCACTCAAACCTCTCTGAACGTCTGCACTTAGGTTAAAAGTCACGCAGTGGGGCTGGCGTGGCTCTGCAGCTGGCTTGCTTTTCTAGGCAGCCCAGGTGGCGGTGGCTGCTTCTGGCTGCCGCTGCTGCTGGTCCCAACCCCATGGTACTGGTGAGGATCTGCACACGGAGCCCAGCCCTGGCCAACTCTGTGCCTTCTCAGGACTCAGCTCAGCAGAGCAGACTAGCTCTGGACCAGCAGGAACCTGTGCACACAGGCCTGACCCCAGCTCTGGGCTCACCCGCTTGTGCTGAGCAACGGCAGCCGTGGTGGTGACTGGGCTGAAGCTGCTGCTTGACATGGGGGAAAAGTGATCCCTCCCCTTCACCGCTGTCTGGCTCTTCTTGTTGCAGCAAGAAGGGCCTGACAGCAGTGGGGGGAGGGCTACTTTTCTCCAGTGCCGAGAAGCAGCTTTTCCCCAGCTGCTGCTGCTGCTCACCTTGGGTAGCCGGTCCAGAGCAGGCATGGGGCAGGCCACGGGTTGAGGCTGTGCACATGGGTTCTGAAGCGGGTACAGGGCGGACCCGGGGTTGGGGCTGGCCTGGGGCTGTGTGCTGTTGGCAGTGGTGGGAAGCTCTGGGCTGTTGTGGGTGGTGGGGGTGCTGATCAGCCTGTAACAGCTCCCTATACCTGCCTCTGGCCTACAGGCCCAAGTAATTGCCCGTCCATGGTGTATATTATAAATGATACCCACTGATGGCCAGGGTTTATCAGGATACATTTTGATCGTCTTTTAAAAATGTTTCTTAGCCGCTGTAATTTTGGGTACATTCTTTAATCTAGTGGTTCCCAACCAGGGTGTCATGCAATATTTGCACTGTTAGGTGTACAAACATGTATGCACAGTTCACAAGATTAGCTTAGATTTCATATAGACATCCATCATAGCGTCAGATATCTTCTAAACTGCTGTGCTCTGAGGGTTTTTTGCAAAAGAAGAATTCCTCTATTTTTCTGTAGTTAAAAGATGAGTGAAAACTAAGAGCTGGCATTTTTCCAAAGGGTGTCTTGAGGTGAGAATCACTGTTTTAATTCCTATTTGTCTTGGCCAGCCTTGTTAAAAATATGATGAGATGCAGAATGTTGTGATAAATGCCAATGATCTGACTTTCCTTGGAAGAAACAAAGTAAAAATCAAAGCTGCTTTTGAACTACAGTTTCACAGGTATTCCATCAGATGGCAGCATAATCCTTTCCAGTAACTGAAGTAAAGCGCAGGGCATACCAAATACTTGCTGCCAACTTCTGGAAATGAGGCGAAGAGAGGAAAAAAATCAGCAGATTAACCCTGCACCTTACAACATAACCTATTCCATATAATTGCTTATCTTTCTATTTTATTACTTTAACTCTTGTGCAATTCAGTCTCACCACAAACACAATTTTCTTCCACTCATAAGCTTGAAATCTTATTTTTTTGTAAGTAAGCTCGGCAGGATTTGATTTTTTTTTTTTTATTGGTAAAACATTGATAAATGTCAATTTCACATCATGCTTTCAGACTGATGAAAAAATATTTCCATGGTTAATAACCAAAATTTATATCAAGGTGACATAAGAAAAATGATGGCTGGTGGAGAACCATGCTGACTGCAGTTTGCACTACAGGAACAGACACAATCCTTAAAATGCCAGAAACCCAGGGGACTATGAACAAAGGAAGAGGAAATGACAAAGTGAACAAGGGCGCTGTGAGTAAGAGGAGCCAGGACTGGTGATAGCCCTGCTGCTTACCTGGCAGGAGTCCTGCAGTACGTTTACCATTAATAAATTGTTTGCCTCCAACACCACTAATTTCATGCAGTTCTGGAAAGTTAAATCTATAGGAATAAAAAAAAATGCTTAAATATAAACATTAATATTATTTGTCAAAATTATTAAATAAAAATCAAATTCTGCCAAGCCTATTTGTAAGATATCAGAGCCAAGAATTACTACTAGTTTGTTTTTCTTCCTATCTTGCTTTCGTGCAGATGGATCTCTGATCTCATACGCTTGTTATGCATTTGTAGTTCCTAGTTGTAGAAGAAATGGTATCTTGCTTTTTGGGTGTTTCTTAGCTTGATCAAAAGAATGACTTTGCCTGCTTTTAATTGATATGATATATTGGGGAATATTTAATTAACTAGCCAGAAACCGTTTGTTCCTGGCTAATAAAAGTCTAACAGGGTAGAAAAGCCCTAGGAAATGCTGTATAAGGGCCACTGTATCAGGGAACTCTGGCTTGTTTGACTCAACTCATGCAGTGGAGCATTCAGGTAGGGGGCATATGACAGATGCTGATTTAATGAATGATCTGATGAAACACCACTCAAGGTAGGGAGGGGAATTCTGTGTTTGGAATCTTAACCAGTGTTTTACTTCTGCTTTTATTGGAAAAATGTAAGACCTTGTATTTTTCTTTTTAAAGATTGTGTTTGTTCCTGTTGGAGGCAAAACCTTTGGGGGTAGGGGTAAAAGAGAAGGGGTACTAGTTGAGTCTCATCCAGTGAACCCAGAGGAAGTTTGGGCATGGTCCTTGACTGATGGAAGCTAACAAAAGCAGGTGTGTGGGCTATTGGGACATAACATGTCCATCCCCTGCTGAGTGTGTGTGTGTGTGTGGGGGGGGGGGGAGGCATGGGGAAAGCAAAGGATTGTGTAAACCTTGAACTCCTGCAATATTAGTGTGCTTAGATGTTCTAGCTGGCCTAGGCAGAATTACAGATTTTAGATTTTGTCCTTTTTATGCAAGGAAGTCAGACCTGCTTTATTTCCTTTATCAAAAAAGTGTTTAAATGATGCATTTGAAATGTCACTTGAGGGGGTAGAATATTTCCACTCTGAACAGGAGCAAGAATTTATAATAGTGTATAGTAAAATCTTTGTTATCCGGCATCCCTGTGGTAAGTGGATTGCTGGTTATGTAAAAGTTCTGGTGGACTCAAATAACCTGGCAGGGGTTTTCAGATAACATGGAGTGGGCAGCGGCTGCGCATGGGGATGGTGTGGGCAGAGTGCGTTGTGGTGGGTGGTGGCTGCATGTGGAGCTTGGACAGCAGTGTCTGGTTGATAAGCCTGGTGGGAGGGAAGGGGCGTGCGAGGGGAACAGATTGAGGGAGTATGCTGGGGTGGGGCAGGGCATGGGATGGAGCCATGAGCGGCTCATTTAGGAGATGGGAGGGGAGGGGTGGCTCCTGCTGCTGCATGTACCCTGGGAGAACATGGGGACGTATGCCCCTGGATCTGGCGGAGGGCTGGGCCAGGCTGTGCTCAGGGTGAGCAGCTGTGGGGCTGGTGTGGGGGAGGGGGCTGCAGCCTCCCTAGAATTTACTGTAGTCCCCTGTCACAGCGCTGTTACCGCCTATCCTGAGCCCAGCCCAACCCAACCCCCTTGCCGGGAAGAGGCTGGCAGCAGCAGACCACCCTCAACCTGTGCACAGATCTGGGGGTCACGCCTCAGGGATGCATGCAATGGTGGGAACTGCACTCCCCGGTCAAGCTGCAGCTCTGCCTGCACCACACCCCGGTTGTGCAGCCTCTTCTCCAACCCCACCCACGCTCTGTCCCTTACAATGGGGACTTTGATCTGCTACACTTACTCCTTCCTCCCCCCCCCTTTGCCCCTTCTCCTACAACCAGGGGCAACACGTAGGGGGTGCATAGCGGTGCATGTGCACCCCCTGAGAATGCCAGGTTCCCTGTTTAGCCAGTTTAGCCTGTTTAGTTGGCAGGGGGGCAGGCGGAAGCACCAGTGCCTGTCCCTGCGAGTGCTGGCTGGGGAGTGGGGCAGGGCATGGGACGGAGCCATCTGCTTTCACAGTGAGTGAGGTTGGACACAGGAATCCCCCTTCCCATCTCCCCCCCCTCCCAGTCAGAGGGATTGGTCCTGGTTGCTGACTGGTGTCTCCCCTGACTCATAGCACCAAACACCCATGCCCACAACAGACTTACCAGCTGGACACTGCTCTCCATGTTGGGCTGCATATTGGCAATCAGATATGGGTATCAATTGATATGCCCAA
>JAGPOW010000261.1:221418741-221447069 GCA_030014935.1 Caiman crocodilus | reverse complement strand
GCCCACAACAGACTTACCAGCTGGACACTGCTCTCCATGTTGGGCTGCATATTGGCAATCAGATATGGGTATCAATTGATATGCCCAAAAAATGTCTATGAGTGCACTTCTGAATTAGAGTGGCTTTTATTAACGCCCCAACACTGCCAAACTTCTGGATCATGTGTATAAACACCCCAAGAGACTAAATTTGTAATTAAGCAATTTGTTTAGCTCTGGTAACTAATTCAGAAAGTTTTTGAATATGGTAGCAAAAGCTGCCCTCTATCTCCTGAGGCGTTTTGTTGGGTGTTTTTGTTTGTTATTTCTTTGGCTATTGCTTCATCTTGTTGGAAGTTGAGGCTTGTCTTGACTCTTTAGTGCAGTTGGACCCAAGTTTTCCTTGATCTGTCTAGAAATACTGATAGATCTGAGTTGTCTTTAGTCATCTGTAGTAGGAGTGCACCGATAGACATTTTGCAGTGCTGATACAGATAGCCATTTTTTAAGGAGACTTATTGGCCTATACTGATCTGATTTCTAATACAGCTGAGTCTAGCTGGTAAGTCTGTTGTGGTGAAAGGAGAGGGGGAGGGCAGGGGCACGAGGGGGCAGATCAACGCCCCCTGTGGTGAGGGAGGGAGTGGGGCTGGGGTAGGTGCTGCCTGGGTGGGGTGGGCATGGGAAAGAGCCATGGCTTGTCCAAGGGGCACATAGCAGGGGAGGGGAAGGGTAGCTGCTCCTGCTGCTTGTCTGGGAGGGCACAGGGGGAGGGAGGTGGGCTGCAGCTGTGGGCTGGGGCTGAGCAGCAGGAGCAGCGGCAGAGCGAGCTGCTGGATGAGCAGTATCCAGTGGTGGAAGCTGCTTCCCTCTTCCTGTGACCTCCGGACGAGTTTTGGCTCTGTTCCCTGCCTGCCTTGGGCATATCAATTGATACCCATATCTGATTGCCAATATGCAGCCCAACATGGAGAGCAGTGTCCAGCTGGTAAGTCTGTTGTGGGCATGGGTGTTTGATGCTACAAGTCAAGGGAGACACCAGTCAGCAACCAGGACCAATCCTTCTGACTGGGGGGGGAGATGGGAAGGGGGATTCCTGCTCTCCAAGCTGCCAGGCTTGTGTTCCTCACTGCCTGCATGTTGTGCTGTGGCTGCGAGCACGCACAAGCTTTTAATTGGCCTGAAGTGGCAAATAATTCGGCCAATTTCTGATATAGTTAATTTTCTTTATGTTGGTGCCAATCTGATATCAGACTGATGTATCGATGCACCTCTTATCTGTAGGATTTGTATTGTTCAGTTTGTGGGCTAGTCTGATAGCCTGATGGGATGACAGGATTTGTCAATGGCTACTGATGCAGTATTTCATAAATGCCTTTATCTGTGTTTTTTTCCTTAAACATTTAAGTGAAGCAGAAAAACTATGATAAAATGCATGGCACAAGATATAGGTAGACAAGATTCCTTGAATGAATTTGGTATCTTTTATGCCAATGTCTATGTTTAGTCCATGATCTCTAGTATCCAGGAGGTTGTTGAAATGGAGCTCATAGGCTCGTCTCTGGGAAGTGTTGTGTAAGTTTCCCTTCAGCCAATTAGGTGAATTCATAACTTGATTTTTGGTTTGGATTATTATTACAGTTTTTCGTACTTGAACAGCCTTTCCCTCCCATCTCCCACAGCACTGTATTTACCTTCCTGTTTACAAATCAGTAAAACATATATGTATTCCCTCACATACTGCCTAGGAAAAATCACCTGAAAAACATTAATTATACCTTTTGATACTGCCAAGCTTGCCTAATATTATATTGGCATCCATTCATTATTACTAATGAATTTTAAGAAATGGAAAATTTCCCATGGAAAAATATAGCACTGGAAAATTTTCTGCCTCACATCTTTGTACTGAATATATTGGAGACCAGTCATCAGTTTATGTTCTAATCTTGTTTGTTTTTATCATTTCTATTCTAACTTGCTCTGAGGTACAAAAACAAATTTCTGGGTGTTTCTTCTCAACTAGAAACTAATATACTGTCTTCTAAGAAATTATCAAAATGTTTTTATGCAAATTATGTTTCTCATCTTTATACTAGAAAAGCAGGTTTTGTTGATGAAGAAACTTCATGGAGTGTCCAAATATATTTAGTACATTTAATTTAATAGAAATGGCCTTGTGAACTGGCCTATCATTTGTAGAATCCATAACATGTATTGCACTTTGTTTTGTTTTTAATTTAATGTTATACACTTCAGAAATATCACACGTCATTTCGTGGGAATAACCACAATTGCCAGTGGTCTTTCAAGCCTGATTACTTTGACTTTGGTAGCTCCTCAGAATGTTAGTTGGAGTATTGGATGCCCAGTACTTCTGCAGATCAGTCTCCCTGTTTAGTTTGATTTGTATTACAGAGTTCTTCTATGACATCCCAAAGGAAAGGGATGGACCCAGTCAACACTTGAGCTATAATGTACGAAGGAAAAAAATGGTACAGTGGTAACTAGGCCATTCATGTGGTGAAGTCTCAGTTTTTCATATCTGAACAGCTTTTCCCTTGCACTGAAGTATCCAGATTTTCACACTTGTATGAAGTATGGTTATCACACTTGAGTTTTAAATGTTTTTTGAAATCAGGTTGTTCTGATTGTGTGATGTTCTTGTTAAGATGTAGTGTTAAAATCTTTTTTTTCTTAAGGAGGAATTCAGAGAGCTGCGGGAACAACCAACTGATCCTCAAGCACAGCAAGAAATAATTAATAGCATTGAAGAAGTGTATTTTTCCAATGATTCATTTGATATTGTTAAGTATGAATTGGAGGTAAGAAGTCTTAAGGAAAAAGGCAGGACTTTAACTCAACTGTATATCCAAGATCAATTTTTATTGATGTTTACATTTCCATCTTGTCTTCTATATTCTGCTTAAATCTAGAATTAAGATTTTCCCCTTGCTGCCTGTGAAGGTGTGGTTGTATAGGGCCTGGCCTAAAATCTAATGAGATGCAGGGACTATTCCCTTTTATTTCAGTATACTTAGTGTCAGACCTACTGTGCTAATAGAAAGTTCTGAGACCAAATTATTTATGAAAGTGTCAAAATAATTGGAAACAGGAACTATAATGTTTTTGACAGAGAATCTCTATTTTAATTTTTAATTTGCTTATTTGGGCTAGGAATTCAAAGAGGCATTTAAATTTCTAAACTCCTGTTGATTGCTTTATGTAAGACATTGCAGTCAGTTATGGTTTACTTTACCATCATTACTTTTAAAATGCTGATTAAACTGTGAAAACAAATACTCTTTCTTGAATGTTAATGCAATTTATGGATTGATATTGCGTATTGTTTTATCTGCATTTCCTTTCTTCTTTTATTTTTGATTGATTTAATTTGTTCTACATATAGAAGCTTCCTCCTGTCCTTAGTCTTCAGGAATTGGAAGAATACAGAGATAAATTAAAGCAACAGCAAGCTGCTGTAAGTAAAATTTGTTTCTTCTCTTGAAAGCCTGCAACTTAATGTGCATAATTCTTTGTATATATAATTATAAGAATATATGGGCTGAAAAGAGTCTTGCATATTCAAATAATCAAGCTTTTAATAAAAACAAATCAAAACAATAGATTACAGTGGCTGTTATGGCTTCAGTCTTATGATGATATCAGATTTTGGACACATGTAACACTATAGTCTGCGTTAAATGAAGTTTTAACATGAGACAGAGATGTACACACCTATTAAACCAGTACAAATCTGCCTGGAGTGGTTCAAAAGTATATCTGGAAAATGAGGTACTCTTTAGAATCGGTTGACAGCGCTCTGTTTTAATGGTATGTGTGGATTGAACCAAATGTTCCAGGCTGTGGGTCTGGTCAGTCCTCCAGCTTTCCCATACTACATTGTTCCTCATCTTCCCCTCTGCAACTGGCCACTGGTCATACATAGTCAGAATGTTGTTGTCCCTTTCATTTTTTCTTTGTTGGCACTTTTATTAATGAGTTTCTTTGCAGTTCAATAAACTTTCAAACAACCAGTGGTGTCCTCACTCACCTACTTGATTGCACCTTTTCCTCATGTACCCCAGTCCCTGGGAATGCAGAAGTGTGGGTTGAAGTACCTCCCCCTTAGCCTCCCCAAGTCAGGCAAACACTGCAGACTTCAGTCAGTTGCAGGTTATTGACAGTTGTTGAACGCATGTTTAGGAGAGAAGGAAAAGCATAAAAGTGAAAGTGCCCCAAGGTCACCCACCCACTGAAATCCTCAAAGTATGGGTGCAAACCTACTCTTCACTCCCTCTGTGCAAGGCCACAGTGTTTGCGGCCACAGCACTTGGAGCTGCACTGCTTTGCACACAGTTGTGAACTGTTTTTCAATCAGTGACATTTTGGAGTGGTTCAGTTGTTGCATGTCTGCACCTTTAGCATTTTTTTAAGACACTGGTTCTCAACCTTTTTAGACTGAAGGTGCCCCTTGTTGTACCTGAAGCAGTTCTCCAAAATTTTAGTTAACTGAACAGCATCCCATTTCAAAAACTAGTTTGTTTGTTATGGGGTTTACCTCCTTGGAGAGGGGCCAGGAAGTATGGGTGGGGGAGTGGCCAGACAGGGAGAGCCTGAGCCTGCCCTTATCTGCTTATCTCCTTATACCTGGGCCTGAGCCTGCCATTATCTTCTCACACCTTGCTTTTCTCCTCACACTTCCTTTGACAACCTTCAAAAGATTCCCCTGACACCTAGTATGAATCACTGCTTTAAGAATATAGACTTTTTTCATTAGCCATATGCAGATTTACAAGTGTGCACAAATGTAAGAAATGTAGGTTGAACTGACCAATGTAAACTGCTTTAATCTCTGTTCTTCTGAGGAACTGATGGTGATATAAAAAAAAAAAAATGTACAGTGTGAGAACTTTCTACTTGTTTATACTTGCAGTTGGCAGTTTGCTTGGTAAAATTTGATATTCTTCAGTATGTATTCTACTTAATGCTGGGTTGCTGTTAACACTGAATACAATAAATACAATATCAAATTTAACAATAACATTCATGATCATATTAACAGTAGTGTTCATGATGGGGGAGGGGGAGGAGAAGCAGCAGCAGTACCTTTTCACAGTTTCATGTAAGTCAGCATCTCAGAATTCTACATCTCTCTCTCTTTTGTGTTTAGTTGTAAAATAATGCCTTCACAGGCATATCTTCAAAGTTCTAATAAAGGATTAGATAGGTTTGTTCTGTTAACAGTTGTATAGCACTTCTGAAATATGCATTTTAAAAAGATAGGAAGATAAGTAACATCTTTTTATATTTCAAATTGTTGCAGATCCATTTTGGTCTATAAGCCTGTACCCAATATATGTTTATAATTGTAGATTAAAGGTTGGTTAATCATTTGTAGAGGTGATGCTACTTTTTAGGGCCTTGTTACACATTATATTTTGAGATTCTCAAATATTGATTTATATTGGTGATGGCTAGAGTTTAGAGCAGTCACATGTTCAGACTAAAAACCTCCTGGCTAGGGACAGACATTACACATAAACTGGTTTAAGTCATCAGAAACCGGTTTAAACCTGTAAGAGAACATAAGTTCAGTGTACATAAACCAGTTTCAAAATGGTTGAAACTGATTTAAGATGAACGTGGTGAATATAGTATCAGACTTAACTTATTTGGGCCAAACTGGTTTATGCACTGTCTGTCTCAGACCCTTCCTGGTTGAAGTTTAAACTAGAGTCCCTCAGCATTGCAGGTGCTTTGCAGCCCTGGGCTGGGCTCTCTGCTCCAGAAAACAGGCTGGCCCCTCCTTTCTGTTCCCTAGCCAAAGCTCTGAGGGAGACTAGGCATAGCAGGGTCTGCCTGGCTTCGCTTGCTGCTCAAGTAGGGATTCCCCCCTCCCTCCCATCTCCCACAGCATGGACCCCAGCCCCACTGACCCTATGCATGTGGTATGCTAGCTAATTCTGAGAGGTGTCTGTGTCTCTAATTTCACTGGGACAGGCAGAAAGGGTCTTGTCCACCTAGGGCATTTTGGAACTAATCAGATCATCTGGTAATGTCCCTCTGTTCCTTCCTTTGAAGAAGCTGTTTAAGGAGAGCTTGAACTAATGAGGGGGGCTTTTGTTTTGTTGATGGGCTGATATACACTGTGTTATCAGCCCCCTGCTAGTTTGCAGCCCTGTCAGGTTTGCAGACAGTATGAAGGAACCATGGAGAGGGCGATTGAAAAGCTTAGGATGGGCAGTCCTTGACTTTACAATGTTTGAGTTATGATGAATGGTATTTGCAACGTAAATTGGCACCCTGTTTCAACTTTCCAGTGTCAGTTTTGACTTTACAATGCTCGATCTGATGCAATGCCACACCAGCGAACATCACTGCACCACCCATCTCTCTGCGCCAATCCATTGTGTAAAAAGTCCAGCAAAGTCACCTCAAAGAAGTTCTTCCAAATCAATATAATTGCTATTTACAATATCCATTAATTGATTTAGCTATATTACTCATGTGTAATTGATTGAGTACAAAATTCTGAGTTATTTTTTGGTGAAAATAGGGCATCGGGCCTTGGTTCAAGAACCAATCCCCCATTTATAATATTGTTCCTATGGGAAAATTGGTTCCGAATTATGGCGCTTCAACTTGCAGTTGGTTCCTGAAAACCAAGTCTTATCTTAAGTCTGAGGACTGCCTGTATCATCAACAGATGCATGCACTGCACCCTCCCTCCCCTTTGCCTCAGGGTGCTAGCCCAGGGCTAGAGTCTGGCAATGCTCCCACAGTGAGTGGGGAGAAGCCTGGGAAGGTGCAGGACTGGGTGGGGGTTGATACCCCTCTCTAATCAGAGCATCCTGCTGTGGCCTGGCAACACCCCAACTCAGCTTATCAATGTGGAGGGAAAGGAGAGCTGCTGTAGTGCCCTCAGCTTCTAGCCTGAGGCACTGCAGGCATGCGTCTGTATTTCTTCAGTCCAGAGGGGATGTCCGTGTGGTTGCAAACCGGTTTAACTTAGGTAAGTTAGGCTAACCTGCAAAGATTGAATCAATTCAGGCTCAGGATTTTTGAAAGTCTGTCCCCTAGCCTCTCTGCTGTCTCTGACCTGCACATTGTGAGTTGCTACTAGAGGGCTGGTGAGCCATGATGGGATTCTATCCCTGCTCTTGGTGGTGGTGGGTTGGAGAGATGGGTTGGTTGGGGTGGGAGTATGAGACTGGAAGGGAGAGAGTCTTAATGATGGGGACTGGGTAGTGAAATTGGCTGAGGGGTGAGTGGTGAAATGATGGAAGTTAGCCACTGAAGCCACTAAAGCATATAGTAAAAAGTAAAAAAAAAAAATAAATTAAAGTAGTAAATTAAAGAAAGGCTTGTGTTTTAATAAATTGGGATTGAGACTGGGTAGCTCTGACTTACAGGGACACTGCCCCTGCCCTGGGAGAGAAGGGCTTGTGGGGACCCTGATATGCCCCCCCTACCTTGCTCCCTACTAGCTCTTCCTTCCAGACTGGTCTGTCCCCCTATGAGCTGCCCAGCCAAGTCACAATTCTGGGGATAGGAGGGGGTTTGGCTTGGCTTATGCCCCCCTCCAGAGTAAAGTTCAGGGGTTAGAAATTTGTCTACACAGAACAGGAGGATGGGAGAGGGTACACTGCATCTTGGGATGCTGGAGAACTGAAGCTTAAGTAGTTTATCTCTGGGGAATAGCCACACATTTGTGGAACAGTATCTGGGTAATGCAGATCGGAGAGAAACTGCCCTGGAGTAGCTTTACTTTAAGCTGCCTAAAGAACGCTTAAAACTAGTTTACGTGTGTGGACAATCCAGGGGTTAAGAGCTTCCTGAGCCACTTAAAATTAACAGGTAAAAAGGCCCTTTGGCTTGAATTTCTTCAACATACACTACTGAATTGACTTTTTGTGTGATTTATAAATGATGTCTTGATTACTTTTGACCAAGCATTTCTCAGTGTTCTTCTGTTTTTATGGGGTTTTCATCCCGTGTTCTTACAGAATCAATCTTGGGCAAATTCTGTGTTAGATTACTTGATGTAGTGGTTCTGTCAGGAGCAAGACCAAGAGATTAATCTCACATATTTGCAGGTTCAGCACTTGCTTGTAATTTGTTCTGTAATAAGAAATGCATTACAACACCTTCAGAGTCTCTTTACTGTGTGCCATCTTGGTAATTGTATTAGCAATTATATTGGTATGCATCTTTTATATTCATATACTGGAGCTGGATCTGATCTGCACATCTGTTTGCTTTTAATTTTAGCTAATAAAAGATCATCAATAGTTGTGTTTTCAGTTGACCCTGGAAGTGCTGTTTCAGCATGATGGCTTTTGTAGCCAATTTTATTGCTAGGAATTGTATTTCTGACTTAAGCCAAAGGATTTAAAAATAAAGTCCCAACCTAGTTATATATTAGCTGGTATGGAAGCTGGAGCAATTTGAAAGCTAAAGAAATAACTTGATTTTCAGGGAACAATGAAAGATCAAAATAGTGAAGCAGTAGTAAGGGGATGGAACCCATCAAAACATTTAAGCGTTAGGATTTGAGTCTGGTACTATCTAAGTGTCTATGAAAGGTGCTTGACAAGGTTACTAGAGGAGAAAAGTGCTGCATCTAGGGAGAAAGAATCACCAACACATCTACAGACTGGGAGGTGACTTTCTAAGCAGCACAGCAGCAGAGGGATCTCCAATTCATAGCTGACTCCAAAATGAATGCGAGTCATCAATGTGACGAAGTGATAAGTAAAGCCAACCACACTCTTTCATGCATTAGAAGGTGCATCATGAGCAGGTCTAAGGAGGTGATACTTCTGCTTTATGCAGCATTGGTAAGTACTGTGTCCAGTTCTGGGCGCTGTAATTCAAGAGGCATGTGGATAACCTTGAGAGGTTCCAGAAGAGGGCTACTTGTATGGTTAAGGGCCTGTGGGTAAGATCCTACTTGAACAGATTGAGGTACCTGAATCTCTCAGCCTTCTTTTGCAGAGGCTGAAGAGGGGAATTTGTAGCAGTATACAAGTTTGTCAGAGGGGAGAGGGGCAGCAAGGAATAGGGGATACTCTGTTTACTAGGGTGCCCCTTGGGGTTACTAGGAACAATGGCCATAAACTGATGGAGAACAGATTTAGATTAGATATTAGAAAAAAATTTATATGGTGAGGGATGACAAAATTTGGAATGGGCTTCTGAGGGAGGTGGTATTGTTCCCTACCTTGAAGGTCTTTTAGAGGAGACTAGCCAAGCACCTAGCTGGGGTCATCTGATGTGTGATCCACAATCATGCCTCCTGCCATGCCACATGCATGGCAAAAGGTATGATTGTGGGATCCAGCATCAGATCCAGTCATACCTTATTGCCAATGCAAGTGGAGCGAGCCCAGGCTCACAATCAGCTGATGGCATCCACAGGCACAGGGGTACCCCATGCACTCCCACAACTGAGTCTCGTCAGCTGATGGGGCTCATAGCCACTGGAGTGCTGTATGCACTGACAGTTGGTAGTCCCATCAGCTAACAAGGCTCGCAGCCAGGGGGACAGCCCATTGGCTTGAAGCTGTGGGAAGAGGACTTTTTTTGTTGTTGTTGTTGTTGAATAACTTTGTGTCTTATTCTTCATTTTATCATGCCGTGAATTGATTGAATGTGTGGACAGGTCACAACTTAAGACACAATTAACTGTTTTTTCACATCTTAAGTGTAACATGTGGCAGGGGCCCAGGAACAGAAGCAAAGAGGTCCTTCTTGTATTGTAGGCTGCTTTGGTAATCATGACATGAGGGTGGCACCTTTATCAGTCAGCCACTACCACTAAGCAATTCTAAATCAACCCTAGCAAACTCAGGATTTAGCATCAGCTCCTATCGCACCTTTGCTTGAACGTCTGGCGAGGACCTTAGAGAAGTGAATGAGAGTAACATAAATTACCCCCTGAGTCATGTCTACCCAAGAGTGGATGTTTGGTTCCAGCTTCTGCTGCTGCTAGTTGTGCCCAGGGAACGCCTGTGCCATGTGCCCTCTGGTAGGGGAGGCTGGGGCCAGCCCTAGGCTGGCTGCAGCAGCCTTACTTGTGGTCCTGGGGCTGAAGCAGCAGCTGGCATTCCTGCCAGTTGGAGCCTGGCTGGCGGCTAGAGTGTGGCTCTGGCTGACCAAGGCTCTGGTTTTAAGCAGCGTGCACAGCCACATGCAGGGATCAAAAAAGACCCTCTGCACTGCTCCCTTGAAGCATGGAGAATAGTTGAATGTGCGGTATGTGGCACCATAGACGTGTTTGCAGTGCCACATACCACACAGCTATGCTTGTGTGGACGTGGCCCTGGTGTGCAGTTCCTAGCCCATTGTTGGCTGCATAAATACTTCAGATTGCTGCTAGAAGAACTGTTTTCAAACTGGAAATAATACATTTTGTGTTATTACTGATGATTGTGATTTCCTGCCCCTTCCCGCTTTGTCAGTCTTTTTCAGGTTGCTGTAATGTTTTTAAATTCAGACTGAAGTGTTAATACATTGCTTCAGAGCAGCTGAAAATACAAGCTAAAGGGACATTTTTGGAGTTGGTTTTCCTGTTCAGATAATGATTATTAACCTCAGAGTAATGTAGTACTTGATCTGTATGAAAGGAAAGCATCATCTGATGTTTTATTTACATGTCCAGCACAGGTGGTTAATTTATAATTGTATGCTAACAAATAGGATGGGCCCTATGAGGAGAGACTCTGGGAACTGGGCCTGTTCAGTCTTAGTAAGAGAAGGCTGAGAGGTGACTTGATAGCTACCTACAAATATGTCAGGAGTGAGGATCAAGATCTAGGGGAGCAACTCTTCAAGAAAGCACCTCAAGGGAGTATGAGCACCAATGGGCACAAGCTAATAGAGGGAAATTCAGGGTGGACATAAGAAAAAACTTTTGCTCTGTAAGGGTCACCAGAATCTGGAACACTCTCCCAGCAGACGTGGCACAGTCTCCATCTTTAGAGGTTTTCAAGGTGAGGCTGGACAAGCACCTTGTTGAGCTCGTCTGAGCCCTTTGACTTCCTCCCCCTGGAAGGGGACTGGACTTGATGATCTTGTAGATCCTTTCTGGTTCTTTGATGTTATGAAATTGGTAAAAGAATAAAGCAGGCTGTAGATATACCCATCTCTTTTGTTTTTACTCAGGCATAGTATTTAACTTGTAGAAGGCAAGGAGGTTAATTTCAACATACCTACTTCTTCCCAGATGAAGATGTAAACATTTTCCTTTTTCTTGCTTCTGTACAATGTGCGATTGGTATCTTAGTATGTTTATGCCCTTTCATGTGCTCTAGCATCTGTGTTAATGAGTGGGGATTACTGAAATAATCTTCATGTTCTTCAATATTCTGCTGGAACTCTTCAGATCTTGGTGTAGATATTTAATGTAACGATTGTCTGCTTCCCTTTTACATCATAGATTTTTTTTTTCTTTCAAGGTATCTAAAAAGGTTGCAGACTTGATTCTTGAAAAGCAGCCTGCATATGCTAAGGTAGGATAGTGAGCAGATGTGTATATGTTTAACTGTAACTACCTATGAATTATTAAACCACACTGGTAATGTTACTGTAATTCAGCTTAATATCTTCCCCTTTCTCTTTTTCCCCCCTCCAGAATGTTTATGTAATTGTTGTTTATAAGACTAGTGTCCCTTGGTTTCAATGACAGGGTGACTTCAGATTCATAATGTTGCCTGTAACAAGTGCATTATGTACCGAATTTCTGTAACAAACTGCTTAAAAGTTGTGCAAAAGCAGTGGTCCTGTATTTTTACTTTTAAGTTTGCCAAACTTGAGTTCTGATAGACCATCAGAGAGAACATGTTCTAAAGACCCCATTAGACGGTACAGTACAGATGCAGTGCTAGGCATTATTATTTTCTGATCCTCTCTTAAGAGTCTTTGTGTGCTTTTATAATATAACTAACGATTACCAGAGGAAAGAGAACAGAATGTGAAATGGAATTTCTTTGGCTTGCACAAGTTTCTGAAGATGAATCAAACAATACAAGAGTTTTTCAAAGACTTTTTAGCTCCAGCAAATATAATAAGGGCTCTTCAGTTACTAATCTAGGTCTAGCTGTGTGATGTGTTCGCTACTATTAGGAATTAAATCATTATGCTAAGTATGTATCTAAGTCCAGACCAGTAAGAACTGAGGACACTGAGATGAAGATGTATTGGAAGCTAATTTAATCACTGCTTTAATGCCTTTTTGCAAAAAAATAGGAGGCTGCAGTTTGGTGCTTACAGAAGGCTTGGGCCAGAACCCAACTACTGCCTTTGTTTAAAGGTGAAGAAAGCTTTAACAGTTCTTATCTCATTATCCTCAGTCATTAATGAGTAACCAAGTACTCAACAGAGTAATAGTACTCCAGCCCTTTCAAGACTTCTGTGACCAAAACTATAGAATCTTATCAATAGAATTATTATGTACCTCCTTTTCCTCTCACCCCAGTAAAATGCTTGAGGTGCTATGAATCATAAAAAGAATTAGCTAAAAAGAAAGCCAGTGCTTTTAATACTCTCTTCTATTTTGACAGTTCCTCCATCAGTTGGATCAGGGCAGCTGAGTCTATCATGGTTTCGGTGAATAAAAGAATTACACAACAAATAGACATTTAGCAGGGAAACTGGTCAAATGGTGAATCTTAGCGTAATATGCAATATAATTAGAAACCAATAAAAGTATATTTAAAACTCCCATGACTGAACAGTCCAGTTGGATGAGGTTTCGCTGAAGTAATCAGAGAGAACAAGAAAATGTTTTCCCTCATTCCGCCACAACATATGGATAATCAGTGTGTGCTTATAGTCTTGTGTATTTTGCTTTGTCACTGGCACCTCAGGGTTTTTTTCCCCTGTTTATCACTTTGACTGTGGATAGGCATTAATTTCTACTGATAAGAATTTAAGTAACATTCTCACAATTACAAAAATAACCTGGGAGCAGGAGAGTACATACATTTCAGCCTCCTGGCTGGCAAGCTACACAGGTGACCTCTCCAGCCTGGGGGCACTAGAAGGCTGCTCCCTGGGTCACCCATCTATCCTCTTGCTTCTTGGAAAGGGGCAGGGTGTCAGTAAGTAACCTCTTCCGGCTTTTAAATCATAGTGTTTCTGACTAGACGTGCTGTATGTGTTGATTTAAAGTGAAGGTGCAAAGAAACAGAGCCAGGAAACTCTAGGAAGAGCTTCCCCAGATCTGGTTCCCAGCCCCATGGGTTCTGAAAGTGCTGCCTGTTCTGCCCAGTGGGGAGAGCTTTTCTGGGGTTGGGAACTGGCCCTGCAGTCTTTGAAACCTGAACCAAACAGGGAGGAGAGTATGTAAGTTTTCATTCCTGCATGAGCGCTGCTTTCTCTCAGTGGGGGAACATGTTTTCCCTGGCAGAAGTTGAATGAATGCTTATACACTGGTAGTTTCCAGCAGGAGAGTGGTACATCTCCTGTAGATGTTTGAATGTGGCCATTGCTAGTTGCAGGGTGACTGTGACTCTTGACCTGGTCTGAAGGGAGTAAAGTTCTGGAACGTAACCTGGTACTCTTCAGATGACACTATGTCTTAGGATTCCCGGGAAGCATTGGTAGAATGGTTCAGTGATTGAGTGGTATAATAATCTACCCTTGGAAGATATTAGGAGATGAAATAGGTTCATCGGCCTCCTGGAATGAAAGATTTAAAATGGTTTCTATCTTCACAGGAGTTAAGATCTTTATTTGGAGGAGGAGGAAAGGTTCTGTCAATAACAGATGTTAACTTTAAGATTTCGAGCGTGAAACATCTCCTCCTTCCCTGTAATTCTAACTGATACTAATTTATGTTCCTCTAATGCCTTATAGAAGTTGTGCTCAACCTTTTGGCCCCATAGGTCAGATAATTGGTGTTGGGTTCGGGACCAGCACCACCCTGCATGCTGGGATTGGCCCCTCCGCTGTGCCTTCCTGGCCTCCTACTCTGAGATTGGGCCTTGATGCTAGTGTGGTCCCCACCCAACCCTGCATGCTGGGATTTGTGCCTAATCCAGCATGCAAGGCCTGGAAGGTTGCTGTGGATCCAGAAACTTGTTGGCAGAGGAGTGGTGCCATTGACATGGTACTTTCACGCCAGATCTAGTCTGCTGGCCAGAGGTTAAACAAGGCACTGATTTTAAAATCAGGTTTATAGGGTGTGATTAAAACTCAGAGCATTCATTTTGACCATAAATATAATGTTTGCCCATAAAATATCTCTGAGACTCTTGTGTGAGAGGCTGAGGACTTGCATTTCCCCAGGTGCACTGAAACATATTTAACAATGTACTAAGCGCTCTTTTTTTTTATAGTATATGTTTATGGGCAAATCCTATGCCTGCTACCTCGGTCTCCACAGAGTACCCTGGAAATGTTGTGTTTTCTTTCTATAATTGGGGAGAAGTCATAGAGGAATACTTTGGACTGTGGAGCCCTGTTCCACAGGGAGTTCACATATAGTGGGACAATAAATTTACCCCTGTGCAGGTTCTCCACTTTTTTTTCTTTCTTTTGGAAGAAGAAGCACTGATGCTTTAAGATGACTAGTGTGTCCAGTAGGTTGACATAGTTCCACAGCGACACTTCATTTCTGGTTGGAAGAAAAGAGGAATTTGTCCCCTATGAATCTCCCCATCCATTTTGCCTGCATCATGGGGTTAAGATTTTGCTGTTGTGGACTCTTGGGCTACCATCTTTCAAAATACCTAGTCTTGACATTCTGGCTATGTCTAAAGAAGTCTCTCAGAATTCACAGAGTCAGCAAGATTACAGCTGAGTGCTACCTGTTCTTAGACATATTATTGGGTGCATTTCCTCATGAAAAAGGAAGGTACTGGTCCCTTGAAGATGGCTCATCTATTCAAAGTATTATTTAAAGAGAAGATTTTTAGGTACTGTATGGTACAAATCCACCTTTTCATTCAATTTCTTAAGGCATTGCTCAACCAGTCTTTCTGAGTTTTTTCCAAATGAAAAATCTTGGTAGGATGAAGCGAAAAGTTTCCTGTCAGTGTAATAATGAGGCAGTTCCATTGGACTGATTTGGACCTATGGGATACTTTTGACCAAAAGATGGTTCTAAAATGACTGAAAAATTGTAACTAAATTAACTAGTTAGGTAAAATTAGGTTTTCAGATTGCATCACATTTTGTATATTGCATGTTTTCTGAAGCAAAGGATTTGTTTCTGTCTGGATTTGAAAGGTGCCTAGTACATTCTTGAAATGCAATTCAGTAGGAATAATAATAATATTATACCCATTTTATATCTTTGTATATGCAGAATATATAAACCTTTTTACTTTGTCTTTGTTGCTAAATAAAGAGAAACTAACAATGTATTAAAAAAATCTCATCATTTTAAGGCCCTGAGAATATACTAAGAATTTCATAAAAACGAGGTAAAGCTGTAGTTTCTGCCCTGAAGACTTACAGACTAAGTTCAACAAGATACATTTAAAGGTCATTACAAAGTGAGATTTATTGAGTTCTTAGTGTGTACATTAACTCTTCAAAACAAGAAAAAACCCGTTTTTTCTGCTTTGCTGTTCTCTGGCAATGTAATACAAATTTAAATTTATGCTAATGTGCCTGAAACTTTGGTTATAGTGTTGATGTGAATTTTATTAATGTTGATAAATCCATTAAATAAGTAGCACAAGAATATGTACACATATCCATGTTTATTTTTGTTGAGGTTCTCTTTTCAATAAAAATACGTTCCAAACACTTCACTTTAGGACATCTTAATTTGTTTTAATTTCCAGGCAGCTCTAAAAGTTTCTTATTTCCCTTTGAAGAAACTGACATCCTGTTATATATGAATTACTCATGTCTGTTAGTGTCTTTAAATAAAGTTTAAGCTTGTTTCAAAAATGGAGTGATAGATACTAGATCCATGGAAGTTAATTGAAGGATTGTAAGAGAGAATCTGCTTTGTTTTGTAACTGCTTAATTCCTGAACGACTACATGAATATATTCCTTCTCTATAGGAACTTGAACGTGTTACATCTTTACAGACTGGCCTTCAGTTAGCTGCTGTCATTTGCACGAATGGAAGAAGGTATACAGAGAGTTTGGTGGGATATTTGTCTTTTGTTCTCCTTACAAAAAATGAAATGCTTCATTTGTCCTAATGTGACCCAGTGGTTACTCTCTGATACAGTTGATACTATTTTCCATTAATGTGCTGTAGCTATTAACGTACAGTTATCACTTTCTGTATTTTAATGCATGATGAGAATCGACAGTTTTTGTGTTCTACTGCATTCTTTTTCTTCCTAGATCAGTGAGTCATTCCAAGATCTAAAAAAAAAGTATGAGCCCAATTGCTAGATTTCACTAGTGGTGCTGACCATATGTATATTTTGGTCTGGCATGCATGGAGACCTCCCAGTTTTAATTTTCTATAAGGTAGTGGTCATTTGGCATGTTATCCAAGATCTGTTTTCTCTTTTAACTTATCCAGGCACCTGAACATTGCAAAGGAAGGCTTTACACAAGCCAGCTTGGGGCTTCTTGCAAATCAAAGAAAACGGCAATTGCTTATTGGATTACTAAAATCTCTGAGAACAATAAAAACACTGGTATGGATGATATATTTGTTTGTCTTTTTTAATGATAACACATTTTGGTTTTTTAATATAGCTTTCTTATGGCTGTCTTTTCTGTCAATTTTTAGCAAAGAACTGATGTACGTTTAAGTGAAATGTTGGAGGTAAGTTTACTTCAAACTATTACATTTCATAACAATGGTAGCTGGGGCCCATTTTTGTCAGCCTTCATGTTTCTTCAAATTGCATCTCTTCTTTCTTGTAAATGTGTGAGCTCTAGGAAAAAAAGATTTCATAGACTTTCTCTGTAGAAGTGTTTGATGCGTTAAACTAATTGGACTACTTAGGGTCTGATTCTCCATTCAGTCAGAACTAGATATGTTTGAGGCTCTACTTAGGGTGTGGACAGATGTACATTTTAGCTGTTTTTAAAGGGGAGGGAGAACTGATGGCTGTGAGCATGTAGTGGATGTTATAATCTAAATCAGGGGTGTCAACTCATCGTGTCCTGTAGTCTGGATAGATTGGGGGATGGGAGAGGGCACTCAGGTCCATGGATGACTCTTTTCCCTCCCTTCCCTGTGCTCTGCATCTGGATCCAGCTCCTGTGGCACCCACTCTGGCTGGATTGAGAGACTAGCTGCATGTGGCATCTGCCCCAACTGGTCTGGGGTGGAGAATTCTGCCCCCCAACCCACTTCCCAGGTCCAGGGCTGATGGTGCCTGGCTTGGCTAGTCTGGGACTGCGTCGCGTATGGTGCCTGCTCTAGGGTGCATGCTGCGTGTGGCACCCACCCCAGATTGGTTGATGATATCTAGGTAGCTGGACATTTTTAATAAAGACCCTTCTACATGTGTGAGTAAAGGCACAATGGGATCTAATGCGTGATCCATATAGTCTCACCTCTTGCCATGCCACACATGCATTAATTAATGGTGTGATAGGAAGCAATTACAAAGTTTATTACATATTTTGTGGAGTAACTTTCTGGCTTCCTCTTTTTATCACACCGTTAATTTGATGGAATGTGTGGCTGGGTGACCACTTATGGAACAATTAAGTGATTAATCATGCCTTAAATGTAACATGTAGATGGGGCCTATGCATAAAGGAAGATATTCCCATTAGTACTGTATTTTCTTGCATGCAACAGACCCTAAAATAAGATGCATATCTTGTTTTTGAAAGGCAGAATGAATTAAGAAAGATTTTTCTTTGTAATATGTAACTAAATAGCAGCAGCTAGGGAGCTCCAGATCAGTCCATGCTGGGCTCCACTCCTCCCTCTATGCAACTGCTGGAGGGAAGAGAAGGAAAGGAAGCAGCAGCATGTCCCTGCTTCTATTCTGGGTGGAAGATATGCACCACAAGTTTAGAAAGCTATTTTTTTTGGGGGAAAGGTATGTGTGGTATGCAAATAAATATGGCAATAATATAAATCACATTATTTTATAGTCCATTACACTTGGTTTTCTAGATGCAGAGAAACGGGCATTTAACAGGTTCTAAAATTTTTAAGTCAATCTACTTTATTTGTTCAAAGGCTGGAAGGAAGGAGTAGATTGTATGACCTTCCTCCAGACTGAGGTCTAAAGTTCATCTATTGTGTGATATAGTCTCCTTCTAAAAATGTGTAGAGGGTATTTCTAAATTGGTAATAAAATAGTTTTATTCAGCTGTTTATCGCAGGTTTTTAAAGAAGATTATAATATTGAGACTGAAGTATTTCTGTTTTATTATAGTGGGCATGGGTAAATTTATGGCTTGCTTGAGTATACATAAGGATGTAGTTTCTAAAAGAGTTTACAAAAATAAACTGTTTTTATCTTGATAATGAATAATAATACTTGAAATAAACTATATTTTGTCTTCTTGCATTTTCCAGTTTCATGTGGTGCCTTTTGAATTTCAAAGAACTATGTTGTTGAAGTTCTCTGAAGTTCTCTTGTAATAAATTAAGCATTCTTGTATGTAACGTACTTGCCAGAAATGTCTTTAGCATTTTTTCCCAGTGCAATTCCATTTACTTAGTGTAAAAAAAAAATGTTAATACATTCTTCAAAATCTACATTAACTCTCTGTTGTATTATTTCCCTTTTAGGAGGAGGATTATCCAGGAGCTATCCAACTATGCTTGGAATGTCAGAAAGCAGCCAGCACTTTCAAACACTACAGTTGTATAAGGTCAGGGGGCATTGTCTTTAGAAGAAGGTTCCAAATGTAGGTCTTATGTGATATTTTGGGGAAGTATATATTGGGAAATGTTCTAGAGCTAGATATCTGTCTATATCACTGATACCAGCAGGATATGTTAATTGAAGTACTGCTTGTAGTAACTGTGGTATTACTCTTGCAACTGCACTAAATCTTACTGCATTTAAATTTAAATGGCAAAACTTGGGATAAGGTTTACTACTGTATGCTAGTATGATATTACACAAGCCAACACTTACTAAAGCAGGAGTTTTGGTGTGAAGGAGTCTTTAATATCAGGAATTTTTTCTTAATAGTGAATTGAATTCTAAACTGCAAGACACTTTGGAGCAAATAGAGGTAAGTCATTTGATATTTAACTTTTTTATAGTAAGTCAGTTTTCTTCACATTTCTACTTGACTTTCTCATTCACTACTTTAATGTTAGCAATTCTTGTATCTAAGAGTAATAGATTTAAACTGCTGTACTGAATGGTTTTCAGTGTAAGAGAGAAGTAGCTAGCTGTGTTAGCCTCAAGTCAGGCAGAAGGCAGAGTAGATTTGCAGCTTATAAACTGAATCAGGTACTGGGCCTTTTAATGGACCCAGATGCCAGCTGTGCCCCTTCATATATACAGACTATATCATCACTCTGCTGAGAAACACAGATGTAAAATTTATTTGCCTGCAACTCTACCAATGTTACGCATACCATCACCTGTTTACAATGAACCTTATGTGTAAGAATGAATGACCACTAGTCAGCTCCAGAAAGACATTAAAGCCTCTGGCAGAACGCTTTTAATCTCCACGGGATACCATTGCTGACCTCAGGGTTACTTTTCTTAGGCATCAAAAATTCAAAAACCAACTTGAATGGGAAATTGGAGCAAGAAATCATTCACAGACTGGATTGTGTTCAGCATGGGCTTAACAGGGATATGGATTCTTATCCCATTAACAGGATTAGCGTTTGTTCCTATGGGTTTATTGCTTGCTTGTTTGCCTTTCCCAGCACTGCTCCCTTTCTCTGTTTTCACTTTTTGTATTCAAATCACTTACTGCTTATACACTGCTGTACACATCTTATCACAGCATCTAATGGAGTGAGCCTGATCTCTTTGAAGCTTATTCTTATTCAGTGCTAGTCTTATGGAATTATGTGAACAGAATGCAAAAGCAGTAAGTTATAGCATTGTACTTGTGTATATATGGGTCTATATCTAATAAAATACCATTAAAATAATGGAAATGTATTCAGATACAGAGACAGCCTTCTAAGATGATTAGGGTAATGGAGAGCCTATTTTATGAGGGAAGACTAGTAGCTGCTCTGAGCCTTTTGAATAGGGTGGGATATAAATCAAATACATAAATATAGTCAATAAATAAATAGTGTTGGCTTAGTTAACTTGACAATCAAAGGTGAGAGCATAAATGGTTGCTGTCCATAAATAAGTAATGGAGTGAAACACCAGGGAAAGAAAAAATGAGTTAAGCTAAAGAAAAATACTGCCCCAGAGTAAATGAGTATAGTACTGACCATGAACAAATGTAGTCTGAAATTAATAGAAGGTGCCTAAGCGGTAGAGCAGTGAGTTTGTGGAACAGCCTTGAGCATGAGTAATGGAGCAAAAGTCTTATTTTTAGAATGAAGCTGTGCATCATTATGAAGGAGATTATAAGATGTAGTATTATCTATGATACTAGGGGCTGGACTTCATAACCTGCTATATTTCTGTCCTTTTCAGAAAGTCAGACTTGTGTGCATGTTTCAAAGTTATATAAATTAACTATCATACAATCAATTGCTTTTTTTTTTTTTTTAAAGATTCCCTGGTAGTTTCTTTATTATTTAATACAATCTCTGCAATCCTTTCTTTTCTTTCTCTACTGATTTGTATTTCCCTCCTGTCCCTATGATCTCACTCAGTATTTAGGTGATTCGAAAGAATATAATGGATTAGTATTGTTTTTATTTTTTCTCATTTTTTTTTACATGAGTTAGACATTAAACACATCCTTTTGTTTGATTGATTTTTATTTATTTTCTTTTTTTATCCAAAGTACTTCTTTGACTAGCTGTTTTGTTCTTATACCTGCTTCAACAAGATTCTTAGGAGCAAATTGATTTCTATCATATCTTGTAACAATATCTGAGTTCATTTCTTCAAAGGTGGACATGTAATTCTTCCCCCCTCTTCTGACTCCTCCCCCCCTGCTACTTCTAAAATAAATCCTGCTTTGTACCAAATTCTGCTAAAACATGGTGTGTATAAACACTGGCCATTTACATTTAGATCAAAAGTAATAAATGTATTGATTTCCAATTCCTTTCTTGGGACAGATTTATGTTAAAACTGTACTTTTCATATAGTAGGTAATCTTTTGCTAATTCCAACATGTGAAAGTCTTGCACATTGCAGAAGTTCATAGGAACATCCTGGGCTTTGTGCAGTGTACATATATTTACATTTTTATAGTACAAAATCTCTTGTTCATTTGCTTAATCTTTTAGAAATAGCTTTGAGTACATCTTCTTCCCCCCAACACATTTGTTTGCATTCTATTCCAAGAAAGATATCAAAATTGCCCGTGTCTGAATTTATCCATTGTTACAAGTAGTATGTAAGATTTTTCTGTAATCTTTCATTATAGTAATCGTAATTTTCTTCAGTTAATTTAATGTGTGTATGGGGATAGAAAGGACTGGCTATGCATGGCAAACTTATGTTTTTTGCCCATTTTCTTATACAAAAAATGCGAGGGAAAATGGCTTTCAAAAACAGGAAAATGTGGCTTAAATCTACAGATTAGCTGGGACATGCAGAATCAATTGCAACTGAAAATTACTTTTATTTTTTTTAATTATTGACAGTTTAATCTGACATCTCTCTGATCATGCTTCCTAGCAAAAACATTCTTAAGTATTTCTTTAGCTAAAGAAAGGGAATATTTAGGCTTTTAGAATGAGTATTCAGGCTTGCATGAATAAAGTCTATTGATATTTTGGATATAATTAAATACTCATTGGTTTACTCCATTAAATTAAACTGACCGAATAAGTAAGCCAAATTTAATTGTGTGATGTTTCCAGATATAGCAGAGCAAGAACTTCAGGTAGTGTCAATTGGTGTGGGATCAGTCTTTAGTGAGGGCAGGGAGAGGGCGATTTGCTGCCTCCTACCAAAGGGTGAATGTGTTTCCTGTTTGTTACCAATCTAAATGTTGCCACTTAGAATACTGCATAACTGAAATCCATTCTTCCTGAGGCTTTTTAAATATTTCCTGCCCACCCTGAACATAGTCCTGGCCCAGCTTCCCCACTGGGAAAAGGTCAGTGCAGCTTCTGGCCCCAAGCCAGCAGCGGGCAGCCTGCCCTCGCCTCATGCACAAATCTGGCAGGGCACATGCTCCCCATGTCTGTCTCCCCTGGGGGTGCATGCAGTGATGGGGAGCCATCCTTCTTCCCTGTGTCCCCTGGATGAGCTGCCTGTGGCCATGGTTGAGTTTACTGCCATGCTTGGGCAGAGCCTGCCCCTGCCTCTCTACCTCCCTCACTATGGATGCCTCTATCTGTCCCCAGCATCCCTTCTCTCCCCCACACCTCCTCTTCCCCACAGACTTACTGGGTGGATGCTGCTCTCCAACCTTCCGGGCTGCATTCCTGGCCATATGCATACTGCATCTGTGCGCATGCATGCGACATTTATCGATGACATTATTGGCTATACTGGTTGAAAAAGCTACTTGCTGATAACGCTTTTTTTTTTTATTGGTGCCAATCTGAAATGGACCAATATATCTGTGCACCTCTAATTCCTTATATTGAATGTTTAACTGTATTGCTTTATTCTTATAGGAACAATTAGATGTGGCTCTGTCCAAAATATGCAAGAACTTTGATATCGGTCATTATACCAAAGTGCAGCAAGCTTATAGATTACTTGGAAAGACACAGGTTAGTATTTACATTATTTATTAATAGTGCAGAACACTGATGCCGCAATGTGAATCTTTGAGGACTAAGATGGAAACGTATTTTTTCTGACAGCAGTGTATTTTGCTGAATGATATGTTTTTACAAAGTATTTTATATTACTCGTTTATTAATTTTATTTTGCTCATTTAATATTGAAAAGCTTAATTTTTTGGTCAATATCTCCATACTCAAGGGTGGGCCTACAGTACAGTGGTTTGCATAGATATGAGTGTATATTGGCTGGCTCAGAGGTGTACTGAGTTACCCATACCCTAAATCCTGCATATTTGTGTTCATGTTCAAATTGCACGTTTGTTGCTATTAATTCTAGTATTATCCTATAATATGTTTACTCCTTGTGAGTGGAACTTCTCTACAGATTCAGTTGTAGTGTAATGTGGTGCTAATATCACCTGTGAGTGGTCATATGCAGAATTGATTTCAGCTTGCTATTGCATTTTGCTGAGGTATTTTTGGCTGCATATGTTTCTTAATTCTGTCTGCCCAATGAGGGGAGCAAGCCACGTATCCATCAGACGAATGATTTCTGCTTGATGGGGGAATGTTTTGCAGCAGGGCAGATGCTGGACTCTGGATGACATTGAGAGATGTTTATGAAGTGCATTACACATCAGGATCCAGAATGCATTTTGTTTGTGGCATGCTAGGTATTGCAGCTGCAACAGAGGCAGATTCTCTATGACTGATGTATCTGATGCAGATTGCTTGTGAAGTGTGATGGAACCACACTGTAATGCAGACTTAAAAATAAAGAGCAGCAGCTTCATATATTCCATGAGAGGAATAGATTGTCCCTGAACTTTGTGAAGAGCTTGTCCTGAGCCTCTGGCACCAGACCATGTAATTGAGGGGGACCATATCTTACTGGTCTACTGCCACCTGGAAGCCCCATGATAGCATAGGTCTGTTACAAACTAACTTATTTTTGGCAAGTCACCTATTGGTGTCTATGCTGATGAAGCTTTGTGAGGCAGCTAACACCGTGGCTTATCCACAAGTGATGAACATTAGTAAATAGGAAGTAGCATTTGGCTTTCAGAGAATGGGATTCTAAAACTGTACTGTAGTAGCTCGTGGCACACTTGTGCTCATAGGTAGTCTACCGGGTGGACCAAGTAAATGTCATCCTCCTAAGGTAACGGATAGAAACTTGGTTTTATAGTAGTTGGTTCACAATATGCTTAATTTCCAACAGATTGAGCTTTTGCTCATGAGTGGGTAACTGCAGGCACATAAATAGCATATTTACTCAAATGGAAGATGATCCTGATTTATAAGACAACTCCCCAATATTTAGATTTTATATATGGAAAATTTACAAACTTGTTATAATTTTCCAGGGATACAATCTAATTATTGGATGTTTGCCTTGAACTTGTCCCCTTCCCACTTCTACAGCAGGGAATTTAAATCTAAGGGCAGGTGGTCAGATAGCGGTTTGCTGTCTGTCTCCCCCAACTTTTTTCCCTGGCAGTTCCTTCCCCCCTCTCTTTACTGTCAGACCCTGCTCTCCCTGAGCATGTGGAAGTGAGGAGCAAACTTGAAAAGAATCTTAAAATTAAACGTGGCTGTAGCAATTTGCATACAGTATCCATAGATGTAGTTCATACAGAATTGATACATATTGCCTGTTTTTGAAACTGCTGGAAGTTTTAGCACAAGTATTTCATAAACACACTTTTGAGCAGCACTTTGACAACTACTTATATCCAGCAAAAAAAAGCCCAAGAATCAAGTTACAAAATTCAACTGAGCAGAGGTCATTTGTTCAGGTCTGTATGGTTGTACCATCAGGCAAGTATCTTTCCTCCCAGATCCATCAGTCTGGGTCTTCAGATATTACCCAAATCCATGGCAGGCATTGTACATATAAGCCCTAGGCTAGGAGGGTTCTGATGCCCCCAGTCTCACTAGGTCTTAGTGGCTGATTATCTCATTTGGTTGAGCATGATGCTTACAATACCAAGGTAACAGGCTTACCATACCTGTCTATGATTTCTAGTCAAAAGGTTAGTATACTGTACACATCTACATGAGATGTGCAACTAGACTAATTAGCTCCGGAGCAAATGTATTGCATTTATGCATGTGGCCCTATTAGGTCACAGGAAACTAATAAACTCCACAGCAGTTAATACCCGTGAATACAAGTTCTATTCTTCTGTGCAGCTTTTTATTCTACAGCAGTGCATCTGTAGATGCTCACATGGCTGGCTGTCGCATGGCAGGGCTGGGGCATTGGAACACTGTTGTGTCCCTGCCAGCCTCTCTGCAGGATGTTGGAGCCGCTTTGGTCCAGCAGGCTGACACCCCAGGTCCCCTGACAGCTGGGGATGCTCTGATCCATTTCGGCATGCTGCAGTCCCAAGTTCAGTGTGCTGGGGAGCAATAAACTCCAGTGTAATGTGTTGCAGTTTATTGCTGCATGTTAATAGCACATGCAGATGTGCCCACTATGCATGGTATTAGTCTAAAGCATTTTAGCCAAAAGGATCATGATTTACCACATGGTTCACTAAGCTGGGCCCCATCCGAGTTAACAGCCTTGGTGTACGGTAAGCTGAGACATTTACATGCAATTCACCCAGAATCCTCTTTTGCACCCTCTCTCAACCTGATATATATGATTAGTGTAGCCCCCTTCCCCACTATGACCCCAAAGCAGTCTCAGCACTGCTCAGTATGTGTGTATACTCCAGATTAACTCCCTCCCACATGGATCCATGTACTAATTAACCCCCGCTCATGACTAGAATTGGGTGTCTTTGTCAAAAGTACTGGGATGCTGCAACAATTTATATGCAGATTAGGTTCAGAGCAACCTGTTTTGGCTTCTCTTTGTGGAGGACAGGGCCATACTAATCATATGTACCAGGCTGAGCGAAGGCAGCAGTGTGTGCAATGTTGTGTCTCACCATGAATTGAAAAAAGAGTCAGTGGTGAGGGGATTGCACTTCGTGGGCACTGCCATATGTCTTATTCAGATGGGTTGAATTAATCCCATCAGCATGTTTGACCAATGTAGGCCATGTGTTTTATAGTCAGACTCAGAGTTGGCTTCATTTAATCAGCTTCATAATTGGTTTCCACTCTGTGTACATGCTACTTTTGGCACTGGTTTAATGACAGGCAGAGTATTTAATGAGATTTCCTTGTATATGATAAGACAAAGGGCTTTTCTTCCCCATGCCAATTGGGCGGCAGGGAACCTCATCTTGTATTTGAATAAATATGGTAGTTATTATGCATCACTTATTCTGCTGTACATTACAGCCCCCTGTTCATTTGCTTTAAATTCATTGTTAATCCCTTCCTTAAATTTTAACAGTAAGAGGTTAATATGGTTAATTCCAAAGGGCTAGACTCTTCAGAGCCAGAGAAAACGTGATGGGCTATTTGAGAAGAATTTTAGGAGAGTACTTAGGTTAGGTTGAAGTTTATGATGTCTGGGGGCAGTGAATTTCTGTGCTATCATTATACCAGACCAGGTAGAGGGTTAATTTGGGTTCTTAAGCAGAGTCCCTATGCTCTTGTGAGGATGGGGAGGCAATGACTCAACTAGTACATTCCTGCTCATGTATTTCTCTTGTTTGGCTACTTTCAGAGGCATGGTTAATCTAGTGTATGTACTGTGGTGGCAGCAAGCTCTGGTGGGTTCTGGAGCATAACCTGCCTCCCCGCACCCATTTGCACACTTGAATTTGTAGGCTTGAATTGGCTGATGAAGATACTCCAGGGCATCCTTCTGTACCTGGTCTCAAAACATTAATCTCTGGCATGCTGTATTTGATCCCAGACCTGCCTCATTAATGTATTCTTGGGTTCAAAGTGCATAGAATTTGTTTTGTGGTTTTGTTTTTCCTTGTTCTCTTTATTCAGTATAAGGAAAAAAAAAACCCCAAAGCATTAAACATCAACAGTATATCGTAAATTTTAGGTATCCTGGAGTTTCTTTTGGAGCCTTATCAAAGTTGCTTCAGTAATTTGAATTGCTCTTTAGTCCTGAACATTCTTTACCACCTTCCTTTTTTACTCCATTTCTATTAGCTATCTAATTCAAGGTAGGGTTATTAGGAAAGTCAGACTGGTTTATTTTCATTTCCATTTGGCATGTGAAAAGAAGCAGAATGAGTCCTTACTCATCACCCTAAGATATGAACTGCTCTTTTCCATTAGTAACTGTGAACAAAGTTAAATAGCAGCTATTTAAACATTTTTAAGGCTGCACAACCAGATAATCTGCACTCAACCCTATTAAAAGAATTGGTCAGAGAGCTCTCTGAACATTAATGGTGATTTTTTTTAACAAATCTTGGAACAGAGGAAGAGTTCTGCAGGGCTGAGGGGAAAAAGATGGTGTTATACTACTTCTGAAAAGGTAAATGAAATGATTTGGGAAACTATAGATCTGTTAGTTTGATTTTTCATGCCAGGCAGAATAACAGAGGCTGATATGGGACACAGTGGATGAAGCATTAAGGGCATTAGCACCTTTTACTTCCAATTGATAGGTTTTGCCAAAGAAGCTTGATATATTGTTGGTGGAATTACGGGTTTGGTAAAGGTAATTGTTAACGTTACATTGTTAGCCTTGTCAGGCATTTGATTTTGTCCTACATGACATTCTATTAAAAAAGCACAGCATTATACAAAATCAGTGTAGCTCATGTTAAATGAATAGCAAAGCTGGACAAAAAAATGAAATGGGAAATAGCCATCCAAATATGGAGACAGAAATTATGGTATAAAGGAAGCTACCAATTGATGTAAAGTCAGAAAACTGGCTAGGGTGCGCTACCCTGCAATCTCTTGCAACTCTCAAGTAGGAATGATTCTCCCTGATATTAGTGTCTAATACAGTTTTAAAAGAACATCATGTTATAAACTTGGTTCAGGTACTTTCAGTGCAAGTACTTGAAACTACTACTATAATTCAGAAAGAATTCATAGACCACCTTCAATACAGTTGCAAAATAACAGGGTTTGCAGGGTTTCTGTAGTATACATCAAAGGGACACCTATGTGTGCAGGTATAGTGTCTTGGGTTGGAAATAGATGTCACCTTTGTGTTGCCATAAAAATGTTTATGGTGGTACAAAGTGAAAGCAAACAGATATCCGTATCCTTCTTTTTTTTTTTTTTTTTTTTGCACTAAAAATGTCAAGTTGTGGTTGCAACAACAGGTAATAATAATTCGTGCCACTTTATTGCAGTTGGTGTCTGTTTGCTTATGGTGGAAATGTGTAGGCATCCTGGGGCTGTCTGTCCTCTTCAGTGACTGGCTTTGGGTGCTTCAGGGGCCCCATCCTGCACAGGTCATATACTTGGCCAGGAATACTTGGGCAGAATTGGGCCTTTCAAGCAAGTCCTTCGTGTGTCTGTCCAGCTGTCCCCACTTACTGAGACACTTGCCCGAGATTTTCTAGGGTGAATGGCAAAAATTGAGGTTTCCCCACTTCCCGGGAGTCCGGGTACGCGACTCCCTGGGAGACAGCGACCATCACCTGATAGAATTTGCTGTCCGGCGCAGTGTAGATAGGGCCCACACTAGGACTAGGGTCCCAG
>JAGPOW010000261.1:221403572-221418641 GCA_030014935.1 Caiman crocodilus | reverse complement strand
CTGGGGTCCTGTGACCCCAGCACTCGTTCCTGCCATTGGCGGGGGGTCAGACTAAATGGCCTGCTCTAGGCCCCTTCTGACCCTAGTTACTATGAAACTTAATCAGATGCAGCAAAAACATGTTCAAATAGAAAAGGTATTAAAAATGGTAAGCCTGTCATGACGGAAAAAGCTATATAATGTGAAATCTCATCCCTGATGCAGTTATTTAAGGCTTTAATAGTAGTCTTAAGTAATACTGATAACTCCAAGTTGTCTAAACAATACTTTTGATTTGTATTCCTGTTAAGAAGTAAATGTTTTTTAATTGCTAATTGCTTAGTAAAAGCATGTTTGAAATAACTAAACTGTAATTGGCATTTACGTTTTAAATAAGATTTTTTAGCTACCTTACTGACAGTCTACTGAATTTCCAGCATCATAGACAGGCAGTATTTCTAATGAGATCCTAAAGGAGGTTTTTTTCCCAAGCATAGTCTGTTCAATATCTTTGTTAGTGATATGAAAGAAATCATAAAATTATTGATAGCAAAAATTGCAGGTGATCCAAAAATAGTGGAGTGGTAAATAATGTTGGCTACACGTGAGTTTTATACACTAAACTGGGAATGTGTGGTCTCATTTGAACAACATACTTTTAATACTACCAAATGCTAGATCAGATGCTTTAGAATGAAGAAAATATCTTGTGCTTGTAGAATGCAGGCAGTGGTGGATTTGCCATGAAACAAACTGTGCGGTGGCATGGGGCCCCAACAACAGAGGGTCCTGCCGCCGACACTGCTGCTGCTGCCAGAGAGCCTCCTACATTTTGTTTGTGGCCCTCCCACCCACCCAGCGGGTTGTGGGCTTCTTCAGCCATTCTGGCCAGAAATTCCAGCCACCTCCCCTCTCCCATGGCCGGTGTGCTGCACTAAGTCCCCCGTGGACGTGCCATGGTGCGGTAGGTGGGGCCCTGTATACTGCTTGGATCACAGGGCCCCACTAACTGTAAATCTGCCACTGGATGCAGGTCTGCAAAATACAAACTAATGACTCAAAAAAAAGTTGGAATGAGTTGGGATTCAGTAGGTAATCAGTTGAGAGTAATGTTCTTTTGTTTTTTCTTTTTTTAGACAGCAATGGACCAACTACATATGCACTTCACTCAAGCCATTCACAACACTGTTTTTCAAGTAGTTCTTGGCTATGTGGAACTATGTGCAGGAAACACAGACACGAAATTTCAGAAGCTACAGTACAAGGACCTCTGCACTGTATGTGGTAACAGTTATTTTAAGTAATATTTGCAATTAAAAAAATTATATCTCTCATTTCGCAATGCATTGCTTACATGTTTCTTTATAGATGCATTCTATATTATTAAAATAAGATGCAGTTGTTATTACCATTTCTTAGTAAAGTGTCATGAAGTAAATGGCTGAGTCATAACATAGTATTACCTTGGATAAAGTTAATATTTGGTGCTTTCATGTTTAAAAGTGTCATTATGTACTCAAATATAAATTAATATAAAACAGACTTAAATTACAAGAGTTTGTAGGACTTAAACACTTCCTGACTGCCATGTCTAGGACTTTATCTTGTATCTATTGAAATCCATGTGAGTGTTGCCTTTAACTTCAGTGGGATCAAGCAGGGCATTAGTTTAATCTCCTGTCCTAAAGGTTGAACTAAGATTTACTAAAGTTAAAGGGATCTAATCAGTTCTAATGTTGATTTATGTGCATAGAGCTCGTAACAGTAAATGAAAATTATAGTTAGAAGCGAAGAAGTTTGTTTGTAAACTTATGGAAAAATTATTTATTTGATTAAAAGACAAGGTTTTTCCCCTTTTAATATATGGGGTGGGGGGAACCTCTCATTTTACAATCAAGTATGAGGCGGCATGAGCCAGGCAGCTGCTGCAGCTCTGCCCTAATACCAGGTCAGGGCCAGAGCCCCAGTTGCTTCCTGCTCCCTGTGGTCCTGTCCTGCAACCTTGGGCCCCCACTACTCCCTTCCCTCCCACCCCTCCTTACATTTGCTGTGGCGATGTCCAGCTTTGTTTCCTTTGCAGTATGGAACACTGCCCTGCCCTGTAGTAGCAGTGTTGATGCTGCATTGCTGCTATAGGGCCAGACTGGAGTCCTGCATTGTGCCCCAGGTTGCAGTAGAGATGGAGCTAACCAGTGTTATAGCAAAAATAGGGGGAGGTGGAAGGGTAGGTGAGATAGGGGAGGGTGGGGCAAAGCTGCAGGGGGCAGAAGTGGCATGGAGGGAACAGGAGTGGGAAGGGGCCTGAGGCTGTGGGAGGCAAAAGTGGCATATAGGGTGGAAGAAGGCAGGCACAAGGAGAATAAGTGGCCTGGGGGCGGGGAAAGGGGAGAGGATTGAGGCAGGGGGCAAGCTGGTGTACTGTCCTAGCTGCAGGTGCACTCAGTCCTAGCTGCTCCCTGTTCCTTCTTCTTGTTAATTAGTTTGCTAATAGAGAAAAATTAGGCTATTTCTCTTTAAATTCTAATTTACCTAAGCCTAATGCAAATACTCATAGAATCATTGAAAATTTGGGTTGGAAGGGACCTCAAGAGGTCATCTCGTCCAACCACCTGCTCAAAGCAGGACCAGCCCCAAGCAAATCATCCCAGCCAAGGCTTTGTCTACTCAGATCTTAAAACCCTCCAAGGATGGAGATTGCACAGTTTCTCTGGGTAATCAGTTCCACTGCTTTACTATTAGGAAATTCTTTCTAATATCTAATGTAAACTTCCCTTGCTGGAACTTGAGACCATTGATCCTTGTTCTGTCACCTGTTACCACAGAAACCAGTTAAGCTCCATCCTCTTTGGAACCCCCCTTCAGGTAGCTGAAGACTGCTATTAAATCCCACCTCAGTCTCCTCTTCTCCAGACTAAATAAGCCCAGTTTCCTTAGCTTCTCTTCAGAAGCCATGTGCCCCAGCCCCCTAACTATTTTTATTGCTCTCCGCTGGACTCTCCCCAATTTGTCCACATCCTTTCTGGGGGTGGGAGGCAAAAAGTGGACACAGGATTCCAGATGTGGCCTCACTGGTGCTGAATAGAGGGGAAGAATTACTTCCCTTTATTTGCTGGCAGCACTCCTACTAATGCAGCCCAATATCCTTTTAGGTTTCTTTGCAACAAGAGCACACTGTTGGTTCATATTCAGCTTACTGTCCCTGTAACCACCCAGTTCTTTTGTGTAGAGCTGCTGCTTAGCCAGTTGATCCCCAGCTTGTAGCAGTGTAAGGGATTGTTCTGTCCTGAGTTGCGGGACTTTGCACTTGTCTTAGTTGAACCTCATGAGAGTTCTTTTGGTCCAATCCCCCAATTTACCCAGGTCACTCTGAATCTTAGCTCTATGCTCCAGCCTATATACTACTCCTCCCAGCTTGGTGTCATCTGCAGGGTTGCTGAGGGTGCACTCCATTTCATCTTCCAGATGACTGATGAAGATATTGAACAAAACTGGCCCTAGGACCAATCCCTGTGGCACTCCACTTGATGCTGGATGCCAACTAGACATCAAGCCATTGACTTGTACCCTTTGAGCTGATGATCAGTTTTCTGTCTACCTTACAAACCATTTATCTAACCTTTACTTTCTTAGCTTGCTTGTGAGAATGTTATGCAATCAACCATATCAAAAGCCTTGCTAATTTCAAGGTATATCACATCCACTGCTCTTTCCACAGCCACAGAGCCACTCATCTCATCATAGAATGCAGTCAGGTTGATCAGGCTGGATTTGCCATTGGTGAATCGGTGCTAACTGCTTCTAATCATTTTCTCCTCCAAGTGCTTAGAAATGGATTCCTTGAGGACCTGCTCCATGATTTTTCTGGGGACTGAGGTGAGGCTGATTAGTCTGTAGTTCCCTGGATCCTCCTCCTTCCCTTTCCCAAAGATGGGCACTATATTTGCCCCTTTGCAGTTATCTCAGACCTCTTCCAATTGCCATGAGTTTTCAAAGACAATTGCCAGCACCTTTGCAATCACATCACCTGTAGCACCATTGGGTGCATCGTGTCCATCCCTATGGACTTTTACAGCTTTTCTAAATAGTCACTAACCTGTTCTTTCACCTCTGTTGATTGCTCACCTTCTCCCCAAACCATGCTGCCCAGTGTAGTAGACTGGGAGCTGACCTTGCCTGTGAAGGCTGAGGTGAAAAAGGCATTGAGTACTTCAGCCTTTTCTGCATCCTCTGAAACTAGGTTTCTTCCCCCGTTTAGTAAAGGACCCACATTTTCCCTGATATTCCTCTTGTTACTGACATACTTGTAGAAACTCTTCTTGTTACCCTTCACGTCTCTTGCTAGCTGCAACTCCAACTGTAAACAACTCTTCATGTCACTGAGTCAGGATGTATTTATCTTGGGATCAAACTATTAGTCCTTTTTCTATTGAAGCTTGGTGGCCATCTTAAAGTAGGTATGGCTTATGTTATAGGGATCTGGAAAATTTAAGGGTTTTTTTTGGCTTTTTGTATCAGTATTGTTATTGTGAGCTATGAATGGTAAAACGTCAATGAATTTTGCAGTTTTTGGCAACTACAGCAGTAGCGATTGGGGGGTTATAGGCAAATGAATAAGCAAACATTGTTCACCACATGTAAAGCCCTACTTACATAGATTTATTAGGTCATATTAATGTTCTTGAACAAAATGGATTCTGTTTCCTATAATTTATTACTGCTCAGAGAATTCATTGTTGAAGAGACCCGCTAGATTTTATCTACAGGTGAGTATTTGAAATATTTTTGAAAGATGATAATTGTACTTTTATAGTACTGTTCAGCCCAAATGATTCTGTATTCCATATGGAAGTGAACTACAGGCAGTTTCAATGCAAAGGTCAATAGCTGTTTTTAAAAGTACATAGAAACATTACATACATGGGTTGAGGACAAATGGAGAATGACTTGGCTATTTGAAATGGCAAGATAATTTAGTGAGGTTAAGAAAATGAAAAACTTTTACTGCAGTTTTCTGCTCTTACTTTTCACAAGTGACATTAATGTCTGAAACTAATGTCTCAATAACGTCTGTGACAAAATACTTTCTAAGAATATAGTGTTGTTTTTCTCATCATGTTAGAAAAGTAACTAGTACAACAACTTGCTATTTTTTGAAAGTGTATGATATGAATAAAGTTTTTAGGGATGCCTAACATTATAATACTCTTGTATTGACTTTATATGCAGTCTGATCAGAATAATGATTTAATAAATAAAAGAAAAAAGTAAAGAATTAATGAATAATGTGATACGTTTTCTAGTTATGTCAAATAATGCTAACAGATAAATCTCAAGAATATTCATTCACTGGCAGACTGTAAGAGAATATGAATGGTTTAAGCAACATGTGCTACTGCAAGGAATATTACTGAAATGAAGGAGACAAGTGACATAACAGATTAGAAAAGAAAAGGTGCTCTTCATTTCAGGTTATGATATTTTCCTTTTATAAAAGGGGAAAAAAGAAAGGTATAAGTAACATAGCAGCATTTTACTAAATCTCTCTTATTTAATATTAACAACTACACATTTTTTTTCAAATGATTATCCATTATTTCTTCAAGTTTCTTTTGAACATCAGGATGCTCAGAATTAAAAAGCCACAAGTCCATTGATCTGATAATCAAAACAAAGCTTTGAAATTAAAGTGGTTGCCAATTTTTTTGCCCTCTTAATAAGTCTGGGTTTGTGTTGTAATTATGATGGAAGTTGCAGATTCTGCTATTTTGGGGTTTCAAGTAGAACAGCCAAGGCTTTGACAACTTTATTTTCACATGTATGGGTGTCAGGCAATAGCTTGCACTTCATATGTTCAAAGCCTTGTATAAACACTTGAATAAACTTCCTTGTGAATTAAAAGATAGACTTTAAGCAGTATGTTGGGATAATAAAGGGACCAGTATAGTGACAATTGAGTAAGCTTTGCAGAGTATTTTAGATTTTCTTTTGAAGCTAGTTTTCATAATGTGTTTGTATTGTAACCTGACCTTGCGCAAGGCTACTTGTTCGTATTAAATGAAATTGATATGAACTACATATACTGCAGCTTCATTCAAAATAATAATTTTTTAGATTAACTCTATTTCAAAACTAACAATAAAATAACAGCAGTCTGAAAAAAAACATCCAGGTCCTGGTTTCAATCTTTGTTTCTACAAGGTAAGAAAAGATGCTGTGCTTTTGGATAAATGAACCAGTGAAGAGTCTATCTTGCATATAGCGCTTTGTGCTTGCATTTTTTTCCCTTACAAAGTAGGAGGCAGAATTTCAGATTATGTCTACAGTTGGTTTCTTGCTGGGTAAAGTCATCTGAAAAAGAGGGGTTTTATAATTGAATTTTTAGAATCTTTTTTGTGAGGTGGATAGTTTTTTCATATCTTACCAAATGAATGTTAGTCTTTAGAAGCCAACATATTTACTTTTTAAATTATAAAGTTTATACAGTATCTAGTATAACCATGCACCAACCAGCTTGGCAAGAAATAATTGATTTATAGCTGTTCCTAATGATTACAACTGAGGGAGCTGCTGTGCTGAGTCTGTCTTGAGGGGCTTACGATCTAAGGAAGCAAGACAGACACATTGTAGGGGAGGTAATGTGCAGAGACACTTGAAGTGATTGCTGGGTGACCCTAGGAAACCAAAGTGATCTCAGCACCACAAATAACATTTAGGTCTTCTTGCAATGTCTATCCTGAACCTGGGCACAACAGACTATGCTGCCTTTACCTTTTCTGACTTTCCATAAATACATACAAAATGAATTGTTGGCCATAGTCCAGTTTCTGAAAATCAGTATTCCATATAACAAAACCACTATCTCAGCTAGTCTACACACATGCTTGGGACAGCGGCAGTTTGAGCTGGAGTGGAGCAGCCCTGGGATGGCAGCAGGCTTGAGGTATCACAGTATCAGTCCCAGGCTCTGGGTCATGGTGTTGGGCAATGGACAGGTTGGCTGGGGCATGAGGGTGCAGAACCTGCAGAGCTGTGTGGCTAGGCAGGAGGCAGCCCTTGCCCTTTAGTGCCTTCATGTCTCAGCCAGCCCCTGTCACTATCTACACATGCATTTCATCACACTTAATTACTCTGCTGTAAGGTAGTACTGGGACAGAACTATCTTATAGCATGCTTAGTTAATTTACTGTACATGTGTAGATTGTGACACTTTCCTGCGGAGCTAATAATTGGTCACGTGACAAGTAAAGTTCACATGTATTCTCAGTAGAGATGAAAGCACTGGATGGGCTCCACAGGAAGATGCATGTCACTCCAAACTGGGGTTAACTGGGTACATTTTAATAGTCAGCTGAGCAAATGCAGTATGATCAGCACCAAAATGAAATATGCTGTAAATCTCACGTAGTTTTCAAAGTTAAAACTAAAACATGAGTCACCTCAATCACATGGCTGAGTAACTAGAGTTGCAGAGTAGCTACTTACTTTGCCTATACAGGACATTGAGCAGAACTGCTAGTGTTCTCATGAGACTAATTTTTTAAAAATTTTCTTTAGCATATTACATCTGACAGCTACATTCCATGTCTTGCTGATCTCTGCAAAGCACTTTGGGAAGTTATGCTTAGCTATTATCGAACCATGCAATGGCATGAGACACATGATCGAGATGGAGGACCTGCTTTATCTTCAGGTAAGAGTTTACTTTTGAATTAAAATGGCTTGTTGCTTTTTTGTAATCTGAAAATAAAATTTAAATGCCCAAGTTATTAGTTTGTTTCCTGATGCATGTTACACCATACATAGTAACAGTGCTACATATGCAGCTGGCTTATGGTGCCATAAAGTCCTAAATCAGCCACAAAGATTTTCCACAATATATGGAATTGGGACGGGGGTTGACATCAGTCCCAATGCTAAAAATGGGCTGCCAAGCAAGTGGGTTGCAAGGTTGCAGGGGGGAAGCTGATGGGCTCTGCCACCAAGCACTTAATAACCCCTGCTCCTAGCAGTCATTCCAGTCTTGCCCTGCCCAACTGCACACAGTTTCTAAAGGCTCCAATGCACTAGGACCCCAGGATTGAGAAGACGTTCCCTGATCTCAGAGTCCCTGCGCACAAAGAGCTTTAAAAACTGGGTGTGCATCCTGGGGTTCAGTGGGTTTGCAGGTGCTAGGCGGGAGCAGTGGATCAACTTGCCCTGTCCTGCACTTGTCAACCTGTGTCCTGGGCTCCCTGATGGTGGTGGTGTGCTTGGGATCCAATTTCTGATCTCACCAGTTGCACATGTGGTGTGGCAGGTGGTACAATGGTTAGGATCAAGGATTAGATTGCATTGTGCTATTAAGTGAGCATCTGCTCATCCCCCTCTGTCGAGTTTCTTTTGTGGTTCTGACCACCAGAATACTATAAACATTGCCATTTGGTTTTCTTAGTTTAAATATGTTGTCACATTGTTTAAATGTGTGGTAATGATTAGTGTGCACACACTAAATGTTGAATTAGACTGTAAATATTCAGAAGCTTTACTAAATTAATCTTTATCCTAAATTTAACCTGCATAGTCTTTTCCTTTAACTGTGTCCAAGTTTGGACGTGGATTCATCAATATGAATGAAGTATAGATGAATTCATCTATACTGTCCTGAGCCTGGTCTGGGAAAAAAGATCTTGCCAATATCTTGGTGTCTTTAAGTTATTTTAAAAAAAGCAGCCTATTTTTATCGTTATAAAATTATACAAAGCTTGAATAAAGGAGTAGAACAGAAAATGTACATTGCAGCAACTGCCCCATAGTTAAGTATCAGTAACTTACTCAATAGTATGTTTTTCATAATAAAAAGCCAAAATTAAATGCCAATATATAGATACAGATACATATTGGCATTTAATTTTGGCTTTTTATCATGGAAAATCAGAGCTTTCCCTTCCCCTTCACTCACCAGGATATAGGGTTCCCCCACTCCTACCCACCATTGCTTTGTGGTGCTGAGCAGCCCTGATATGCCTGTGCCCTGCCCCTGCTGGTGCCCCTCACTCCCAAACCCCAGCCACCCACCACTTTACTGGTGCCCCCTCACTCCCGATCCTGCAGCCCACCATCCCTGCCAGGGACCCTCACCCCAACCTGCAGTCCCCTGCCTCGTCTAGCACTGCTAGAGGAGTCCCCCAGCTACCAGGACTACAGGATCCAGAGGCTGCATCCTGCCTGCTTTATGATCCATGGGTGCCAGCTGCAGTCAACCAGCAGTGCCTGAGCCTGGGTGCTGTGGTGGCAGAGCCCAGCTTCCCTCTGCCCCCGCCACCCTGCGGGTGGCATGGCTGAGAAGAACCCAGTGGACCCCTTGGTGGGGAGGGGCTGAGGGAGAATGTGGGCTGCCCACTGCAGGACTTGGGGCTCCCTGCCTTGCTGCCTTCCCCCTGGGAACCTCTGTGGGCCAGTAGGTGGGACCCAGCACAAGAAGGCAAATTGGGGGTGGGGAGACTCGGTGCTGCTCAGAGCCCTGTGCCAGCCACTCTACCATAGTAAGATGCCCCCTGCCTGCTTGATAGCAGCAGGGATGGCAGTGGTGGCATAGAGTCATGCCAGGTGGGCAGGTGGCACCTCATCTTGATAGCAGGCTGGTGCGGGGGGGTCCCAGTGGTGGTGGCGGTGGCAGCAGCACTGAGTCTCCCTGCCCTGCTCTGTCCTCCCATGCCAGATCCCACCTTCTCGCCAGCAGAGGCAGTCTGGCTGCAGCCCCTTCAGACACTGCAGGAGCCTGGGCTGCAGCCCCTTGTCCCACTGTAGGTGAACAAATCTGGAGGAGCATGTGCCCCTCTTCCCCCCAACTTCCCTCGTTGCATCATCTCTGGATCTCAACCCCACCCCAGGATTGTGCACAGTGATGGGGAGCCAACCCCCCCTGCCAGCCCTCCAGATGAGCTTGCCCCTGCCTCTGTTTTGTTCCACAGCTGAGCCTTGCAACTGTGTATTCCTGCCCAGGGCAGTGCAAACCAACTTTGTGCCACACCTCCCTTACTGTGGCCACTGCCAACTCAATTGGCCCGCCTTGTTTATACCCTCCACCACACATTGCCTTATGCATCCCTCCTCCATAGACTTATCTGTAGGCAGCTAAGGGAGCTGCTAGCCATCTGCATGTGTGTGCATGCACATGTGCTTGTGGCATCTTCTGTGTCTTAGTCCCCCAGCCCCAAAGCAGCACCTTGCAGCTGGAACTCTGTCAGTCTGCAACAGGAAATCTGTGGTTTCTTGCTTGTTTCTCCTTTAAAGGAGAAAATCTGCATTTTTTCATAGCAAATGGAAGACCCGGATCCCTGCTCAAAACTCATGTGTTCCATGATAGATTGTCAGTTTAGTCTTATGTGGTTCTATTTTGGTTCTAATTCCTGCCTTATGGGTTCAGTGCCTGGAATTTTGTTTGTCTGGCTCTTTCCTCTTGTACACAACATGCTGTGCATAATTTAAATTAATTAGTGTGACTAAAGACAGATCCTGGTATCCAGAATTCTTGGATTTGACAATAGGCATAAGGTGAAATCCTAACCTCAGCAGTATTACCTGGGGTCATGATAGCATGCTGGAGAAGCAGGAGGACAATTTGGGTAGCGTGGAGGCCTGGCCAGTAGCCAAAGTTTTGCTTTAGAAGGGCATGCTTCCATTTGTGCTGGTGTGCATTTTTTTTGGCGTGCTTTGTGCTGCTTTTTTCTCTGGCATTTTTTTTGGAAATCCTAGTAGCAGATTTTGCCACTGAGCTGCAAATTTGCAGCATGGTATGTTTTTTTTAACGTTCACTGTGTGCAGTTGTGTGGTGCCACGAACTGCATGCTCCTGCTGTTTTGGACACAGCCTTAATCTATACTTTCGTAGAACAGTAGAAATGAGTTCCTTTCATGGGTAGTAGAATTCTGACCAGGCTTGTGCAATTATTTTTTTCTTGTTTGATAAAAGCATGTTTGTGTAAACATGCAGAAATATATTAATCTTCCAGCCTAAATTGTGAGGAAAGAATAAAAATGGGAAGGAGGATCTGGAAAAAAATATCACTCCGTACTTTAAAAGTAGCAGTGGATTTCAAATATATTTTTAAGTCAGACTTAAAAATGTTAAGTATTGGAATAAATGTAATTTCAATTACTGAGATTTTTTTTTAGGTCTACGTACATTACATAAAAGGCCCTCTGACAAAATTAAATATTTGTACTTCAACTTCAGTTTTAGGTAGGACGACAGTTACTTTAGGCTTAAGGCTAATTCTATTAAAAGTGTTTCAAATAAAGTTATCTTTAATATGAATACATTAAAATTCAGGTGCATCTCTTATGTGGGAAGACTATTAATCCACTTTTGTGTTGTGTTTGCACATTCTCTATTTCCCTTTAAATATTAAAAGAAGTTTCTTCAAGATATTTATTCTGTTGTTATGTTTTATAGAGAGAGCTTCTTGTTATAATTTTACTGTCTTTATACCTTTATGTTTGTTTGAATATTGCAAAATAAGCCTTTTATGTAATTATGTTGTAATAAACCATTTTTTATATTCCTGATGCCATTGGAATAATAGACAATTCCTATTTGCATGGTTGTTTTCAATGTTTTTTAAAGCTTTAAAACAAGTAGTGTTTTAAATTCATATTGCAAAAAAAATTTTAAAGGTACCATTAGCGTAGATAAAGTGGTATTATGTTAGATCCAAATGACTCATTATTTTTATAAAACTGTAATTGAAATGACTCATTTGGATTTAATATAATACCAAGGTCTTTGTAATATTTTTACAAAACTAGCAATTCTCCAGATCTTGTTTTAGTTGGTGGAGGCTGAGATGTATTCTATCTATACTGTAAATTCGTAGCATAATCATGTTAAAAAGAAGAATAATTGTTTTTAAAACAATGAAGTACATAGAAAAGGAATAGTAAAAAATTAATTTAATATTGTCTGAGAGAAAGTAAGCATATCCATAGTGCCTGTATTTTAAATCTCATGGCCATTTTCCAGAAATTATTGATTCTGCATACGAATATTGATTCTTTAGTGGATGTCTTGAATGACATGATACATTCTTAAGCTAAAGACTGCGGAGTAGGAGGACATAGCAGGGGTAGTTGCAGGATAGTTTAGAAACCTTTGCTAAAATTCAACTAAATAGTTAATGAAATGCAAAAGAGCAAAGAATTTAAATAAGGCTCCCCACTACTTCATGCATATCTGGCTCTTTCTTTTTCTTTTTTTTTTTTTTTACATAAAGCTATCCTTAGGTTCTTCCCTGGTTCTGCCTGGTACTCATCAATGCTTAGGTACTACTTCAGATATGTTAAGTGCTCCTTCATTGTTGTATCCAAATCCAAGAAGAAGAATGATAATTTGTGGAAGCAGTGGACTTAGAAGACATTTAAATACATTAATAAAAAAAGATAACATGAAGTATGCAGTCACTAGTGTAGTGTGTCTAAAAGAGCTCTTACCTATGCTTTGTCATAATTAAGTACTGTACTTCATCATCATTAGGAGTCTGCCCAACTTGCAGATGGACAGCTGATTTTGCAGGCAGATCACAGAATTGGCTGCCATTTTTGAGGGCATATTGTGGTGAGAGGTCCACTGAAACATTGGTAGTTATTGGATTGGCACTGATGTAAAGAAAATTGAACGTATCGGAAATTGGTCTGATGTGACCGATAATGTGGCCAATAAATGACCCATGCATGTGTGCAGCTACAGCGCAGCACGTAGGCAGTGAGGAGCCACAGCATGGCAGCTTGAACAGCAGCGTGCAGCTGATAAGTCTGTTGTGCTGGAAGGGCAAGGGAGAGGCATGGGGGGTGCAGATCGAGGCCCCCATGGTAAGGGAGCAAATGGGGCTGAAGCAGAGGCTGAGAAAGGCGCTGCCCTGCAAAGGCAGGGCATAGGCCGAAGCCAGAGCTCGTCTGCAGGCATGGAGTGGTGGCTCCCACTGCTGTGCGCACCCCATGAGATCATGATGGGGGTGTGTGCCCCTGGATCTCTTTGGCCTGGGCTCACGCTGTGTCACACTCTTCCTGGTGGGGGCTGGGCCAGGCTGTGCTCAGGGCGGGCAGTGGTGGTATTGGAAAGGGGGGTTGTATCGGCTCCAAAAATCTCTATCAGTGCACCCCTAATTGTGGTGGGGCTCCCCCATACCTCTTGAGTGGCTGAGGGGCCCCAGTGGCTTCTCAGCCAATCAGTACCAGGGGGGAAAAAGGGGAAGAGGGCTGTCCATTGTACAGCCCCACCCCTCACCAGTGATTGGCTGAGAGCACTGTCCATCTTGTGGTCCTACCTCTTGCTGGTGATTGGTGGAGGGGGCAGGGCCACAACAGGTAGCCCTCTCAGCCAGTCAGTGGCAGGGCCTGGGGAGAGCAGCCAACATGGCAGTCCTTTGTTCCAGCAGTCCCCTACCTGCCCCTTTTTCTCCTGGTGAGCTGCAGTGGCCAGGAGGACTTCTGGGTCCCACTGGGGAGCCAGCATTTTATTTTGAATAAGTTTGCGCCTCCCGATCGTCTCCCCCCATTCGGATTTTGTAGAGATTGTGGATTTTGTGAAATCAGGCAGTCTCAATTTGAGTAGAATCCTAATCGTAATTCAGGTGTGTCTTTATGTCTGTATGAGTGTTTTAATTCCTATAAGGAATACAATTATCGTTATCATTATTATTTATATCCCACCCTATTTGAGAAGGCTCAGAATTGCATACTGTGTCTGCATATCTTTAAAATATAAATGATTATTTTGTGGCAGAGGAATGAAGATGTCTCATTTATACCTGTCATTTTCCTACTTTTAAATTTACAAAATAAAAAGGAAGAAAATATTACATACATTTTTACACTCTTGCACAAACAATTTCTTTAAAAATTTTGAGCTTGTTTTGGATTTTAGTGCAGTTTGTTGGGTCCCTTGTGGCCCATTTTCTCACCTTAATACTTCACTGGGTATATTTTTATAAAACTGTAATTGAAAAATATCAATTTTGGAAATGCTGCAGGTTTCTCCATTAATACAGATGAGCTGAAGATTAATTTTTATAGTTGTACAGAAGCATTGAGGTCCATAAAGCATAAAGTCCATGGCTTTTTTCCCCCCTGCCCCAGGAGGAACTTGGAACTGAAAATAACCCCTGCATGGGTGTCTGATTACTGTCTGGAATTTTACTGCAATCATATGTTTAGAGTGGTCCTTTTATAAAAATAATTCTGTTGGGCTGAATAGGATTGCTTATTGGTGAAAACTGTGTGTGAGTGCAGATAGCAAAAAGGCAGGGTATGTATTCGTCTTTATAGACTATATAAGATTTATTATTATTATTATTATTATTTCATCGTGTATTACTATTATTCTTAGTAACATAATAATATCAGATAATAACTAAGATAAGAACAACATAGAGAGCACGAGCTTTTGTGAACCCAGGCTCACTTCATCAAATGCTGTGAAAGGATGTGCAGAAAGTTTATTTTATTTGCTCATGCTTTCTTTACATCTGTTTTACAGCATCTGATGAAGTAAACATGGGTTCACAAAAGCTGCTTCTTCCTATATATATCTTATTTAGTTAGTTTATAAAGGTGCATATCTGCCCTGCCTTCTGATTGACTTCAGACTAACTTGGGTAACTACCTCTCCCTGTAGATAGTAAGATCACAGCAAGTCATCCCCAGAATAAGCATCACCTGCTGCAAACCCAGAGCAGCCCCTTGTTTCTAGCTGGGCTGAGTGAGGCCATAAGGGCAGCCAATCCCTCAATCCCTCAGTTCCCTCAAGGAACTGTCTCCACCCACTCCAAGCCTTAAAAGTCAGGCCCAACCTGCATGCTCTTTATCTGGACAAAGTTGTTCCTGACTGTCTGTGTCCTTCCATGTTGATCTTCTAATTTTGACTCCTGGCTCTCCCTCGAGCTTCTAATTCCTGTATGACCCTTGATATGCCCTGATTCCAGTTCCCTGCTTGTGATTCTGATTTGGTCCCAGCTCTGTCATAGTTTCATAGTTTCATAGTTTCATAGTGTCTAGAGTCGGAAGGGACCTGGGCAGATCATCTAGTCCGACCCCCTGCCTTGGCAGGAAAGAGCAC
>JAGPOW010000261.1:221358417-221403472 GCA_030014935.1 Caiman crocodilus | reverse complement strand
TCAGCTGTACCGGCCCCGCGGCCCCACTTACCTTCAGGGAATCAGCTGCTGCTCCTGCTGCCTCCTCAGCTGCTCTGCTCGCCGCTCGCTGCTGCTGCTGTCATTGGCTTCTGATCCTGGTTAAGCCCCTTCTTACCTTGTCTCTGGCGTTGTCTTCTGATCCCAGCTTGTCCTGAGCTCCTGTATCCAGTTTTGGCACCAGACTTCTCTGGACCGCCTCCCACTCCCTAGGGAAGCTAACCTGGACTGCACTTGTGCCTTAGGTGTCTTACCACTAGGCAGTATTGACCAAAATCCTGGTTTCCTACAGTCAAGGCAAGCAAATACATTATTGATTCACTGCGTTTGTCTTTAGAGAAGTGATTTGTAGGACCAACTAAAAAAAAATTACAGTTGTTATTACATTTACAATTATGGGATTAACTAATGAAGACAGATTATTACCTCAGAATACAAGTGTGTTTTAAAATGGAATATGTACATCATGTTAAAATTTAAGTAAAGGAAAAATAAAGATATTCAATTTATTTAATGCTAATAAAACTGAACAGCAACAAGTCAATAACATTAGACACTGGTAATTATGAACTTGAAACTTGAGTGATCACATTTGAATTTAAGAATTTGAATTTAAGAGGAGACGTGGTAGCATTCTTCAGGTATCTGAAGGATTACCATAAAGAAAAGAGAAAACATCTTTTTTCTCTTGCTGCAGAGAGTAGGATGTGGGCCAATGGCTTGCAGTTGCAGTTAAGTAGGGTTAGATTGGATATTGGGAAAACTTCTTCACTGTTAGAACGGTGAGGCAGTGAAATAGATTGCCTGAGGAGGCTTAGAGTCTCCATCATTGGAAACATTCAACCAAAGGCTGGTCGAACATTGGTCAGGGATGATCTAGGATTAGCTATGCCTATGCTGCGGGTATTTTCCAGGCTTCTGGGCTTTGCTGTTTGCCATGTGTGACCAGAAAGTAATTTTTTACCACTCCTGTTGATACACATTAGGGATTTTTTTTTCTCCTCACTTTCCTTAGAATCATTGAGTTCTGGGTGTAGCTAAGGCTGGGGATTTTGATTGGGTGTGCCAATGCCCCTGCTGAGAGTTAAATTGGAGGTTTCTGGCTAGAGGGGATTCTGGCGGACTGATTGTCATATTTAACCCCATATTGAGATTGTGTGGTGTCTTTTTTTTGTCTTCCTCTATGGCCCTTCCTTGAATCTCTCCAGTGTGCTTTATCAACCCTCTCAGCAGCAGGGCATTGGTCCCCATTGTCCCCCTACCTTTCCTGTGACAGGTTAAAGTACTGTGCCTTGTGGCTGTGTTGGCTTTGTCTGTAGTTTTGTTAATAGGTTAGACAGTGGATTTCTATACAGTGTTTGGAAAAGGAATGATTCTGGTTCCTGCATGGGGAGGTTTCTTTCACACTTCCTTTTCTATGATTCTATAGCTCTATTGATACAAAAGTATAGTCAGAATACAAGAGTTGAAAAGACAATTTAAATTCATCCATAAATTTGGTTGTAATGGGGGGAAAAAGTCTGGGCTTATGATCAACTGTTGCATAAAATGTTTTAAGGCATTAAGTGTTAGAAATATTAAAAGTGAACTTTTTGATATTTAAAGTTCCTGATTTCATCAGTATAAAATTGATGGTGAGTTGAGATAATAGCTTTAATAGGCATAATGTATTGGAATGCAAAAAATGAAACACTTTGAATATGTGTATTTTAATTCTGCTTGATGCTTTAAAAAGTTAAATACTATATTGTATATATTCCCACATGGTTTCTGTGCAAGGTCGTCTTGTTGTTCAGAGGTGGGGAAAGCTTCAAAGAATGAAAATGGTTCTGTTCATTCCTGCAACAAACAAACGCTTTCAGTTCCCTTGATGGAGATAAATCTTTTAGAAGTTGAAAAAGTTTGGGAAAAGAGAGACCTTATACACCCAAATCAGAAGGTTAAATAAACAGAACTCTGGATTCCCAGGACTTTTACTTTCACTTGAGGTCACATGCTTCTTCTGCCACCTACTTCACAGTCTATAAAAACAAAAGGAAAAAATGCATTTTGAGGTTTCATACGACACTTAGTACACAACAAAACCGTCTTAAATTAATATTGCTGCAATGCAAAATAGCTGCTTAATGCTGGATAAAAAGATTGAAAGTAGTACCCATCCAGCCTGAACAGCCAAACTTCACCTCCAGTGGTGACACATGATACCCCTGTGGTACACGTGCACCCCCTGAGAGCGCTGGTGCCCCCCCTGACAGCCACATTCCCAGGCAGGGGAGCAGACAAGAGTGCTGGTGCCTGCCCTGAGAGTACCAGCTGGGGAGTGCTCCAGGAGAAGTGCTCCCGCCATGGCCCATCCCGCCAACCTGAAAGTGCCAGTGGTGCGCCTGAAAGTGCCAGCTTTGTTGTAGTGTTGACGGGCCGAAACTGTGATGCCACAGCTACATTGCCATAGCAATGTGCTCCCTCGCTATAGCTCATTGCTAAAGTGATGTAGTGACTAAAAATAACCGTGCACCAGCTGCATGGGGCAGTACGGGCTGTTACTGCGCTGTAATTTAGTACTTTCAAAAGGAAGTACTAAATGATGGCATGTCTTTTGTGTAGCAGATATTTACTCCATATTAACCTACTTTTGTAGCTTATTTTGAATAGAGAATGAATAATGTTTTAGCTGAAGCCAAATGTTTGGACCCAAGCATGTAGCAAAATCAGATGTAACCTATGATTAAGGCTTGTCCTGTCTTTGCAGAACTATTCGATAAGAGAATGTGATGAAAGTGAATATCTATCTATATTGTCTGAATATTTAGTGATGCATCCTGTTGATGCATAGTTAGCAGGCTGGGTTATGTTTTCTGTTTGGCTGAATCTTGCATGATAAATCACTTGGTCTCTAGCAAGTATGTTTGTCAGTCAGAATTGCTGCCTTTGTGAGAACCTGATCAAATTCATGGTATAGGTGTTACATTTCAGTTATGTATAAACATACAGTCAATGAGTAAGGGGATTGTATTATTATATTTTGTAGTGGAAAGGTGCAGGGTAAGTGGGTAAATTGTGGAATTACGCTTGAGCATTTCTGTTACGGGCACAAGTAATCACATTGATTTAAGCAGAAAGATCTGAACCCAGTTCTTGATATTCCAAAACAGAATGCAGGAGCTCTGCCATAGCCTGTAATTAATTTATACTGCATTTATGAGGGAAAGATTAACCTCATTACACTGAATTTAAAGCTTTTTCAGTCCTGTGTACTGTTTCAGCTGTAAATGCTCCTGTTGTCTTAATCTTGTAAGCAGCCTAAGTCTGAACTTGTTGACATCAAGATTTATTAAGTGGCTTTCAGTTTGAAAGAATTTAACTGCTACAAGTGTTCCTCTGTCACCCTGTTACTAGTACTAGTTTATTTTCCATTGTCAGTTGTGGAGTGACTTAACGATGTTCCTCAGGAACTGAAAATCTTATATTTTGCAGTGTCATTTTAAAATGTATTTATATTAAGCTGTCAATGCTATTCAAGTTGCAGATAATTTTTGCATTGAGTAGCTTGCACTGGGGGGGGAAGCGTTCAGAAAACAAATAGATAATAGTGGGCTGCAGATTGTTCTCCTACTAGATACCTAAAACTGGGATAGTGAGGCAGATCATTTACACGTGTTATTATTTGTGAGTCTAAAGCAGGGGCAGGCAAATTATGTCTCGAGGGCCAGATCCAGCCCTCCAGGCCATTCTATCCAGCCCACGGGGCCCCTAAAAAGTTTAGAAAAAGAACATTTATGTATTCCTGGCTGCCTGTTAAGGATGAAAGGAGTCAGTGGCAGCAGGACTTGGGAGGAGCTGACAGCAGGACCCAGTAACAGCAAGGCCTGCCTGACCTCACCCCACCTCCAGCCCCCAGCTGGTAGTTTCTGCCTAGCAGAGGCTTTTGGCCTGGGACCCTGGGGCTGTTCCTCATCTCTTTTTGCACAAGAGGGTAACTCCAGATAAGAATGGGCTGAGGCGGGGAGGATCGCTGGTATAGCAGGAACCATGTGGTGCCAGAGCTGCAGGTAGGGAGTGGTCAGTGGGTGGGGGAGTGGTGGCAGCGAGCAGGGAAGGAAGGGAAGTGGCAGGGGAAATGAGGAAGCAGCAGGAGGGGGAAAGTGGCAGGGGGCAGGACTTCAGGGCACTGGGTCAGGGCTGCCAGCAGCAGGATCCAGCTGGGAACTGGCTCCTGCTGCACTCTGCAGTCCTGGCGTTGCAGCCAAAAACAGTGAGCTACTGGGAGGTGCCCTGCTGGGCCGGCCAGCTCTGTGCCATGCTGCACTGTGCCACTTCATTCCTGGTTGTGACACCAGGACCACAGAATGCAGCAGGAGCCAGCCCAGCTCTCACAGTTCCCAGCTGGCTTCTGCTGCTGCCTCTACCACAGCACACCTGCAGCTCCTGCAGTGTCACTGGAACTTCACTGGAGCTGGTTGCCTTCCCTGCTCCATGCTGCACAAGTGCCTGGGCTCTGTCAGAAGTGGAGAGAGCTCAGCCCCCTGCTCCCCCCGTGGAGTCCAGCACAAGGTTTCCCTAGTCTGAGTGTGAAAACTGCAGGTGTGCCATGCTGAGCCCCTGCTATAGGGATGGCTGGGCAGGCTGAGCTTCTCACCTCCTGTGTCCTGCTGGCCAGAGCCGTGCCCTGCCAGGTGCCAGTGCCTGCACCAGGCATGAACTTGCTGAGTCCCCTCCACATGCTGCTGCTGCTGGCAGCAGGGGCTGCGCACCATGTGGGGGAGTATATGTGAGGATCTCTAGACCCTCCCCCTCCATTACACCCCACATACCTCATATACCCACACCATACTCCCACAAGCCCCACTGTCATATAAACACACCCCAGCATACCTTCTGCTTCCCTGCACACTACCACACCCCCTCTCGCAGCTCTCCCCACATCCTCCATGCACAATATAAAAGAGTGAGACTTTATTTTTGAATTATTATGCAATCTCTTCTATATACAGTACAAAAACAAATTGCAACAAATATTTTTTGTAATTAAAATATGTTTTAATAGGTGTTTGATTTTTAGTGTATGATTGGGTTTTTTTTCTTGGTCTAAGATGGCAACCCTCCTTCCCAAAAGGAGCATTTCTAGGTAGCAAGGGGATGGCCTTCTGGTGGCAAAGGTCAGGGGTTGGAGGGTGGGACTTCCAGAACCAATATGGTGACCGGGGGCGGGACAACTGTCAAGGGGCAGGCTACCCGTGTCGCCCTTGACAGCTCACCAAAACTCTACGTGGCCCTCCAGCTGGAATAATTGCCTGCCCCTGGTCTAAAGACTGCTGAGATTCTTATTTATGCACAATAAGTATTGGGCACAGGGAGGTTTGGCCAAAAGCCTATGGCTGAACTCTTCGTGGTTGGTGAAAGAGAATTGCCAGCAATTAGTGCCTCTCCTGACTAAAATAGCCAATGTTGCATTTAAAGGCTATTGTATGCTTCAGTACTGATTGGACTGCATGTACAGTCTCAACACCTGTGTGAGACTTATTATTATTAAGTCTCCTCTTCCTGAGAGAGGTCACACTGAATGAAGAAGGCATTCAGAAGTCACACTGCTCATCTAGCTAGCTACAAGAAGTATCCCAGGTTGAGGATTCTGCAAAATCTGGATTTAGGGCAGGACTTTAAATGTAAACGCATTTGTAGTCTTGATGGATGATCTTTCAATATGAGCAGATGGAGGACAGCCATTAGTTTTTATGCTGCCTGATCCTTCTGTGGCATTTCACACAATGAATGTATGGATATGGTCTTCTGTCTGAGGTACGTGGTCTGGTCTAGATGATTTTTGGATGGATGCACCTAAATGTTGATGATGCACTTGGGCCATAAAACTCTCCTTGCTTGCAGAGTCCAATACTGATTTGCATGTACAGGTAGCTGTCTAAGGAAAATTAGTGATATGACAATATGCAGGTGACTTTTCCCATCCTTTATAATAGAAGATAATACTGTCAAAAACGTGGGGGAGTTCTTAGATGGGTTTGTAATGGATGAGAAATAGGCAGTTGAAGTTGCACCTTAGTAATATGGAGCTACTGTACTATGCTTGCTGGCAGTAGAAAGTTCTTCCCAGCTGTAGGGCAGTGTTTTAGGGGAAGGTGTGTAACTCAAAATAGCCAATTCAGTCTATAGTCTGGAAGTGCTTGTGTATTCTGTGTTCATGCTAGTATTGCATGAGATGGTTTTGCAGCTACTGTCTGCTGCCATTTACTACTGCCGTCTATTCTGTCAGCTAAGAATCTGACCTCAGTTAAATGTTCTTTGTTTTGCTCCCTGACTGGGTTCTAACTATGATTCTTTCTGGCCATGAACATGAAGTGGCAGCCTCTTCCTTCAGAAACAGAGATGTTGAAAAAAACCCATCAAACTTTATCCTTAATTCTGTATACTGGGTCTCCATGGAATGTCATAAGCAGGGCTTGGTTATACAGCATATTATAAAAGTTAGTTTACACTTACCTTTATATAACGTCTTGTTTCATTTGCTTTCAAGTTTGACATACCTTAACTCTTGGGGTTGAAGTTTCCATACCAAGTGTCTGTCTCCAGCTGAATTTAATTTGGAAGATTTCAACTAAAAGTGTTCAGCATTTTCAGTGTTTCGAGTCTAATAAAAATATATATTATGTTGCCTATGTTGAAGTTTGAAAAGCTCTGGCATTTCATGTTTTAGAGTAAGGACTTTGACATTTAGTAGAAGATATTGCTAACTTCATCAACATACCTTTGCTGTGCCTGTGAAAATCTCCCTGAATGATAAGTCTTTGAAAAGTTGCAGATTGCATACGCTCATTAGTAAAGCATTAGTAGAGCATCTAAGAATGTTAAAGATTCCATCCACATTGAGCATGTCCTAGCCTGGGATGGAGTTAGATTTTCTCTGCAGGTGTAGCTCTGGGCTGCTGTGAAGTATGCTGGGGTCAGTCACCTGAATCGAGTGGATGAACCTGGGTTCCAAAAGTCTGTCTCCCCTGGGTTCTCAGGTTTTTTAAGGTGATGCTCAAGCACCATAAACATGGAAGCTGCAATTGCAGAAGAGATGAGCTAGAACTGTGCATGGAGGGTGGAAATATTGAAGTGCAGAGCTGGGAAACAGGGAGGAAAAACAGGTGGAGGACTGGGACCCACCGGGGTGGATAGGAGAGGAGATTGAGATTGTATTTGAGCTCAGATGATGAGCTGCCAGAAACTGTGTAGTAGATACTGGCATTGGGAACTAGTGGGTTGTATGTGCCACTTGTTTAAGATGGAACCTCCTTGGTAGCCAGTCTAAGACTGTGAAACACATTCTTAAAAGAATTAAACACCATCATGCATTGATCTGCATCCAAGTGTAAGACGTGCTACTTCTAGTTTATTTTGCTAGTGTAAGCACATGTTACAGAGAACATATTACAGTTAAAATATAGAAATAAAAAGCAAAATTTTTCCCTAGGGAGAGGAAAGAACCACCTGACATGATAGTCATGATGCTTTAATACACTTCTAGGAAAGTTCTCAGTTACTGTAGTAGTAACAGCTCTACAAGAAACTGAATGAAAAAGAAGGATTTGTAAGGAGAAAATGATGGGGTCTTGATGCCATAGAATTACAAGACTGTTTCATATATGCAGATAACCTGAAAGAACAAACGGAGGGAAGAGTGTGAGAGAATATCCAGAAGAACTAATATTAGTCACATTTTGTTCATAAAATAAATGTTGCAGGGTCTTTATCCAGACATACAGGCAGATTCTACTGGTGAATGTAATTAATAACCTTTTTTTATAACCTTTCAAAACCTAGTTGTTTTGATATACAAACTTAGAATTTATGGACTGTTTCCTTGTAGAGAATATGTAACATCTAGTATGGGCAAATGTTATCCTTTTTTCGCATGTGAAACATAAACATCTGTTACTTCTTCATTTTAATTTGATTTTCTTGGAATGGGATATTCTGCTTTCCTAGTCCAATGCAACATTTTGTTTTAAATGACTTACCATGATATTTGTATACACTTTGAACTTCTGAAAGGAAAGGAATAACCTCTTCAGTTGCAGAAAAAAACGTTTACCTGGCAAATGTCTAATGTGATAATGTGTAACTTTGAAACCGTAGCAATATTTTAAGACTATTAAAGATACCTATAATATCTTCCAATTTCAGTTTCAGATGGCAGCAATGCAACTGGAGCTGAGGAGGCCAATTTTGACCGCAGTTACGTAAAAAAGAAATTAGAACACGGACTTTCAAGAATATGGCAGGTTTGTTGAGTTGTCTATGCATTTTTTTCACAAACAAAAGGTAGAATTATTATAGGATGTCTTTTATTAAAAATCATGCTACCTTTCTATTGTCTCTGCTTATAAGGTGAGAAGAATAAATGGTTTCCATAATCCAGAAGCTTCTTAGCCTCTGTGTTTACAGTGTCAATAGAGGTAGTGATTTTTGTGATGGAGACTGTTATGTAGTAACTGGCAGGCCAAGCCCAGCTAGTTTCTTTTGTGCCTTACAAAGAGGGAAAGTCTCTCCATGATCAAATCTCACATAAATGGCTTTTGTCAGTTTGTTTTAAACGAAAACATTCCAATGGACTCAATCCCATGTTAGGCTTCAATAGAACACATTCAAGTATTCATCCAATGCAGTCGTGAGGGCTTATATCAGTGGTTGAGACTTTCTGCTAGCAGTGCTGAAATCCAGTTGCGCGAATTAAGACGAGCATGTGTATTTTAAGAGTTCTGATGCTTTTAGAATGTGCTTTGTGCACAGAAGAGTCAGTATACAATTTTGGAGGCTCATCCGTTGAACAGATGATAGAATTTTTCCATCGCTCCCTACCATCACATTGAAGGTATACCTTAAACATGTGCAGCCTATGCCAAGATTAATAGTTTCATAGTTTCATAGTATCTAGAGTCGGAAGGGACCTGGGCAGATCATCTAGTCCGACCCCCTGCCTTGGCAGGAAAGAGCGCCGGGGTCAGATTGACCCCGGCAAGGTGCTCATCTAACTTCCTCTTAAAAATCCCCAGGCTAGGAGCCTGTACCACTTCACCTGGAAGCTGGTTCCAGGCCCTAGCCGCCCAAAAGTTCAATTTATTTATTTATTTTTCTTATTTCAAGTATCCTGGCTTTTTGTGCTCCCGATCAGTACAGTTCATTTCCAGCTCTGTCCTTTGTAATTTCATTTAGAAAAGGAAATACTGAAGTGCAGGGGCAATGGAAGCACTTCTTTGGCATTTACAGTCGAGCCAGAATCAGAGAGGAGGAGAAATCTTCTATGCCTGCCAGTTGCCATGATGTTCCCAGCCTAAAGTAGTTTGGATAAAGGTCCCAAGTCTTGTGTTGGAACTTCGAAGTTTCTGTGGTTCATAACATCAACAATAAATCAAAGGCATTCTTTATAGCCACTGGTTATGACAATCTTGGATTGACCTTACATTGCTGGAAGTAACCAAAAGCATTTTTTGACTAGTGAATTAATCAGAGGTGAAGCAAAAGTCTGTGAGAAACCATATGTGCGAAAGAAAATAGTTTACAAACCATACATCTTTAGAGGAATCTTTGCTCATCCTTGAATCTTTGTTCAAAAAAGTTAGACACCTTAACAAATAAACCAAAAAGACCTAATGAACCATGTGCTCAACCTTTTGCTGGATTAGTTTAATACTGGAGTATTAATTAATTAATACTGGAGTACCTTTAATACTGGAGTAGTTATAGTTTAAAAACTCATATTGGACATATGTGAGAGTCAAGAATTCTTGTGGGTGATGTCTTTTTATTGGAGTATCATGTCAGCAACATCATTTCAACACTACCAAAACACTGACCATACACATTTAACAGAGGTTCATTATTAACTTTGAAATATTTGTGTTTTTTATAGGATGTTCAGCTGAAAGTGAAGACATATCTGCTAGGAACAGACCTGTCAAACTTCAAATACGATGATTTCATTTTTGTACTAGATATTATCAGCAGGTATATTAAAGAGATTATGCCAGTTATATTTTGATTCAGTGACAAATTTTTGCTACAATTATGGAGCGTGATCATTTAAGAGTAGGACTTAGATCCTGGTGCTAATTTCCATCCATCCATGCACTGGTTTGGTGGAAAGTGAGAGAAGTATTTCAAGGCAGCCAGAAATTGAGGAAGCCCATGAATTGTTTAAGCTTGATTATCCCACCCCCCCCACCTCCCAGCTGCTGGCCAGGCTCCGTGCTACTGAGATCAGCACAGGTGCTGACCCCAGCCTCCCCTACTCCTACCTGGGACAGTTTGCTGCATGTTGAAGCAAACGTGCAGAGTCTTGTGACATGGCACAAATCTGTGCTGCTGTTTTTTTGTGCCTCTGCAAGTGTACATCTCTACATGTGGGGATTTGCCCTAAAGGCCACTGTCCTGCTTTAGAATTTCTGTATTGCCTCCTTACATTTCTGGTACCTCTAAATGTCTGCTAAGGGACTTCCCAAATCAAAGATGAGCCAAAAAGTGTGAAGTTCTCATGCTGTTTTCCATCATAGGATTGTCTTCTGGCAGTGAGAACAGCATGGGAAGATAAGATTTATGACACAGTCCATAGTGCTATCATTCTGCTGTAGCATACCAAGCAGACATTTGCATTTCTTGCAGCTGTTTGTCCAATATATATGGTTTATTTAACATTATGATATGCAATGGAGAAGGAAAATGAACCTGGGCCACTTAAAGCCTTCTGCACAGTGGGTAGTGATAAATCTTCTTTTGTCTTTTTTTTTTTTGGTATACGTGTTCCTAGGTGAGATGGCAAATTCCAGATGAAATCGCAGGTTTTGCATATTAGTAATTGTTAAAAATATTTATGTTGCTATTTGTTAAAATTCTTCCATTATTATAGGCTGATGCAAGTTGGAGAAGAATTTTGTGGAAGTAAGTCAGAAGTTTTGCAAGAATCTATTAGAAAACAAAGTGTTAACTACTTCAAAAATTATCACAGGTAAGACTGCTAAATGTTGGGCAGGTAAAAGTTTTGTGGTTTTGAAGTATGTTTTCAGAGGCAATGGGTGACCTGGCTCTGTTGAGGTTGATAGCTTGGTTACGTTTCCATCTAGTGAAGCGTATTTCATTTTCAATAGTGGGAAGGTGTATTCTTTGCCTGTTATTACAGAGAACACCTCACTCATGCTACATTCATGGAAGACGCTTCTAAGGGCAAGCTGCATAGATGTAGAGAACTTAAGTTTTGGAGTTTCAGTACCTCCTTAAGCAGCCTCTGAAGCTACCCTGAAGACTTCTCCTTATCTTGTCTTTTGAGGTTGTTGATTTCTTAAAGTCGAACTTATTTGCAAAGATAGTTATTGATTTTATTTATTGAATGATTTATTTATAAAGTTGAATAATAAGAGGTGACTTTGGGCACAGACTATTTCTATAAAATGTATAGTTATTCAATTACTTAAACCAAGACCTTCAGAATTTTGTGTGTTTACACTTCAGGCACCAATTCCCAGCCTTCTCTCCATTGTCAATTTCTACTTACATTTTATTCAAGTCCACCTTGGACCCAATGCATGCAGATGTCACCTAATTTTTATGGCGGTACATACTGGCAGCTTCAACACCTTACTGGCCTTTTCTTTCAAAGTGAATCTGCCTTGATTTCCCCAATGAAAAGGGGTCGACCCTCCAGACCTCTTTTATTCCAGTGCTTTGGTGCTTTTCTTCTCTCTATGCTTTACGAAACAGGAAGATATGGGCTAGATTCAAAATGCCATAGGAAGCAGTCAAAGAAGCCAGGGCTTTTGTAAATAATTAGACTCAATCTTCCTTTTACTAGATATGTTTACCAGTGTTAAAGCATCCTCCATCCAGTCTGACTCTTTACCTGCAGTTTTCTTTGAGTAGAATTACAGGAGAACAGATATTTCAGTAGAAAGGTTTATTGCTTACTCTTGCTTTAGACAACCATGGACTATTTCCTGCTGATTTTTAAAGTAGTACTTCTTGCTATTCTTGTGCATGTCTGCAAAGGTGTTTTTCAAGCATTGTCCCTTTTACAAATCTTACTGTATACAATTTGTTTTTTGATTCTGTTTACTTCACAATGCCCTTAACTCACAGGTAAGTTTAATTAACTGATTTTTTTCCTTTTGATGATGAAAACTGCTATATAGGTTCCAAGTTAGTTTTTAAGGTTAATTTTTTTTTTTGTATAAGTGTTTTGTATTTTCAGATCAAGAAAATGTAGCTTCTGTTTTCTTTGCGTATTTAATTGGAAAAAAGCTTTTATCTTTTCACAAATGCATTAGTATATATTAGTATTTTTAACTGCTTGAAGAGTATGAATTGTGCAGATTAGTATCTGAGGCCTGCCCCTTGGACACTTGATGTAGGTGGTAAAGAATTGTAAAGCGAGCTGGTAGAATAGAAAAGGCAGTCAAGGACTTAGTCGTGTAATTCAAGAATATATTGAATACTGAGAACATATTCAGTATTTGGAGGGCAGGAGCTTAGAGGTATATTTTGAAAAAATGAGCGTTTGTTGGAGAGCAAGAGAGAGACCCCAGAAAGGGGAACGTCTTAGAATGTACTTATTTTTGCTGAAATATTTAGTTGGCAGTAACAAAGATTTATCAAAGAGTGAGCCTGTCTGAACCTGATTTGTGTTTTTGAGCCATTTTCAGAACTTGGGTATGCTAATGAAAATCAAAGAGCAGTTACTGAAGTACAATAGCATTAAAAATATTAAATAAATATAGTTTACCAAATGAATGGTATGAATGTTGGTCCATTCTTATTATTTAAATACTCAAACCTTTTTGCATTGTTCCTTCTACCTTCACCAAGATCATTATAAGGGCTACTTTCTCTTGGTTCAACCTTTCTGCCCCAAACTTTTCTAATTTAAGGTTCTGATTTTCCTAGATGTTCAGCGCCTATTAGTTGTTTTTGACTGCAGAGAAGACACAGTAACTGCACCCCTGAAAATCATCCTTCCATCTATGGTTGAACAGAATGAAGATAATCAGATGTAGCCAGCTGCATAATTTGGCACATGTTGCTCAACTCACTGAGCCAAAAATCAATTCATTGTACCTGTAATTACAGTTTGTCCAAAAATTTTGTGATGATACTCCTGGAATGTTTTATAGCCTAATTAGGAACAAAATGTGTAATTTACCAACTGCTACAGTGCATTCTCTTGTTCCAAGTGTGTGTTTAAAAAAAAAAAAAGTTTGGAGGTACCCCAAGTGATTGTTTGCTGCTGAGACTTATTTTTAGCAAGAACTTGACCAATGTAACTCCAAATCCAGTGGTATTTCTGCTTAATAGTTTAATGGAAAGATGTTCTGTTGATTCAGCAATGAAAATGTAGTGAACTCGTATTTTGATTAGACTGTCCCTATAACTGTGCCTTTTATTAGGGACAGACAACATTTATTGAGAAGCAGTGTAACATAGGTGATTAATTTCTTTTCAGTATTTGTTTCTGTGAAAAACATGATTTATGAAGTGCATGTTTAATTTTTTTTCAGTTTTCTTGAACTATTTGTGGGTCTCATTGCTTTCTGCTAGAAGAAATATTGGGCAGGGTCATATTAATTGTTTGGTATTTAAAAGTTACTGCTTTTTATTGATATTTTTAGATGGTGAGGGCACACATCATTATGCTACAGAACAATCATAAATGTTGTAATATATTCTCTTTAGTGGCTATTAACTATCAACTGTGGCCTTCTGCTCTTGCTGACAATTGGTTGGTATTTATTGGTTTTATTTCAGAACCCGTCTTGAAGAACTCCGAATGTTCTTGGAGAACGAGACCTGGGAGCTTTGTCCTGTTAAGGCAAGCTTTAGTATTTTACAGCTTCATGTAAGTACTACCATTGGCTTTTCCAGCCTTCTCTCTACAATAAGTTTAGGCTGGCTGAGAAAGTGGAGGGATATATAAACTTGTACAGGATTTGTTTTTTAGGGAAGGGAAGGGGGAGGGCAGTTGGGTTAACTTTACAGAATAATTGAAGTGAATCTTTTTTTGAGGCGATTCACTCAATTCTTCTCTGAAGTTAACCCAACTATTTTAAAGCTTAGCAGTAAATTTATTAGAAAGGTAACATTTCTACTTTAGGCATAGCAAATTTTAGATTTCTTCATGTTAGCCTATATTTCATTTAGTATTTAATTGCTGATTAAATGTTTAATTATTTTATTCAAGAAGAAAATGAATAGAACTGTTACTGAAGCAGAAAATGTGAATTAACTAAACTCAAATTATGAATTTCAGGCCAACAAGTTCAGAATAAATGCTTAAAGGTAGTCATCCAATAAATGGCCTGCTGTTCAGCACTTCTGCATGCTCAGTAGTTTCCATCAAATGTGGGTTTCTTTTGGCACACATTTTGCAAAACTGGGTCTCATGGTCCTGGTTCAAGAAAGCAGTAGTTCTTCAGTGGTTTCCTGAATGAAGTACCATGGAAAGCAAGTGAAGAGGTTGCTTTTATGCATTACTGAATTGGGAACTATAGGTGGGATACATAAAGGGACTTGGGGATGAGGACATGTAGTGCTTTTGTGCCTAAAATTTTGATACTGTGCCCCAGGAATGTAACTGACAAATGTGCTTTAGGTAATTAAGTTCCCTATATTTTCAGTGGGGAAAATTGAGGCACCTAGCATTAGAATTCACAACATTGCCCATGCTGAGCATGGGGATATGGACCCATCCAATAAGAAATTCTGTAGAGATGGGCATGTCAGAAATCCTGCCCTGCCAGACTTAAACAGCAGCTTTAAACCTCTTTGAAGCCCTAATTAACTGCCCATGTGAGCTAGGGATTCACTGCTTGAAACCTGGCCTCAGTTGTCTTGCATTTGGGATTGTGGCCATTTGTTGGAAACTGTGGGAGGGAAGGCAGGTAAATCACTTTCCTAGGAAATGAGACTTGCATTCTAGGTCCTTTTTCATCTTGTGGATTTAAGTCCACATATTCCATTTCCTCAGGAAAGGGCGTGTCTACACATGCTGTTATAAGGCTCCTTAGCCATTTTTAAGGTGCATTAAGAGTATGGGTCTATACATGCATGCCCTTAATGCACCTTAAATATGGCAATTTTAGCCTATTTGTGCCTGAATCTGATACCTGCAAAAGCAGGTATCACATTTAGGCATGAATAGCTAAAGCGCCTTAATGCATGTGTAGACATGCTAAAACATATTAACACTGTGTATATTGACTGATTTGGGACTAAGTTTAGTCCCAAGTCAGTATGCACACCACATTAATGTACCTTAGCACGTGCACATTAGGCAAATGCGCATTAAGTTTAGGCGCACATAAAAGCACATGTAGATGTGCCCAAAGTGTCTGAATGAGCAGCCTAAAGGTTTAGGGTGCTCTCTGCTCTTCTTGTTGAAGCAGCATGACCACACAGAAAAGATGATCATGGGGCAGGAGAAAGAACAAGGAAATGGCAGCCTGACTCTATAGACAAGTAAAGACAGCCCTCCCTTGCTCATACTTTTGGTATCAAATAGTCATTGAGGCATGCTTAGGTGAAAGGTCCATGCAGAAGCACCTTTGGCACTAGGAACATTTTCCTTCTCAGTCATGCTCTCTTCACTCAACACTCAATAGATTCCGTAGTCATGTTCCCTCTTGTTTTGTGTTCCTTACTGGCCCCATGATTTTTGCACTCCCTTCTGGGTAGGGGTCTAGTTTCAACAGGAGGAGTAGGGGTTGCTCTCAGCCAAACCTAGCCCTTAGTTTAATGATTCTCAGTCAGGGAAATCTACTTATTTGGAATTGCCTACATAACTAGAGCTATTGCTATAAATAACATGTAAGATTTGTTATAGATGCATGAAGTCAGTGTTGGAGTGAAAAGGGGAATAGGATTTTCCTATTTGTACACAGGTGTTTCCATTTATTTCCCTGCTTTGTACAGAAAAAAAGAAGATGAGTAGGAATCTTTCATAGAACAAGGGAAAGAAATGCATTTTAATAGAAAAATGTAATGGTAAAACCGTACAATGGAGGAACTCCAAAACATCTGATGGGCCTGGAAGTTATTCATTTGAATTTTTTTTAAAGAAATGACTAAATATGAAATCCCATTTGGTCAGAGCACTTTGATAATCTATTCATTCTCAGCTAAATTAATTCATGTACATGTACCATTCAAAGAAACATCAGTTGAGAATCTTTTTAATAACTAACATTTCGATTTAAAAGATATAAGCTAGCCTTTTAAGAAAAACAATATGTAGAGATAAAATCGTAAATCCTTATTTAAGTCTAGTTTGCAAATGTATCATGCATCCACGGAGTCCAATAAAACTGTAAACACTTTTTAACAACATGGAAAAAATTTACATGAAGCTTATATGAGGATATTGCCAAAATTATTTGTATATTAATTATTAAAATATTCCTGATAGAGAATAATCTTGAACTATTTCATAGCCTGTCACTTGTGGGTATTTTAAAATATGTTCCTTCCATTTGGGTTGTATTTGTACAGCTTGATATTTTGATCCCGTTCTTCTTGTAAAAATACAACATTAATTTTTGCTAAAAGTATTCTGTTTAGTTTTAAAAAGTGAATGATTCTGTAATGAAGGACATAGTGTGGGGTAGCCAGACAACAGTTCCTAGATTGGAGTGGAAACCATAAGGGACTATATAATAGGTTAAGCTGAAGTCAGTGTAAAAGTCTGTATTTAAAGAAGAACTAAAGTCCTGCTTGCAAAATGCTAATAGCAGAGAAATGATCAACAAATTCATCTTTCCATCATTTATTTGAGAGCTGAAAGGCATATGAGCTCTATATCAATATTTAAACTGTTACTGGGCATAATAATTGTTCTTTATTTTTATTAATAGGAGTTTAAATTCATGGAGCAGTCACGTTCACCATCCATGTCACCTAGTAAGCAGCCTGCTTCAGCAATTTCTACAACAGTCACTTTGTTTGAGCAGTATTGTAATGGAGGAAACCCATTTGAAATTCAAGCCAACAATAAAGATGAGGAGACAGAAGATGTACTTGCTTCTAATGGGGTATGGAACTATTTATAAATAAGGAGTAAAACTAGCTCTGACTAAGTGAACATGAGATACAGCATCTTTAAATGATCTGTTATCTTGTGCATCAGTGCAAATATAGAATAACTGCAGTGAACCAATACGGCTTGAGCCATTTTACTACTTTAATTAGGTAGGTTACTTTGTTTTTAATGATCAAAACCAGAAAGTCAGGTTTCCTGTGGAAAAGCAGATTTGTTTGTTTTGCTGTGGATCAATATTTTTCTTTCTAAGTCAGATGTTCCTGAAAACTAGCAAGCCATGCTCTGCTTAGAAAAGAAACAGAAAAGTGCTAATTTATCACAAGGCAATTAGAAGCAATTTACTTGACTTCTTTGGTAGAAGTACACTTGCCCTTGTTTAATTTTAGAAAGATTGGTCGGCTTCTCTGCCTTGTTAAAAAAAAAAATTCTTTTATCATATTTATGTGAATTTTACCATGATTTCTAAAGGGAAATGTAATAATTATCAGGTACTTTTAAAATATTGTTTTCAAACATTGAGGGTCTTCTGGAATGAGATTAATTGATATAAAATTTAGTATTTACTTTAAGTTTATTGTTGTGATTTTCACCGTGTTTTACATTTTAATTAAAAGAAAACTTGTTTATTTTTATATGGTTTGTATTATGCACTTACTATGAAGTTTCTAACATTTCTTGTTAAACACAATTTTGACTTAACATACTTTTGTGCCATATACTGTTTTCTCCCCAACTCCTTATCCTAAAACCCATGAATAGTTTTGCTCATACTCTTTCTACCAGTTACAAATCTGGCAAGCTTAGCTTTAACCATGCATTTCTGGTCTCCAAAAGAACAAAATGGAACTTTATTGGCATTCTGACATGTTGCTGACTGTCTGTTGTCCATCTGTTCTGTTCACTGATTGGTTGAACTTGCAAATCTTCGTGCCGTGTAGCTTATTTGAACTGCCTGGTTAAATACCAGTCATTTTATTTTTTCCCCAAAGTCTTCAAATCAGAATTTTTGCTTCATCTGCTGGTTATAACTAAGTATTTATTGTAATAGCCATATTGTTCCAATCTACAGCATAAATGCAGGGGGTTTAAAATAATAAAGAACTTCTGAAAATAGCTCTGTGTAAATGGTAACACATTTGTTCTGTGCTCTTCAGAGTACTCAAAGTCATTAGAACATAAAGTAATACATCCAGTAGTAAGTACTTTATAATGGGGATGCTATTTATTGCATACTAAATCAGTTTAACTTTAGTACAGTAACATAATTTGCAAAGACAAATCACCCTCTGAGTTTGCTAATGCAAATAGCTGGATATAATTATGAATAGCAAACAATATTGCAAAATATCAGAAGTAGTGCTTTGGTTAGAAGTTGAATTTGTAGGCTTTCAATGTTATGCTTGTGATAAAATAGGAATTTCCACTATCTTCTCTTAAATAATAAAGGCAGATTGACTTTTTTCTGATACACAGAGGCAGCACTCGGAGCAGAGTGGAGCGGTGGTGAAATTTGGCGTAGATGCAGCATTCTCCCAGCACCACTGGTGTCCCCTCCAAGCCCAGCCCCTTCTGAGAAGAGCTCCGTGTAGCCTGGCCTGCACAGATCTGGGGGGCACATGCCCCACTGTGCCCTCCTGGGGTGCAAGCAGTGTCAGTAGCCACTTCCCCTTCTCCCCCTCGTAAGCCATGGTTCCGGCCCTGCCTGAGCAGCCCCTGCCCCTTCTCTTGCCTTGTCCCTCACTGTGTGCGAGTGTGCTTGCGTGTGTGCACGCACTATGCTAGAAATCTATACTGAACCAATATTGTATTTGGAATGTTGAGTTTTGTGGTAAACCTCACAACCTGGATGCCAGGAGTCATATGGGTGTGGTAGAGATACTGTTGAAAATAATGGAAAGTAAAGCATGCCTTGAATTTCTTACAAGTGTGTTTCCCTTTACTAGTACTTAGCTGTTTATGAAGGTTTAAATTGTTTTAAACTGTAAATTTGACCTACTTAAAATGAATACAATTTAAAAGCAAGTTAATTTATTTAGTCTGTTACAAAAACCCTTGCTCACACAATACAGGTGTCAACATTTGAGTCAAAGTATGTACGATATTTTTACAACCTCTGCAGTTCTTCCCTTTGATTCAGAGGTGGAAAATCTGAGGATACCAAAACTGCCTTCAGCTCTTGACTGCAGCTATTCTGTGTGAGAAGTCCAAGTGCTATACTTTCAAATAAAATAAAACTTAAACTTTAAATAGCCTGCTGCTCTGTAGTGTCAGTTTTCCACACTTTAGTATATGCTGTTTCCTGCCATTTTCAGATCCGCCAAATACCAACACTTTCAGTTCTTCTGCACACAGCTTCTGTTTCTGTATTAAGTCCAGATGATCCTGTTATCTGTGTAATTATCGTTCACTTCTGAACCTTGCTAAGCTATTGGCCTTATTGAGGATGACCCATAGCAGCGAGTTTCACAGCTTAGTCAAATGTCATAGCCAAAGTAATTTGTGTTTTGTTTTAAATTTGCCACTTTAAGGGAACTTTTCAAGCATCATTGCAATTCCACCCTTTTAATACTATCTAGGACATTTTGCCTTCAGCATGAGGTGCTGTCCGCTAATGAAAGCCTATCAGATATTCAGTTCTATCTGAAGTGTTAGGCCATGAATAAAAAAAAATTAAAATAATTAGATACAGACCTCACTGTTGCATGTGTGATGCTTCTTACTGTGGCACAGGTGCACATTCTGTGGTCTAAGGCTTGGAGTAACCTATATGTCCATTATAGTGTGGTATTTTGCCCCTCTAAGTTAATTACTTGTTTGGTTTGAGTATCTGTAGCAGTGATTCCTCCTTTATATTGCCAGATGGCATGGGGGTTTGAGAAAAGAGCTCATCTCCTGTTCCCAAAACAAAGGCAGAATTTGCTGTGGCTGCTGGTACTATAGAAGAGCAAGTGTTTAAAACAAACAAACAAACAAAACCCTCTGTAGTTTGTGTTGGTGTAGGGCTCCTATGTGTTTTTTATTTGGAATGATCTTTAACAAAGTCTGAGGTCTGGGGGCATGGACACATGCAACACTTAGAACCATTTAAATGTAGTTTAAACCTGAAGTGGACAGATGCACAATCCTGTTAAACTGGTTTAAATCTTCCTGGAATAGTTCAAAAGTATACATGGAAAATCAAGCACTATTTTGAAACAGTTAACTGTGAACTGGTTTGGTGTGTGAATGCTAGTGTGTGACACAAGTCTACGATGCCTCCTGGTATCCCACACTGTATTGGTCTTTAAAAGTTGTAACTTCCTCTTCATACCCCCCTGCCCCTACATTTTATGCTCCTGTAACTGGCAGATCTGGTATGTAGGCGTAACTTTATTGCCCATTTTCCTCCTGCTTTTGTTGGCACTTTTTATCAATGAGCTGCCTTTTACTTCTTGTTCAATAAAAACCTATCTTTCTAATACCCAGCAGTACAGGTTTCCCTCTCTTTACGCTGCACATGCGTTCTTGGAGAATGGCGCATAAATCGAAGCCACTTTACAATAGAACAAGTAGGGATAAGTTCCCATAGGAGTGAGGCTGGGATAGGGAAGGGGTGAGGGAAGGGGTGCTGCTCCCAGGGCTGCACAAAACAGCAAAGCAGAGGGAACAGAGTGGCACTCACCCCAGTCCCACCTGCAGCGGCCCTGGGAGCAGCTAGTGCCAGCTGCCTGCACCTGCTGGGTTGCACTGTGCTCCACCTGTCCCCACTTGTCTCTGTTCCTGGGCTGTGCTGCGTGTGCCCTAGTGCAGGCAGATGGTGTTGGCTGCTCCCAGGGCCGCTGCAGCTGGAGCTGGGGTGAGTGCTGCACCCAGTGCTGCCCAGAGCTCTGCTTGTCCACACTCACCCTAGCCCATGCTGGAGTGGCCCCAGGAACAACCGACATCAGCTTGCTGCCTGCACCGTGGCATGGCAGAGTCCAGGAGCTGAGGTGAGCCCAGGCATGGGGGGACAAGTAGAGCCCGGTGCAGTCCAACAGTTACAGGCAGCTGATGCTGACTGTTCCTGCGGCTGCCGCAGCCAGGGCTGCGGTGAGTGGGGCCATGGCCCTTTCCCCTCCCCCCATAGACTTACCTGCTTGGGTGGTAGGGCATCTATGCTGATTGCACAAGAGTGAATTTACTTCACATATAATGAATTATGGATCTAAATATACTCATTGCATAAGAGTGAATTCACATATAAAGAACCCATATAAATCAAGGGAAACCTGTATCTTTACTCCCGATGTGACTGCAATTTCCAGATCTTGGAAACAAGGTGATATTTTGGAATGGCCAACTTTTTTATACATCCACATCCTGGGAATTTTTGTATCACAAGGCACAGGCCTCTGCATATTGAGGTGACGGAGCACTACTTCAGAAGTCTAACAATAGTAGGCTGCATTATTTCTGGAATGGGCCACTAGAGGGAGTTGCAGTCCCATGTATTTGTTGTAGTTAATGTGTTACATGTGTAGCAAAGACAAACTCTCTGTAATCCATGCGATGGTTTCCCTTTAATAATCTTAAACTGTTTCCTGTTTCCTTATTGGTAAGGCTACATAAAACTGTGGGTTTGCAAAGCTGGCTACACTGTCCTATTTTTCACACTTATGTGCCAGTCAAGTGCTCCGCATTGAAGTGAAATCTCCACGTGTCACAAATTGCTCGAACTAAATTTGTGCCTGGTGAAGAAATGTGATTAATTTATTTTTTGTTTGACATTAGAAGGACAGAATGTTCTCTCTGTGGATAAATGGAAAAGAAAGGAAATGATTATATGTATTTTTTTCCTGGGTTGAGTTTACATTCAGTTTTATAAACAATTTAATTAAACTTATTTTGGGAACTTCTGACAAGTGTCTAGAATTAACATATTTTCACATAAATACTAATGATAAATTATATTTATATTCAGTCTAATTCACATAACTGAGAATGATTTAGATTGAAATGTTTTCTTTCGCTTGCAGAAACTGTTTTTTGATACTGCCTTCCTATATTTATACCCAGTAAAGAACATTTTTAGCAGCATATCACATAAGCAGTGTCTATTCCATGCAGCATGAGAGCTTAGCACCTAGGAAACTAGATAGTTGATTGCTTCTACTATTAAAAAGAAATGTGGTGATGCTATGAAATTATGGATACAAGTAGTTCACCCTTTCATTTATTCATGTTGGTAGGCATGACCATTTAAAAGCCTTGTAAATCATCAATGGATTTGTACTCAAAACAGTTGGGCAAAATAGGGAAGTATTATTTCCATTTTTACAGATTGAGAGTTAGTGTGGGACTTTAAGTGGCTTTCCCAGAAATGCAAAGGGAATCTCTACCAAAAAGGAAACTAAACCCATTTCTTCTTCATTTGACTATTGTCCTCCATATCTCATTTTCTCCTCTGGTCCCAGTATGCTTTGGAATTATTACTTAAAGGAGAAACACAATTGTATGGTGCATTTAAAAAAACCCCCAAAAAAACAACAACAACAAAAAACCAGAACAACCTGGCAAGGGAGAAAATATCTGAGTGCCTGGATTCCTTAAGCCATGCATCATTGTGGCTTGTGAACTGATTTATTCTAGGGTGCATGTCTTAGCACTTAAGCTTGTAATTATTTCATGTAAACAACACTCTATAATGTTAAGTGTCATGGTGGCAGAGGTACAATACATCTAAATATTTTGTCAGATCTGCAGTGTGGTGATAATCTGTTTTTTGTTTTGTTTTTCTTGCAAACACGAAGGCTAAGTACAGTTTAAAAGGCCTGAGGCTAAATTGATTCAATTTTTGCAGACTAGTCTAAACTGTGTAGATTGAACCAATAAGCAAATGAAAAGGAGTTCACTTTTGATTCTGGAAATGCAGCAGTGTGCCTGCAGTAACCCAGGCCAGACGCTGCAAGTTGCTAGAGCACCCCTCCCTGCTTGGCTGGAGCAGACAGCTTGGACCTGCCCACCCTGTGAGGGGAAGGGAGGTTCAAAGTATCCTGGGAAGCCTGAGGACTTTGAATCTGGAGGAGATCTGGGAGAGAAGGTTAAAGCAATTTAACCTAAATCAGTTAAGTTTGATACTACATCCATCTAGGTTTATCTTGAACCAGTTTGGGCCATTTTAAAAGCGGTTTATGTGCACTGAACTTTAGTGTTACAGATTCAAACTGGTTTCTGATCACATATTACCAGTTTATATCTAATTTCTATCCCTAGCTGAAGACTTCTGTTTAACTGCATAATAGTCAGGCAACAACCTAGCACTTTCAAATTTACATACTGGAAATTGGCAGCTGTCTCTAAAAGTAGTCACTTTAATGTGAGCCTTGATCTTTAACATTTTTATTTATAGTTTGTATTGTAGTTAGTGAGGCCTGTGGGTACTCAGCATCTTACTGAAAAAAATTAAACTATGTTCTGGAAGCCAGTATCTGAATTTTGGGTACCAAAATTCACATCAGCCTCCTGAGTTGAAATTCAGACACTTTATTGTAACAATATGACAAAGTTATCTTTTTGTATATTTACCAAGATGTAGTTAGGGACAGTTCAGATTTTAGTGATGTTGAGACATTGTCTTTAAGAGAGAAACTAATAACTAGTCCAATTGCAAGGTAACTTTAGTAAGATAAGTAATTATTCTAAAAAAGTTGTTGGAGGTGCATATCAAGAAACCTGTGAAATATTAATTACTTCTAGCGATCAGGGCATTTATACTTTCTCTAACTTTCATAATCATCAGACTACTTATTTTGAACTGCAAATTATATTTTAGCGTAACTAATTTAAAAGTCATCTTAAAACAATTCACAAGGGAAGTTGAAGATGCAAATAAATACTTATGATCTATGATGTACTTCAAGAAATAAGTTTTTCCCTTCATTTTGCTACTATAAACAAGTCCAACAACTTTAACACCACCGTGTTAGTGTTAAGGCTTTTAATAAATAAGACTTGAAGCAAAGTAGGGCTGCCAGGAGGTCTCATTGAAGGCCCCAATCCCCTTGACTAAACCATCCTAACCAAGCATCTGTCTAACCTGCTCTTGAAAGTTTCCAGGGATGGAGCTTCTACAATTTCTCCAGGTAGCCTGTTCCAGTACTTGACCACCCTTATAGTCACAAAGTTCCCTCTAATCTCCAAACCTAGTTTTCCTTTATTGAAGTTTAAGTTCATTGTTTCTAGTCCTGTCCCCAACAGCCACAGGGAAAAGTCCATCTCTATCCTCTATCTAATAGTCCTTCAGGTATTTGAAGACTGATCAAATCCCCTCTCAGCAATCTGTTCTTCAGACTAAATTACCCTAGTTCTTCCAGCCTTTCCTCATAAGTCATGCTTCCCAGGTCTTTGGCATTTGTCCTTGTTGAATCTCATTTGGTTGGTTGTGGACCACTTTTCTAGTCTATCCAGGTCATTCTGGATCTTAGCCCTATAATTCCACACAACTTGGTGTCATTTGGTGCAATTTGCTAATTTGCACTGGATCCAACCATTCAAATAATTAATGATGATGTTAATGAGAATGTCATGACAGAGTGTCAAAAGCCTTGCTAATATCAAAGTATTGATACTGCTTTCTTCCAGTCTACTGAGCCTTACCATAGAAGGAAATTGGGTTGGTGAGGCATGCCTTGCTCTTAGTGAATTAAACTGTATTTTCAACAAAAGTCATTTTTAAATGTCTTTATTCTATTAAAACACAGGTCAATTAAAAACCATTCATCTATTTCTTCAAAATTGATGCATTTGTCACATAAGAATAATTTTAAAGTGGAATTTTTAACAATTTGCTATTAATAAATGTTTCTATTACTGAATTGTAACTGAATAATAGCACATTATATTAGAATAAATTATTTTAATCCAGCATATTAATTACTTCCTCAAATAAGTTAAATAAATTAACTCTCTATGCTTATTCATCAAGCCCAGGATCAATTGTCTTCTGAAATGATCACTCTTATTTAATAGAGATTTTCATTATTTTGAAAATGTAGTATGGTATGAGTCTCCTACTAATAAGCAAGGAACTTACTTTTTCACTCCTCCTCTCTCATCAGCCCACTTGTTTCTTCTGTGCTACTCCCATTACCTGGAATTCCAACCTTGATGCTTAAGAGATATCACTTTAAAATGTACTACTCTTTTTGTGTTAACCCATTCAACTAAAAATAGTAGCAAATCTCATTAAAAATATCTACAAAATTAGGTTATACCTCAGGACCATTTCATCCTTAGAATTTTCCAGAGTCTACATATCTTAAGTTTTCTCTGTTTGCACAGTCTACTTCATAGGAGTCAAATTCTTTGAGCTGCCTTATCAGTTGATTCTTTCTGTAGTGGGAATTGCATGCTTATATGTGTCTTCTTGCACAGGGTGTCTACAGAGCAGTATATAGGTTCAAGCAAAGCCAAAGGGAAAGTGTTGGGTTATATTCATCATTGATGGAACATGCAGGGGCCTTTTGGCATATTCCAGTCCTGAGGTGCCAGGTGTAACTGTTCAAGAACTTTGCTGGGAATTGGGTTTTAGCCTAAGGCTTGGACTTCTCTGTCTTCTGTATTTTCTGCATTAGTACACAGTAGTCTGGTGAGGAAACTAATTTTCTTACATGAGAAGTTCCTAAAGCACCCAGATTTTTTAACAGTTTGAGAGTAATTTGTTAAACATAAAACATATCAAGGTTAAAAGTAGTTTCAGTAGAATAAGTATCTTGCTTTATAAGGTCTTGACATCTCTTGACTTTTCTTTTTCCTTTAAACTCTATTTGAGGCAACTTAATTACTTTCTTTGTAACAGGTAAATGTTATAGCATTTACCAGAGATATAGGTTGTAGCCATATTGGTCTACAGGCAAAAGGAATCGAGCTCATGGTAGAAAGAACTTTTTTCCGCAAATATCTGGATGGTCTAATAAAAGATTTTGCCCCTACCATACGTTCTGAGTCCTTTTTAGCAATTACCAATTTTTGACATACTTGCTAATTTCTTAATCCAAAATATAATGGCTAAAAAGATAGCACAGCTCTAGTTTGCTCAGGTGAAATATTTTATTTTGCTTCAGTCCTACTACCTAATAATAGTTTCATTTTAAGTACCCTAATGCAAATAGTTCAGGCAGTTGAGGAATCAGTTGACTTAATGGCTCATGGTTCTTCACTCTACAGATGTTAGTGAGTTTTTCTTCTTTACTGGTCACAATGTTCTACTAATCAAGCTAACCTTTCTTAGGAACATTTTGCAGTCTGCTAGCCTGCCTTACTTAGCTTCTTCTGCTCTTTAGCAGAGATTCATTAGCTCTTTTCAAAATCATAGATCCAACCATGGAGACCAGTCTTCAGCAGCAACTAGGGATTCATCTTTAGGAAATGGGGTGGCAGGGGGAGTAGTTATTCAGCTGAAGATTAAGCTCTGCCTTTGCTCTATGCAGCCATAATACTAGAAAAAATATTTTTTGTCTTCATTCTGCCTTTCAAAGACAAGGTGCATATAATGTTTGGGGGCATGTTGTATGCGAGAAAATAAGATATTTGTCAAATACTTGTAATGCACATGCATATCATGGATGACTATTATTTTTAAAATTGTGATATACAAAACCTTGAGAATCTAGACATTTGATGTTTGTTTATTCTTATACTTAATAAATGTGGTAGTAGACGATTTTTAATGTATTGAAGGTAAAGCACTCAAATGGTGGTGTTAGTGGCAGAACTAAAAAGTCATAAAAAACATTGATTTTTTTTTAAAAAGAACAAAGTGTTTGAAGATATAATCGAGAAAGTTAATGCTATTATGTTTTGATTTTTTTTTTAGTATGAATCTGATGAACAGGAAAAGAGTGCGTATCAGGAGTATGACAGTGACAGTGATGTTCCAGAAGAGCTGAAAAGAGATTATGTGGATGAACAGACAGGAGATGTCCCCGTAAAAAGGTAACTTGGGGCCCCCTCTACATGTGCAGGCAAAGGTATGACAGGATCTAATGCGTGATCTATTCAGTTGTGCCGTCTGCCATGCCACATGTGCAATTTCTTAGAATAAATGTGCATGGCAGGAGGTGTGATTGTGGGATTGCCCATTAGATCCCATCATGCTTTATTGCCTGTGCAGGGAGAGCCTGATCCTGGGTTCTCCCTGCACTGACAAGAAGCGAGCTCCCACAGCTGGGAGCCCCCTTAGTTGAGGGATGCCCTATGTACCCCTGGGCCTTGGGGATGGCAGCTGCAATCTCCCTGTCTCAGGGGTGCATGAAACCCCCAGGCCTTGGGATTGTGGCTGTCATGATCCCTGGGGCTCAGGGGTGTGCAAAACCTTGATCCTTCGAGCTCAGGGATTTTACATACCCCCAAGCTGCCTTGATCCCTAGGGTTCAGGGCTTTCATGCTGGGCATGATGCACCCCTGTGCCTGGGGTCCCTTTTAACTGATGGGCCTCCCAGCCAGTGGGGAGACCTTGCTACATGGCCAGATTTAAAGCTGGTAGCAACCAGCTATTAAGTTAGTACACATTTTTCAAGTCTAACTCTATAGCTGGTTTTGCAGCCTTTTATTGTGTGATAGCTACTTTGCGCATGTGGCTGGTCTTCAGGTAATTGTACAATTAACTGGTGAATTGTTTAATACTTCTAATGTATAGAGGGGGCCTTGCTGGAAAAAAATTGTATCTCTCTTTCTCTACTTTTAACCTTTCCTTTATTCTAAGAATTTAATAGAAACAAATATTAGCTATCAAATAATCTGTTATATCATCCCCACAATTAGAAAGTTAGAGAACATGTTTCTTCAAACAGGGCAAATCTTCAGGCTGTTTATCATTGTCCAAAAAAGAAGCAGTGAATAGACAAATTGTGAAATATGAGGAAGGAGATGGAGGACTGACTATTAAAGCAGTCAAAAGTTAACTGAAGGCTTGACCTTGCTACCTTTTTGTAAACTTAATTCCTGTTCAAGTCGAGAATAATTGTTTTGCAGAGATATGACTGAAGTCTTGGCTTCTTAGTTTCAGTTTTGAACAAAACCAGTCACCTTTTGCAGATAGGCATGAGAGAGCACTGTAGAATTTCTATATATGTATTCCTTGAAATGCTTCCATAGATCAAATATATCTGCTTATAATTTCAAATATTTCACTGTCTCTTACTTTTTTAATATAATACCAAGTTTGGACTATATAAAAAGAAAATTAATTTCCCCCTAGGTACCATATCAAGGTGGAAATTAATTCTTACCCTAAAAAGGCAGATATTATTTATTGCGGAGGCCTACAGGAGAACCAGAAAATTGCCACTCATGTAGAAAAAAAGAAGTTCCTTCTTCAGAGAAAGCATTCCTAAAGTAAAATATTATTGGTTTACTTTTCCAAATCACATAACCTATGTAGTTCCAAAGACGTCTCTAGAACCAATACAGTAAGATACTTAAAGGAATAATAATTATATACATATACATATATATACATATACATATATATATACACACACACACACACACACACACACACACACACACACACACACACACACACACACACGTGTTTGTCCTATTTATCTCAATGTATACATCCTGTGAAATTCTTATCTTTCCTTCAGCAGTAGCACATTATTTTGTGGAACAGCAGGCTACAGTCTATTTCTCCACTTTGAATTTTAAGCAGCTTTTTAATTTCCTAATGTTTACCCAGTTATTTGTTCTTATATATAATGCAGTTCAGCTTTAGCCCATTAAACCCCACAGCTTTCATGATGACTTTGCCTTATTTTAATCTGCTCTACTTTGCATGTGGGGAAGTTAACCAGTGTGGTTAATTTGCTTTGCTAAACCCACAAAAAGAGCCAGAGGTAAGAAGCCAAGAATTCTTGTCCCAGCTCAGTGTTCAATTAGATGACTGCATGTTCTCATGCAGTTATCTATTGATATAAATAAAATACATGCTTCTCTTTAGGTATAACATACTGTGCGATAAGATGCGCTCTTTATTTCCAATTTATGTTGTACATTAGTAAGACAACTGTTGGTTTTGATCTTTTTTTTAATTAAGCATTTCTCGAGAGACCCTGAAAAGCAGGAAGAGATCAGATTATAGCCTCAACAAGGTGAATGCCCCCATTCTGACAAACACTACACTGAATGTAATAAGGCTTGTTGGTAAGTAGAACAGTGCAATGACTTGGATTTTTTTTTTTATCAGACTTGTAGATCATAGAAAAAAATATGGGTTGTTTTAAAGCATTTTAAATTCCATGTTGTTAGAAACCTTTTAAAACTGTAGTTCCAAAAATGTTTTACAAAAGTCAGTTACAATCATAAGGCTAAAATCTTGTGAAAAAGTATGACATTTTTATTCAAAATAGAAATATGCACTATTTTATAAATCTGTATAATGGTGGGTTGTTTGACAAAAGGTTTAGTGCAGAAGGTTAATGGGCATAACAAGAGGACAGCACAAATCTTTGCGCAGGCATGGTTTTCGTTTTGTTTTTACTTTTTTTATACAGATGTGTTTTGCTGGATTGAACATTTTTTATTTGAAGGCAACTTAAGATTCTTTTTTTGGCTCAAATGCACACACATGATTTGTATCATCTTATGCTATGCCAGGAAGAGGTGTCTGAATTTTCAATAGTTGTTTTCCATAGTTATATGAACTATTGGTTGAGAAGCTAATTTTGCTAGTTCAAATGTCTTGTATTTTTAAGTCAAAATTTGTACATATCAGGCAGCCTGAAATTGAGTTATCAATTCATAATATAATTAATGAACACTGTAAACCACACTTTTAACCATTAATTGGATATGTTGATATATGTCAGATTGGTTGATGATTTTGGTCAAGTTTTCTACTAGATGTCTGTTCACATCATAGGGAACAGCTTCATGAATGATCCTAAATATGTTCATGTGTAATGGCTGGGTTTTTTTGGAAGCCTCAGTAAAGGACTCTGCCCTGATAGAGCACTCCAAGTTTTGCTTGAGGCAAACTGTAAAAACTGTGGGTAGGGGGCCCTGGAGGGGGAAGGGGGATGGGGCTGCGAGCGGCTCATGCCGGGGGAAGAAACAGGTTCCCTGCTGCTGTGCGCATTCCCAGGGGGGCAGAGGGGACCTGTGCCTCCCAGATCTGTGCACAGGGCAGGGGTGGGTACAGGCTGCCCACTGTGGGCTCAGGCTTCTGCCTTGCTGCCCCCGCCCTGGTGCCTCCGCAGCCCAGTGGGTGTGACCTAGTGCTGTTTGCTGCTGCCAGCTCTGTGCTGCCCTGGTATCCTGTCCCCTTTTCTTATGGCAGCAGCAGGGGTGGTAGTGTGGAGTTGTGCCCCTCACTGCTGCCATGTGCACTGGAAACATGTCGCTAGAGCAATGTAGTGCTTGCACCAGACGCAACTTTTCTGCCTGGCCCCACTCTGCCCTGCAGTGCTGGGTCACACCTGCTAGGCTGCAGAAGCCGTGAGGGAGGGCAGCAGGGTGGGGAACCAGAGCATGCAGTGTGGTCCCAGCCTGCACACAGATCTGGGGGGCATGTGTCCCCTCTGCCCCCCCCCCCGGAGTGTGTGCCGCAGCAGGGAGCCAGCCCTCTGCTGCCTGAGCCTGCAGCTGGCAGGCTGGGGGGAGGGGGAGGGTAGAGTGAGGGGCACCAGCAGGACCAGGAGGGCTGTTGAGAGCTTTTCGTTTTAACCACAGATTTTTGTGGGTTTTATGAGAGAATTTGCTTTTTTTTCATCGGGGAAAACCAGGATCCCTGCTTATAACAATATTAACTCTCGCATGTTATTCATTGTACTAATAACAAAGTGTTAGTATTATGAGACTACATTACAATAATTGTTTGTTATTTTTAACTGTGAAGTGGGAAAACGGTGTGTGTACATATTGTGTGGATGAGCATGAAGTGGAGTGGTGAACTTTGAACTTTTGCAAGAGTGCTTTCCTGCAGTTGCTTTGTAGTATATTTATAACTAGTTAGTTTAATAAAATACGGCAATTGCTGAGGAAATGCAGGTGAATTATTTTGTTTAGAAAAATTCATTTGAATTCATATGATGGCCTATTTTCCCATTAGAACTTTTTTACCACATAGACATGAAGCAATATGCTTACCAGCTTGATTTATATTATGTACTGTTATGACTCATGTCTTCTGGGGTATTGATGTACAAAGTAAACATCTGTATGTATGTTTTGATCCACTGCATGAACCACTGGACAGATCATTAGTTATGTCATGTCCTTTTTTATTTTAAGCAATTTCATTAGACCTGCAAATCTGGACTGACATATTAGCCTTCTTTTATGTCACAATTTTATTTTCTTGCCCAACAGAGAAGTGATTGGAAAAATACTTTGGATTTCTAATCTTAAGGCTGAGTTATTTACTTTTATGGATTCTAGTTAAACCTGTAAAGTTATATAAATATTTTGTTGCTCAGTGTTCTTTTCTTCCTTCCTCCTCATTTTTTTAATTTAAAAGGTTTCAACTGTAAGCAATGCTTTATACTAATCTTAGAGAAGCTGATAATGGCTGAACCTGCCTACATCTGCATTAGCTACATAGGATTGGATGGCACCTCTTGGGTTGTTAGGTCCAGTCCCCTGCCATTGCAGGCAGTATGTCATAATTCCTTTCCACATTGACCCCATTCTGTCCTAAATGCAGTTAGGTTTTTTTTTCCCCTTAGTTTTCCATTTAGAAGACCGTTTCAGAACAGTAAAGTTCTAAAAACCCTTTTCTGATTTATAGCCTAAATATATCCATTTACATGTTCTTGTGTTAGCATTGTGTTTATCTTAAAGAGCTTTTCTCCCATATGTGGTATTTAGCTCCAAATGTATTTATAAACAATTATCATCTTGTCCTCACCCTGGTTTTGTTAGAATCAGCAAACAAAGATTTTATATTTTCTTGTAAGGTATGCTTTCCACTCCTATGATCATCATACCTGTAACACTTTTCTGCTGGTGTTCCAGATTGACTAGAATTGTATGGAGCATGAAAGCTTATCAGTGCTAGTACAAAGATGTGAATATTTCCTTATCGCAACTGGAAATACCTTTATTGAGACACTTTAGGATCTTTTTTTGTATTTTTTACAGCTGCTTCACATTAGCAGGTTGTGTGATTGACCAGTATCTTCATTTTTACTTATTTCCAGCTTAATATATACTCGGCTAACAAAAGCTAGCAAACATTTCTGTTAGTTCCCAAGAGCATGACCATGCATTTGTAGTATTGAATTTCATTCCATTTCTGTTATTTCATTCAAAATCATCCACTTTCTTCTGTAAGATATTCTGATCCTCCTCTGTATTGACACAGAGCCTTCAATCATCAGTATATTCCCATTTTTTGTGTTCAGGTCACTACTGAAAATATTGATAGTGAATGCAACTGGAAACCTCTCTCCAACTGGTTATTTTTCTTTTTAGCATTACTCCATGCCTGTCCCCCATTAGTCCTTAAACTATGTGGCAGGCACTTTGATCTGTAATATTCGTTACTTGTTCTCTGGAATCATCTCTCTATAACGTGAAAACCAACACCTTGTTAATGACAGAGTTACATGGCAGTGTGTAGCAGTATTCTCTGGGTGATCCAGGTTTTCGTTCCAAACCCTTATACTTGCTCTGTAGTCCAGAATGTTGGAAAGTAAGCATGTCATATCTTTTTATAGCAGCATTTATGGCTAAATAAGTGGATGGTCTTAGTTTCTTTGCTTTTAGGATAATGGCCACAGTTGTAGATGTCACAAGCGTGGTTTCTGTACATTTCTGCTGGATTCTGGATGCATAGGACAAACTGAGGAATGAAGAGGTATTTGTATTAGTTAAGGGCTTTTGCAAAATTGATAAACATAAATGGTTCATACTGCTGAGGATTTGCTCTAAAATTTAGGTCATTAATAGACAACAAAATTTATGACTTTCCCATTCTGTGACTTCCTTTCCTTTGCATGTCATTGTGTTGCCATTTAAACTACTTCTAGACTGAAGAACTTTTTTTCTTTACATTTTAGCAACTAATCTATTTACCCTTATTTTGGTGATTTTAACCATTTTGTGTAAATTGAGCCAACTAATACTATCATTTAGTTATTGCAGTTGAAATAGACAAAACAAAAAACTATGATGCGATTGGAATAACACATAGTGAGACTTAGTGGAATAATTCACATGACAAGTACTGTCCTGGATGAGTACAAACTGTTCAGGAAGGACAGGCAAGGGAGAAAAATGGTATGATTGCTCAGATCTCCAGTATGAAACTGGAGATTGGCCTCTTGAAAGTTTCTGTGGTAGAGTTAGAAGGGAGAACAACAAAGGTGATGTCATAGTGGGTGGCTGCTATAGACCACCATACCAGGAGGATGAGGTAAGTGAGGCTTTCTTCCTACAACTAGTGGAAGTTCCCAGATCACAGGCCCCAATTCTCATGGGGGACTTCAGTCACTGATTTATATGCTGTCCAGTAGTGTACAGGCAATATAGGAAGTTTTGGGAGGGCATTGGAGATAACTTCTTCTTGTAAGTGTTAGAGAGACCAACTAGGGGCCATGCTCTTCTTGATCTGCTACTCACAAGCAGGAAAGAATTGCTGGGAGATGTAGAAAGAAGTGCATGGCAACTTGGACAGCATTGACCATGAGATGATCAAGTTCAAGATCCTGAGAAAAGAAATAAAAGAGAGCAGCAGAGTACAGACCCCAGTCTTCAGAAAAACAAACTTTTAACTTTCTCAGGGAATTGATGGGCAGAATCTCGTGGGAGGCGAGTCTGAGAAGAAATTAAGTCCATGAGAGCTGGCTGTATTTTAAAGAACCTGACTGAGGAGACAGGAACAAGTCATCCTGATGTGTGTGGGAAGGATAACCAATATGGTAGATGACCAGCTTGCTTAGCAGAGAACTTTTTGGTGCTTAAACACAAAAAGGAAGCTTACAAGAAGTGGAAGCTTAGATGACTAGGGAGGACTATAAGAGTATTGTTTGAGCATGCAGGGATGAAATCAGGAAGGCCAAAGTGCAGTTGGAGTTGTAACTAGCAAGGGATGTGAAGGATAACTAGAAGGGTTTCTAAATAGTATGTTAACAACAAGATGAAGGTCAGGAAAAGTGTGGATCCCTTGCTGAATGGGGGAGGCAACCTTTTTCAGTGCCTTTTGCACCTCAGTCTTCACAGGGAAAGTTGGCTTTCAGACTGCTGCACCTTGCCAGCAGAGTTTGGGGAGAAGGTGAGCAGCCCTCAGCAGTGAAATAACAGGTTAGGGACTATTTAGAAAAGCTGGAAATGTACAAGTCCGTGGAGCTGGATGTAATCAATCCACAGGTGCTGAGGGAGATGGCTGATGTGATTGCAGAGCTACTGGCCCTTATCACTAAAAACTTGGGGCAATTGGAGGAGGTTCTGGATGAATGGAAACGTGCAAATTTAGTGCCTATCTTAAAGACAGGAAGAAGGATGATCCAGGGAACTATAGAGCAGTCAGCTTTACCTCACTCCCTGGAAAAATCATGGAGCAGATCCTTAAGAAATGCATTTCTAAGCACCTAGGGAAGAAGAAAGTGATTAGGAACAGTCAGCATGGATTCAACGAGGCGCTGGCCAATCTGATTACCTTCTTTGATGAGATTACTGGCTCTGTGGGTGTGGAGAGACCAGTGGATATATTGTATACCTTGACTTTAGCAGGGCTTTTGGTTGTCTCCTACAGCATTCGAGCAATCAATTTAGGAAGTATGGGTTGGATGAATGGACTGTAAGGTGGATAGAGAATTGGCTGGATTGTCGAGCTAAATAGGTAGTGATAAATAGCTCAATGTCTCGCTCTGGCAGCCAGCATCAAGTGGAATGCCCTACGGGTCAGTCCTGGAGTCAGTCTTTGTTCAATATCTTCATTAACAATCTGGAAGGTTGTGGGGAGTGGTAGATGGGCTGGAAGGTAGGGCAGGGCTAGGATTCAGAGTGACCTGGACAAATTGGAGGATTGGGCCAAAAGAAATCTCATGAGGTTCAACAGCAACAAGTTGAACAAAGTCCTGTACTTAAGATGGAAGAATCCCATGCATTGGTACAGGTGCAGTCAACAGAGTGCTCTTGTCATGAAAGTTAACAGTATACTGGGTTGCGTTAGTAGGAGTGCTGCCAGTAGATTGAGGCAAGTGATTCTTACCCTGTATTCTGCACTTGGTAGGCCACATATAGGCTAAGTCCAGGCAGTCAAAAAGCCCACAGCTGAATTGATTCATTCTTTGCAGGTTAGTCTAATCTGCAGAGTTTGAACTGATAAACAATGAGAATACAGGATTTAGGAAATGTACCCACATGCCTACAGTGGCTCAAGCCAGAGGCTGGGGGTGCTAGAGCATGTTTTTGCCCCCTCTCTGTTAGAGCAGAGGGGGCAGCCCATGCTCTGCCTGAGGGGACGGGTGGAGATGGGGAAAGTAGTAGCAATGGATTCATAAAAGCTTGAATAAGAATAGTTTTTTCTCACTGAAAATTATAAACATGACCTGGGAGTTCTCTGGGTTTTGCAGTCCAGCATCAGAGACACAGAACTCCACAGGGTTGCCCATTACTTTCTCTTCCTGCCTCCAGATGCCTTTGGGATTTGTTGTCCACTGTTGCAGCCAGTATTAATTAAGCCAGCAGGTCAGTGCAGGTCCATACTCTGGGGAAGGTGAGTTTAACTCCTTCCCTGGCCCCAGACCCCAGTCAGGGTTTGCTTGGAGGGGGCAGTGAGCAGTCAGTGAGCCAGCCCTTGCTGCACCAGCTAGGGAGTGGAGGGGCAGGGCTAGCCTTGCTCTCTGGAACAGACAGCACAGCCCAGTCCACAGCTGGAAAGCATGCTGGGATGCTGGGGGACTCTGAGTTAACTTGAAGCAGGAAGGGGTCTGGGATAGAAGTTTCATAAGCCAGTTAGATCTAAATCAGTTAAGTCTGATACTACATTCAACCAGGTTTATCTTGAACCAGTTTCAGCCATTTTGAAATGGGTTTATGTGTACTGAATTTACATTGTGTTACAGGATTAAACCAGTTTCTGATCACTTAAACTGGTTTATGTGCAAATTCTGTCTCTAGCCCTGGAGTACTGTGTTCAGTTTTGGGCCCCCTACTACAGAAAGGATGTGGACAGATTGGAGAGAGTCCAGCAGGGCGGCAATGAAAATGGCTAGGAGACTAGGCCAGATGCTTTATGAAAAGAGGCCAAGGTAACTGGGTTTATTTAGTCTGCAGAAGAGAAGACTGAGGGGGGAGATTTGATTGCAGCCTTCAACTACCCAAAGTGGGGTTCCAAAGAGGATGGAGCTGGACTGTTCTCAATGGTGGCAGATGACAGAACAAGGAGAAATGGTCTTAAGTTGCATTGAGGGAAGTTTAGGTTAGATATTAGGAAAAACTTTCTTACTAAAAGGGTGCTGAAGCACTGAAACATGTTACCCAGAGAAGTTGTTGAATCTCAGTCCTTGGAGATTAAGGCCTGGCTTGACAAAGCCCTGGGTGGAATGATTTTGTTAAGGCTTGCCTTGCTTTGAACACGGGTTGGATGAGATGACCTCCTGAGGGGTCCCTTCAAAGCCCAATTTTAGATGATTCTTTGAAAAAGGAATAAATGACTAACCTAACAAATCAATAAACTTCAGAGTTCAGCAACTCAAAATTAGATAGACTATCTAAGAGTTTCTATAATGCCAATCCTTACAGAATCTAAGTCATGTTTTGGTTCCAAATAATCCAAGTATACAGAAGAAATTATGTTAGTTTTATGGTTAGTAAACTTATTTTATCTTTTTTCAAATAGAAGTATGAACTTTACTTAGTGCAACTTGGTAACGGCATATACAAAGGAGTTGAAAAATTGACGTCAATTTAGGGAAAGAAGTGAGGAGGAAATGTTCTGGGAACATTTGTTATATTAGGATGAGTGATGTGGTGATAAAGAAATGTTCTTGGCATTTAAAAATTTTACAGGGACAAGACTGAGGGGGGAATGTTCAATGTATTGTCCATAGTCTCCTAGGTAAAATCCTATACTTCTGCTATCTCATGTATTTGTGCCAGCAACACAAAAATTTGGACATAAAATCTTTCCAAACTGACACATCATATTTGTGTTGTGTGTGGACTTCATATGCGTTTTAAAATGTGCTTTAGCATAGAGGATTAGTGAAAAAATTCAGCCCTTAAACATTATCTGAAGCTCCCTAGAATTCCACTACCTAGAAGGATGACTACTGCTGTGATATGGCAATAAATGTCTGTTTGGGTATAAAAATAATAAGTGACTGTGAAACTTATCTGTGAGTTCAGATTACCTGAACTGTGATATTTGGTCTGTTTGCCTTCCATGTAGAAAAAGCAAAGTATAGACTAATCTTAAAAGCTGCTCTGTGGCTGTTCTTAATTCATACAGCTATAATTAAACCATGTGTCATCCTAGGTCAAGAGGTTGTTATGAAGTGTGAGTAAACACACAATAGGTAAAGTGAGTTTACTAACCTTGAAAGTGTGCTAACTAATGAATATTATGGTTTTCATATGTTTAAACAAGAACAAATTTTACACTGAATGATTTATAAATAGTAGTAGTATGGTACTAGGTTTGGTTATAACACATAGATTCATAGATGTTAGGGTTGGAAGGGACCTCAAATAGATCATCGAGTCTGACCCCCTGCACAGGCAGGAAAGTGTGCTGGGTTCAGATGACCCTAGTCAGATGCCTATCTTGAAGTCAGATGCCTCTTGAAGACCCCCAGGGTAGGGGTGAGTACCTCCCTCCCTTGGGAGCCCATTCTAGACTTTGGCCACTCTAACTGTGAAGAAGTTCCTCCTAATGTCCAATCTAAATCTGTTGTCTGCTAACTTTTGGCCATTATTTCTTGTAACCCTCAGGGGTATCTTGGTGAGTAGAACCTCACCAATTCCCTTCTGCCACCCCCACCCCCCGGCCCCCTCGCAAATGATGAATTGAGAGGCAGCCACAAAGTCGTCTCTCAACCTTCTCTTGTGGAGGCTGAAGAGGTCCAGGTGCCCTAGTCTCCTCATAGGGCTTGGCCTGCAAGCCCTTAACCATACAAGTAGACCTTCTCCAGGTTATTTACATCCCTCTTAAAGTGCAGACCCAAAACTGTATGCAGTATTCCAACTCCAATCTGACCAGTGCCCAATAGAGGGGAAGTATCACCTCCTTGGTTCTGGTTGTCATGCATCTGCTGATGTATGATAAAGTGCAGTCAGCTTTGCTGATGACTTCATCACACTGACAACTCATGTTAATCTTGGAGTCCACTAGGACTCTGAGATCCCTTTCCACTTCTGTGCTGCTGAGCAAGTCATTTCCTAGGCAGTAGGTATGCTGGACATTTTTCCTCCCTAGATTCAGCACTTCGCATTTCTCCTTGTTAAATCACATTCTGTTGTTTTCTGCCCATTTGTCCAACTTGTCCAGGTCTGCCTGTAGTTGTTCCTTGCCCTCCGGTGTGTCCATTTCTCCCCACGGTTTTGTATCATCCTCAAACTTGGACAATATGGCAATAGGAACAGAGTTGTGTAGAAATACAGAAAGTAGAAATGTTGAATTAATGCTCAGATGCACCACAGTGATAGCTTTATGTGACTTTCACTGAATTAGACAAATAATTATCCTGGAAAATAATAAACTACAGTTTTGTTCCAGCAGTTAATTTCACTTAACTGTTTTCAACTGAGTTTGTCATTTTTAACAGATGTGTAGAATTTAACTCCAATATCAGAAGTTCTATTTGGAAGTCAGAGATGCTTTTCTATTACTCTAAGAATCAGAGGGATGTGTCTTTTATAAGACAATCTTCTTTTATGTAAGACACAATTGTTCTCAAGGTAATAGGAAAAATACCAGCCCCTATGATGCATACTGTTGCAACTGCCAGAGGCTTTTGATGTAATATAAGCATATTTAAGATTAAGTCTGTAGGCAGTAAGAAAGCTCTAAGTCGTGTAATAGGCATCTGACAAATGTGGGTTTAGAGAGTTTTCTTTATCCAGTGCATACTTCAGTGTACCAGCTTCCTATTGATCATTCAACCAGGTTTAAAACTCTTAGACATTTAGTCCTCAAGGAGAATAGGATCCCCAGACTCTTTCTTAGTAGCATGAGGAGGAGAAAAATGAGAAAAGGAAATTGAAATTCTGGGCGATTCCTCTCCACCAAGGAGAGAACTTAACTAATGGAGAAAACTGACTTTGACTTGCATAGTAGGGTTGAATTGTTGCTGTAGCCATGATGAACTAGGATGAGGGTTTCCAACCTTTTTTATAAGTGTACACCTAGCGGCTGAATGCGGAGCAGAGGGGAGGAGGGATTGGCATGTAGCCAGATGCAGAACAGCGGCAGTGAGGGGTTGTGGTGGCGACAGCTGCATGCAAGCTGTGTCCCACCCCTCCTCTTCCCCCATGGCTGGCCGGACAGCACGGCTGCCCTTGCCCTGCTCCTGCGAGGTGGTGGCAGCAGCAACTGCCATGTGCAGGCTTCCCCCACAAACTTGCGTCTGACCGGCTGGGTGGCACCTGTGCCCTGGGAAAGCAGTGGCATAGGGTGGTGAGTGTTGGCACTCTGTCCCTACTTGCCTTCATGGACCGCCCAGTGCCTTCCTAAGTACCCCTGGGGGTATGCATACCCCTGGTTAACAACCCCTGATTTAGGAAATATGTCAGAAGCAAATTTTGGGGTTTTTTGGAGCTGAATCTTTTTAAGGGCTTGTAAGAGCTTTTCTACATAAAAGGGCAAAAGAGAGTGGTGGTCTTGTCTGGTATCTACAAGGCCAGCAGCTAGTATCCTCCAGAATAACTTTAGATAAGTGTTTAGCATATCATCTTTATATGATCATTGTGTGATGATTCACTAATTTAAGAAAAGAGAACATTTAAAAAAGGAGGAGATTTAGGTGGTCTAAATATAATTTGTAATGTCACAGTTATTTTTCTAGGAATAATTCTGTGAATAAAGCTGAGGCTCTTATGGTAACCAGAGGTCTATGTATGTTCTGATTAATGTTATATTGTTTTTAGTATAAATATCTTAAAGCAGTTCCCTAGCTGAACTTAATTATTGAGTTAATTTCTCAGTCTTTGGTCCAAAACATGTTTAATTTATGCAAAGTGAAATTACTCAAAAAGAAGAGATTGAAAAGCCCATTCCAAATAGTCATTTGTCTGGTGATTAGTGCACTTACATGGAGATAGGAGGCCAAGACTCAAGTTTCTGGTTTGTATCGGGCAGATTAAGGACTCCAGCCTTGTTTGGCCACATCCCGAGTTAGTGCCCTTACCACTGGATGTGCTTTTTTGTATTTTTACCAAAAATTTTGTTCTTGTTGATATTGATGGGTACATTTTCACAAAGGTGTTCTGGCTTTCACAAATCAGTGTTTTCTGATGAGAAATTGTTAATCAGAATTCTTGACCAGCTTTATTTTCCCTGACATGTTTGGCCACTTATGGGAAGGGAGGGAATATCATGACCTGCTACCCCTTATACAATGGTAGGTGGAAAGTTGGGTGGGTGGAGTGGTGCAGTGTTAGTCTCACTCACGGGCCCCTACGTGTGGCTCTTGTGACACTCTGTGTTGTCTTCATTTTCCCTCAAATGTGTCTGTACTTTTATTTTTCTATATCCTTGGAATTTAGTTCTCTTTTCTTCCAGTAGCCAATCTCTGGCAGTGTTCAATATCAAAAGCTTTAGGAGATTCTTCTCTTGTTTACATTTGCATAAATCCAAGGAAATTCAATGAATGCATTGAAGGTCTGGAGTGAACAAGGGATATATTTTTGTGCCCAGTATATATTGACTTTCTTGTATATTAGTGTTGTCGGTGCTTTCTTCCCTCTGCCACCACCTGCCCACCAGCTATAGTAGCATCTCCTATAAATCCTTAAATCCTGTGAAAATGAGCCATCTGTATCCCTCTAAAATATAATAGTTTGCTGAAGGGGTGGTGTTGAAAATGTTGCTGTATATGGAATGGATTTATTCTGTCTCCATTCCTTAGGAGGGCATGGAGAGAGAAAGGAAGGATGGTTGTTAATATTTGTATAATTTTATTTTGCATACTGTTACAAAAATAATATTCTTAAATTTTATACTAAATGAGGCTATTTGAGATAATTATAGAAATTGAAACAATAAATTTGCATGGTGTAAAGTGCTTTAATGGGTTACAGTATAAATTGGTATGAAAAAGAATTAGTAAAAAGTTGAAAGTCTGAATTTGAAAAATAGAAGGATATCTGGAATGCGTTAGTCACAACATCTGATCTCTTGTTCTATAGTACCTAGTTATTTACCTCACACTAAGTTGCTGTATATAGGATTAAAGGTTAGATAATACAGAAATTACAAAAGCAATTTTGAATTAAGCATAGTCTTCATGCTACTTTGGGAAAACTGAACTTTTATCTTTTATCTTCAAGGGAAATACATGCAGATGATGAACATTCTGAAACCAATTGCATTTGATGTGATCCACTTTATGTCCCAACTGTTTGATTACTATCTATATGCAGTATATACATTTTTTGGCCGAAATGACACGGTAGGTAGAAAGTATTATTCCTTTTTTAGAGTTCCAGTGGTTTACATAAGTGCTGTACAGATAAGGTCTCTGTTCCAAGAAGAGTTAGTATATGGTGAGAAGGAGGGAAGACTAGTAGGCTCACTCAAGAAGAAGGGAAAATGGCATTAGAGAAATTTCATTTTTAGAAGAAATATTGGTTGTTTTCTATTATTGTTACTTGTTTTAATTGTTCTTAATTGGTGGTTCCTTCGCCTCCCACTCCTCTCCTGCCAATACTGCTACACAAGAGAGAACATTCAACGTCTGAGATTAGGGTCAGAAAAATCAAAGCCTGGAAAAAAAGATAGGGCTTGATGCATAGGAAAGTTGCAGCTTTTCCAGATGCAGAAGGAGACATAGAAAAAGTTATGTAGTCATGAGTAGTGAAAGGAAACATAATGTTAAAGAGAAGCAAGGAGACTATGGGATATGTGAGTGAAGGTGGTTGAAGACCAGCTGAACAAGTGGCCAACGTGGAGCTATTATGAGCTTTGAAATATATTGCTCTTCAGATCTTGTGCTTCCTTTTTAATCTAGCCTTTTATCTAATGAAGGTATCATTTTGATGGATTTTTTTAGCTGGAAAAGTAGATGGGCATCAACAATGTCTGTAATAACACGAATCAACTCTTTGCAGAATTGTTATAGAGAAACATTTATAAAACTAGTAAATATATTAAAAAATGGTTCCAAGAGCAATAACAGTCTAGGGTTCCAGGTTAATCATTCTTTGGCAGATACCAGATGGATTCACAGATTCTCAGCATCTTGTTTTAAATAGGTTTGAGCTGTTCTCTTTGGCAGGACAAATGTATTTGGGATTTGTTTGTTTGGAAGATGGGCGGTAAATATATTTTAAAGGTAATTGATGTTTTTCATGGCTTAATCAGCTGTTCTGCTACTCTCTTATTGCCTTGCATTTATTTTGTGTACCTCCTGTTTTTTGTTGTTGTTTTTTTTAAAGCCCTTACCAAGTTCCTCAGTTTCCACATCTAGCAGGGAACAACACAGTGCTAGGCAGGTAAACATTATAGCTGATGGCTAAAAATGTCTTGTTACTGTGTGTCTACTTGTTGTTTTGGCAATTTTTCATGGAAACATACTGCTTACAAAGAGTCTAAGTTTAATAAACCCTCTTGTAATGCACCTCAGTGTTCTAGCTTACCATAATTTTTACAGTCCTTGAAGTAGTGAAGATGGGTGGTGGTATGTGATTTAGACCATTAACATTCGTTCTTGCTAAAGCACACCAGTATGCTTCCTAAAAGTATGATGATCATGTGTGGCCTGAGCTTACTGTGAACTTTGAGTCTATGCTGTGTAAGCACACACACAAATGACTAGGAAAACTATTAAATGCACAAGCAGTAAAATAGATTTTTATCAGTTCAGAAAATGGTATCTAGACATTCCATTTGGGTGATTCTAGATGTATTATGTCCAGTCATGGGTGATTTTCATAACTCACCATTTCACTAATTTTCCTATCCCACAATGGTTTAAATTGATTATAGAAAACTTATCTCATCTGCTTGAGTACCTAGCGTACCATTTGAGATGAACTTCATTTGCACATCCCTCTCACTTTTGGGAGTACTCATTGAAACTACTCTTCTCACCCTTCTCTAAATTCATTGGAAAGCCAGAAGCACTTAATCTCAGTAATTTGCAATTGTTACTTGCAAGGTAATGAATTTAAGTAGTGATTAAGTGAATAGACAGAAACGCAGCACTAAGTAACATGATAACTTTGCCACTTAAAGATTACTGTGTTTTTTCACAAGCAACATGCACCTTTCCACCTCGAATCAGTCCCCCAAATTCAAGGTGTATATATGAAGTGAGGAAGTTGATTTTCTACTCAGGATAAATGCATCCTGGTTTGATTCCTGCTCCACAAAGCATCAGCTATTGCCTTATTATCTGGAGAGGTCTCTTGCCTCCAGTTTCACACCCTTGGAAACTTTTTAGCTTTTTCCAGACTCATATATCCACCCCTGGACACCAGTCTTCAGCAGCATCTAGGGAATGTGAATCAGCTAAAAGGGAGGGTGAGTCAGTTGAAGACTTGGCTCTGTGCAGCCAAAACTCTGAAAAATAAATAAATAAATATTTTTTTCATTCTTTCTTTCAAAATAAGATGAATATTATATACAGAGGCATGATGTATGTGAGGTAATATACTTTTTATGTATTGTACTAATAGTAATATATATTATTATATCTTTGTCAAATTCATTAGCTTGGTTCTTACTCAAACCTGTCATCTTCAGGGAGCTTTTTCCGGACAAGATTTTTTTTTGCCTTTTGGTCTAACAAAACCCAAGTAAAAGTTGACCTTGTTAAGCGTTGGTTATTAAATTATTTTTGAGAATTGGGGAAAAACAGCAGTTCACTTTTAGAGACAGTGTATGCTGATCAGGCATGTTCTTCTGCAACTCAGCTTCTTTCAATCACATGTGAGTTACTGCATCATTAGCCATTTGTGGAATTATGTATCCTATCAGACATCATATGCTCTGTAAACATTTCCATAAGACAGGAAAGCAACATTCAAAATCATTGAATACTGATATTATATGCTCTGCTGGATGAAGTTGCTACGCCTCCATTTTTGAGGGCTGCTCATCTTTTGTTCAGTATAGAAATGCTTATAAGCTGATTGTAGATCTCTGATTTATTTCCCTCTTTTGGTTCACAACTGGTTATTCCCCATGTGTACATCCAGTCGTCTTGAAGAAAAATATAACTGATCTGGAGATGTTTAAGACGTCACCATTTTTGTATACAGACATTTTAAAATTGCTTTCCTGTATTTTATCCAAATATTTGCCATACCTACCATTTCAATTGGCCAGTTGTCATTCTTTCCCAAAGCAATATCTACAATCAATATAGGGGGATTGCTGAATTATAAATCTTATCATTTGCAAAGGGGAGGAAGAGTCAGACAACTAGATAATATCTGGTATGGGGTGGCTTTCCTATCTTTATAGTATCATCATTTTCATAAAAGGGGATTTTCTTTCTGTTGCTTTTACCTTAGAAATATGAGGTGCACCAAATCTTGATGTCACTGTTATTGCTGGAGGAACCTCTACACTGAAGTAGGAACTCAGTTGTCACTGAAAGTGGAGGGAAGGGTGTTATTGCTTTCACTAAGGCCTTTTCTCCCTAGTTTGCTGAATTAAAAAGGCTTTTAATAGAAATGAACAATGTTTGTCTTTTGTGGTATCATTCCTTGAAGGTTTTTGAAGGAAACTAAAACTTGGTTTATCTAAAGTAAAAGCTCCGAAAGAAAATTGAGGCTGCGGTTTTTCCACATCAAGAAGCAGTAAAGGGTATAGACACACATGCTATCTATGAG
>JAGPOW010000261.1:221337867-221357969 GCA_030014935.1 Caiman crocodilus | reverse complement strand
AGTATTTTGATTTGTAAAAGCCTCTTGAAAATTGCCCGTTTTTTCTCTCCTAAGTGCTGTGTCATGAAAGTTTTGACACTGAATCCAATCCAATGAACCATGGTGTCTAAATATAGTTCAGAAAACTTCTGTTTTGGGGTGTGAAGCACATACCAGTACCATATCCTAGTACTTATTGAGTGTGCAGACCCTGGACAAGAAAATGTATGTTTCTTTGTTCCTCCATCTCCATTTTGTTTGGCTTTATGTTTGTTTTATGTAGGTAAAATTGGAAAATAAGTAGCTACATTTATCAAAACACACTGGGGCAGACACTCAGCTGGAGCAAAGCAGTATAATTTTACTAAAGCGAATGAAACTTTGCTGATTTATGACTGCTGAGTATTTGACTCATAAAACATTTGGTCCCCATACAGACCAGGAAGACTAAACATTTCTTGGCTTGATCATGATCCAGGCTAAATAGCAAATGCTGTAAGACTTATGGAAAATAATTTTCCAACTAAAAGTTGCCATCAAACACATGATGATCAAAGGTTTGTAGCCTGGTGAAGAGAAATGTTAATTAGGGCTAATATTTGTCCACAGTGTTGAGTCCATAACTTTCACAGCCAGGGTATTACTGCATGCTAGTTTGTGTATTCATTCTCTTGCTGGTCTGTAGAAATAAATACTCATAGGTGCCTCTGCCCAAATAAGCTATTTTAACCAGAACAAAATGAGTAACAGTTACCTGTTAGTATGAATTATTTATAGTCATCTTTGTGAACTGTACATAGTTCATCCTTTACATCAGTGCAATGTTGGATGCAGTGATTCTTGTTGTCTTCCTGTTTATTTTGATTTGGTTTTGAGTATATGCTGAGCTTCTATATATAAGTAATATTTAGCAGGCTTGAACAAGCAGTACATATTCATTTTCTTGTTCATTGTCCTAAAACTAAGATGGGAGACTTTTTTTTTCTCTTTCCTAACTTGTTTAGGATCCTTTTTTTTCCAGTTTGAATTAACAGGACTGGGTCTCAGCAGTAGCAGACTGCGAACCACACTGAACAGGATCCAAGAGAGCCTGATTGATCTGGTAAGAAGCTGGGATGCGTTATTGTTCTCTGTAGTAAGAGACATATAGAAGTATGAGAGATGCTTTCTGATGTTACTTTCACTTTTCATCATATTTAGTGTCTTAATTTCTTAATTTGTTTCATGGCGTTATGTGGTTTTTCATGGATGATTCTAGGATTTTCATAAGGGGGGGTGCAGATGCTGTGGCACATTATCACATAGAAAATATCATACATTTTTGTCAAGTTAAAGAGAAACAAGATTCTTTACTAATATGCTAGGGAGCTCGCACTGTATTGTTTAAGATCAAAGCAAAACAAGTATGACTGGAATGTACATTCATTTGCTGAATTAAATATACAGTTAAAAAACTAGAAAAAAGTAGTCAAAAGATTTTGTTTCATTAGTGCTGTACTCATTATAGTTAAATGTATCTCTTATTCAGATGCATAAAGTAAAATCTAGCCTCCTTGAACAACTTGACAGTGCCTTCAATACTGTCAGTCACTCTCTGCTTCACTCTGTCACTTATGCACCTAAGTTAATGTTACCCCACCTGAGTTAAAGTTTATAGTTGGAGCTGAAAACAGTCTGCAGTTCTGTGAAATAGAAGAGAGACATTAGTACAGTTTGATAACAGATGGTAAAACTGCAGAATAAATGATAGTTTGAATAAAGGGTCATGAACAACTGTGGTGTGGCGAGATATTAACAGCAGTCAGGTGGTTGACAGTGAGCCATGAAGTCAGTTGACTCTCATCTTTTGCCTGAATAGAAGTGTCACTGCCCTTCCCAGCTGGTTGTTTTTAAACTATGGGTAGAGGAGGAATCAAAGAGGGGTAGACCCCCCAATCTGCCCATGTTGTTTGATCCTTCAGAATTTCTTGGAACAAATGTAGGGGAACTACAGGAAACCACTATCTTGCTAGAGTAACCTGAGAGAGAGTAATGGCATGCTAAGTACTCTATTAAATCACCCACTTGGCAATTCATTCCATTTAAAGTTTAAACTTAATATTAATTGTTTGCTTTAATCTTCCATGCTATTTCAGAAGCACTTACTGGTTGGAGATGTCTTGAATTCAGTAATGATTGCCAGACTTTCCAAACTTTCATATATTTAAATCCCTTAAAATTATATCTGCATTGTTAATAACAATTTAACAGATTATTTCAGTGGTACAACACTTACATGGCAACTTGAACTGAGGCTAAAAAGAGGATAAATAATTTATTTTTTCACAGATTTCACATTGTTTTTCCCTACCATGCATGTTGCAAGTTAGATGCCATGAGGCAATTTAACAGTTAGGTTTGGGGGTTTTTTTTGAGTGGGGGGAAAAAACCCTCTTCTGTGCTTGCATTAGTCTGACTGCTTCTTAAAAGTAAGCTAGAAAGTGAGAAGTACTTCCTCTAAATTGATGAAATTTAGGGTTATACATTGCAACTGGATTGCAAAAATTTATAAAAAAATGTAGCGAGGGAGTAACAAGCTTCTCTTTTGCTAAGTACAGACAGTCAAAAAACCCAAGGCCGAATTGATTCAAACTTCGCAGGTTAGTCTAAGCTGTGTAGATCAAACCATTAAGCAAGTAAACAGACATTCACTATTGATTCTGCAAATGCAGCCACATGCCTACAGCAGCCCAGGCCAGAAGCTGGGGGGAGAGCCAGGGCCTAAGAGCACACCTCCCTGCTCAGCTAGAGCAGACAGCTTAGGCCATGACTAGCCCTCCCACCCTGTGGGGGAGGGTTTTTGGGAGAGGTGCAAAGCGTCCTGGCATCCAGGGGGGAATGTAAGCTAAGCTGAATCGAGCTGACCTGCAATAAAAGTTCAATAAAACAATTTAACCCAAATCAGTGAAGCCTGATCATCCACATTTCTCAAACTGGTTTTGGCCATTTTGAAAGTGGTTTATGTTCACTGAACTTCTGTTGTGTTACAGATTTGAAGTCGTTTCCTATCGCATATACTGGTTTGTGTGTAATTTCTGTCCCTAGCTTTTAAGTAGATTGCTCTTACTTGCATTGAAATACAAATACTTAAGGCTGTCTATAGAGATAATTTCCCAAATCTTTCATGTCTTAACAACATAGAGATGTGTATTTATTATACTGTATTTACATGCATACTTCACACAACACTTTCCCAAATAGCTCTCCAAAATTGGGTCATGTCTTAAACAGGGAAGCTGATTTTTTTTGTAGTGGATGGAATCATGGACATGCTGAAATGGCAGCCTGGTCCTGTGCTGCTTTTTCTTTTCTCTGGCCAGCATGCAACAGAGATGGAGTCTACTCTTTCATGTCAGAGGTAGAGTTTTAACATTCTGGCAGCCACTGCCAGTTGGCAGTAGCTTTCTGCTGAGCAGTCAGTGGGCAAGTCTACAACTGGCAAGTTTACTGTCAGTTAGAAGCACCCTCAAACATGCTGGCCATCTGTGCATACATCCCCTCCACTGAACAAGTGGCAGTATTGCTATGTTCATACATCAGCTGCTTCTGGGCTTATTAACCTACCGTAGCACTTTATGAGTGTGGCTATGCTGCTTCTGGTACAGAAGATAGTGCTTGTGTTGCAACAGAGCATGGTAGAAGGTGCCACTGCTTAGCACATAGTAAATGTCTGTATGGATCTAAATTACTGTTGTATGAGAACTTTTTTTTAAAAGCAGTACTTATGTGTAGGACCTTAGATGCTTTCATCATCTGTTGTAAAGTCACTTAAGGGAGTATGAATGTCACTTAAAGTCACTTAAGGGAGTAATGACCCCGAGTTCCAAAACTAGTTGTGTGCGCACCATTAGTAAGGTGTGGAAAAATGAATGAAAATTTAAGATGAATCACCCTGACATTTTGTTTCACAGGATACAAAAGAGAAAAGTCTGAAGTGAAATATGAAGTATGTGGAGAAGGAAACTCTCATTTTAAAAGGGTGCTGCATACAAATCAATTAAGGGAGAACATTTGAAAAATAAAATGGCAGGATTTATAACTTAGATCTGATTTTTTTTATAACTTAAAAAAATCAATAAATACATTCACTTTCATTTAACTTCTTTTTTGTTAATGTTAACTTCTTTTTTGTAAAGGATTAAGGGTAAATCCTTCCATAACTGAACAGTTTTAATAGTTTCACAGATTTCACAGACATTAGGACTGGAAGGGACCTCGGAAGATCATGGAATCCAGCCCCCTCCTCCAGGGGCAGGAAGTCAGCTGGGGTCACAGGATCCCAGCAAGATAAACATCTAATTTTTTCTTGAAGGCATTCAGAGTAGGTGCTTGAACCACCTCTGATGGCAGGCTATTCCAGACCTTGGGGGCTTGGACAGTTCTTCCTTATGTCCAGCCTAAAACAATCTTGCAGGAGTTTATAACTGTTCGACCTTGTCATCCCTTGGGTGGCTCTGGTGAACAATTGTTCCCCCCAGATCCTGGTGTACACCCCTGATAAACTTATAGGTGGCCATCAGATCTCGTTAGTGTAGAGACATTTAAGGCCTTCTGAGCGTGTATGCACCTCACCCCACAATCCCTGGACTGTCTGCGCCCCTGTCTTTTACCTGGGTATTTCTTGTGATTGTCGCCTGTCTTGCCTGGGCTGTTCTTGAGGGTGTCTTCTGGTTCAGTGTACCGTGGCTCCCTTGGTCCTTTTCCTCCCCGGATGAGCCTAGTTTAAAGCCCACCAGAGGAGATCAGCCAACCTGAAAAAGAACACACAGTTACCTTTAGAGAAGTGGTGAAGCCCATCCCACCCGAGCATGTCTCTTGTTTTGAAGTGTGGGTCGTGGTCCAGAAAGTTGAAGCCAGCTGTGAGATACCAGTCACGAAGCCGCAAGTTGACATCCCAGATGCAGGTCTCATGGCGTCTTCCACATCTGCTCACTGGAAGGATCGATGCAAAGACAACCCGTGCCCCTATCTCCTCTAGCTTGTCTCCCAGAGCTTGGTAGTCCTTCATCAGGCGATCTGAACTGCTCCTGACTGCATCATTAGTGCGCATATGGATTAGGACCATGGGGTAATAATCAGTGGGCTGGATTCAACTCCATCACGTTCTGAATCCGTGCTCCGGGCAAACAAGAGACCTAGTGCGTGATGGGATCCTGGCGACAGATGGGACCCTCTGTTCCTCTCAGGATGGAATCAGCTATCACAGATACCTGGCGTCTCTTCTTCTGTGTCAACTTGCTTCCTTCAGGCCATTCTGTGCGTGGAGTGACCTCCTCACCAGAGGTTTCCTCCTCACCTTCCTCTTCCTGCAATATTGCCAGGGCCTCATACCTGTTCCCCAGCTGGACTGGGGAAGCTGGTTCTGCGCCACTGCGAGCAGCCTTGGCTCTGGAGGGGACCTTCTGCCATTCTGCTATGGAGGGCACCCCCTGGGGCTCTTCTTCCTTTGGTGCTTGGCCCTGCAGGGAAAGGAAATACCCATCAATTTCATCCTCTACTTCCCTGATCCCCCTCAGCCTGCTAACCTCCTCCTGGAGTTCCCTCACCTGCCCCTCCAAGGCCCTAAGATGGGCACCTGTGGGACAGGTGTGGGGACCCCATTCCTTGCCCCCCCCGGCCCTGCCGGGCATCCCCCGCAGGCCAGGGAGCAGGGTGATGCCAGCTCCCCTGTGGGCTCCATCTGGGCGGAGGCCTCAGAGAAGCCCTGGATAGTTGACACCCCCCCCAGGCAGGGGCCCTAGTGGCATTCCGCATCCACATCATATTTTTTTCTTTGGTGCGGTGCCTTTGCCTTACCCATGCCAAAGTCTTCCTCCTGGCCTCTTCTCCTTGCCTGCCTGTGCAAACACCAGTGCAAATGCTGTCACGCCTTCACAGAGCGTGCCTGTTTGCGTGCTCTATTTGCACGTGGCTCGGGAGTGCAGCTCCCTGGTGGCTCACTCAGAAGGGATCCGGGGGGCTTCCCCCCCAGATCCACTTCAGCTGCGTCTGGGTCCTACGCCCCGCTTACCTTAGGGGAATCAACTGCTGCTACCCCTTCCACTGCTTCTGCTGCCTCCTCCACCACCACTGCTGCTGGTGCAGGTAAGTTTGGAGGCACACGTATGTAGAGTTTTCATTTTAGAAACTTTTTTGTAGGAAATTTTGTCAAAAATAATGGTCTATAATAAATAGATTTTAATTTTTTTAAATTTCCTACCAGAAACTTTCTTTTACGAATATTTGCCAACCAGACTTATTTGTAATCCCCACTCATAACATCCTTTGCTCAATTGACTATTTGAATTTCTGAAACAACAGTGGAAGCAAACCATCCCTTGTTCAGTGCATCAGTCCTGAATTATTGTCATTTGTTACTTTCAGTTTGCAAGATCTTTCAGTTTTATTAGTTGCATTTTGGAGATCTCCAGTAATATACCTTATAAACTGTAATATCATGAAAAATTCAATGCAAGCAGTTATAGATGTGGAGTTGTATTACTGTTTTTGTCAGCATGTGTTATATATGCTACCAAAAAATTACATTTAAAGAAACATTCTTAGTGAGTTCTGCCTCAGTGGTTGCTTAACTATAGAAAATATACGTTTTTAATTTTAGATGATCTGTATAACTACTAATCAAGTAATACCTGGTGTGTTTCTGTTTCCCATTCTAGTTTTGATTTATGTGAAATAAAGTAATGACAGAATTGGAAGCTGAGCACAGTTTACATGTAAACTTTTTTATAAAAGAGAGGCAAGGATTTTTTGGGGTGATATCTTATTGGATCAACTGCATGATTAGAATAGTTAGACAAGCTTTTGAAAGCCAGACATTCTTCATCAGGTCTTCACCAGGTTTCTTAATAATAAAGAACATCTTGCATTTGAAAGCTTGTTTAACTTTTTGTCAGCCATGCTGTTCGTCCAATAAGAGTCTTTGCCTCTTGCATGATTCTTAGACCATCTTGGCTATAACTTGACTCCAACACTATCATAACTTCTTTAAAGCACAAAGGTTGATTTTTATTTTCTCATTGGCATATAAGGCTTAGGAGCACAAGCCCCACTGATCTGAGAAATTCCTAAAAATTCTATTTTTTTTCAGATTTGTCTTGCATAGGGCCCATTTTGATCTTAACATGATGTAGTTTGTTTTGGTGGAATTCCAGCACAGCCTTACTATTCTTACTTGCTTCGTTTGCAGAAATTCATATGAAAGAGATTGCTAGGAGTTTAGACAGTGACTGACTTGTAAATATATGGATCTAATTTGTTTGTGTTTGTGTTCAGGAAATACAAGTGATATCATGTAAAGATCAAAATATTTTTTAAATTCCAGATCATGATGGCATTTGAAAGGACTGTTGCTACTTATAAACCAACTTGGAGGAATAATAACTATAATCAGTTGAACTGCATATTTTAAATTGGCTTAAAGTGCAGAGTAAAGGAATATCTTGGGGCCCAATTTTCTAGCTGACAGTCTTGGAGTCCTTCAGCCTTTCATTCAGTTTAATATTTCCCACTGAACTTTTTATTTAAACCTTGTGTAGCTTTACAGTTCAGTGTACCTTAGTGTATATCTTGGTATTGCTATACTGTGCCATACCAATGTTGTCATTAATAAATGAGGCATGCTTATAGATAATTAGACTTTTAATTCATTTCTGTATTAAAATGTATGTAATCAGGTTGCTGTGCTTGGCTCCAGGTAAGTGAGACAAAAGTTCAAATTAAGAGAAACAGCAAGGATGATAAAGGATGTAGGATTCACTTTTATATCTGTTGAAGTCTTCTATAAATTGAGTCATAGATTTATAGATGTTAGGGTCGGAAGGAAGAATTTTTTAGTTAAATAAGAATTGAAATTAAACTAGGGTTGTGAGAGTATTGTAAATTTGGGACTAAAATAAATATGTATACCTGCAAATATTAAATAAAGTACATTAAATGTCATATCATGAAATTGAATCAAGAAAACTTATAGAACCTTATACAGAGATAGCACTGTCAAAAGCAGTATGTCAAGTTTTCATTTTAGACTGCTGTTAAATCAGATGCTATATGGTGTAATGGTCTCTGGAAGCAGAACAATTAAAAATTGATCAAGTATAGCACCCTTTGGCAAAATATTTAGTGTTTACTGTAATAAAACACATCTACTGGCTACCACCTTACTTTCTTTTCAAGCTCCAAGTACAAAGTCTTCTGGACTGCTATACTTCCAAACAAAGATGTTTAGGGTTGCATTGTACCCTTGCAGTGCAGTCATACATGAAACCTGTAATTGATATTATAGACTTGGAATTGGATTGCAATTCTAAACTTTTTTTATCAAATAGTTTCTTAATTTTTTTTGCATTTCATTGCTTGCTAGTTTCTTTTTATTTATACCTTCATAAATAGACCAAGAGTGTTCAGAACATAGGACTCTCATACAGACTTCAGTAATCCAAAATAAATAATTGTTTTATGACAGTAGCCAGTGGTAGGTTTTATTATTGGAGCAGAATCTTAGGTCCCAAGTAGACATTGCATTTAAGACATGATTAATCTCTTCATTGCATTTTAAGCAGTAACCTAGCCACATGTTCAGAGAATTAATGGTTTCACAAAAAGAAAAACCAGCCACAAAAATATGTCCAAACATGGAAAATGTTATGGCTGGTTTCTATTGCACCGATAAAGCATGTGTAGTTCCATGCCACAGTCTCCAAATAACCCTGGTATGGTCCCCAGGAGCTGGCTGACAATCAGCTGATTGATTTCAGAATTAATATCCTTCCTAGGCTTGACAAACCCTGGTGTGGTCTCTGACAATCAGCTGATCATTGGCAGGATTCAGACTACACTGGGTTGGCTTCGTGCCACTGCACATACTCCCAGGGAGCAGTTGGGCACCGTAGGCAATGCATTGGAGGGACATGGGGGGACACAGGCCCCCCACAGCTTTGTGCATCCACAGTGAGACACGGCTGCAGCCTGGCTGGACTGGCACTGGGCTGCTCCTATGGCCCAGCAGTGTGGGAACCTGGTGTGGGAGGCTGCAGCAGGGCAGCGAGACTTGTTCCTGCTGCTGCCACTGCCACTGGAACCCCTGTGCCAGCTGCACCACCGTGGAGCAGTGCCATACTGCCAGCAGTGTGAGGAGTAACAGACTGAGGAGTTGGGGCCACACTGCCCTCACCTCCTCCCACTGCCAGCTGCTTGTGCGCTGGGCTGTGTGGTTCTACCCTGGAAAGGAGGGTGGGGTTGGGGGAGCAGGGCAACCTGAAGGGAGTGGTGGTGGCTGGGCTATGGCAGCGGGGTAAAGCTGTGACACAGCATGTGAGCAGTATGGCAGTCCTGGTGTTGGTGGTAGCAGCAGCAGAAGTGAGTCTCACTGCCCTGCTCTGTCCTCCCGCTCTAGGTCCTGCCCACTGGGCTGTGGAAGCAGCTTGGTGCTGGTTCAGTCAGGCTGCAGTCCCATGCCCTACTGTGGACACAAATCTGAGGGGCATGTGTTCTCCCACAATACATTGCCTATGGTCGGGCACCCTTCCCTGACACTCTCCCTGCCCCCCACACCCACCCCACACTGGGTGCCTGGGGGCCGGAAGCAGCAGCTTGGGTTTGAGGGGCACCAGGATGGCTGGAGTTTAGAGGGCTGTGGGTTGGGAGTGAGGGATACTGATGTGGACGGGGAAGCCTGCAGATCAATGTTGAGGGGGAGCTCTGGTAGGGCTGGGGGAACTTTGGGTTGGGAGTGAGGAGCACCAACATATCAAGGTTGATCAGCATTGTAGTGCAGCCAGGATGACAGCCGCAGCTGGACCTGTGTCCTGGTGAGTGAAGGGAAGAGAGGGAGCCCTGATTTTCTATGATAAAAGCAAAAGCATAGATTCATAGATGTATCGGAAGGGACCTAAGTAGATCATCAAGTCTGACCCCCTGCCCTGGGCAGGAATGAATACTGGGCTCATATGATCCCAGCTAGGTAATTATCAAGCTTCCTCTTAAAGACCCCCAAGGTAGGAACCGGCACCAGCTCCCCTGGAAGTTGGTTCCAGATCCTAGCTGCCCTGACTGAAGTAGTTCCTTCTTATGTCCAGCCTGAACCGACTCTCAAACAACTTATGGCCATTATTCCTTGTTACTCTGGAAGGTGCTCAGGGTCTCTCCCATTCCTCTCTGGTCCCCCCTAGTAAGTTTTTATAGATGGCCACCAGGTCCCCTCTCAGCCTTCTCTTGTGAAGGTCGAACAGGTTCAGGTCTCACAGCCTCTTCTTGTGGGGTCTGCCCTGCTGTACCTGGATCATACGAGTGGCCCTTCTCTGGACCCTCTCGATGCTGGCCACATCCCTCCTAAAGTGCAGCGCCCAGAACTGGACGTGGTACTCCAGTTGTGGCCTGACCAGTGTTGCACAGATGGGGAGGATCACCTCTTTGGCCCTGCTTGTGATGCATCTGTGCATGCCTGATAAGGTGCAGTTAGCTTTACTGACTGCGTCCTCACATTGGCGGCCCATGTGAAGCAATGCCAAAATACATAAGTATTTGGAATGTATGTTATTATAACAATTGTAGGCGCTTGTGGGCTTTCAAATTGCTTTAAAATTGTAAATATATCAAAATATATCAAGTTGCATTCCTGGCAGTGTGCGTGATGCGGCATTTATCAGTGATATTATCCGATAAAAAAATTCTGATAATGTTAGGTTTCCTTTTTTCGGTGCCAATCGTATATGCCACCAATATATTGGTGCACTTCTACTGTTTATATGTTTCATTTAGTCATTAGTAAATGCAGAGTTCACTGGGCCAGCTTCAGGAGCAGGATAGAGAATACCTTAGGCAATGTACCCATAGTCTAGTAGTAACAGCGCTTTGCTGAAATGCAAAAGATGTGGGCGAAACCCACACTATGGCTGGATAAAGGGCCCTAAGACCTTGAACAACTAATATTGCCTTGCATGTGTCAAGTACACCTGCAGGGTAATCCTATTTTGCCACAGGTATAAATACAACCCAAACTGTGAGTAATTGCCAAAATCTGCAGTTACTCAGCTATACAAGTCCCTTTTACACATGTGAGAGTGTAATTGAATGTAGTTATATAATGAACATTGGCAGAGACATTTTTATTTTACCAAGTGCTACATAAGCCATGACTTGAAGCTTCAGAGATAGTATATACAAAGTTGACATTTCACTGATATTCGCTATTGTATTCTGATAAGGAAGATAATAAACACCAAGAGCACAATTCTGCCTCCAAAAACAAGGGTCACTTCTTAATGTAGTTGGTGAGATTTAACCCACCTAAGGCATGCCTGGCCTTTAAGACATTAAAAAAGATTAATAGTAATCTGTTTGTAATCATGGATCAATGGTTGTCACACATTATTTGGAATATCTGTTGACTTGTATGTAGGGTGATTGTGGCTGTTGTCATTTATTATCTTGCTTCTCAGAAGAAGCAATGGTAAATGCTGACCTATTTTGTTAGAAGTATTTTCTCCTTTCCCCGCTCTAAAAGCTGGATGCCCTTCAGCATGTTCACAAATACTGACTGTTCTTATACTTAGAAAAATGCAAAACGATTTTGAAAATGTTTTCCAAATGGTACAGCTTTTTATCATTTCATTTGTACCACATTTAAAATGAAATGTCTCTCGTAATATTTAAATGATAGCGTACTTTCTTACAACTAAGTTTTATATACTGCTCCAGAAATCACTGTCTCCCTTATCTCAAGTTTTATTTTTGCTTCTATTTATATTTAAAAATGAATGGGAAGTAGATTATAATTTTGTTTTGTTTTTGTTGTGAATCTTTTATTTCTATTTTTAGTGTCTGTTTGGAGTTAGTACCTTCCAAGATAATCGTCAGACTGGTGCATTACAGTATTATGCTTTAATTATGTTTATTTTCATATTATTCTCTATGCTATTACAAAAGTTGTCAACTGCAGTAACAAGCAAAGCATAGAAATGATGGATTTATTTTTAAAGCTAAGCTACATCTTTGGAAATAAACATCTAGGATCTGCTTTCCTCTTCTATGAGTGCATGTTACACTCCAGTTAACAGTTCCAGTGCTTTAGTTCCATGCAGTGTGGGAGTGGAATATTCAGCCACTAGAGCGTTTTCACCTACAGTCCTGTTTTGCCATTGTCTGTAGAAGTCTTGCTACTACTTCTGTTTCTCCATCTATATGTAAGGTTAGGATTCCCTTTATTAGATTTAATGATATTAGTATTTCCTAGGCAAAGGTTGTTAAATGCAGTGAGAGTGCCTAGAATGAAAAACAAGTTCACTTCTTATGGGTTGCTGTATATCAGAGGTGTCAAAGATGCAGCCTACAGGTCATATTCAGCTTGTGGAGCATATCATCCACCTCCTGATACTGCCCATGAGTCTTGCAATTGACCAAAAGGCAGCATGCAGGATGCACCAGATGGCTCTGTGCACTGCATGTGGTGCCCTCTCCAATTTATGTCCTGGAGTGAAATGGTTGCAGCATGTAGCAAATCCCTGGAGCAGCTGGAGTAGGACTGTGTGACAGCGGTGCATACTCCAGACCCTCCAGAACATGCATTGCAATATATTATTCCTTAAAAACTAGTTGATAATGCACCCTGTAAAATTCTGCTGGTCTCGGACAAGCATTTTTTTCAAAGATGTAGTTCTAAGATCGATTGTATTAATCTATCATCATTATCATAAAGGACAGGTTCTTTGTCTCTGTTGGCATATTGATGCAAATTTTGGAGGGCTACGCTAAAATGGATGACCTGACAGTGAATACCCTGGGAGTAGGCCTGTTGAATGTGAAGTCAGAAGAGAATTAACATGATTTCTCTTTCTCTCACTTAGCAGGACAGTTAACGTTCTGTAGCAGAGTACTAAATTCAGCCAGACGATAAAGTTTAAATGTACTCTGATTGTAGAAGAAATTTTATCTGGTTTACTGCCTTCCCCTAAAAGACTTTTTTTTGCATAAAGAGGATGTTCTGTATTCAGATGGATTATCTTATCTGTAATATCCATTACAGATTCTTTTTTTGGAGTAACTATTTAATACTGCTTAAACACTACAATATATTTAAACAATATGATATGTGCACACATCCCTTGAGGGTTTTTGTCTTGCTGATGGTTTGCTGTATATTCTAGAAGGATATGAACATAGGTAAAAGAAACAAACCCAAAAAACCCAACATCCTGCCAGTGAAAAGTATTTTTTCCTTTCAGACTAGAAAAACATCCTTTTATTTTCTAATTCTAAATCTATTATGTGATGAAGCAATATGCAGCTAGCCTGCTGCCAGTCAACATCAACAGTGAAATGTTTTCATTAGGTTAAATGTCAGTAGTTTTCCTGAGCATCAATCACTATTTGCAGTTGGCCGTTTTGAATGAAAGATTTATGTATCTTCATAATTCTGTGTTAGTTTGAGAGAAAAAGGGTCTGGTGACCAGGTGATGATTTCATTCCCTAATAGGAATTTAGGTTTATAATTGAATCTATAGAGCTGACTTCAGTCTTCTGCTATAGCAATTTGTGGTTAAGTACTAAAGTCTAATCATTTTTTATCTATTTTCATTCATTATAACTATATTTTCACTCCTCGTTCTGCTTATTGATTTTTGTTTTCAAATTGAGGTAAATTCCTTTTCTCATGTGTGTTGCTATTATTGTCACTGATCAATCGCACAAACATTTCCTCAATAAATCTCTGTGGAACAGAGGAAGAAGTAAAACTAGATTCACGACCAATTTCAGGAAGCTGAAATTTACTCCACTGCACCAAACCAAAGTTTATCAGGTTTTGTAGTGTAATCCAGGTAGGAGGACTTTAATTTTTAATTCTCCCAAAGCTGTGGCAGATTGTAGGGCCTGCCAGAAAGCGGAAAACTGTGCTGTAGCCTCATAGCACTTACTTCAGCCAGAGGCTATAACAGGGGTGGGTAAAATATGGCTTTTGGGCTGGATCTGGCCTGCAAGGCCATTTTATCTGGCCCGCAGGCCCCCTGAAGAATTAGAAAGTATTTATCTGCTCCTGGCTGCCTGTCAAAGACGATCAGAACCAGGGGCAGTTAGGACCTAGGGAGAGCTGGCAGCAGGAGGCAGGAGCCCACCCCCAGCCATTTTCCCTGCTTCTTGCTCCAGCACCACGTGGCTCCTGGCTGTGTGGCCAGACCAGGGAGTATGGGGCTGCCCCGGTATGGGGGTGTGCACGCGCGCACAGACAGGGGCAGTGTGTGTGTGTGTGTGTGTGTGTGTGTGTGTGTGTGTGTGTGTGTGTGTAGGCTGGGGCAATGTGTGTGTGCACTCGTAGGGCGAGTTCCACATGCACACCCCACTGTACATGTGCACCCACATCCCCCTCACACTGCCATACACTCAGACCCCCATACTCACCCACACCCGACGTATCCACACACATGCCACATGCTCCCTCACCCCACACACCCACAGCCCCCCACAAACCTATACCCACCTTCCCATAATATACAAGTGTAAGACTTCATTTTAAGCTATTTTGTGATCACCTTTATGTATACTATACAAATGCATGTAAACCAGGGCAAAAATATATTTTGAAATCAAATTAATGAATGTTTTAGATGTTCACTTTTTAGGATATAATTTAGTATTTTCTGGTTCCAAGATGGCAAAACCACTTGCTGAAAAAAGTACTTCCAGGGGCAAGGAGTGGGACTTCTGGTGACAAAGGAAGGGATCAGGGGGCAGGATGTCTGATCCCAAGATGGCGATTAGGTGGTGTAGCACCTGACATGGGGCGGGGCTACCCATGTGGCCCATGACAGCTTGCCAAAACTTGATAAAGTGACCCTCCGCCTGAAATAATTGCCTGCCTCTGGGCTAAAATAAGACACTCCATTTTCTCATTATCATTCTATATTTGGGTTCCCGTGCCTCAGAACTTTGCTGTATGTTTGTCTACTCATCCTGGTGGACAGAATACACATATGACTTTTTTTCTCCTTGTTGGCCTGGTGCATGGTCCCACTCTTGGGCTTTGTAGTGTTCTTCTGAGCCTAGCAGACCTGAAATAGCAGTATATTTCTCTTTGTCAAAGGATGCACTATTGAAAGACTGTACTGGCAGATCGAGAACATGTATTCATTTTTTTCTTTGAAAAAATGCCTACCTGTGGTTTTTAGTATGAAATAATATGCTCCAGAATAGTAACTGTCAATGTCAGCATACTGGCACCTGCGTAAAGCATTGTTTCTTTTATCTAAAATACTTTGTAAGGGAGTCACCCATTTCTGCAAGAGATGCAATTATGTGTAGCCAATTTGTTTTGGAAATACAATTAATTATACGTTTAACTATTATGTTACTAGTTAACCAGATAGCATGGTAGGTACTACTATAGCAGTGATTCTTAGCCAGGGTGCCAGGGCACCTTGAGGTGCCTCAAGATCCTTTCATGGGTGCCAGAAGACTTGATCTATTTTTCTGTAGTAAAAAATTAATGAAAACTAAGAGCTAGCATTCTTTGAGGGGTGCCTTAAGTCTAAAGAGGTTGAAGACCACTGTATTAGAGTAAACACCATACATTCGCTGCTACATATGCTGGCTGTTATTTACCCATTTACTGTGTGCTGAAACTTTTGAGAAAACTCTAAAATCAGTTTGCATGAAGTCACATTTGGTATATGCTATGCTGTACTTAGGGATCAGTTTCCTCTTGAGGTGTAGTACTTCCTGCTAAAGTTAACATGTCTTGAGCACATTACGAGCAGAAAATATGCACGCTGAAGTCATTTTCCTATGGTCCAAGGTTTTCACACTTGTGGAAACGATCATTTGATATTCTTTAATTTTAATGTAAATTGTGTGACCATATCCTTAGGTGGCTTTGGAAGATTTTAGCTTTTGCAATTCTTTTCATATCACAACTCCTTTTAACTTGGTAATGTTCATTTGTCCTTTTTTATCCTTCAACTTGTTTTGGAGCTTGGAGATTTATGAGTGAACAAACCTGTGTACTTCAGAGGGGAACTGATTGTTTGAAATCGAAATTTCAAAATAATTAATGGTATATAATTACATGCCATATATTAAATAAGCAAGCTAAATGCCCATTGACATTTATGTGGCCTGGATAAGAAGGTATTGAGGGCACAACACAGTGACATTTAATTAATAAAGGCAAAGTGTGTACTTGAATTTTGTTTTGCAAGAACAGTTAACTAGAAAAATATATAAATGCTTTTTAATCCTTTTTATTTAATTACCATTAAAAATGCTGCAAAGCTCAGATGAAGATTCTGTAGGGAAGCACAAATAGACAGTACTTCCTCAATGTTATTTTTAACATTCAGTACATCTTGGTTTGGCTTATGAGTGATATGTTAGAGGGATTCCGGTTCTGCATGCTTTTCACGTGCAGCCATTCCCACTGGCCGATCCCAAGGCAGCTGATCACTCTGGCTGCTTCTGGGAGCACAACGGCACTCCACTCCCTGGCTGGCACTCACAGCGAGGCACTGCTGCTCCAGCCTGCCCCACCTGCCCATCACCTAAGCAGTGAGCACGGTCAATCAGAGGGTGCACAGGCATTCTCAGGAGGTGCACATGCACCCCTGCGCAACCCCTACGTATCGCCACTGGCCCCAATATAGTCCATGGCCTGTTGTCATCTATTTATAAAACTTCTAAAAAGGAAACATGAATATATTGTCTCAAATAGTATCTAGTTAGAAGTAATAATCCCTATTCCATGATGATAGCTTTAATTTATGTTAAAGCTCAAAGATATCTTTATATGTTTATTTTTAAAAGCATCTTTAAAAAATCAAAACATGATTGAATTAAAAAATCTAATTTAAATAAAAATCTATTTTTTTTTTGTTTTAATTATTTTTTTTTATCCACCCTCATTCCTTTCCTTAATGATGGGAGTAGCTTACCATCCAAACAGAGGGAGAAGGACTCAGACAGCTTGCAGGCCCTACAGAGACAACAGGCCTCTCTGCGTGTGTGCTAAAGGATGATCCTCAAAGGAGACCTTTTGCTGTTAAACTTCTTTCTGTGGTTACCCTGTTACGTTTGTTTTTTTTAATTTAATGTTGTTTGTTGGGGGAAGGGCAGAGGGATTTATGCTTTTAGAAGATGGGGGGTGTGAGCTTAGATGGGATATTGGGGTAGGGAGAGGACTCTCCCTTGGATGTGAGCCTCTGGCAGAAGGGAAGATTAAGTGTCAAAAGAGGTTTTGTATACCTAGATATGAATGGTGCTTGCGAAGTATGTTTGGGATCAGCTGGAGGGTTTGCTGTCTTGGGTGATAGGCAGAGAAGCAGGAGTGGATGGAGTTGTAAAATTTTAGGTTGTTGATTGGGGAATTGGTTGTTGTCAGTTTCTGGTTATTGTAAGCTGCTCAGAGCCTTTGTGGATAGGATGGGATATACATCTAAATAATAATGAGGATGATAATGGTAACACTGTGAAAAATTAAATGTGGGCATAAATATTTGCAAGATACATAATAATGTCTTACAATATGCAGGGTGATCTGTGTTTGTTTAGAGGTTCTTCTCTATAAAATGCAAATCTAGATCTGGGGGAGATTTTGAAGGGTTGTTTTTTTTGGGTTTTTTGGGGTTTTTTTTTTTTTGGTGGGTTTTCTTTAAACATCAAAGAAGTGGGTTAAGAAGAAATATTAGATTATTTGGTGGGCCTTAATCCTGAAATGAGCAATGCCAGTTCTTGGTAGAACAGTTTATGTTATTACTGTTGGAACTTTAATGTCTGAAATTAATCAATTTTAAATAAATTTACCCGTGACACAGCAGCTTCAGTGCTCTGCCACTTTAAGAGCTGGAGCAGGCACCAGGCAGGTGTTTGATTAAGGTGGTCATTTTAGAGTCCAGCCTGATGGGCTATGAGATCTGATCAAAGGAGCAGGGTATAATGATTGAGGACCAAAGGGGGCATTTGTGAAAGAGGCCTGGTAAAAGCAGATAGAATGGGAGAGACCCCAGTGAGAGGGGGGCAGAATGGGAGAGACCTAACTGTGTGCCCAGTTTGGCACCAGTCTTACACGGGAAATTTACGACACAGTGAGACATCTGCAAGGCATGGGATATGTGCAAGGGAAGGTCGGAAGCATGTATGTACTGCCCATGATACAGCTGGGCGCTTGAAGGGCAGCCTCCCACCTAATTAACATCATCATTGAATTACAATGAGGCATGGCAGGAGAGCAAGGCCTGCAGTTTGCCCATAGACAGGAGACAGGCCAATATTGAGATTGGGCCTAGGAGCTTGCCCCTGTCGCATTACATTTGTTAATTATTAAAGCATTACCATACTTTAGTGGTATCAGTCATCCAGCCCCGCTGGCCAGATGAGGCACAGAGCTGGTCTGTTGGCCAAACCATAGGGCTCTGTGGGCTGTATCCTGAAGTCTAATCAATTGCATCTAGGACCTAGACTCCCTTGCCATAGGAGGCCAAACAACTGCTTTGACTTAATTGTGCTAGGAACTATCCAAGCACAATAAAAAAGGGTCTCTGACCTAAGGACCTTGCATTCTAAGATACTGTATGCTCTTTGGAACACAATCCACATAATTTTAACTGCTTGGTGGAGCACCTATCAAGCTTTCAGGCAATTCATAATAGCTCATGTATGCTGTGATATTTCACAGAATGAAAAATTGAAATTGTTTAAGTTGGATTTAAATAATTCAAATCCTAATTTACAAAGTTAGGAAAAGCTGGTGTTTATTAAATCCTAATCTTCAAATTATACTGTTCATTTAAGGAATGTCTGTCTTCAGCTATTTTGATAAACTTCATTTACACACATTTTTACTTTCCTCTTCTGGGACTTCTTTCAAATTAATTGATAGGCAAATGAGACTCATTACTGGAATAAAATTAAATTATGTCCCTTTATCTCTTTCCTTGGATTGAATAACTAATTTTCTAGATTAAAGTAAGATGGCATCTTTATGTTTTTCTGTTAGTAAATACTGTATGTACAATTAATTATGCATTTTAAAGAATGTCTTTAAATAATTGATTTAGACACAATAATATTTTTCAAGCTTTGTCTAGAAACTGGAATCTGACAAAGTCACTGTTTATTTGGTGGTTTAGGATACTATTCTGGAGTGTGCCACTCGTTTGTTTACAGTTAAATTTGGAGGCAAGAAGCTTGGTTGGTTTGATGGCGAAGGTGGGACTATATTGCTCATATTTAAAAACAAACAATAGTACTATGCCAAATGATCGGTTTGTGAGCCTGGCATGGAGAATTTTATAGTCAGGAGACTTCAGAAGTGATTGAGGAAATATATAGTAAGTAATCCTCAACCTTTCAGGATCACGGTGTTTGCATAAGAAGTCACTAGGACTTTTGATGCGTATCCCTAGGCAGGAGTCTTGAATACTCTATGCATTCCCCCTTTAGACAGAATCCAAAGGCTAAACTGAGTCCAGACATTTGGTGTCTTAATGGCTGTAGTTATATGTACATCTGGGAATTGAACTTGGGTCTCTTGCATAGAAGACAAGGAATCTCCCACTGAACCACAATATATATTCTATACTACTCCTTTCTAGTCATCATCAACAATATGGCACGTGAATCAGTGTCTGACTGATGAACCCAAATCTTACTTTGTTTGATCTAAATGTCTGATGTGCCTTTTTGAGACCAGTATTCTCTAAAGTGTGGCACTTACATACACTTGTACCTCTTCCAAAATCCTCTGTAAAACTTTCTCCCTCATTTGCATAACAAAACCCCCTGCTCATGGGGAAAAAAGGGAAGAGTAGATTTATTGTAAGACGTACTTGCTTATCAAAGTGATAGACAACTTAGAATCACTTCTTAAACAGAAACAAAGTCTTTGTTATATTTGTCCTTTCTAGCTTTTCTGATCATGCAATTCAAAAGGAGCAAAAATATTTGCTTTATGATTATTATGGGACTTCTTTGTTCTGTCAGCATCTGGCTTGCTTTATTGTCTGTGTTTAAATATTGTATGGAGTATGATGCACTGCATTTCATAAGGCTGGTCAGCAGTTTTCCAGGGGAGTCAAATTTCTTCACATCTTTATAATTTTTTTTTT
>JAGPOW010000261.1:221292127-221332032 GCA_030014935.1 Caiman crocodilus | reverse complement strand
CCTGCTGACTTGTACCCATCCAGCTCCTCCAGGAGCTCCTTAACTATTTCAGAACTAACCGTAGGCGGACTGGTGCCATGTGGACATCCATCAGTGATCGAGGTGGGAGAATTGACTTGGTCAGTACATAGAAATACTGAAGCAAAGAACTCATTGGAGAGCTCTGTTTTTTTTCCCCACGTCAACCACCAACTGTCCTGATTTGTCCTGCCAGGGCCCTATGTTGCTATGAGCTTTCCTTTTGCCTGCTGTATACCTGAAGAAGGACTTTTTATTGTCCTCGATTGTTGTGTTGAAGCCAGCCTGAGCTCAAGCCCTGCCTTGGCCTGTCTAACTGATTCCCTGCAATAGTGTGCTAGGGAGAGATATTCCTTGTTGGTGGCTGATCCCTGCTTCCATTGCCTATACATCCCTTTCTTTGCCCCCAGTCTCCTGGAGTTCCTTGTTCAGCCAAGAGGGCTTTTTTTGCCCCTTACCTCCATTCCTATGCAATGGGATAGACTCCTTTTGAGCCCCAAGGATCACTCCCTTGATATACCTCCAACCCTCCTGAACCCCCATATGCTCTATGTTCTTGAGTTGCATCCCCTCACTAACTAGCCTTCTAAGCTAGCTAAAGTTGACCCAACCTTAGAAGTCCAACACCTTAGCCCCGCTAGTTACTTTACCCACCCTTTGCTGGATATTGAACTCGACCAAGTGATGGTCACTATCTCCCAGGCTACCATGAACTCGCATGTTCCCCATCCACGAGATCATCCCCTGTTGCCAAGACCAGGTCAAGCAAGGCGCTACCCCTGGTGGGACTAGACACCACCTGGATTAGGTGGATGTCCTGCACATAGTGTAAGAACCTCCATGAGGGGCTTGTTTTGGCTGTCTGCTCCTCCCAGTAATTATCTGGGTAGTTTAGATCTCCCATGACCACCGCATCCCTCACCTATGTGGCATCTACTAGCTGACCAGAGAATACATTGTCTAGCTCTCGATCCTGATGAAGAGGCCTGTAGCAGACCCCCACAATCAAGTCCTTTTTCCTTGGCCCCCCCTGGATCCTGACCCACAATGCCTCAGTGTTCCCCTCCTCCACTCCCTCCTTAATGGTGGAAGATGTATACTGCTCCTTAACATAGAGCTGCTACCCCCCCTCCTTTTTTCCCCACTGTATCATACCTATACAACCTATACCCCTCAATGCCTACCTCCCAGTCATGTGTAGAATCCCACCATGTCTTGGTTAGTCTGACTAGGTCATACTGGGTGCTAGCAAGCAAGAGTGTGAGCTCCTGCTGCTTGTTCCCCTTACTCCTGGCATTTGTATAAAGACACTTTAGTCCCCCAAAGGGGGCTCTTGGTGCCCCTGTGCCTTGATGGCGTGTGTTCCCTTTTATTACTTACCTGGTGTGGTCTGGTGCCTTGTTTATGGCTTACCAACCCCTTAATACTTACCTGGTGTGATCTGACATCTAGTTTGTGGTTTACCAACCCTGGGCTCTCTTTGACCACCGGTTCCCTGACCCCCATCGAGCCTAGTTTAAAGCTTTTTGGAAGAGATCAGCCAACCTGCGGGCAAACAGATACTTACCTCTGGGAGAGGTGAAGATCATCTCCCAAGAAGCCTCCTCCCTGGAAGTGCTGGTCATGGCTGTAGAATCTGAAGCTCTCCTGAAGACACCAACTCTGGAGCTGCCGGTTGACTTCCTTGATGCGGGCACCCTGGTGTCTCTGGCTGTTGCCAACCAGAAGGATGGAAGAAAATACAACCTGTGCTCCAGTCTTCTTGAGGCTGTCTCCCAGTTCATGGATGTCCTTCGTGATGTGGTCAGGGCTGGTCCTAGCCGCATTGTTGGTTTCCATGTGGATGAGGACCATGAGGTAGTAGTCAGAGGGCTTAGTGAGAGCAGGAATTGCCTCAGTGATGTCCCTGATCTTAGCTCCAGGCATGCAGGGGACTTCTTTCACCATAGGATCTGGTTGACAGATTGGCCTCTCTGTGCCTCTCAGGATTGAGTCGCTCACCACAATCACTTGACGTTTCTTCTTCTGCCTGGGCAGTGATCCCCCAGCCTGCCCAGTAGGGGCTACAGGAATCACCAGCTCTGCAGGAAAATGCTCCTCCTCTGTCTCCTCCATGGTTATCAGGGCCCCGTATCTGTTCCCCACATGCAATGGGGAAGCAGACACCGGGCCCTGCCACCTGGATCTCCTCCACTCCCCTGCTGCAGGCTCCTTGTGTGGAGTTTCACCCGTGGGCATCTGAAGCTTTAAGGAATGGAAATACCTGTCTATCACAACCTCATCATCCCTGATTCCCCCTTAGCCTGCTCACTTCCTCCTGGAGTTCCCTCACTTGCTCCTCCAAGTCCTGAAGGTGGGCACACGAAGGACAGATGAGGGGCTCGTCCCCTCCCCTGATGGCAGGGTCACTGCCAGGCCACCCCTGCAGACAGGGGGGCAGGGCTCTGTCTGAGTGGACACCTCAGAGGAACCACGGGTGGCAGCGCCATCTGAGCTGCAACTGCATCCCATGCTCTTACCTTAGCTGCTGAGCTTTGAGTCATCATCGCTCTTGCTAGGTGCTCTTTCTTGTCGCTTACTCTCTGTGCACCCACCTGGCGCAAACACTTGTGCATTAGATCAGAAGCTCTCTTCAATTTCAGTTCTTTTGTTTACATACCTCTAATTCTTCTCTTATTTTAGTTTTGTGTCTTACATTTTTTTTCTTCTCTTGGACTTGCTTGGTTTTTTGTCTTTAGCAAATTGAGATTTCTGCGGGATGGGAGTTTCTGCAGAATAAGATCAGAGTATTTTAAAAATATCTTTCACATTTTATTGTAAATGTGGTGCCTTTGAGATATGACAGTTGTATTCTAGAAGCATGAAGTCTTTTATTGACAAAGCAAGTACAGCCCTAGCAGCAGGAAACTTCCCTGTGTTTGCCTGCTTACATATATAGTTTCTTCAGAATGGAGAAGTTAGGCAGTGAGGTTAAAGCCAATATGGGCATGGATTACAACAGTGTAGTGCTTCCTGAAACCTTTTCTTCTGGGCTGGAGACTGGGACTGTAAATTGAATTGGGATACTAAACAGTTTCAAATGGTAACTGTGACGGTCCCAATTGATGTAGACTAGATTTTAATTATAAACTAAGAGCTGGTGTGGGGATTCATCATCTAAGCACCCCATTGCAATTTTTTATTAGCTCAAACTATTAATGCTTTATGATGACTAACATTACAGACCTTTACATTTGTTTTAGGAGGTCTCTACTGATAGTACTGTTACCCTCACAGCTGTGGAAGAGAGAAAGGAAAAAGTGCCAAGCCTGCATCTTAGTCATCTGGTAGTTTTGACATCTGGAAATACACTGTATGGTTTGGCAGAGAGAGTGGTAGCCACAGAATCATTGTAAGTTATTCACAGTAAACCACATCTTTTAAGATGTTTTCCATTATTATGATTTCTGTTATTTGATTGCTCTCATTATTGTTTTCCATTATTTGGATTGCTGCTTAATTCCTATTTTAGAGGTCAGCTTAAAATTTGTTATGTAATTATTCCTTAAAAATGTTTAACTAATAATTTGTAAATTGATTGCTTTTAAGCCCTGAAACGATTCCCATTTTCTTGTCTGACTACCTGTAAAATAATACAGATAGTTGAATTTCACTTGATGACTCCCATAGTTAGTTTAGTAATCTGTTGTAGATCTGGTTCTGTATCCTTTATGAATCAGTTCAGGCCAGATTTTTAAAACCATAGTGTATTGATTTACTCTGTATTGTTTCAGTCTTCAGGATATTAATACATTGGAATGCAGAACTCCAGTAGCTTTGTCTACTTGGCTTTTTGTGATGTTCTTCACAGTGTATGGAAGAATTTTTCTTGCTCAAACAATACACAAACAGTGCATCCAGACTAGAGTGCATATGCATTTTCCTGAGGACAAATAGCAGCAGCACATAATTGTGCTGCTACTATGAGTCCCTGGGGAATGCTCTGGCATGTGCACTCTGGTGGGTGGCAAATTGCCCTGGGTTGAGATAGAGGAGGCTGAGGACAGCAGCAGTGACCTGGGTGCATGGAGCATGTCTGGCAGCTGCAGCGTGGTTGTGGTCAGCCAGGCTCCAGTTTCAGGCAGTGCACACAGCCACTGCATGTGCCACCCTGCTTTTCTCTGCTATGGGATCTTCTGGTGTCAAAAAAACCAGATGTGCTGCAAATTAGGAGTGTGGCAAACATCTGCATGTGCAGCACTTAAAGTTTGTGGTGCTGGCAGTTGCTGGGGCTGAGAATCTTCTCAGTCACAGGATTCCCAGCCCCAGCTATGCATGGTACACCCTGCAGCTGGGAGCCCTGCTACATGTCCAAGTTAAAGCTTATAGCAACTAGCTATAAAGTAAGTACACATTTTCAAGGTCTAATTTTATAGCTGGTTGTAGCTTTTATGGTGTGATATATACTTTACACACGTAGCTGGTCTCCAGATAATTGCACAATTGACCAGTTAGTTGTGTGATAGTTGTAATGTTTAGAGAGGGCCGTAATGGTGGATCCTATTTATCCGATATAGAAATAGGTGACATTTTATTCAGGGTTTCCCTATTTTGCAAAGAAATTGAAATATTTTTTGTTGGTGAGTGCTTGACAAAATATTGACACACAAATGGTAAAAAGCTTTATAAGGTAAAGGTTTTCAACACAAGCTTTAATAGCTGAATTTCTTCCAAGTTGTTTAGCTTGCAAAAAAGAAAAGAAGACACTGTAACTGTTGTTTATAGATCACAGAGAATGTTTTGTGTTTTCCTAGAGTATTTTTGGCTGAGCAGTTTGAGTTTCTTCAGCCACATCTTGATACTGTGATGCCTGCTGCCAAGAAACCCTTTCTACAGCAGTTCTATTCTCAGGTTAGGATTCTTCATTTTTAAACAGAATTTTTGTACTATATTGCAAGGCCATTTGTACAATATTGTTATAAATTAATTTTTGTTAGCAAGAAATTCTTTTAATCAAATTCTGTTTAACTTAATTTCAGACTGTGTCAACTGCCAGTGAACTACGCAAGCCAATTTATTGGATTGTTGCTGCTAAAGCTATTGACTATGAACAGATGCTGCTCCTCATGGCTAATGTGAAATGGGACGTGAAGGAAATCATGTCACAGCACAATATATATGTAGATTCCCTATTAAAGGTGAGCATTTTCCTAGAAGCTTCTAGAGTATTAGATGTAAAGCTAAAAAAAAAAATTACTATTGTAATACCAATGGTAAAGATATAATAGAAATAGGATTGGACATTGATTTATTCTCACTCATTAAGATGTTATGTATTTTCAGAATTGTTATTTAATCTTATTTCTGGCAAAATGCATTCATCTTCAGGGTATGTGTGGTGTTATATGAAGGCGAGAGTATTGCAAATAATTCATTTTTTTTATGTTTCATTCATTGGTAACTCTTCTTACTTTCTCAGCGGAAGGATTGTTGTTGAAGAAGCTTCAGTGAGAGGTATATGGCAGTAGCATAGTGAGAGGTGGGTGACTGCAGTACCACCCACAGGTATCAGTTTAGAAGGAGCACAAGATTTGTGCTGGCAATTGCAAGCCCAGGCCCTGCTACCATCACTGCTGCTCAGGATCAGACCTTGGTAGTTACACTTCTGATGCTGGGTTTAATTCCAGATGACAGGTAGAAAGTTGATTAGAAACAGCAATATTGCTGAAAATTAGGTGGACCTGGACAGTAGACTTATTTCTAATCAGGGTCTTAAATCCTCCAAGGGGTTATATCAACTAATTGAGTCTCGGTATAATTGGTCATAGGACCGGCCAGCCTTGCAGTATACCTGTGAATGTTGTATACCAGCTTTTGTCAACCTATGGGTCAGGACCCAAAAGTGGGTTATGAGAATATATGAAAGGGTTGTGAACAAACTTTAGAAATGGATTAACAAACTTTTAAAAAAATGGATTCTCCTTTAAAGGAGAAAAATGTGGGAAACTGTGGCTTTTCCTTTGCAGATTGGCAGAGTTCCAGCCTGCAAGGTGCTGCTTGGGGACCCCCATTCCCCACCCTCCTACCCCATACCCCACACACTGGGATTGGAGGTTGTGGGGTGCAGCAGGTCAGGAGTGAGGGGCACTGGGTCAGGACTGGCTATCAATGTTTACAAGTGGGTCCTAGTACAAAAAAGGTTGAGAACCACTGTTGTGTTCCATACTTAGACCTGTAGAGATAATGCATACAATTATGTGAATTAGACATAGATATAAACTGGGATTTAAAAAAAAAAACTTAAGGTAGTTATGGACCCAACTTTGAATGAAAAGTGAACATCCAGCTGCCTTAGACTCTTTAATTGTACACAGTGCCGGTGACCAAATGGAATGCCCACCCACATATACCACTTCATAACTTGTACATTGCTTTAGGTAGATAGTTGCACTTAAGTATTTTGTGTTTCTAAAGGTAATTACAAGGTTAATGGCAGAAGTATTTCTAAGTTCATTAAAAAACGTGGAAAAATTTATTTTAATTCAATGGGCTGTTTAATCATATTGCACATTTAATTAAAAGGGAAGTAGGATCTATACATATACCTCAAGAGCTTTTATTCATGATATCCAGTTTATACTGAAAAGAAATAAACTGAAATGAAGAGTGAATCTGTGAGTGAGAATGTATTGCAACAGTGAAACTACAAAGATTGAGGCACTTTTTCCTTCTTTATGCTCTGCTATTTTAAAAATGCATTTAGGGCCTTTTGATGGGATTGTTTTTTTATGGTTAAGTAACAGAGTGACTTCCATGAAACACAACTCTTGCTATATATTAGGAGTGAAGGCAATTGTAGTCTATTTTTGGAAATACAGAATGAAAACTATTTATGTAATGGTAGCTTCTTGATGATCATTTGGTGAGAGAAAAAGGGAGAGACCTTGCTGAACACTGACACACCCGAAGTGTCTGAAATAAGCAATGCGTTGGATGTCATAGAGAACAAATTTTTGCAACTCTTTCCATACTTAGTTGTTCATAGTAAACGTATATATGTCTAAGAGGAGCAAGTAAATTACTAGTTTTCTGCCCAGAGTTTCCACTAGTATGGACTAATAGACATATACGTTTTCATGATGACAGGCAGTTTACCAGTTAAAACAAGTAGCTTTAGTACCTTACCAGTTAAAACAAGTAGCTTTAGTATCACTCTGTTCACCAGAGTATCCCAAGGGATGACAAAATCGAATGGTCACAAACTCCTCTGCGACTGTTTCGTGCTGGATATAAGGAAGAACTTCTTTAATGTACAAGCCCCCCAGGTTTGGAATAGACTGCTGCTGGAGGTGCCTCAAGCACCCACTTTGAATGCCTTCAAGACACATTTAGATGTTTATCTTGCTGGGATCCTATGATCCCTGCTGACTTCCTGCCCCTGGGCAGGAGGCTGGACTCTGATCTGCTGGGGTCCCTTCCATCCCGAATGTCTATGAAATCTTCATTTTCCTTGCAGAAATCCTTTAAGGATGTTATTGCCCTGTTGTGCTAATACCATATTTACTCAAATCCAAAGTGAGTTTTTCCCCTCCCTTCATTCAAAATAAGGGAAAAATCCCTGTGTCTTAGATTCAAATACAAGAAGGAGGGACAGGTAGCTGCTCAGTCTCTGCCCTGACCCGGGCTCAGAGTTAGAGCTGCAACCTCTGTTCTCCTCTCCTGCCCCTCTGTTGCTTATCCTTTCTCAAGGCTCCAACTGACTCCAGCCCTGGCCTTGCCCTGGTTCAGGTTACATAGCATATGGTTGCTCCAGCCTGTGCCTGCCCATTTAGCAGCGATGGCCCCAACCCCAGACCTGGCTCCAACCAGGATCCAAACTTCTGTTTTATAAAGTGCTATAACAGTATTAGGTGCTTAAATACTATAGTAGGTGTTTAAATAGAGACTTAATTTTCAAAGGTGTTGACTTCAGAGAGAACTGCATCTCTCTACAATAAAGTGTGATTCTTTTTTGTTCTAAAAACTACTGTGATCCATCTGGAGACGAAAAGAAAATTCAGTATTCGTAACTGTTATACTTAGCTCTGTTGCCTGTCTACAATGAGCTCTTGTGGATCTATCTACATTGAGTTCCTGTGGATTTTTGGCTCAGTTTTACTTACTTATGTTCTCTTTAATGTGCTTTTTTTGATTCATCTTCGGTATCTTTTATTCTTGAATAGTAGGTGTATAGTATGATTCTTCTTTTGTGCTTGTGGAATAATAATCACTTATCTTTCACCAGGAATTTGAACAGTTTAACAGGAGGTTGAATGAGGTGTCTAAAAGAGTCCGTATTCCATTGCCAGTATCAAATATTCTTTGGGAGCACTGCATAAGATTAGCCAACAGAACTCTTGTGGAAGGGTAAGTAGTTCCTGAAAGCCTCTGTAAAGTTAGGTTTCAGTTAATGTTTTCTTAATTTCTGTGTTTGCTTGGGAGAGCCAAAGATACTGATTCTCCAGTGAAGTCTACATTGGTACATGTTGCTTTCATCCTTTCCCATTAGTCTTTCTGTCTGATTTTTGACTCCTGACACACACTCCTTTTCTTTCCTCACCATCTACCACACTCATCCTCTGAAACTTTAACTTCCTTGTTGAAATACCAAGTGAACCCATTTCAATACTTTTTCTTAGTCTCACTTTTTCATTTAACTTGCAGTCCTGATTCAGATTTCCTACTGACCACAATGCCCATTTCCTTCTGACAGTCACTGCATGAAAAAATACTGATTTGTCAAACTAAAATTTTTCATAAGAATATCAAGTTTCTTATCTGCTCTGCTCCTTTAACCCCTTTGATTTGTCCCAACAATGCCATCCCATCTCTTGATCTCCATTTCACCTGTTCTTATTTCCTTTCATAGTCCTGTCTCTTCTTTTGGACTTGTTCATCCTTTTTCCATAAGCATGCTGTAGCCTTTTCCATCCCAACTTTGCCCTTTCAAATCTGGCTTAATCTTTCTTTCATGTCTGATTTCATTTAACATTCTTGTTGCCTGGAGTTCTCCAACACCAGCTTCTTCCCCTTGCACTTCTCCTTCTGCCTATATCTTTGAAGCCATTTTAAAAGCCAGACTTTAATAGCCATCCTCCCCTGCTCCCTTGACCAGTCATCCATCTTCAGTATAGTTAACCAGGCTCCTCTTTTTAAAATTGCACTTACTTGGTTTCTGTGATAGTCTGCCTTCTGATTCTCCTATTGTCTTTAATCATTTTTTCAGCATGTCCTTTAGTGAATCCTTCTCAGTTCTGCCAAATTTCTTCAGGGTAATCTCATGGGGCTGTTTTTGATTCCCTCTTCTATTTATACTACATCTCATCTCTGAGTTGTCTTGTCCACAAAACCAAATTTAGCAGCTATTTCTGTGTGACGGTGTCTCAATTTACCCAAGCACTCCAGATCTGTCTCCTTGTCAGAATTAGTCTTGTCAATGTCTCTGATCTCTCTTGTAGATATCTAATAGAGAATAAGCTCAGATGTAAATTGCTACAGCAAAGTTTCTAATCTTTCCTTCCAGCTTCTCCTTCACCCCTTATACTGACCACCACAGACAGTACAACCTGTTAGTCAGGACCTTAAAAATAGTCTCATCTTTGACAAAAGTGTTGTTACACATTACTTTTAGGTTGTATTAAGCATGCTTAATGCAGGATTGTCCACATGTTAAAGCATGAAAACTAATGCTAAGTGCCGTCTAGGGGCGTGTCCAGATGAGCAGCAGTGTATGTTTCCCTGGGGACAAGCAACAGAGGCACACTTTATGGGAGGTGCAGCTGCAGCAGGAAGCCTGGCCAGAAACTGGCCAGTCAGCCAGGCTCCAGTTGTGGACGGTGTGTGCTGCTATCATGCGCACTGCCCTGGGTTTTTTTGGCATGGATTTTTTTTGACCCTGAGATCTCCCGGATCAGCTCCCCTCTCCCCCATGCTGCAAAGTAACAGCATGAGGAACGCCTGCACGTGCAGTATGTAGCACCAAAGATGGTTCTGTGGTGCCACATACCACACTTCTGCACCCTAGGTGTCTTTAATGTTATGCCACTTTGGGCAAGGTGTTACCAGCTTGTGTTGCACAAAAATAAATTAATTTTCAGTCTTCCAGCATCACAGGATGCACTATCCTCCCTTTGCACTTCTGTGTGGACAAACTTTCCACCTCTTCATCTCTGTTGCCTAAGGGATTGTACTGCCATCAAGCCAACTCCCACTCCTGCTCCCATGTTGTGTAGCCCAATGCAAGCAGCCAGCTATTACTTAAATACTTTTTTATTTTCTTTTTTTATTCTTTTTTGCTGCTTTCTTTGGGGTTTTATTTTGTTCCATTCAGCTTCAGTGGCTCACTTCCTTTATTTCACCACAAGCCCCATTCCTCCATGACTCCCAGTTCTGTTCTCCCTCAGCCCACTTCTTCCACCCCATCCTTACTTAGAGCAGGGATCCTGGCTCTCCAGCCCTTTTAGTGGCAAATCACAGTTGTGCAAGTCAGAGATGGCATTGAGCCTTGAAGTGTGACTGCTCAAAGCTCATTCTAACAGTAACAGTGCTTAACATTCTCCACAAATAAGTAGGTCTGCACTTAGTATAGCTAAAGGCAACATGTAACAGCAACCTTAGATTTCTCTTGGTTTTTACATATAAGCTGTGTCTTAATCATTCAGTCTTTGTAGCGCATAAAATATGGCCTATCCACATAGCTAACATTTTCATCTAGGCTGTCATCATTTCAGTTACTGCAACATCTTTTTCTCTGACCTTGACAAATACAGATTTGCCTTGCTCATCCAGGAAAATCATTTTCCCAACCTGTCCTATCAACTGTTATCTCTGTTTTCATCTTGCCACTGCCTTCCCTTTCATTTCACCAAAAAGGCCGCCTGTGCTCGCTTGCAAGGCTTTTCAGAATCTATTTCTTGTTAAATGTCTCTTGCTTGCAATCAGTACTCTAGTTAGCCAGTGATTCCTTCCTTTATCACCTACTTTTAAAATTTTCAAAAAAGCACCTTCATGCTTTTTCCTGTAGTCCCCCTCGTGCTTGGGGAGAGCACTCTAGGAATATGTTGACAAAGCTACTTTATCCCATAAATCCTTCCTTTGCCATGATGCCTATATTTCAAAAAAGTGTTTAGGCTGCTGGTGCACTGAAACCATAGCCTAATATGTTTATTAATATTGTCTCATTGTTTTGGTTCATGGTGAGACAATGAGATAGGATGATAATGCAACTACAGCCTAACTGCAGCTGGGAAACAGGTAACAGGCTAGAATTTGAACCATCATTGTATTCATCCTTGGGGTTTTATAGGCAAAGCTGAAAATGAATCACACATCTCATAGATGTTTATTTCCTATTAGTTTTTGATATTTCATTTGTTACTATTTTAGTTATGCCAATGTCAAAAAGTGCAGCAATGAGGGACGTGCCTTGATGCAGCTGGACTTTCAGCAGTTTTTAATGAAACTGGAAAAGCTCACAGACATTAGGCCAATTCCTGATAAGGAATTTGTGGAGACCTACATTAAAGCTTACTATCTTACTGAAAATGACATGGAGCGCTGGATTAAGGAGCATAGGGTAAGGGCTGAATTCTGGTACAGTATATATTTACTTTTTATCAAGTTTTTTTCATTATGATATTCCATGAATAATAATACTGTGCAGCTGCATGTGATTAGTTTGTATGTGGTGAGTGCATATATAAAATCAGTACATAGTACACAAGTGGATTGCTGAACTGGTATCAATCACTTTTTCTATCTAGGGGGCTAGTTCCTGGAATGAACTGTGTGTAAGAGATTTCTGGATACTAAAACAGAGAAAGGTCTCCCTCTGTCTCACAGGGTTCTGTACCAAAGGTGTATTCATGTTTATGTATGTAAGTGAATAGCACGAATGTTTTGTGTGGTACAGGCTCCCTTAAATTGACCCTTTTACTGATTTCTAAAAGGTTCTATAAGACTTACCTTCTGCTGAAATAAACAGAACACAGCTATTGTCTAAGTAATAGCCTGGCAGGTATTGATGGCAGGTGCATTATGCCTGCAACTAGTCAGTGAAATGTGCTTATTGTTATCTGTTCCTCCTTCCCGTGTTACATCTTGTCATTAACCTGCACTGACTGTGTCTTTATAACAAGGGATGTGTCTTTACAGTACTTGTCTGTGCTGTGCCTGGCATAGTGAGACCCTGATTGGGACCTGATGTAATATAAGCAAAAAGAACAACCAGTTTGTTCTTATACAAGAACTGATGCAGTCAAGATTTGGGTAAGCTAGTTAGTTGTACCAGCTGAGTCTAGCGAAACAGACAACTACAGCTGAGTGTTTTCTGCAAGCAGCAGAGAATATGCAAGGGAGCATATGATACTTTCCTTCCCAGTTTCATGTGGTGCCAGAGAGGTATGTCTCAGCACAGCATTCAAAGATGTCATATGACCTCTTCATCCTTTATCATAAATAAGAGTATCTTTAACTGTCAGTACCTTAATTTTAATTTTTAGTATCTTAAGACAGCTTACTGCACCCCTACAATAATAAATGCATTTACTAATGGCATTAGTATTACAAGTTAGTGTTAGTATTAGACTGAAAACCCTTCCATAGCAAGGAAAACAATTTCTCTTCTGGTTCTCAACTCTCTGTTTTTCTAATGCTTAAGAGAAGATATGAATCCTGCAGCTGTTATCAAGAATGATGATATATTTTGGCTTTATTATCATTCATTGATAGGCACAGAATGTCAGATATTGTTGTCAGTGCAGCTTCTACCCTGTACACAGGTTTGTAAGCCGGTTGTGCCTTAAGGATTTCCCAGAACCCAAACTGCTCACACAGCTGCATTGCCTGTTTCTTTGTGTTTGTTATAAAGAGCAAGCACTTAGAAATGTTTGAGAAGTAAGCAGTGTGGTCCAGTAGCAAGTTTTTTTTATAAGGAATCATCACCTACTGTCCTTGGGGACTCGTAGACATTCTCCATCAACACTAGACCTAGTGCTGTCCTCCAATAGTCAAAAGTATATGAGTTTGTTTCCTTGAATTGTTTGGACCATCCCAGGTCGGCTACAGTAGAAAACAAAATTTTCTAATAGAAAAAAAAAACCCAAGAAAACTCTTGGTCAGATTATTAATTATCCTTCAATGCTCTGGGCTGTTTAGGCTCCAGAATAACCTTTTTCCCCTTTCCCAGTCTACCCTGGGTCTATCTTTTTCTCTTTTCTCCTTTCTGCTACCCTTACAGCAACATTCCATACTCACTTGTTACAAAGACTGTAGTCATCAATGGCTGAATGTCTAGTTGGGAGTTCTAGCCTGGCAGGAAGGAAGAGGAAGAGATAACAATAAGCACATTTCACTAACTACTTGCAGGCAAAATGCACCTACCATCAATCGGGGTTCCCCAGTGGTCTGGTCTGGGTCCAGTATTATTTTAAATCTTCCTTAATGATTATTGAATGAAGGGATTGAGTGTACACTTAGCAAGTTTGCAGATGACACCAAGTTTAGTGGAGTTGCAGACACTCTAGAGAGCAGGGCTAGGATCCAGAATGTGGAACATTTTTCTAGTCTATCCAGAACCAGTCAACCAGATGAAAATTCAGTAAGGGCAAGCTTGAAGTCCTGCACTTTGAACAGAGTAACTGCATGCATACATACAGGCTAGGGAATGACTGGCTAGGCTGCCATACTGCAGAGAAGAACCTTGGGGTTGCAGTAGACCATTAGTTGAAAATGAACCAAGAATATGCTTTTTTGCAACAAAAGGTCAACTGTATACTGGGCTGTATTAACAGGAGCATCACTTGCAAATCAAGGGATATTATTTTTTTGCTCTGTCTGGCACTAGTGAGGTCTCACCTGGAGTACTGTGTCCAGTTTTGGGATGCATGCTTCAGGATAAATGGGGACTGATTAGAAAGAGTCCAGCAGAGAGCTACAAAAATGAAGCAAGAGGAAAGACTATAAATAACCCTTAGTCTTTCAGCTTGGGGAAGAGAAGGGGGGAGATTTGACAAGTCTTCAAATACCTGAAGGATGATTATAGAATGGATGAAGAGGGGCTTTTCTCTATGGCCGTGGAGGGCAGGACTAGGAACAGTGGCTCAAGCTGCATCAGGGTAGATTTAGGCTGGAAATCAGGCAGAACTTTCTGACTATAAGGGTGGTCAAGCATTGGAGCAAGCTATCCAGATGTTATGGAATCTCCATCCTTAGAAATTTTCAACATCAGGTTAGATAGACACTTGGTTGACATTAGTTTAGCCAGGGATGATCCTGCCTTGAGTAGATGGCTAGACTAGATGTGAAGTACCTTCCAGCCCTACTTTACTATGCTTGTGTGATAAATCAAGGGAGATGGAGGATCTTTCCAGGGAAAGATAAAAGTAATAAAATATGCTTGGTAGGTTAAACAATAGCAAAGGAAGCGTAAGCCTAAATGTGACGGGGTGCACGACACACCTTGCCACGAGCAGAACCAGGAAGAACTAGAAGAGGGAAACTTAGCTTGGGAAATTGGAGGAGCCACAGCAGATTCTGACACGATTTAAACAAATGGAGACGCCAGCTGGGGTCATGACAGAACCAGCCACTGGAAATCAAACAGAGAAAAAAGATCAGCGTGGGAAAAGAACAAAGAGAAAGGAAGAAGTACTATGCTGGCAAGCAAAGCTGGATCAGGCAGGCAGCCAGCCAATAGAGAGCTGCTGTGTGGGACCCAGCTGAAGGGAGGGAGATTTATAGGATGCCGAGAGAGCACCCAGGAAGAGGCGGAAGAAGCAGAAGGAAGAAGGAGAAAGCAGGCAAGTGAAAGAGACCTAGTAGAAGACCCATAGATAAGCTCTGACCTTGCTACTTACCTGACGGGGTTCAACTGGGAGCAGGAGCCAGCAAAGAAGCCCAAGCAACCAGTGAGTCTGAATCTGGGGGATGAAGGGAACCACTCTGGGGAACTGGAAGAAGAGGAAAGTGAAGTGGACTTTTACTCTCCCAGAGGGGAGAGGAGAAGAGAGAGAGGGTGTTTCAGCCACAAGAGGGTGACAAGGGGAGAACCAGAAAAAGGGGTAGTTGTCTTGAGGCCCATGCAGAGAAGAATGGAGCAAGCAGCCACTTAAGCCTGGGATGTAGATACGATACTTCCGGCCAAGATAATAATGAACCTTAGCGGCAGTCAACATCGCCTGGAATAGCAGGTGTGGTGAGGGCAGGGCATAGGAATGGTGGAGCCCTGCAAAGAGCCGCAGAAGTTCCGAGTCTCTAATCATTCTCCGTTGCTCCCAGTAGTGGCTGAGCATTATTTTCCATAACACTGAAGGTGTAGCAGGTGATTTATTTTATAATGGGCCACTATTGTTCCAGCTGGGAGCTGACTCGACTCTAGGCAGTGCAAGAGGCCCTCTTACACTAAAATATTTAAGACTGAGAACATCAAAGAAGGACAAAGAATGTTTAGATCATTCAAGGATAGAAGTGGAAAGGTAACACAGGGAAATCTTAAGGTAAAGATGAGGCTAATTCCTTCAATAAATTAAGTCGTAGAATACCATTATATCGGATGTGGTAGACACTCTACTAAGATTTTCGTGGCGAAGTCTGGGCATTTATAACCTAGATTGGACAATACACAAAAAAGCCACTCCTGACTTCAAATGGGGTTATAAGCTAATAGCAGAGTCCTTTCCCAGTGTGATCCTTGCTAAAGTGTATATTTCATTTAAACTCAACCAGTCTGTTATCAGCTTATTAGTGTAGATAACAACATGTTTTTTTTGTAAAGCTGGTGCATACAAAAAAGGTCCCATCTGGTGATGAAAAACTGGAAATATCTCCTACAACCCTGGCTCATGAGGCATTCAAAATAATTTGGTAAACAGAGGCTTTCCAAATACTTTCTCCAGTTTATACGCCATGAAAAAAGCTGTTAGCTAGAAAAGCATAATGGATAAGTGATATGCAGATAAATCCATTGTATGCTTCTGTTGGAGCCCTTGGAAATAAACAGAAGCAGATAGGCCAGTTATGTGACTAGCTCTTTCCCACTGTTAACCTCCACATTTTAATAGAGAGAGAGAGGTTTAAGAGTGGCACAAAACACACCTCAGTATACCAATTCATCACCCCTAAAATTTTTAAATTTTATCGTAACTTTTGTAGTGTTTATCTTTACAAATGGACTTTTAAAATAATGTAATTAAGTGCAAAAAATGTCAAAAACAGCATTTTTTTTTGTCTTTTGTTTTAATCCAGAAATATTGAGCCAGGATCCATGTTGCTGTCTTTGTTATGTTTTCATTTGCATTTGGAAAGGGGTCTGGAACATTGCGGACATTACTCAAGTTAAATGCTTGTATTAATAATACTGCCTAAATAACAGTCCTGTATTGTTTGGGGCCACACATCATTAATATGAAAAGTTTTTGAACTACTGGTTGTGAATCTGCTCAGGTTAACTTTAAATATAGATAGAAAGGGCTGAAAGAAATGCATCTTTTACAACATTGTCCTTGTTACAGTTGGAGACATGAGAGTTATTAACCCATAGTAAATAACTCTCATTTTAATCTACTGGCAAGACATACACTTGGGAGTGTGCTGAGTTATAAAGGGAGTTCTGGCAAATATGATGTTTTTACAAGTGTTAAAAATTTTCCTATTGATTTTTACAGTATTTTCTTTCTCTTTTATCAAGCAGTGAAACTAATTTTGTATAAAATCTTATAGGTAAAGTTGTTTAGATTTTGATTGGAAATGTGATTTCAAACCTTAAAAAACATTCATGTGCTGGTTATTTGTTTAGAAAAATCTTGTCATTGTACTAAAGTCTTGTCTGATTTGCACATTTTTGTCTGAAGAATGGAAAATACATTTAAAATGGCTTAAGATGTGTCAGTATTCACAGAATTACTTTCTGTGAACCCTGTCCAACATCACTAAACTGTAAGCATTTTCCATTATAATCTGCCATGTATCAAAACACTCTTTTGTTCCCTTCTGTCTCACAACTATGAATGTTATCCAGACCTGGCTTAGCTAGAAGCTTTAAATATTTCTACAAGTTTCTATACAATAAACTAGGGATTTTTTATTTAGTTATATATTTTTCTCCAGTTATTTTTATTCTGTTTGCTTAAAAAAAAAAAAATCTGCTTTGTTTGGGCAGGAATATTCTACCAAGCAACTAACCAATCTGGTGAACGTCTGTCTGGGATCCCACATCAACAAAAAAGCAAGACAGAAACTGCTGGCTGCTATTGATGACATAGACAGACCTAAAAGATAATTGGAGAAAAAGCGCCTTTCCTTGTGACTGGAACCTCTTTAACATGAAGCATGCAAGCAGATCCCTTATGGACTACTGACAACGTTCTGCTAACAAAACCAGTGTGCATGGTCCTTTTTATTGGCATAGGAAACTCTGAATCAGTGTGGTGTTCTAAATATACTTTTATAATCTGTAGGGATTTTTTTGATTTTTTTTCCTTTTTCTTTTGTTACTTGCCTTTGCAAAAATGGCACTCTTAATGTATCATTGTTTAGCTGTATATTTTGCAAGACTGTATACTACTAGTAAAGGTAAATTAAAAATGCATTGGCTTAATGTATAGTTGGTGCTCTTTTTGGGAAAGGAACTACTTTAAAATGTGGCAATTTTTTTTTTCCTCTGACCCTCAGAACTTGTGCTTTATTATGAATATATGTAAAGTGAAGGAAAATGTACAATATCTTCTAATGATGGACCTTGAAACTTGCATGTGAATTGAGTGGACAGCTGCAAAATACTTTAATGTTAAATCCATAGTCTTTGTATGTATTTTTAAATGTAAGTTTATTTCAAAATTAATTTAGTCATATAAGGTAATAAATAGAATACACTAATATGAATTGATGTGTGAGAATTTCTTTGCTGATTTTGACAATATATTAGGTAGTTTATAACAAAGAAGAGCAGAGTTTCTTTCATATCACATTTCTTCTCCTCTCCTTGTTCCCAACGCTGACTTTTGTAGCTAAGGCAATGGACTGGGACTCAGGTGACCTGGACTGTATTCCCTGCTCTGCCAAATATTTCATGAATGATCTTTGTCAGATCAAAGCTGCTTAATATTTCTGGGTCAGCCCCCAGCTGGTCTAAATTGTCATAGTATTGACCTCTGAATTTTTTACAGATTATATTACAGTAGAATCTCTGTTATCTGGTACTTGGCCAACCGGAACACTCTATAAACCAGAGTTGCCAGCTGGCTGGCGGGGAGGCTCACACGCAGTGGCTGCCACCCTGTGCTGCTACTGCTCTGTGTGCAGCTGCCACTCCCCCCCCCCCCCCCCCCGGTGCTCCACCAGCCAGATGCGGGGGAGTGGAGGGGAAAGCTCATACGCTGCAGCTGCTGCCACTGCCACTCACCTTCCTGCACTGATGCTGCTCTGCGTTATCTGAAAACCCTGCTGGTTTATTTCAGATAACCAGAGTTTTTACATAACCAGCAATCCCCTTACCCTGGGGATGCCAGATAACAGAGATTTTACTGTATATTATATTACATTACCTGTTTCCCATAAGATCAGACACTGTAGTGATGAAATGAGAGGAAACAAAATAACTGAATTGGCTGGGCCTTAAACTTTGACAGGAAGTAAAAACAGTTAATTGATTCCCAACTTAATGTCTGGCCTAAGCCTTTAAATATTTCACTGATGTAATATTGTTTTCGATTTTCAATAAAATAAAGTTTACAACTCTGAAATTTTTTAAAGCTTATTTTATACAGGAAAATAAGCATTATGGTTTTGATGCAAAATAATATATACAATTATTTTCATAAACTAAATACATACAAATACATATTTTATCATCCAAATGTCAGCCTTAGCATTGTATTTCATATTAAACCTTTAATAAATAATATAGGGATATCATTATTTCAGCACATCAGCGCTCTAAATGTCAGGCAGAAAATTGACCCATGGAATCAGCAATTATTACTTTCCTTTCTTATTAAGAGAAGAAAAAAGGGAATGAGTTTCTCTGTGGCAGTTCAATAGAAATTAAAACTTCAATAAAATTTTGAAAGAAATATAAATTTCATGTTAACTGAACAGTTCTCAGCTATTTTTCTTTTGCATCTCAAAAGAAATGGGATTTACTCCTGATTCTGATTCCATGTAGCACTGATCAAACTGTCATCCAGAACTTTGTTTGAAACTTGTGTGGCAGAGTGTTAAGGTGAAACTTTGGATTTCAGGCTTTTTTTTTCACCATATCAGCAAAAATGGTGATAAAAAAATGAAGTTTAATTCATTTTGAAAGAATGGTTTTGGGTCAATGAATCTGCCTAAAGCAAAGTATTAAAGTGTTCTCAAAGCAAGTGAGACTCAGAACAGATTGTTCTAAAAGCTATTTAGATTTCATTGCAATGGTTAAAATAAGTAAATATTTTACTATGACTCACTACTGATGGTATGCAAATAGTTAATGCCTTTGACTTGATTTTGTTTACTGCTATTAAAACGGTGGCCTAAAGGCCAGGTTTTAAAAGATAGCAGGTCAGAAGGGATGAAGCCTTTGCAGTAAACCAAGGTGAAGAACTGTTTTTATAGTAAATAATCACTTTTTTAAATAATTAACATATAAAAATTATCCTATCCTATCCTATCCTTTTATATTAAAGGAAGTTCCCAAGTCAAAACTGAAACCTAATTTAAATCTCTTGTGCATCTTACATTCATATATAGAGGTCTTTCCAACTTGAGGCCAATTTCACAGGCAGATTGCAGGCTTGGCTGCCATTTTTGAGGGCTTACTGTGGCCAGCTTCCTCCCTCCACATGCCTCTAATTGGCTGCAGGACCATGGTGACCCTACCCCTTGCCACTGATTGGTTGGGATGGCTGTCTGTCATGTGGCTTCGTCACTCAGCACCAATTGGTGGAGAGAGGTGGGGCTGTACAACAGGCAGCCCTCTCAGCCAATCAGTGGCAAGGGATGGGGACAGTAGCCATCTTGTGCTCCCCTGTGTGCTGGCAGCTCCCCCTCCACCTTCCCCCCTGCCTGAAGGGGTGTATGGCTAGGGCACAGTGCCATGAAGACTGCTGGCTTCCCCTGGGGACCCAACATTTTATTTTCAGTAAGTTTTCTTTTATTTCTTCCATGGATTTTATGGACAGTACCTGCTTTTGCAGACTATATACATTTCACATTTTCCAAGAAATCCAAAAGATCATGATTTTGGTAGGTCCCATATTATATAACTGAACAGTATTTTCCCACGTAAACAGCCTTGTTCAGCAGATAAATTAGATTTTTTTTATGGTACTCATTGTTTAGGGTGTGACCCAGCCATTTTTTACTATTGTTCAAGCCACGTTTTGAATTAAGAATTATTAGTATTAATATATTAGTATATTAGTCATATAGTATCAGTGTGTTATATTAATATTAGTAATCTTAATATCATTGTTATTGAGTGCTGTCTGGCACTCTTCTCTATTGTATGGAGAACTTCATAAACACTGTTTGATTAATTTTTGTAAAGATGCCTCCAAGGTGTTGGGAGCATTAACTATACCAATTTCACAGATATTTACCCAGATCAAAGATATAAATAATGTATGTGACTAATTTATTTTCCCTCCTGATTATTAATATTATGTAACACTTGATTTCTTCAGTTCACAACTCCTGCTGACTTCAGAGTACTCATAGCTTCTGTAGATCAGATCCCAGAGTTTCAAGTTGGTCACCCAGAAAATGAACAACACATGATGAGTAATCACATTTACATGTGGGGATGGGCAGATAACCACTAGTGCAAGCCCACCAAGTGTCAACCACAAAATCAGAAGGTCAGGCTGCACAAGGGATAGGCTCTTTTAGGAGTGCAGGGAAGCCTGAGGCCTCCAACAGCAGGCTCACTTGTCTATGCACAAATGCCAGGAGCCTGGGCCAAAAACAGGAGGAACTGGCCCTTCTGCTAAACAGAAATGACTAATGGGCTAATGGAGACCTGATGGGACTCCACCTATGCCTGGACCACAGATATAGATGGCTATACCTTATACAGGAAAGTGTGTTGAAAGAAAAGGCAGGGTGTAGCTCTCTATGTAAAAGAGCATACACTTCCCTACAGGCAGAGATTGGCGACCAAGGACGGCAACTTGAGACCTCAAGGGGATATAATGGTAGGAGTCTTTGACAGACCTAATTGGGAGCAAGAACTGACCATGAATTTGCTCTGGAACTTGCTGCAGTTGCATGCTCTTGGTGCATGGTTGTCATGGGTGACTTCAGCTACCCTGACATCTTATGGAAGAGCACTCACTCGGCCAAATCTGATCAGTTGCAATGCTTTCTCACTTGCATTGACAAGCTCTACTTGTTTCAAGAAGTCTGTGGGCCTCCAAGAGGCAAGGTACTGCTGGACCTGGTACTGGCCAAAGGGGACAATTTAGTGAGCTACCTGAGAATCGAAGGGAAGCTGAAGGACTGTGACAGTGAGTTGATCGCTTTTTCTGTCCACCACAAAGCTGGCAAGTTGGTCAGGAATGCGGAAATCCTCAACTTTAGGAAAGCCGACTTTCACAAGCTCAGAAGACTAATTGTTGGGGCCCTGAGGGGCCATTATCTGACAGGGAGGGGAATCCATGATGAGTGGTCGCTCCTCAAGGGTATAATCTTTGAAGCACAAGGGAAGTGCATTCCAGCCTGTAGAAAAAGTAGCAAAAGGGCTGGGCAAACCCCTTGGCTCAAACTTATGGACCTCCTGTGTCTAAAAAGGAAAGCTTATAAAGGATGGAAGATGGGGAAAAAACACCCAGGAGGAGTATTCAGCCCTGGCCTGCACCTGTGGGGAGAGAACTAGGAAAGCCAAGGCTGAAACTGAGCTCAAACTGGCTAAACAAATCAAGGACAACAAGTCCTTTTTCAGATACATGGGAAGTCAGAAAAAAACAAGGGCAACATTGGACCCTTGCTGAACCAAAGGGGGCAGCTGATAACCAACACCCAGGAAAAAGTTAATCTTAATGATTACTTTGTGTTGGTTGTCCACCAGCCCAAGGGGATCACCAGGAAAAGGGTGAACACATATCCATCACTGGTATGGATCTTGTGAGGGAATACTTTGAGAGGCTGGACATCCACAAATCAGCTGGCCTGGATGGAATGTACCCAAGAGTGCTAAAGGAACTGACTGACATATCACAGCTGACATAAATGGCAAGGATATTCAGTAATATATACACCTGGAGAGAAGGAATCCACAGCATGCATACAAGCTGGGGAGCTCCCCCCTTGGGAGCAAAGAGGTGGAAAGGGATCTTGGCATCATTATTGACTCCAAGATGAACATAAACTGCCAATGCCAGACCACAGCCAACAAAGCCAACCGTACCTTGTCATGCATCCAAAGGTGCATCTCAAGCTGGTCCAGAGAGGTGATATTTCCCTTCTACGTGACATTAGTTAGGCCACAGTTGGAGTGCTGCATCCAGTTCTGGGCACTGCACTTTAAGAAGGATGTGGCCTGCCTTGAGAGGGTTCAGAGGAGGGCCACCCACTTGGTTAGAGGGTAACAGGGCAGGCCCTATGAGGAGAGGCTAAGGGACGTGAACCTGTTCAGCCTCAGCAAGCAAAGATTGAGGTGGGATTTGGTGGCTGCCTACGAACTCGTTAGAGAAGATCAGCAGCAAATAGGAAGTGCCCTATTCCCCCCAGCAGCACCTGGGGTGATGAGGAACAATGGCCAGAAGCTGCTGGAGAATAGGTTCCGGTTAGAGATTTGGAGGCACTATTTCACTATTAGGGTGGCCAAAATCTGGAACCAACTTTTTAGAGAAGTGGTCCTCGCTCCTACCTTGGGTAAATTCAAAAAAGGCGGACGAACACCTGTCTGGGGTCATGTGATCCCAGGTTGTGCTCCTGCCAGTGGCAGGGGGTCAGACTAGATGACCTATTGTGGTCCCTTCTGACCCCAAACTACTATGAAACTCATAGTGCTCGGGCAAGGTATCTGAAGACTGGAAGAGAGCCAGTGTGGTGCCTATCTTCAAGAAAGGGAGGAAGGAAGATCTGGGAAACTACAGGCCAATCAGTTTGACTTCAATCCCTGGAAAGATCTTAGAAAAATCATCAAGAAAACCATTAGCAATGGACTAACAGAAGGCAACAGTCTGAGAGGTAGCCAACACGGGTGGGTAGGCTTTGCCTGACCAATCTCATTTCCTTCTGTGACCAGGTGATGCATCATTATAATCTTGCCATTGCTACGCTCGCTAGCACTATGATTGAAAGAGACTTAGGGGTCATGATTGACCACAAGATGAATATGAGCCACCAGTGCAATGCTACAGCCAGCAAAGCAAACAAAACTGTGGCTTGCATCTACCAAGCAAGACCCAGGCAATCATCCTCCAACTTTATTCAGCCTTGGTGAGGCTGCCACTGGTGTACTGCATCCAATTCTAGGCTCCACAGTTCAGAAAGGATGTGGAGAAGGTTGAGAGGGTCCAGTGGAGAGCCACATGCATGATTAGAGGACCAGAGAGTAGGCCTTATAAGGACAGGCTAAGAGTCATGGGACTCTTCAGCCTGGAAGAGCGTAGGGTCAGGGGTGACTTAGTGGCAGTCTATAAGTCCCTAAGGGTTGTGCATCAGGAACTGGGAGAATGTCTGTTCACCAGGCATCCCAAAGGAAGGTGAGGCCCAATGGTCACAAACTCCTGGAAGACCATTTTAGGCTCGACATAAGGAAAAACTTCTTTACTGTCTGACTTCCCAGGGTCTGGATTGGATTCCCCCAGAGGTGGTACAAGCACCTACTTTGGACACTTTTAAGAAACTTGGATGTCTATCTTGCTGGGATCATTTGACTCCAGCTAACTTCCTGCCCCTTGGGTAAGGGGCTGGACGCAATGATCTTGCAAGGTCCCTTCCAGCCCTAACGTCTATGAAATCTATAATTTGGTCTAGAATCACATTCCTGTTTCTGAAACCAGAATTATTATCAAATCATATGTCTGGAGCAGCATTCAGCTCCCTTAACCTCCTAATCACTATCCTCTTTCAATGTATACCTCACCTTCTGTAATGTGCAGCCACAACCTGACAGTTTCAAAGGAGAATCTTATTTGAATTCCAGTTGTCCTATGCTAAGCAAGCTCAGTTGCACACTGATGGTAGTACTGCAGTCCAGTTAATAATTGGAACTATATTACATGGAGATATGTTCACTTAGGATAGAATCATTGGTGCTAGAATGATGTTAATAGAATTATTCAAGATTTTAGCTGTAAAGTCTACAAACCTCTTGAGCATCAAGGAACTGAGTATCTTGTCAATGGCTTTATAGCTTTCTTCCACAGGGAGAGCCAGAAGCCAAAAGGCCACACCCTTTCCAAATTTCAAGCCCTCCTTCCAAAGTTTGGGGATGCTAGAGCTTTCAACAAAAGAACTTGTAAGGTTTTTTTTTCTTAAATGAGAAAATAATGCATTTTTTTTCCCCAACCCCATTCTTGGAAACAGCTGAATTCATCTGAGCTAAAGCAATCCAAAACGGTTCAGCCTCAGTAGAAGCTTAGCGTGTGGAAAAGTTCAATCCACACAGTTACAACGTTAGCAAACTTGCAGACAACTGTAAACAAGACCTTAAAATGGGAAACTTTGGGTGACAGCAGTAGAGTCTAATTTCTCCCTCAGAGAGTCTGTGCTTGTGTATATATGAAATTTGTGTATAAATTTCTACACCTATAATTTTATTATTTTAAAGTCAATCATTTAAGAAGTTAGGAAATGCCAGAATTTAGGTTGAATTGAAAACAAATGGAATAGGGGTATTTTGTAAGATGTGTTATGAAACTACAGTGCACTTAAGAGATGTGCACAAAGGTAAGTTGAGGTTAAATTTCCCTTGAAAACTGACAAGGGGCACTTTTACATATGCTCTAGGGGTGGTGGAGAGGGTGGAGTGCTTTAATTAGAGTGGATCAGAGCTGCTCTCCTGGGAGGGGTGAACAAAAGTTTTAGGTCTCTAAAATGCTTGTTAATGAAAAAGGTTAACTGTGTTTGTGTTGGTAAAAAGAGATCTGTCTGCTCCTTGCCCCATTGGTATTGAAACATATTTCATCCTAAGTGGGTTCTCCTCTTTCAAGCTGGGAAGAAAATTCTACGGGTCGAGTATTATGTTTTAGGGCTTTGTTCTGTGAATGCATCTGAGACCTTGCTAATCACTAATGTCTTTGAAGTTCTTAAGTTGCAAAACTGTGTGCAGCTAACTCTTTCCCTGTTCTGCACTTGAATACAACCGGTCTTAAAAACTTTTGATTAAATTGGTTAAGATAGCATCGTCTCGCAAAAATTCCCTAAGAGCTAAGTATCTGCAGACACCTGTTATATTACAAATTACTCAAGCTCAGCCAACAAAACCTAGATTTACTGTGTGTGGGTGATGATATCTATTTTATTTATATCCATCAGTTGAAAAAGCAGAGCATGATAATTAAACATTGCACTAGACACCAACACAAAAATGGCTTTGACGGTGAGGCAAACATGGAAATAATGCAACCCGTTTCCAGGCTTTTTGGCTATTTAAGGGCATCTCCCACACTGTCTTCATAGAGCCTAAGCCACCTGTTCCCCTCCGAAGGCTCGCTTCATAAGGGCATGCGAGGATTACATGAAACCTATCACTGTCATTGTAGCAGCAGGTGGAAGTATACCAACATAGCCAGGTGCCTGGGGTAGCTCTTTACCATGGGGCAGCAGCAACTTCAAGATGCCACTGTGCTGTCAGTGTGAGTCTACAGCTGTGGTGAAAGCAGTATTTTTCTGCCCTCTTCCCTAACGAGTTGGTGTCTGTGGCAGCTATCTTAGTCAACCCACCCTAGTTATGCTACTGGTCACAGGTTATGCTACTGGTGACAATGCCCTTGTCTCCCATGCTTTTACCTGTTGGACATGTTAGGGTGTTCTTGATGGTTTGGATTTTGTTTCTTTGTAGTTGCGGGTGAGGTGGTTAAGAATTGCCTATGAGTAGGGTCTGGTTTAAATGGCAAGCCCAACTTGTGGCATGGTGGCTCTGTTAATCTTGGAGTCACCCCCCACCACTGGTTAACAGAGGAGCCATCAGCCTTGGTGCTTGTTCTTAATTGTTTCACCAGGAGATGAAAACCACAATTTTAAATGTGGTGCAGTTCTTGCCTTCCATCTGCCAGCAACAAGTGGTGGGAGACAAAATTTGTGGCATATTTAAAACTTTAGATTTTGCCCCTCGGTCATTAGGAGCAGGTGGTGAGTGGTGGGGCCAACAGGCCCCTTTTCCAACCAGCAGTGTGTGTGTGGGGGGGGAACTCCAAGATTAAAGGGGCTGCTGCAGCATGAGCTGGGCCCCCAATTTAAACCAGGCCCTACCTAGGAGTGTAGGGGGCTGGACTGGATGGCCCTGGATACCCTTCCAGTTTTGTTTCCCCAATCTTAAAGAACCCAGATCATAATATCCTACAAAATATTTGGACCTTGCTAAAGACTTTTGTAATGTTCCTTTCATTATACACATAAAAATTGCAACACTCCATATGGTAAGATGTGTCTGGGCAATAATGTACAAAAAGTAAGAAGTAATCGTTTTCTTTTTACTGACATGCTGTGGGTGTTCATGTAACAGCTGTTACTTGTGCTTTGCACAGTATTTACTCTCCGTCCTAAAGGCAGTTAAAGTCACAGTATATACAGTATGAGCTAAACTAGAATCTGAGAGAGTTGTTGTTTTATTGGTTTCAAGTGCCTAGGAACAGAAAAAGGAGCGAACTAGTGCCTACCACACAGCTGTGTCTATTTGTTTTGAATCTATTTTAGTCTAGAGACAGATGTGTGATAGCTATTTAAAAAGCAGTTTCTAGTCCTGGGAAGAGATTGCTCTTGTGATTTTCTGTTTTTGTTAAAAGTTAAACATTTATTTAGCAAATCCTAATGGAGACTTTGATAGTCTTCACTAAACAAGTCTCTAGAACACCAAGAGAAGAAATGCAGTGATGTTTCCCACTTTGGAACAGTGTTCATATTGCTTTTACATTAGAACTGGTGGTTGAAATTATATAATTGCTAGTAATTTAGCAAATATTTACTAGGGACCTAGAAGTTTTTTCTCTTTTGCTTCCTAGGACTTAAGGAGAGCATATACTTGGAAGTGAAATGTTTAGAGTTGGACAAATCGGAAACTGCCTGTAAAAAATCAATCATAAAAACTCTAGTGTTTGAGATGCTCTTTCATCTAGATTCGAAATACCAATTTCTATTATATGTATATTACATCTATTAATATCATTTGTGTGTATTCTGTATGTGCATGGAGTCCAATAAGCAAACTTTTGTTTGGCAACAAGACCTCTATATTTCCATTAATTAATTTGTAAATTCAGATTTGTAAATTATTATTTAAAACACAAATTAAAATGTGTAAATTAATATTTACAAAACAAGTTGCAGGAGAGCCTTCTGATCAATGGAGGAAAATTATAAGTAAGGCGGCCAGTCAGTTTTCACTGAGTACATTTACTTGCTGACCAATTATACAAGATGACAGCAGGTTATACAGAGCTAGATCCAGAGGGGTGCAGTGGTGTAGTTACACCCCCTTTTCAAACCATGCTGAAGAAGCAACTGCCAGGAACTTTTAAATCCATGAAGCATGTAAGAATCCCTACTTCCCTCCCCTCCATGCACAGCAGCATGTGTCCTCCTGTCCAGTTCCTCTCCTTGTCCACAACTGCTGCTGTCCCTACTGCCCCTGGCTGACCTGGGAGCTGGGGTGACTCCCAAGCTGCCCCTGCCCCAGCCCTACTCTTCTCCAACTGGCTGCATAAGAAGCTGGGATCAGCCAGAAACAGCAGCAGCAGTGACAGCAAGTGGATTCTTCCTGCTCAGTCCCGAGGAACACCCTGCCAGCCTGGGAGGAGGCTGAGGGAGAAGAAACCTTCTTCCCACTACCACTGCTGTCCCCAGCTGAGCCCAGCTTCCTGAACACACCAGCCGGAACAGAAAGGTGAACTTCTTGAGTTTTACCCACCCCTAGGGCAGCAGAGGGCAGCAGCAGTAGTGGACAGAGGAGAGGGAATGGGAGAAGAGGGAAGGGGGATGTGTTACCTAACCCTACTGTTAGCATTTAGGTGGTGGCACTGAAGTCATGAAAATGGCTTGGACAAAATAGTCTGTTCTCTGCAGAATGTGTTTGTTGAGCATGACAATATACCGTTTTAAGCATAAAACAAAGAAACAACTGAAAACTTTGCTTAAGTTAAGACATAGCAGAAACTGCAGAAATCTTATATAGTCCCAAGAACAGTGTTTTCCTGCAGCTAGGCATTCAGAAGCTTTCTGAGATCTGCAGTTCTTTCTTGGCAGGTGGGTGCAGAGGTGCAGTAGTCCTCATTTTTTGTTTGTTCTTTTATGTGTGATGCACACCCCTTCTCTCCTCTTAGTTACCTTGACAATGGCAGGTCTCTTGGGATATTTTCCTGGTCTAATGATTATTCATTGGTCCTATACTGTCACCAGTTTTCACAGGTTTTATCATGTTTATAGTATGGGTGACACTTTATAGAGTGCCTACTGCCCACTTTATCTTTTGCAGCTCCCTGTTTCCTTAAATCCTATAGATTATTTACTGCCCAGTCCAGCCCCCCTACTTAAATTATTTACTCAACATCTTTTCCATCAGCTACAGAATTAAAGTGCCTACAACATGTGACTGTGCCATGTGTTTGCCAACAGGTGATGCCACTCTGAAAGGAGGGGAAGGGACAGGGGTTCTGAGGATGTGTGTGTAAGAGGGATGATTTTTATCTGATTTGGGGATTTCTCCTGCAGTATGGTCTGCCTGTCCTGATTGGAAGTGGAGTTGAGAGCAGGGGTGCAGCAACCCCTGTAGTGTTGTTCAGTGCTCCCATACCCCTCTTGAAATAATTCTGAACCTTCCAGGAGTATATATTATCATTTTTAGATAGTAGATCCAAAATGAATGTAAATTGTGTGCCCTCAACTTCCTTAATTTAAACAACTTAACAATGGTACCAGTGAATAAAGATAGAAGTTATCAAAATTTAATATCTATCTTAAAGAAGTAATACCTGTCTTGGCCTCAAACCAACACCAAAAAGAATTGAATCCTTCTGTAAGAATGAAATTAGGCAAAAAAAGGATTGCCCTGTCTTTTAAGTTTTCAGAAAGTTGCAGTTTTCTTAAATAGGATATCTGTGTCTCTTTTAAATTGTGCATATGCAAATATATCCATCTACATTATATATACTAGGGCTATGCGAAGCTTTGGGTGTCAATTTGATTTGAAGGAGATTCGACCCAATTTAGCGGCCGAATCTCCAAATGCAAACTGAACCAAGAGACCAATTAAAAGGTCCAAGTTGATTTGAAGCTCTCTAGATAGATTTGGAAAAGATTCAGAAAGCTGAGGAGATTCGGGCAGTCCCCAGTTGCTGCCTCAGGGAGCTGGACCCAGACTCTGTGCTGGTATGTAGGGGGCAGGGGAGGGGGGCTGCCAGCCCCCCCATCCTCTGCCTGCTCCCCCAGCCCTCTGAGTGCCCTCCGAGCCCTGCCCACCCTCCCAGCCCCCACCCCCATGGCTGCCCCCCCAGGCTTTTAGAAAAAAACAAAACAAAAAAAGAGCTCCCACTCACCAGCTGCTGCCAGGCAGAGGGGCTGTCCCTGCCACCTCCCACTGACCCACACTGCATGCCCAGCCCATCCACAGATCTGGGGTATGGCTTCCCCCAGCCCCCCTGGAAGTGTGTACAGCGGTGGGGAGCTGGCCACACCTCTCCCCTACCCCCTAGACAAAATGCCCACAGCCCCATCCTTCTCCCTGCTGAGGCCCAGCGGCTGGTCATCCTGGCTCTTTGTCCCATGCACCGCCTGACTGGGCAGCAGCTCCAGCCCTGCCCAAGGCCGTCCCTCCCTCACTATGGAAGCCTCAAATTGACAACTTGCTTCTCTTCAGGCTCCTGGTGGCCATATGCATGTACATGCATAGGGCACACCCTGCCTGGCCGCCTTCCTCCCACTCCCTCCCAGCCTGTTACAGGCTGGAACTCTACCAACCTGCAGAGAGCTCTTTGCTGAACTGCATAATCCCTGGGTTTCTCTGTTCAAATGAGACATCCACATTTTCCTTGGGTAAAGGGAAAAATCCCCCTTTTTTACTCAGTTTTTCTGTGGGAAGCAGAAAACCTGGCTCCCTGCTTATGTTAACTGACATTTAAGGCCAATTTATCACTTCAGTGATTTACTCATCTGAGTAAATGCTCATACATTCCAATAAGTAATAGAATCTGATATGTTATTAATAAGAAGGGTCTGTCTGTGTTCTTATATGGTAGGTACAGACAGTCAAAAAGCCCAAGGTGGAATAAGTCTAAGTTATATGGTTTTCTGTAAGCAATGTAGTGTAGAACAGTAGCAAACAGAACATGCATTCCCCCTTTGGGTCATTGAGGAGGGGGAAGGCAGGGGGACGCACTAATTTTAGACTGGGCTCCATCATTTTTAATCCAATCTGTGTGCACCAAATTTCTGTTCTCTTACAGGCATAGATCAGTTTTCGATTACTTATACCAGTTAAAGTATAATGTCTGTACCTGGCCTGTACCTGTTCCCTTTATCATAGTGACTTTGGACCCTGTACAAGAGTAGTTTGGGCATGTACTGGGTTGTATGCTACCCACTAAATAGAAATTTCATTGGCACAGATGCAATGTAATTGGCCAGTTCTTGTGAAGTATTGCTGATGACATATTTAGTTAGATCACAGATACATTCAAGCACTCCTTGCTTTGTAGAGAAACCTTTATTTTGGAGAAAGAAAGAAGCACAAAACTGAACATGTACTCTAAGTCTCTATAATTGGCTAATTGCTCTCCATCTACCCTGAAACTAAAGGCAAGTGAACACTCTTTTAATGGTGGAATTGGCATTGTAATGAAATTATTAAAAGATTGTTAAGCATCTGTCGGTGTTCACTCTTGTTCATTTTTTTTAAGCAAAGAAAAATATGAGTGGTGTGAATGAGTCTGTCCGTGAGCTTCACGTTCTGTCTCCTCAGGAGCTGTTAGAATATTCTAGCAGACAAATGATACGCTTGCCTGAAAGTCTCTGGGTGTTTTATAGTGTGTTACATATAAAACTAGACAAAACTATTGCCATGAACAATAATAATTCTTATCTCTCATGCCTTTTATTTAAATTCACATGTCATAGTGCTTCTGCGTTGTTTGACAGGATTTGTTCCATACCATTTACAGAGCCTTTATTCTAGGAAATATGCCTGTTTATTTTTTAGTGAGATGTTATTACTGCTGCCATTACTATTCACTGCTGGAGCTTTCCTCAGTAGATGCATTAAACTGGAGTGAGTACGTGTATGTTTCCAATACTACAAACTTATGAGAACAATGTAGTTTGCCAGGCACTCTCCACTTCTAGAGGAACAAAGCTAAATTTCAGTGTCCTCAGCTAACATATCAGATGGAACAGGCTGGCCCTGGGCTATACATCAGTTTCTGCTACCAACATGGCAAGCAGTCACCTTGCTTCTCTGTTTCAGTTCTCTTATCTATAAACTGAATAATATTTTTTGCATATTGGAATGTGCTGTGAGATCTTCAGTTTTTGCCATTGGTATATTTTCAGACAGGTGCAAGCAATTAATGCTACCTTTTAAGAATGGAGATCAGCCACAAAGGGCATGTCCACACATGCAAGCACGTGCGCTTGCAGCAGCTCAAATAGTGGTGCAAATTTGAACCGGGACTTTTTGCCTCAATGCACGTGCTTGGATATGCACTTTGTTGTGGAGCAAATTGTGTCCCCAGCAGTATATAAACGTGCCCTAGCAAAGTAGCTCAGGGATACTAGCTCTCAGGAGCATCTGGGGCCCAATCAATTGGTACCTGTGGACACTACCCTTTTTGCCAGCTGGACTGCTGAAGCAGCCCTGATGGTTCCCTGCACTTTTACCCACTGCAGCAGGCTGGCAGTGGGGGCTGCTGCCTGCCTGTGACCAGCTCTGCACCTGCCAGACCCGGATGGGGACTGTACAGCCAATAGAGGCATCTGTCCCCCTGGGCCAGCTACCAGTGGTCTGTGGCTGTACAGTTGGCCTCTGTGGGGCACTACTGCCACATGTGCCCCCTGCCCAGCCATCTGGGCAGCTATCACCCAGAAGATATTCTGCTTTGAACTGTCAAAGTATGTCCTCCTAGCCCCATTTGGTCAGGATATCAGCCACAGCCAGTTGGGTCTAAGGTGCCAGCTCTGAGCAGGCAGGGTCCTGCCACTGGCCTCCCTAGCAGGAATTCTGGTATTCCCTATTGGAAAACAGAAAAATCCCTGATAAAAAAAAATTCCAAAGTCACTCTGTAAAATACCCTCAAATCCATGTTCCTCCACAAGTAAAACAAAAGACCACTATAAAGAGAGAGAGAGAGACAGAGACCGCAATCAGTTGGACAATGTTTTATTGATATATCTACAGTGTTAAAGCAATGTGGAAACCTACCAGTATCTCTTATCATAATAATAAAGTCAACTCTAAATACATGATTCGTAAATTCATGAATACATTAATATATATTTTACTGCTCCCCACACGGGGGGCTATGGCCCCCACACAGGGGCTATAGTCCCTGGATGTGGGTGTGGAATGCACGCTGTCCAAATTCACTGATGACACCAAGATGTGGGGTGAGGTGGGCACACTGGAGGAGAGGGACAGAATCCAGCTAGATCTAGACTAATTACAGAGGTGGGCGGATGAGAATAGGATGGAATTCAACACAGACAAGTGCAGGGTACTGCATCTAGGGAGAAGGAACCAGCAACACACCTATAGGCTGGGAAGCACCCTTCTTGTCAACATGGTTGCAGAACGGGATCTTGGAGTCATTGTTGACTCCAGGATAAACATGAACCGCCAATGCGAGGAAGCACACCTTGTTGTGCATCTACAGATGCATCACAAGCAGGTCCAGGGAGGTGATCCTTCCCCTCTATGCAGCATTGGTCAGGCCACAGTTGGAGTACTGCATCCAGTTCTGGATGCTGCACTTCAAGAGGGAGCAATGAGAGGGTCCAGAAAAGGACCACTCGCATTGTCAAGGGGCAGCAGGGCAGGCCCTACTAAGACAGGCTAAAGGGCCTGAATCTATTCAGCTTCCACAAGAGAAGGCTGAAAGGGGATCTGGAGGCCATTTACAAACTCACCAGGGGGGACCAGCGAGAATTGAGGGAGGCTCTGTTTCTCCGGGCATCACCCGGGGTTACTAGGAATAATGGCCACAAATTGTTAGAGAAAAGGTTCAAGCTGGACACCAGGAGATGTTACTTTACAGCTAGGGCTGCCAAGCTCTGGAATGGGCTCCCAAGTGAAGTGGTACTCTCTCCTACCTTGGGAGTCTTCAAGAGGAGGCTGGATAGATATTTGGCTGGGGTGATATGACCCTGGCACCCGTTCCTGCCCAGGGCAGAGGGTCAGACCTGATGATCTGTTTAGGTCCCTTCTGACCCTAAGCAATATGATACTTGGTACTATGATATGGTCCCCAACATAGGGATTATGGCCCACCAGCAGGGACCAAATGGCCCCTGTGGGGGATGCCACCCCCCCTGCAAGGTCCACATGCCCCACCTGGCCCTATTCCCTGCTGGGTGCTGCAGCCCCCCGATGGTTTCCCCACCCAGCCCCAGCCTCCCACTCCCCCAGACTCCTCCATTGGCTTCTCTGCCTGGTCCCATCCCCCCATTTGTACCGCCAGGCCCCTGTGGATGCCCCCAAACTTCAGGTACCGTCACTTAGAAAAAAAATGGGGAAAAAAGCCTCTACTTACTCTAGGTGGGGCTGGGCAGAGCAGGGATCAAGGGAACTGGGCGAGTGGGTGGGGTCAGAAGGGTTCCCCTCATGGTCCTGTCCCCACTCCTCCAGCCCCTCCCGACCCCTTACTTACTGGCACTGGAGCCCTGGTGCTGCAGCACGCTGCCTGGCAGGCTGCGTGTTTCAGCACCAGTGTGAGGGGCCAACCACAAAGACACTCTGGTAGTGGTCCCAGCATGCCTTACCAGGTTCTGCTGCCCAGCCAGGCCCTTCCTATAGCGGCAGGACCTGGCCCGGCCCATGGGGACCACGCAGAGCCAAGACAGGTCCTGCAGGTCCTGAGGCTGCTCAGGCCACCTGGCTGCTGAGTGGCACAAGCAGCCCCAGGGCCAACAGGACCTGGCTCAGCTCTGCGCAGTCCCTGCGTGCCAGGCCAGGCCAGACATGAGCAGCTGTAGGGCCAGCAGAACCTGGCTTGACTCTGAGCAGTCCCCACGTGCTGGGCTGGACTAGGCACAAGCAGCCCCAGGGCTGGCAGGACCTGGCACAGCTCCGCATGGTCCCCACATGCCAGGCCAGGTTCCGCCACTATAGGAAGGGCTCAGCTGGGTGGCAGGGACTGTATGCCATGTCAGTTCTTGTCACCATGGGCCAGGGCCTGCTCCCACCTCTGCCCCCTGTGCCTGCAGAGAGTGAGAACCTAACCTAGCCCCATGTGGCTCTCTAGTCTGGCTTTGCACTAGAGTGGGTCATGGAGTTCCAGGAGTCACGGATCCTGTGCGCACCTCCTGGAGCTGTGCAACCCTCTCTGGTACAAAGCTAGACTAACAAACCGCAGGGATCTGGGCCAGTTCCTCAACCCCCACAGCCCTGGGGACATCCCTCCTCACCCCTGCCGCCTAGCAAAGAAGCCCCAAGGGCAGCAGGACTCAGCTGGACCCTGCACACGGGGCCTGTGTGCCATGCCAGGTCCTGTCACCATGGGCCCAGCCTGGCCAGGCAGCAGAGGGGCCCCAGTACCTGGCTGGGCCTGGCACATGGTCCCTGCATGCTGTGCCAGGTCCTGCTGCCATGAGACCAGACCTGACTGAGCTCAGTGTATGGTCCCCTTGTTGCTGCTGTTAAAGGTTAGTTATGGGCCCTGGGTGGGGGGGCTGTGTCCCTCCAGGGTGGAGCGGAGACCCTGGGGGGACACTGTCCAGGGTGCCTGGGACCCTGTGCTGGGGTCCTGTGGGAGATAGGAGCTGTGACCCTCCAGGGTGGAGCTGGGACCCTGGGGAGGGGAGGCCTCCAGGGTGCCTGGAACCCTGGGCAGAGGTGGGGGCCTGTGGGGGATAGGAGCTGTGGCCCTCCAGGGGGGATCTGGGACCTTGGGCAGGGGGGCATTCCATGTGCTGGTGGGGCTGCACCCTGTGGGGGCCAGAGGACCCACCCCTCCTGAGCAGTTCCCCCACAAGGTCCCCCACACCCACATTCCCCCCAGCAATTGCCCCACTCCTACCCACAGACCAACCCACATCCCTCCACACACATGCACCCACCTTCCCCCACACCCCTTCTCACCCTCTTTCTGCAAACACCACATCCCCTTACCACACACACACATCGTGTGAAGAAAACCAACACATAGATATTTAGAATTTATTTTTTCACGATGATAGAAACACTGGTAGGCTTCCAAATTGCTTTAACATTGTAAATATACCAATAAAGCATTACCCAACTTATCTCTCTCAATCGATCGATATGCGTGTGAGTGTGTGTGTGTGTGTGTGTGTGTGTAGAGTGGTTTTTTGTTTTAACTGTGGAAGAACATGGATTTTGGGGTATTTTTAAAAATGGATTTGGGGTGCTGCTGTAGCAGTCCAGCTGGCCCAAGGGCTAGTGTTCACAGGTATCAATTGGCTGGGCCCCAGAAGCTCCTGAGAACTAATGGCCCTGACCTGCTTGCCAGGGCAGGTTTTATATGGATGGAGCCAGGACAGAGCAGCTTTTATACTGCTGGGGACAGCACAGGTACTGGCCCCAGTCTCTAGCTACCCCTGGCTGCAGATCTGGGAGGAGCCAGGAAGGGTTATTTTGCCCCAAGTGACAGTTTGCTCCACAACAAAGTGCATGTCTAAGCACGTGTGCTGAGGCAAAAAGCCCTGGCTCAAATTTGCACTGCTTCTATTTGAGCTGCTGCATGCACATGTGCTTGCATGTGTGGACGTGCCCTTAGAGTCTTTCCAAATGTAAGGGAACAACACTGGTTAGAGAAAAATGTACGTGAAGAAGAAACTTCCTGCTTTTTACCTACTCAGCTTTGCAGATACGGGCACATGATGTCCTAGTATTAAAGTGGTAGTTAATAGTCCTCTTCGTGCTTTCTCTCTAATGACCTTGTGCTACCTCAGATGTGCTAGCAGGGCCATATCTGAATACAGTCTTCTTTGACTAGCCAGCAATGCAGCGGATGGCTACAGGCATTACTAAAGTAGGGTTTATATTCTTCCTAGAAGTACCAATACAATGTTATAAGCCGCCACTTCCAGGAATAATGACATGGCATAACTGAATGTAAAATCAGTGAATAACACTGTAAAATTCAAATGATGTAGCTGTTTTAACTTGAAAAGCCCAGGGATATTAAACATACATATATGCCTATATTTATGTCTACCCTTGCCGCTATACAAGGTCAATAATGTATCTGTGCACCACTGATGACTCCTAGCAGTACTCAGATACTGAGCGGAGTATCAGTACTGATACTGATGTGGTACCTTAGAAATACCACATCAATGCAGACAGACAGATGGTTTATTGGGTGGTAAAATGAAAGAGCATCCCAAAGAACCACCTGGATTAAATGAGGCAGAAAATTTACAGAAACATTTCCTATGATCTTTTATCATGATCTGTTGGTAATGAAAATTAGTTTTAGGAGGTAAATAGAGTGTCACTTGCAAATCAAGGGAAGTGATTCTTCCACTCTATTGAGCACTGGTACTGCCTTTTATCGGCAGTACTGTGTCTAATTTTGGGCTCCACACTTCAAGAAGTATATGGACAGGGTTTGGAAAGAATCTACCAAAGAGCAGCAAAAATGCTTAGGGGAGGAAAGACTTAGAAGGAAAGGCTGAAAAGTTATTTAGTTTGGAGAAGAGAAGATGGGAGGGTTGGGAATGGTAATAGTCTTCAAATACCAGAAGGGTGATTACAAAGAGAATGGAGATGGGCTTTCCCTGTGGTTATAGGGAACATGACTAGGAGCAATGGCCTCAAGCTGCAGCAGAGGAAATTTAGGTTGGAGATTAGTAGGGACTTTCTGACTTTGAGGGTTACAAATGACCAAAGCATCAGAACAGACTACCTAGAGAAATTGTGAAATCTCCATCCTTAGTAGTTTTCAAAAGCACATTAGACAGATGCTTGGCTGGGATGGTTTAGTCAGGGACGATCCTGCCTTGAGCAGGGGGCTGGACTAGATGACCTTGTGAAGTCCCTTCCAACCCTATAATCATATGTGGGGAAATTCTATACTAGCTGACACTCTCGGGTCTTCAGGCTGTGCAAACGACAGGTATTTTTCTGCTGGACCTCCTTCCTGGTGGATGAATCCTGAGGAAATTTGCTGAGGGCAATTTTACTAATTGTCCTTTTCCCAATGCAGGTATTATCTGGAAGAAGCAATCTGGTCCATTACTTGCCAGCTCAGTATATAGGACCTGTGCCTGAGATACGTGCCAATGTGGACAAGTCCTAAAATGTCATTTACTCTTGGAAACCTGTGGAAGAAAACTTAGTAAAAGTAGAGCATATATTTTGTTTCTATATACATTTATAGTATAATCCAAGACTACTACTAATCTCAGCAGATTCAAATGATGAGATATGATGTCTTAATTTATTAATCAGAGATATTTATGTTTATTATCTTAACCACCTTTTCAGTGCTGCCATAGTTGTAGTTATCATACTAGTTAGGAACAAAGAAATAGTCTTATAAGATAAGTTCACTGGCCCTTCTAGTCCTGCACCGTCAATAACAAGTGGCTGCTGCCAGACGGATTAGAGCAGGCCCATCTTCCTGCACATATGGTTCCCCACATGGCTGAAAATTTGGCGGCAGGATGAGCAGTGGCAGTGCTAATTGCTGTTGCAATTAATGCTACTGTGGCTTGTTCTACTACCAAATTTCCAACCCTGCAGGTAGTCCCCACAGGTCAGATAACATAACTCCATGCTCTGGATCTGGCTTGCAGGACTGGAAGAGTTTGACACCCCTAAATTAGAAGAATACAAAAACATCTTAATAGGCAATTATGACATAATGTGTAGGGAGAAAGGAAATATTTTCCTAACCCAGCAATTTAATTGGCAATAACACTTAGGTAATTATTCAGTTGGATTCCATGAGCTGAATAGGTGCTCACATTCAAAGTGGATGGTCACTATTTAAGAGTCTTGCTAGATTGGATTCCCTGCCAGACGTGTTTTCATTTCATATTTTTGTAGTTAATTTTTATATTGTCTGCCTTTCAAAGAAGCAAATTGTATGGATAATTAAGAGCTGTTTCCTGAGTTCTGAAAAATAGTTGTTATAGCTGGGCAATGAATGAGGTTTTTAAGAATGAGTGTTCTGCATAATGGGAATTACTGTATCTGCTGACCTCCTGGCAAGAACAAGGGAAGAAAAGTCTCTCTCAGACTCTCAAATGAACTAAACATTTCTAAAGGTCAACACATTTCTATAGCATATCCTGAAAGGCATTAGTCAATTTGCATTTAAGTGTGCTTATTATTTGCTGTGAAATTTACAGTTGTCATTATTTTCATCAGGCTACTGGAAGATTTTCTGCGTGAACACTTTTCTTTGACTAGATTATATTAGGTACTTCTAATGGGGTTTGGAAATTGTGTCCACTGTTGACATAGTTTTAGATATTAAATGGAAAATAAATATAGAATGCTGAAGGGTTATATAAATATTTTGTGAAAATGTTCAGCTTGTGTAATTCCCATGCACTGTGGCAGGGATGTCAAAGATCTGGCCATGAAGCCTTATTGTCTGTCTCACAGTGCCAACTATGGGTCTCTGATGGGAGTCATGCACCACATGTGGCATGTGCCAGACCAATCCTGTGATCCTGTGGGCTCACACTATGCTTCAGGCCAGTCCGAGGCACATGCTGCTGGCTACACTCAGAACCAGTCCAGGGCATATGCTGCCTGTGTTATCCATACCAAAACTGTTCTACATGCTGGCTGCAGCATGCAGACCTGCTTTGCAAGCCTGATCCAGCCTGAGAACTGGCCCTGTGCCAGTCATTTGGTCCATGGGACCTGATGAATTTGACACCATTGCACTATGGTGATAGGAGAGGGAATTTCTAGAGTGAGCAAATTCTCAGGTCCTAGTTCTTTTGGGTGAAACTATTTGTAGTGAGTTGATTTTCTTTGCTTTCCTTCTGTGCTCTCCCACAGAGTACAACACAGAAAACACATGCTGCATTTATTCATATCCAAGATGAGGTTTTCTACTCTTTCAACATGGGCAAAAGGGAACCTCATATTAGATTTGAGTATAGGCCTGGGGCAGGCAGCTTCTGTGGCTCTGGCTCAGGCTCCAGCTGTGGCACTGACCAGGGAAGACTTGTGGGATATGGGGAGGGAGGAGTGAGGGGGTAGGGGTGGAAAGCATGGGGGAAAACCACTTAGTGCAAGGTGTGGGGAGACATGGAGGGAGGCATGGTGTGGGAAGGGATCTCAGGGGAAGATTGCATGGTGTTGGGGAGACTGCAGGGGAGATTGTGCAGAGCCAGGGGAGTTGCTCCAGCTCTGACCCCACCCCTGACCTGAAGCCAGGACTGGGACTGGAGCTTCTGTCACTGCTGTTGTCTGGCTAGAGCTAGGAGCGGAGCAAGGGGACTATAAGACTCCGGAGAGGGTTCATGTGTGGTCTCGGTCACACGTGAGCCCTTGCAGAGCAGAGAGCAAAAGGAGCAGCAGCTGAGGAGCAACA
>JAGPOW010000261.1:221271396-221292027 GCA_030014935.1 Caiman crocodilus | reverse complement strand
TGGCTGGGGTCCTGTGACCCTGGCACTCGTTTCCTGCCACTGGCGGGGGGTCAGACTAGATGGCCTGCTCTAGGCCCCTTCTGACCCTAGGTACTATGAGAGCCGTCCTGTTCTCCATGGTCTAAGGAGAAGTCTGAGACCATATTGGGCAAGAAGTAATAAGGGGAGTGAGGGGAAGAGGGCTATGCACTGGTGGGGGCCAATGGCTAGAGGGGGCAAGCAAGAGACGGGGAGACAGAAGAGGATGTGGGGGCCAGGCACCAAAGTGGCAGAGGGGCAGGCTGCCTGCCCCACTGCTTTCTCCACTGCTTGCTGCCCTGCCACTACTTTCCTTGCCACAGACATGGGAGGATATGAATTTAAGATGGTGCTTTAATAATTCTGTATATGGAAAACTATAAAAATATTATAAATTTCCATGTGTAGAATCTAATTATTGCGGGTTATTTAAATTTGAAATTGTCTTGGGCTTGGGTAAAAATGGTAATTAATGACCTGAAGTGACTTTTATATTGTGCATGTCCATATCTGGTTAAAACAGATAAAGGATCACAAGGTAACACTGAGACAATATCTGCCAGTAAGGGAAGTCAGTGATATTATGGAGAAGTGACATAGAACAGATGTGCTAGCTCAATGTATGCAGTAATAGAGAGTCATTGTAAAAGCATTCTCTTTAATATGCCACCTAGTTTTTAAAAATACCCTACTAACATGTTTGGAAAGAAGGGGGAATCAACCTCAAGCTCCGCTCCAAAGATTTACATAATAACATATAAAACTGCTATTTACTGGGTCAGACCGTAGGTCCATCTTGTGCAGTATCCTGTGTCCCAGTGGCAGAGTGGATGCTGAAAGGGTACATGTAAATAGGGTATGACCAGGGTTTTCCCCCTGTTCCTTGCCCATTTTTTAGCCTCCAGCATTTAAAATCTGAACCATTCTGATTCAGAGGTTGTGTTGGCTACAAAGGACCAACTAACAGGATCATCATAAAATTCTAGTTTATTAGACGGATGCAAAAGTCAAATCATAAACCTTGGGGCTCATCCCGCCCCCCCCATGCATGCCAGCTATGAACACTAAGCACCAATGTCAAGATATACCTATCCCCAAGTGCTGGAGTCTGCTTTCTATGGCCAGTCAAGGCTCTTTTCAGTGTGATGTTACTTCAGAAGGGAGTCGCCAGCTGGTCCTTCTGGCTGGATGGGCAGGTGCTAGTCAGGTCAGAGAGGGTGCCATTGGGGATCATTCTTTGCTGCCTTTTATCCCTCCCTGGCACACTTTGGTGACTCCCCAATTTTTGGGATTATCCAATCCAGGGGTCATTGACCTCATGGGATGTCCCCCTTGGTGGTTGCTGGATGGCAGCTGTCAGCCCCAAGAGTCATGTCCACAGGTATGTGCAGTCTCGGGAGTTTGTTGATGAAGTTTGATTCACTGCTGTGATGAATAGTTCAAACTGGAGCTTCTCTACCTTTAACAGTGAAGTTTCAGGGGATTTCTGACTCTGTATTGATCCTTTCCTCTCCTTAGTCTGTGGTTTCCTAGGTGTTAATTGCCACTCATTAGCCTGTTATTCTGTCTACCTACTGTGTTATGCAATCAACCAAGATTCATTCAGGGACCCTCTCCATACAGAGAAGCTGTGGTTTGATTCCTGTCCTTGCTAATATTGTTACATGGTACAACTTACTTTTAAACTTAAAGTACATTTGTTACAAAGTTAAAAAGCATAGAATATAAAACATAAATGGGTGAAATGCCATGGCACATACAACAAATAGACCAAATACAATGGGGTGGGGACAAGACATACTGATGAAGAATACTATTTTATACCAATAAAAGCATCTACAATCTATATTTTTATTACAAGTACACCTTATATTCTATAAAAATAATAATAATCTGATACAAGAAGAAATGGAAGGAAGGAAGAAGAGGTAGAGGAGAGAAAGCATCACCAAAAGGGGGCAATACTGCAAAAGGGGCTTTTTGCCATATGGACGGTCTTCACATTGGAGGAAGAAGCAGGCAAAAAAAAAAAAAGGTTTCTTGCTACAGTTGTACCCCAAACTCCCATGTTTAATAGCTACTGTTGCGCCTTTCCTCTAATGATTTGTCTGATCCCTTTTTGAATCTGGCTGAATCATTAGTTTCCACAATATCTTGTGGCAATGAATTTCATATTTTAATTACATGGGTTTTTTTTAGTTTTAATACCTGCTACTACTACTAGCTTTATGATCCCTATGACCTTTATGATCCTAGCTTTATGAGTCCTATGACCTTTATGATCCCTAGTTCTTGTATTCTGAGAGATAGTAAATAATGAATCCTTGTTTATTTTCTCCTTGCCATTTAGTATTTTGTAAACCTTTATCCTGTCCTCCCTTAAGTGTTTCTTTTCTACACTGAATAGGCCTAGCCTCGTTAGTTTCTCCTCATATGGAAGTCCTTCCATACTACTAAATATCCTTTTTGCCCTTAAGCTTACTTTTTAGAGGGAAATGTTTAAAAAAAAATTACCTCATATTGTTTCAGCACCCTAACAAAATAATCAGCTCAGCTGATGTTGCTGATTCTTCTCTTATTTCTTATATCCATTTTAGTAACTTTGGATTTCAGCATCAAATGGGGGTGGGGGGTGGGAGGGGTTTCCTAATAATCCAGTCTTTTGGGCAGGTTTCTTGATTTTCAAGCTGTAGATTTTAAAGGCAATACTTCTAAGGACTCACAGGTGTTGCAATGAAAAAGGTTATCTTTGCAAGTTAAAACACTTTTTCTTTCTCTCTTGTTTTACTTTATCATCCAAAGGGAACCACCACCATAATCAATAAACAATGGAGTGCACAGTGTATCATATTCATGTCTCTCTCTCCTCTGGATCTATGAACACTGAGGGGAGGAAAATGGAAATGAATAGGAACTTTGATCAAATATGCATTATCAATGTCGGTTTCGGCATTCAACTGAGATCACAGGAAGCAGCCTGTTAGTGCCCACTATAGCTTGGGGAGGGTGGAGGTGAGGGCTACATAAACAGTTTAATTTATTGGAGGAGTTCCAGCTCAGCTGGTACAGTTCCAAATGTTAGCAAAGCGGCTTTGAGTTCAGCATGTGCTGTATGGACAGTCGGAGACTACTAGTGCTGTGCATGGAAAGGTGAGAGTATAGATTGTACAGGCTCTTTCTCTGTAGGGGATTAAACAAAGAAGATCCTCATGAGGCTTTGTGTCTACTTTCCCGTATCAGAGTGCAGCTGAGAATTTGGCCCACAGTGTGACTGGATAAAGAGTAACAGTTTCTGTGCTGTAATTAATTTCTATCTACTTTTCTCTGGTCTTCTAGAAATCGATAATCATATCCAAGCCAATAGAAATGAAAACCAGGAATACACTGAGTATTGTTCTTCCAGAATATTGTTCTCATTTTCAGAATGGCAGATGCATATTGTCTATTTTTCAGGATATCTATTTTTATGAAAAAGGTAGGAAGCAGAATTATTCTGTATAATAAAAGGAAGTGTAGCCAGACTATAGTGTTAGAAAAAAAAGATTGAACTTGCTCAGAAATCAGGGTTTAGAATGAATCCTCTAACCGTATTTTCTAAGATCAGGGTGACCTGAAGGAAGAGAGAGAGGTTCTAGTTTGATAAATTTCCCTTTTCTTGTTTCCTGTAAACCTACAATATCTCACAAATAAAAGACAGTTAATTTTTATACATTTTCTTAGATAATTCACTTCCTTAAACTTTTTTTTAAAAATAGACTTATCTATGACCAAAAAGTAGTTTAGTTTAATTCATGCAGATTTCAGTCATTACAAAAGTATATTTCACTGGTACCACTGGCTATATTGCACTTCAGAAAAGGGATCTTGTCCTAAAAGAGGAATAGCAAAGTATAGGAAGGAGGTGTGTTATGTACAGGATTAGTAAGACCATTACTGAAATACCTTTCTACTTTTGGTGGCCCCACTTTAAAACAATTATGGGGTATATTTAAAAATTAGAATGGCTTCAGAAAAGAACTACTAAAATGATACCAAGACTGGAAACAAACTTTGGAGTGAGAGCTAAATAAGACTAAAGAGAAGGTTAAGATGTGATTTGGTTAAGGTCTACAGATATGTAGACAGAAAAAATATTTCTGATAATAAAGGGCTCTTTAATTTAATAGGCAAAGACCTAACAATGGCTGGGACTGAAACTAGCCAAACTCAAAATATTAAAAGGCTCTCCTTTTCTTAACAATGAGGGTAATTAACATGTGGAATAACTTACCTGAGAGTAAGTGAATTCTTCATGTCTAATAGACTTTTAAATTGAGTTTACATGATTTTCGAAAAGACTTTCTAGTTTAATGAGTAGTTATGTGATTGCGATAGGAATTACTGGATTAAATTCTATGGCTCATGCAGATTAAGTAATCAAAATGACCCCTTTCAGGATAGATCTTGTGATTCTTACTCATAAGAATAGTGCTTACTTATGAGCAGTATTTCCCCTTATGTCATCTGGGGAAGGGGATTTATAAATATGGTGAAAGAGGTTTAAAAGTTCTTTAATTTTTATTTGCTTGTAGACAAGAAAAAATAGGGTTCAAATCAGTTAACAAGGAGATTTGTCACATAAAGAAAACTTGCGAATGGTAACTTTAGCTGCTGTGGCAACCACACTGCAAGCATGCATTTATGCTTATTTGTACCTGTGGGGCACATCCCCATGTGGAGGGGCATGCATTTGCCATGGCAAAAATAGCAGTGGCACAAATTTTTGCCACTGCTTTTTGCTGCTGTACACACCCCCGAACATGGGATTTGGTGCACTTTGGGGAAATGTCCATTTCTTGGTTCTTCCCAGCTTCTAGCGTGCTTTAGGAGCTGGGGCAGAGCTATAGGAAGGGAGATGCTTTGGCTGGCAGCCAGAGTGTCTCCCTGGAGGACTGAGCCTCTTTCTGCCGGTGTCCTGCGGCATGTGCTGTGCCACTTTTCTTTGGGCATTCTTTTTTCCTATTGGCACAGCAAACTGCATGTCTGGATCCAGCTGTGGAGTGTAATAAAAATATCATGTTTTCATGAAGTAAACTTCATAGAAATAAATAGTGGACAGTATAAAAGAGTTGTGAAATAGGAGAAAAGACCAAGAGCCCTAGCAGAAGCAAATTGCGCTAAGAAATGTTACCATTATTAATATCAAGACCATTTAAAAGAAGAGGTGACTGTTGACACCTCTGGAGTGAAGAACAATGGGCCATTACATCATAGACGCCCTCAGCTACCTGAATAGTAATACTAGAGCTGCTGTACTGTGGAGCAGGAATCAAAGCAGGGCGCTTCTATCTTGAACAGAATATCAGCTTCCCCACTTAGTATACATATTCCAATTTTGGAGAAGCCGATTCAGGGGGGAAAAGATTCATGCTTATGTGAGAAAATATGGTGTTACCATTTTAAAGATGGGGTCCTGAGACAGGTAAAGGAGATGACTTGCTAAAGAGCATGCAGGGAGCCTGTTGCAGAATTCCACTGCCTTAGAAACAGGACCATTTTATCTCTTCTTCTTAGATTCTTGCTTGTAATAACTAATAATACCTCAATTAGTACATTTTTACTAACAATAAATTTGTATTTGACTGGTATGCAGGAGGTTGGATGAGATCCTCGTAAAGTCTCTTCCAACCCCATTTTTCTATGACTATATGAAACTAGAAATGTCTGTTGTTCAGCATAATTTGAAATAATAGCTATATGATACTGGGGAAAGGGGAAGGATCATAGAGTTGGAGCTAAATCAGATGACCTTGGAGAAATGCATATTGAAAAGGAAGATGTCTGTCAAGAAGCAAGCCTAGTACCTATCATTGGTATGAAAGCTGGACAGTGGGAACCAGCAGCAGGTAACCACAAGCCAACAGTTTGTTTCTGATTAGAATCCAAAAAATATGGGTAGAGGGGACCTCAGGAAATCATCTTCTAGTCCAACTAGTTACTCAGGACAGGAACATCCCTGTTCTGAAAAACCTTATCCAACTGTCTATTTAACCTGCTGTTAAAAACTTCCAAGAATAGAGATTCCACAACCTCTCTAGATAATCTTGCTGTGCTTGAGTAGAGAGAGCTGTGCCTTTTTCCTGCTCTGGTGCTTAACCACCCTCATATAAAAGTCAACAGTGTGCTATTGTTGGAAAGACAGATAGACAAACTTGACTTTTTAACTACTTTATTTCAGGGAAGGTCAGGTACAGAAAGCAAAAAAAAATCAAACCACACCAAAGAGAAACCAGTTCAGTACATTCAGAACATCACATCGTGACAAACACCTTCCCAGTAGTACGTGTCATGCCAACCATGCCATTATAGCCCTCAAGAAACAAACAGTTCCACCCTTCCCTGTGCCATAATACACATGCAAAAACCTTCAGCATCTCACTCTGAGAAATACAAAAGTAGCCTGGTGAGGGCCCAGGGCACGGCACAACCTGGAAGCCACAGTCTGCCACCACGCCCACCCGGTCGCCCAGATCGATCAAGACATCAGAGCACGTATTTGAGATGGCCATCTTCCACATGGCACAGCGCTCCCTCAAGGTCCCAGAGTGCCTCAAAGGCGGGCACCCCCTGCCGGTGCACAGCGTGCTCAAACTCCAGGGAGAGGCGCGCCTGCACTAGGAGGCTGAAGAGCTGCGGAGCATCATCTGAGCCGGTGCCGGCAAAAAAGAAAGAAAGACTTTTGACTTTTAAGAGGCATGTATTCCAGGGAGGGTGACAAATTGGGGCCAGTAAAGAGTGTGTACAGGTTGACCCGAAGATCTGGGCACATGGCCTTCAAGGCCTGCCCATACATTCTAGACTAAAAAACACAATGAACAAAAGGACTATTTACATATTTACAGTTCTGGACACCCATGGGGGCCTCAGGGCATCAGGGGTTGGCCCACATGAACAAAGTCCAAGATCTCGGCCCACTGGACGTGTCACTGCATCTTGAGCAGCCGGTGGTGTCAAAGGGCAAGGAGCAGGTGTCCTGCTGCAACTCAGCACAGTGCCCCCTCGAGAGCCCAGCGTTCCTCAAAGGTGGGCACTGTCCACTGGAGAACAGCATGTTGGAACTCGAGTGAGAGGTGGACCCACACCAGCAGGTGGAAGAGCTGCAGGGTGTTAACCTTCCTGGTCCTGGTGAGATGGTTTTGCTGGCTCTTCAGGGTGGCCATCTTGGCCTGGCCCAGCAGGAAGTTGGCCAGGCTGACTGCGGCCCGCTCGGCCAACCGGTATGGGAAGGAGTAGATGTAGACATCCTCCAAGAAGTCCTCGACCCAGTGCCCAAAGCAATGCTTCCAGGGTGGCAAAAAGCAGCTGCAGCCAGGGGCAGTCAAGGAAAGTATGGAAATGTCCTTATTCAGCACCCCCGGGCAGAAGGGGCAGGCCGCTGAGGCCGCCGGGTCCAGGTGGCACACAAAGGTGCCAGTGGCCAGGATGCCGTGCACTAGTCGCCATTGTAGGTCACCGGTCTTCTTGGCGATGGGCGCCTTATACAGCATGTGCCATGCTGGGGTCCTGGGCCGCTCCAGGTGTCACCGCTACACGGTGTCAGGGTGGCCGGCCAGCACCTGGACGTGCCGGGTGTGCACCACCCACATGTAGAGTCCCTTGCGGGGCAGAGTTCCAAAAGGGCAACCTGTATTGCTGCTGGGGGCACATGGAGCCTAAGCAGTGTGTTGGGCCGCTTGGCCAGCTCACTGGGTACCGCTGGGATGATAGACAACAGTGGAAAGGAGTCATCTGCAGCGTCCACGGCAGGGAGGGTCTGGTGAGCCTGGGGATAGACTTCTAGGGTAGTCACTGCTTCTATTGGGAGGGCAGACCTAATGGCCCGCAGAAGCTGGCCTGCGGTGCGGATGGAGCGCAGCGCCACCCAGTCAGCCAGGGCTTCGGGTGAGCAGAGTCCAGGAGATGCCCCAGGCGGGTGGTGTGTGCCTCGATGAGAGCTGCCATGAGGCTGGCGGAGGCCATGCTCGGCACGACACACTGCAGGGCTGGGTTGTAGACCAGGGGCTCCTGAAGCAGTTGTGGGTAACGCAAATGCCTGGCCTGGGGACAGAGATGGAAGGCCACCCACCAGGCCTGCACCATGCTGTGGTAGAATGGGGGAAGGACTACCCCGTTCAGGAAGGCGAGGTCCAGCAGAAACAACTCCCAGTCAAAGCTGAGGCCCCCCAACTTGCTGCAGGAATCGGCACACCAGCTGCCGGCACGGGAGGTGGCCTTCAACATACAGGAGCCACTGGAGGGCCTGCAGCCTGTAGGTGGCCACCCTGCTGGCCCCCCTCCCTGGTAGGCAAGTAGAGGGCAGCTCGTGGGAGCCAGTGGCGTCCGTCCCACAGGAAGTCCACCAGGAGCTGCTGCAGTCTCTCCAGTAGCTCTGGTGGAGGGTTTGGCACCATGCAGCGGTGCCACAGAGTCACCGCCGCCAGATTGTTGAGAACAAGGACCTGGCCACAGTAAGAGAGGGTGGGCAGGTGCCAGCGCTGAAGGCAGGCCTCCACTCCGTCTGCCAGGTCCTCCCAGTTGCGGGCCGCAAAAGTCGGCAGCCCCAGGAACACTCCCAAGGGTTTAAGGCCTTCCCAGCGCCAGGCGAGGCCTCCTGGCAGGTCTGGAGGTGGTGTGCCAGCCCATGTCCCAAGCAGGAAGGTGTCGCTTTTGCCCCAGTTGATGTGGGATGATGCGGTGAGCTCATAGGTGTGTTGGCAGTCCACCAGGGCCTGTACATCCTCCTGGCTGCCCAGGAAGATGGTCACATCATCCATGTACACCGTCATCCAGATTGGGGGGCCAGTAGTGGGGCCCAGTGCTGGTGGCAGGGCTAGGCTGGTCAGGCAATGTTGCACAGTGTGCAGCAGTGATTCGATGGGGTGTACAGCATGCCCAACGGGGAGCAGCCCTGGCATATGCTGTGATGCCCAGGGAATGGGGAGCACAGCACACTGTTCACCTTGAGCAGGCCGGAGTCATCATGGTACAGGACCCGGAGCACTGTGGTGAAGAGTGGCCCGAAGCCAAAGGCCTCAAAGGTGCTGAGCAGGTACCGGTGGTCAATGCAATTGAAGGCCTTCTCCTGGTCCAGGGAGACCATGCTGACATCCAGGCCAAAAAGCTCCACAGCTGTGAGCAGGTCCTACGACAGAAACAGGTTATCCTGGATGGTCATACCCAGTACACAGTAGCTCTGCTTGGGCCTGATGATGGAGGCCATGATGATGCGGAGATGGTTCGCCAGTGCTTTGGCGAGGATCTTATAGTTGGCGCACAGAAGGGAGATGGGCCACCAGTTCTTCAGGCAGCTGAGGTCCCCCTTCTTGGGCAGCAAGGTGAGCACGGCCCGGTGGTGGCTGGTCGGCAGGGTCCCGTCAGCGAGGCTCTCACTCAAGATGTGGAGGAGGCTGGGCCCAAGGAGGGGCCTGAAGGTTCTGTAAAATTCCAAGGGCAGTCCGTCAAGGCTCAGGGCCCTGCCTGAGGCAAGCCCCCCCACAGCAGCCTCGAGCTCTGCCAGGGAGAGTTCACGCTCTGCCAGGGCCTCGAATTGTGAAGTGCCCAGGTGCAGCAGGTCCTGATGCGGCTGCTGAGTGGCCTGCGGACAAATGGGCTGAGCCGCAAACAAGTCCTGATAGAAGGCGATGGCATGCCCCCGCACTTTGCCTGGGACTGTGAGCAGCCATCTCTCTGGGGTTTTGAGGTGGTCCAGCGTCTTCGCTATGGCCCGTTGCCTCTCCGGGCTGAAGAGGAAGCCAGTTGGGGCGTTGGCCTCTGCCAGCTCCTGGCAGTGGGCACTTACTCGCGCACCGCAAGCCGCACCCTCTCCCAGTTCCCGCAGGCATTTCTTGCACGACCAGAGGCTCTCAAGGAGTGCCGCATCATTACCTGTGCAGAGCAGGGCTGCCTTGAGCTCTGCCATGTCCTCCTCCAGCTCCTGGGTGCAGCAGCGGAGATCGCTCGCTGCCATCTGGCAATACTGCTGGCAGAATGCCTGGATCTGGACCTTCCCCATGTCCCACCATAGGCACCAGGAAGAGTAGTCTGCTCGTGCCACCTCCCAGCTCCTCTAGAGGTGGGTGAAGCAGTCCCTGAAATGGGTGTCCTGCAGCAGGCTGACATTGAAGCACCAGTAAGGAGCCCACATGCATGCTCTGCCAGGCAGGCTCAGTTCGCAGCAGACCACGACACGGTCTGAGAGGTCCGATGGAATAATGTGGCTGCTGGGCAGTAACGGCCAGTGGTGCTGGCCGATGTAGAGGTGGTCGAGGCAGGCCATGGCGAGCCCACTGGCACTCATCTTTGCCCAGGTGTATTGTCGCATATCAGTGTGGAGGACCGGCTAGGTGTTGCTGAGATCTGCTGCCTCCAGCGTGGTCCACAGCTTGCGGGTTGAAGGCAGGTGTGGCTCTGGCCCCATCCAGTCTAGCAGCACGTTGACGGTGCAGTTGAAGTCCCTGTCCATGAGGAGCAGGTCATCCTTCTCACTGGTGTCATGCAGGAAGTCACCCAGGGTCTCTAGGAAGGCGACCCTCTCTCTCCCGTCAGTGGGCACGTACACATTGACAAGGAGCAGGCTCTGGTGTGCCAGGGTGACGTGGATGGTCAGCAGCTGGCCAGGGAAGACCTATTGTGCCACCGCTGAATCGTCACTCCTGTGCTGAGGTTGGTGTCATGGCTCAGGAACAAGCAACCTCTCCAGGTGGCATGCCAGTCAGCTGGAATGTGCACATCACTGTGCATCTCCTGGAGGAAGGCGATCACCAGTCGTTTTTTCTGCAAGCCTTCCAGGATGGCTGTCCACTTCACTGAGTCTCTGCAGCCATTGGTGTTTAGTGAGGCAATTGTGGTAACCGCCATGAGCAGGAGAAGAGAGAGGAAGGGTAGGCAGGGTACTGGCGGATGAAAAGGTGACAGATCCGGACAAAAACTGCAGAGACGGGAAGGTCTAGAGTTTCCCTACTGTATTCCATGGGCCCACCTTGGCTCCACACCTCCCTCACCCAGGTCACTAGCTTCTCAAGCTGGAAGGCATGTTGATGTGTGCCTGGGTCCCAATGCATGAGCCTTGCTGTGTTGCTAGCGGCGTGGACAAACTGCGTGGGGTCCGGGCACCATTGCTGGATACTCTCGGCCACATTCCTCTGGCCCTTGGTATGATCCAAGAGGTTGAGGAAGCCTCCATAGCTGGGGGCCACCCAGGGGGGTTTCCCTAGAAGGAGCTGCATGTTGCTGACTGAGAACTGGCAGGGCTGTACTCTGGGAGTGGACTTCCCAGTGAGACTGGTGAAAGTGCCCTCAATGGCCAGGCTCCCTAAGAGGCCCCCCTCCGTATCTGGGTTGAGGACTGTCTCTGGGAGATTGATCCCCATCTTTGGCCTGCTTTTCCCCATCTTTCCCCCAGCTTTGGGGGGCAGATGTCATCCTGCCCCTGGGGCTGCTTGCAGCGCTTGAAGGGCAGGCACTCCATCTCCTCCTCATTGGCCTCGGTGGGCAGGGGAGCAGGCGGTGGGGTGGCAGGACTCTCTGCTGGCTCCTGTGCTTGCTGCTGCTCGGGAGGCAGGCACTCTCCCCTTGCCTTGTTACTCACAAGCCCCACTAGCTGGGATGGGGGCAAAGGGTTGCCAGACATCTCTGGGACACTTTCAGTCATGGCCTGAGGTGGCAGGGCTTCCAGGGAGGCAGGCAGGGTAGGCCCAGATTCCCTGGCTACCTTTTCCCTGGTGCTGTCCAAGCTCTTTTAGATGCTCCTTTTTGCCTCTTGTTCTTGGCTTATTTGGGAGTAGCTGCCACTTCCCCTGTAGGGGGTGGGCTGGGCTGCTTGAGGTTCACCACCACTGGGTCCACCACCTTGGCTGAGGTGGAGATGGAGGGGAGGTCTTGAGTGCTCCACCTGATGGGGCCCCAGTGCCTGAGATGCTAGCCACCCGAGGTGGAACTGGGACAGGAAGGGACTGGGAGGACTTCCCAGCCCCTTCACTCGGTGAGGCATCAGCCACAACAGGAGTGGGAGAAACCTGGGAGGATGTCCCAGGCTCCCTCCCCCACCCCCCCGCCGCCCCAGGTGGCATGCCAACGCCAGAGGGGTCGAGCCCCTCGGATGGAGCAGGGGCAGAGTGGGGCTTGGAAGATCCTCCCAACCCCACCTTTTGATGAGGCTCTCACACCAGAGGTGGATGCACCATCTTCCTGGGTGGGTGCAGCAGCCAGTGCCCCGGCTGACTGCCCTAATGGGCACTGGGCAGCTAGGTGGGAGCTGCTAACGCAGTGGCAGTATGAATTCCCTCCCTGGGAGAAATACACTACGTAGGATCTTCCATCCAACATAAAAGTCAAGGAGGGAGGCAGTTTCTGGGTGTCACCCCTGAGGAGCATGAACACCTGCCTCTGAAAGGACAGGACGTGTCTCAGCTTGGGGTCCCTACTCCCCATGGTCAGCCTGCACCAGAGGCTGGTGAGGACACCATAGCGCTTGAGTGCATTGGTGAGGTCCCAGTCTGGCAGGTGTGGGGGGACATTGGAGGCCACCACCCACACTGCCAGGGTCTCCAGGGGCGTGACGAAGTGGTGGACCCCCGAGATGTCCAGCCCCACCGCACACACCTCCCTCACCAGGCTGGGAGAGCTCACATGTATGATGGGCACTGAATTGACCCGGGAGGCATACCAGACGTTCCAGCATCCCAGCAGGTCTGCCAGAGCTCTGGCGCAGTCCTCCACCCTGATGTAGAGATCGGCGTGCAAGCGCAGGCCATGGCTGAGGGGAAGGTCCTCAAAGACATCCCCATACCAAGTGCCCTGGCTGCTGGCAGCCATCCCGGGCAGGAGAGGAGAGGGGGGAAAAAAAGCCTCAGGCTGACATGGGGGACTGGGACTGGGAGGGGGCTGAAATAGCCCCAAAATCAGTTTGAGGGGAGGCAGAGCAACCCTGCAGGGGCTCAGGGCAAGCCCTAAGGCAGGGGGAGATGGCAGAGACCAAGGTAAGGGGCTCTGGGGGCAGCAGGAATCAAAGGGAGAACTCAGGTGGAGGTGGGGGAGGGGCAGAGGCAAATGAGGCTGCCAGACCCCAGGGGAAAAACACTCAGAAAGTGGAGGAAAGGGTCAGGGAGAGGGTTCCCAAGCACAGGATGGGGAGAGACAAGGTTTGGGGGGGTGAGGAGAGGAACGAGGGGGCAGGGGGTGCGGGGGAATGCGCAGAAGGCACCTGAGCTGCAGGAGCTCAGAAGGGCTTCACCTGTTGGCAGCCATCTTGAAAGAAAGAAAGAAAAAAAGAACGAAAAACCAATGGCATAGAGAATAAGAAATAGGGAGAGAAGATCAGCAGACTTTTAAGAGGCGTTTATTCCAGGGAGGGTGACAAATCGTGGCCAGTAGAGAGTATGTACAGGTTGGTTCGAACACCTGGGCCTCACAGACATGTTCCTGGGCTCACGGCCTGCAAGGCCTGCCCGTACACTCTCAAGTAAAAACCACCATAGCGAGCCAATGGACTATTTACATATTTACAGTTCTGCCAGCGGGGACACCCATGGGGGGCCTCAGTGGTCGACCCGTATGAAACCAAGTCTGAGGCTTTGGCCTGCTGGACACATTGCCGCAGCTGGAGCAGCCAGGGATGTTAGAAGAAACAGTATCATCTAGGTATTATTTCAATTATTCTGAGCAACAGTTCTGCCATGGGAACCTTATCCCTATTTGTTACATTGTAAGTGGGTTCCCTTTATGTGAATTTGATTTACGTGCCATTCACTGGGAATGCGGGTAATGCATAAAACGAGGGAAACCTGTATTCCATCGTGTGGTATTGTTACTGTTTTCCACACCTCTTTCCCCTTTCTTCTGTTTAAATAGATCCTGTTTGTTTTTACCCCTTTACCCTTTTATCTAGACTAATTCCAATTCATTAAATAAAACCAAGGTGGGCAAATAATCCAGGATTGCCAGATGCCACAGTACTGGTCACCTCAGCTAGCTTTGTCCATCCTTTTCTGGGCCTGGCATTGGGGTTCCAGTTGTTGGCTCAGAAGCTCTTTTCCTGCCTTGCTAGTGCTTCAAATTTAATGTTATTCCAAGAAAAGATACTGTGCTTCTTATCTCGGGAGTTTTGGGTTGCAATTGTCATAAAATTGCCTGCCATGTGGGTTTTTTTTAAAGTCTAAAGACTTAGAAGGTGTTCAGTCCAGGCACAGCCCCTCTTCAACTGCCTGGACTTGGAGACCCATGATTGTCCTTCCATTATGAGATTCTGGGTCTCTGCCACCCTTATACCTTAGCCTTACGTCGCCTTGATGTTTAGTGCCTTGCCTGATAAATTGTTTGTCTAAGACATCACAATCCTGTTCCCTTCAGATTCTTCAGAACTAACATTTGTCACACTTCTCCACCCTGCCTCCCTTTGGCATTTCCAGTATCCCAGATTTTCAACTATTGCCTTTCAACCATATCTAAATTGCACATAGCCTTATCCATGTATAACCGTCCTGTTGAATCTTAAAGTGTAACAAACTATAGTCTAACTCCTAAATGTACAGGGTGCAGCTGTGCCACTTTATCTAGCAGAGTGCTAGTGGAAATGTAAAGTACTGGGTACTGAAACCTAAACAGCTTGCAGGCAAGGGTTAATTCCTATCAGGATTCTTTTAGCTAGAAACAGGCCGTGTCCCGCAGCCCACTTAGTACCTCTTTGCTGCTTGGTTTCAGATTTTTTCTCTTTTTGCCTTCTGATTACAAGCTTTAGGAGAGAGTTTCTTGCTCTTGTACTAAGTCTGTACACCCTCCCCTCCTGCTCCTACTCAGAATGCTCTCACCAGATGTGTGGGACCTTGGGCAGGAGGCTTCTGCTCCCTCAAAGCTCTGTACCAGTCCCCACACTCCTCCACTGAGTGTAACTGTATCCACTGAGCATCCTGATTCCTCCTCTTCTCTCTTCTCCTGAACTGCTGTTCTTGCCCTTTTTTAACTTCTGAGCTTACCCATAAGCTGCTTCTTGAAAAGGGGGAAGGGTGTCATCTCCCACCCTTTCTAGCTTTGTTCTAGATCCTCTCCAGACTGCTCCAGCCCCTGTCAGCAAAATAAACTTTTCTTAAACCCCTTCTTGTCTTCATCCCTCTCAGACCTGTCTTCCCCAAACGTGAGCTCAATAGGGCCACCACTGGAGACAAATCTTCAGTAGCAACGAGGGTTTTGAATAATAAAACAGGAAAGGGAGTTCGAGTCAGCTGAAGAATAAACTGTTCCTTCTCTCTGGAGACATAAATCTGGAAAAATCTTTTTTCTTTGTTGTACCTTCAAAAATAAGGTGTGTATTATATTCAAGGCGGTGTTATGTGTGAGATAATATGGTACATATACTCCGTTTCCCTGTAGATTTAGATTGTAAAATGTTTGGGATATGAAATATGGATGCATACAGCACCCAGCACATTGAAGCCCTCTTTTTACTTGGTATCTTTAGTCACTAAGGATGTATTTACAATAATAATAAAACTCTGAGTCTAATAATGAATTTTCTGATAATTAAGTATTAATGTTTTACAGAATTAATTGTACTATTTCAAAACAAGAAATTTTGCTTCACTCTTCACATAACATAAAAGAAATATCTTATGAAAGCAAGATAGTTATAAATTGCTGGATCAGAGTTAGATCCTAGTCTTGGTGATTATAGAGACATAGTTGGATCATTTAATTAAGCTCATTGAACCCGAGTGCAGAAATGACATTTTAACTATCTTGAAGGTTTGAACAAGTCCACATTTGCTCAAGGATGATTACCGTTCTGTGCACATATAACTGATTGTATTTTTAAAAATGGCAGCAAACAGAACTATTGTGCTTTGTCTAATGCTATAGATCCTTTTCCTCAGAATACACTAATCCTCCCCTTTCCCCATTAAAACATATTATTTAATACAAAAAAAATAGAACAGGCAATACAATGAAACACCCCTGACCCTAAGGTGGCCAGTAGTCCTTTTAAAGACCACAATATGGCTAGTACCATCTCTTTCAGCATGGTTTAAATTTAAACCAATGTAAACTAATAAGTGCTAACCAGCTAACAAGTGTTTCAGAGAACAATGGCGTGGGAGCTGAACTCGACATTTGTTCTGTTCTGTTCTGTTTTGTTCTGTTCTCTGTTCTGCCATAAATTGGAAGTACTGCCAGTGAAACCAAGGGAGTTGCACCAATTTTAATCTGCAGTAATTTAAAGCAAAATGTGTCCTCTGTCTTTCATTATTGTGGACCAAATCTTGCCACTGAGAAATGCTTGCTGGGAGAAAGAAAGGGCTTCAATTCACCAAAAGTAAGGAATCTTGCTCAGTGGGATCACATTTGGAAGTCAAAAGGTGATTGGCTTGCACTTAATAAAAGCTAGTTGGCTTCAAGCTGGGAGAAAATATATTGAACTTGTTCCAGGGGCTGAATGGCAGAAGCAACATTCCTGTGTACTTATACAGTGAGAAAAGTGTCTGAAATCACAGTCTCCAACCCAACTGAAAATGCCGAGAACATTTCAATATTACTTAGACTAAAGTGCCTTTGAGCTCAGTTACCAAATACAGAGAGAAGTCATTAGCACTCCAAGGCAGGTGCAGTTCATCACATGAAGGACTCACCTGAGAAAGAAACATGTCTGTAAGCTTTATAGAAAATATCTCACTCCTGTTATTAAAATCATATTTTTAAAAACATGAATTCAATTGCTGGTACTGATCTAACATGATGGATATCAAATACACATGGGTTTCTTTTGATTAAATAAGTTGCCTAAAATGTTAAAAAAGTTAGAATAATGCATTTCTTCCAGTAGGTTAACATACGTCTAGTATTTAACAAAATTCAATGCACCTTGCTGGTCCTTGTATGCATTCATTATCACGGTATTCCAAACATCACAACTGCACTGCTTGTAGAGACTGTCCCTACCTCACAGAGCTTATACAGACAGAAGGGGACATGGCAAAAAGAATGCATTAAACATGGAAGGGGCCTGGCTGTGATCCTGCAGCTGGCCAGGGAGACTCTCAGTGCAGTGACACTAGATTATGTTTACTTACTACTTGACATTTCTGGAGCAATTTCAGCATCTGAACAGTACTATAAGCAGAGATGGACCAATAGATAAGAAAAGAAATGCACAAATAGGAGCATTCCTTGACTGAATGCACAGTTTGTGGTGAGTTAGACACATTATTGTTCAGACTGTGACCAAGCTCTTTGATGCAATTAAAATTTCAATGTTACTGTATAGTGCTGAAAGCTGACAATTGAGAGCCTGCAATAACAAGAATCTGAGTGTGTTCCTTTTTAGAGAAGTGACTCTGGATGGTGTATGGAATATCTTGTCAGAACTATGTCCATAACAGTAGGATCATAAGATCATAGGAAAATAGGGCTAAAGGGAACTCATGAGGTTACCTATTCTAACCGTTTGCTTAAAGCAGGATCATATCTACTAAACCATCCCAGCCAAGTGCCTGTCTAACCTGCTCTTGAAAAATTCCAAGGATGAAGATTCAGTCATTTCTCTATTCCAATACTTGACCACCTTCATGGTAAGAAAGTTCCTTTTAATCTCCAACCTAAATTGGGGATTGACTTGGAGAGCTTCAGTTCTCTTAGAGCTTATTCTTAGGAAGAGAAAGTTTAGATGGACTGGGCAATGTTTTGTACATATCAAGTAAATGAATGCACAAGCAGATGCTGGTCACATCTACATGAGACACTGACTGCACAGTAGCTCATTACTACTATGCTGTAGCACTGCATGGCATGCTGCAATGCTACTGCATAGTAGTAATGAGCTACTGCACAGTCAGCATCACCTAAAAGCTGTTTGGTGATGCTATTGCACAGTAACTCTGGTTACTGTGCAGCCATTTAGTACTTGTATATACAAGTTCTAAATGACTATGCAGTAACAACTGCAGAGTCAGAGTCTTGTGTAGATGTGGCCACTGTAAAGGAGACAAAAACATGGAACACAAAAAATAAGATCGAGGCCAATTTGGTGGGTTACCACTAAAGAAGACATTAAAGAAATGGGAGCTGGCTGGGATGATCTACCTCAAATAGCAGTCGACAGATCTTCGGGAGAGATCACTCTGCTGAATACATCGTATGATCGAAAGACTAAGGAAAGTCTGTTTCCTTATCAAGTGCAATATTTTCTCCCTTGCTAAAAAACAAATAACTTCTACTCAAGGATCTATTCCAGTGGCCCTGTTTCATCCTCTAAAGTGAGGCACTTGCCTTAATTATGCCATTGGAAACTTAGGGCAAAGCTATACTCCTATTTAGAGGTGGTCTCTTGGATTACCCTCAAGTATCCCACGCAATGAGTGGCCCCATCATCTTCATTTTGCCCTGCAGCTTGCACCATGTTGTGTGGCTTCTTCCTCAAGCAGCAGCCTTCTAAGTACTGATGTGTGGGCAGCTTCCAGCTTTGTCTTTGCTAGTAGCAGAGACTGGAATTGGGTGCAGAAGGGCCAGAATTCAGGAACAATAACCTGTGCTTCCTGCAGATGGACTTCCCATTCTTGGAGGTCAAGATAAGAAGTGTAATATCCAAGTATATTCCAAACTCACTGTACAAGTGAATGGCTTCATGAGTGGATCCAGGATTTTGCCTAGGGGGTTGAAAGAGTAGTGATCAGCACTATGTGGAAGAAACAAGCTTTATTTTATTGTTTGGTCATGAAGTTGTCAGAGACCTTTATTATACAAGCAGCTGCAGGGGAGAGCACTGGACAGACAGACCCAGACCCAGACCCAGACGCCTTCCAACAGACAATTGAAGCAAGCCTTTTATATGTTTTAATTCAGGTCACATGATGTAAGATATAACAAGTCAAAGAAAAACTGGTTTGAACCAGAAAGCTGCAAGAGGGCATAGACTGTGGTGTGATCTATTGACTTCATAGGTCTACTCAGCTCAACAAGGGAAAAGGGAGGGAGAAAGAGCAGATTGCAAAATAGGCAGGAAAAAAGCAATCATTAGTAAATAGTGCACTAACTCAAAGAAGTTAGCAGAAATTAATGCCTGGGGTTTTCTTCTTCCACACTGCAGCAGGGGCTGTGCTGCTACTCCGAGCCTCCCCTCCACCAGTGGGCAGACCACACTGCAGAAGTCCCCAGAGCAGGTAGGAATCCTGTCTTCCCTGGGTATCCCATCCTTTCCCCTCTATGTCCAGTTGTACCTCCCCTCCCCTTCCCTTCTGTTTCCCACTTCCTCTGCTCCCTGAAACCATTGTCTCTGAATGACCCAGGGCCAGGGAGAGCTCCAGAGCCACACCTGCTCCACCCCAGCTAAGCTGCATGGGGTGTGAGGCTCAATAGCAACAGCAGTGGTGGACAAGTTCCTCTCCTTGAGCCTGCTCCCAGGCTGGTATGGAACACTTGCGGGGATTGGATAGGGAGGAGGAACCTGCCTGCAGCTGTCTCTGATGCTGCTGCAGGTGTTCTTGTTTGAGCAGACCCCATGCAGCATTGCTGGAGCTCCTCCTTTCCTTGGGTCAGAAGAGGCGAGTGGCAACAGTGGGCAGGGCTGGTGGGGAATGGGAGGGGAAGAGACATGTTGCTGAGCATGTCGGGGAACGGTGCAAGGTATTCTTAGCTGCTTTAGGGAGTTAAAAAAAAAAAAAAAAAGGCCTGGGCTGCTGGTCTAAAAGGAAGTGCTACAGCACCACTGCACCCCCTACATAACCATCTAGATGAGTTAATAGGTAACTGGTATTTAGTCAGCCTTCAGTTTGGAAGTTCATCAGTTCCACCACTGTGTGGAATTGTTGCTGTGGGCCACTAGTTGAAATGATCAGAAACAGAAGTGTAACAGAACAGAATTTCAGTGCACATAAACCAATTTCAAAATGGCAGAAGCTTGTTTCAGAAAAACCTGAAATATCAGACTTCACTGATTTAGGTCAAACTAGTTTATGACACTTCTGTCCCAGACTCTTTCCTGGTTCAAGTTAAATCACAGTTCCCCAGCATGCTTTGCAGCCATGGGCTGGGCTGGGCTGTGCTGTCTGCTTCAGAGAGCAGGGTTGGCCTTGCCCCTCTGCTCCCTAGCCAGAGCCACGAGGGCTGGCTGACAAGGGAGTAGGGGTGAGAAACCCAGTTGGGATCACAGTTGGGTCTGCCTGGGAGCACAGAGGTAGTCCCTGCCAGACTTTTCCCAGCTGGAGTGGAGGGAGCAGGGATGGGGGTGTGGACCCCTCTCCCACTGGCACAGGACCCCAACTGGGGTCTGCTTGCTGGGGGGGGGGGGGGGCTGGCAGAAAACCAGCAGACTCCATCCCCTCACCTTTGGCAGAGAATGAAACAGGCAAGCAGTTAATAAGGGGAGGGAGAGGGGGAGGGGGCATGATTCCCCTCAGCTCCCTCCCTTCATGGGGAATGGGGAGGAGGCTGGGGGGCTGGGGAGTGGGGGTTGGAGTGACTAGTCCCCTGCCATCTGTGAGCACAGGGCCAAACCCTGCAGGACCAGACTGAGAAGTAGGAGGTGTTGGCAAAGACCTGGCACAATCATCCCATGTATGAGCTGGAGATGGAGCTAAGGGAATGGGAGAGGGTCCCAGACTGCTTGGGCTGGTG
>JAGPOW010000261.1:221260785-221271296 GCA_030014935.1 Caiman crocodilus | reverse complement strand
GTTGGCAAAGACCTGGCACAATCATCCCATGTATGAGCTGGAGATGGAGCTAAGGGAATGGGAGAGGGTCCCAGACTGCTTGGGCTGGTGTGACCAAAATAAAGCAGAGAACTACATTTTCATTATGAAGCAGAACCTGTAAAATGTGGGAGACGAATACCTAAGCAGTGACAAAAGATACTGAATGCATGAGAGTCTTGCCAAAGGTGCTATAGGTGACAAGCATACTAATGTCAAGACACCCAAGGAGGAGAAGGAGTGCAAGTTCACCAATAAAAATCCAAGTAGAGCTGAGGCCTGTGGGATCTCCACTCCAACACCTGAGACCACCAGCTGATTCCCCAAGAAGGATTCTCTGAATACCTGGTTGTACAGAGGCACACTGCCCCCCAAGATTACATAAGACTTATGTAAGATGTTGTCTTGTCTTTTCGGTTTATTACGTTCCATTTTAAGTTAAACTAAGCTGTGTGTGCTCTCACTGTTTTAGGCAAACATTTCTGGTTGTTCTTTGTTAGATGCTTGAGGTTGCAAATTGCTGTGTTCAATACATGCTCACTTCAGAGAGGACTATTCTTGCTCAAGCTTGTATGAATTCAATGCCTCTACCTTTTTCCCCACCTGCCCCCTCCTCAGCCTGGCAAGGACTGCCCTCCCACACCTCAAGTGGGGAGGTGAGGAAGAAGCCTGGCAGGCACTGCCCCCCTGCCCAGGCAGACCATGACAGGAGTCCCATGTGGACTAAGGAGAGCGTTTAAACACCCATCCTCTTGTGTGCCAGTGCTGGGCTGGGACCTGCCCTACCCCTTCTGCTTAAGTAGGGAGTGGGGAAAAGTCTTAAAGCTTCAGTCCCTTTTCTTTGGCAATGTTTGACAGGCTGGGGGGGGGATGGTCTAGTGCCTCCTGACAGCTTCTGGCTTGAGCCATTACAAGCATGTGTCTGCATCTCCTGAATCAAAAGTGAATGTCTGTTCACTTGTTTCTCAGTTTAATCCCTGTAGCTTAGACTAACCTGTAAAGACGGAGTCAATTCAGCCTCGGACTTTTTGACTGTCTGTACTTAGCCTCAGTGTGTAAGGTCAGTGAATAGGCACTTCAGCATTGCCATGCGGTTCCTTCTAAGTCTCTTAGGATCCATTACTGAAAAGTAATGAGATCTTCCTAAGGATTCTTGGTAAGCATAGGTTGTCCCTCTCTGACTGAACTCTTAGATAGGGAGAGGAAGCTCTGGTGCCTACCTAATAACATAATTGTTAAGCTGATCTCAACCCACTGCTGTTTTCTTGGGACCTTAGGCATTATTTTAAGTGTAAAGGGAAGATTTGGCCTGTATCCTTATAACTCCTCTTTCCTTTACCCTACCTTTGTAGCTGGCAAAAGTGTCTCTCTTTAAAACAGAATATTAAATACTACTTATTTTATGAATTGTGTATAATGTTTTTCAGGGACCAGGAAACAAATATTAGCAAGGACAAATGGAACAATTGTTTACCTGGACTCAGCTCTATGACATCAGTGCTTATTTGCTTACCAATTTACAAATATCCTATTTTGTCTTTTTGTCCTTACTCCCACATTCTCTTCTCTTTTCCTTTTGTCTCCCCCTTAATTCCATTTCATTCCCCTTCTATACTCTCTTTTGTTCTTTACCATTCCAAGTTCTCTTCTCTCTTCATATCTCCATATTTCTTTGGTTCAGGTAATTTAGTTTCTCAGCTGCACCAGAATGTTAACATCACACTAATCTAGTTGAAGCTGCATTTTTTACATATAGGTAAGCAGAGATGTCAGTTTAAATTGGCAGATAAAGGGATGCTTTTATTCTGTGCAATTCTGCAATTGCTACTTTTTCTACAGATGTGGCAGCAAAGGTGGATGAGGGGAAAGAACCCTTTTCTATCTTGTTTGAATCAATACATAAGCAATACATAAGGCTGATACATAATGGGAAATCCTTAACCATAGTCCACTGAGAAACCATTCTAATCAGATCATTATTAAGAATTCCTTGTCTGCTTTAACTACAGCTGCTTTGATGTAAGAAAAGATACAGAAGCCAAGGTGGTCTGCTTCTTCTTCCTGGTGCTTTACTTGAACAGGGCTGTGTCAATGAATGCTGATCTGTTGGACCTGAAATGTTTGCCTGAAACATCTCAGGTTCAAAGAAGCTTTGGTGAATCAAAGACATGGTGCCCAGGATTCATGGTAAACTGCCAGAAATCCCAGCTCTTCCAGAGTTCATAGTTTTGGAATGGGCTAGGGGTTGTCAACCAAGGATACGTGTACCCTCAAGGGTACTTGAGAGTATGGGCAGGTGAGCGAGCAGGGCCAGAATGCCGCCACACACCATCCCGTACTGCCATGCAGGCACCACCCACCCAGGTGGAAGCAGTGGTGGGGGAAAATTGCATCAGCAGCTGCTGCTGCTCCACATTTAGCACTGTGCCATGTCCCTCCTCTGCTCTGCTCTGCATCCAGCCACTGAGGGGTACACTGATACAAAAAGGTAGAAAACCTGGGCTAGCCAGATGGACTGCTTCATGTTTCCATGGCTGTGGGACAGTCAATGTGTCAAGGCTTCCATGCTTGCTGCCCTGAAACTGGGATTCCAAAACTTCAAGAGCCCAGTTCTGAATAGGACTCTGTGTCTCAAGTTTGCCTTTTAACAAATAAGCTTAGAGTCCTTTGGAAAGCACTTTGAGATCTAAGGATGAAATGAGCTATATAAGAACTTAGTATTGATTTTGTTAATTGTTCTTATTTAAAAAGGCAAGGTCTTTTCCCTAAAGAGCTTATGATCAAACCAAAACAGGAAGTAACATGCACAATGCTACTCTGAAATTTTATCCGAGTGAAATCCAGCAGTATAAATCATCAAACAGATCTCAGCTTGTTTTGTTGACCAATGCTAGGAGAAACCCAGATGAATTATTTCTAGATAGTTGGTGTTAAAATGATTGCATATTCAAACAGGGCAAGCACAATGAATCAATAATGCTTTCTGGTAAACTAGACCATGGTCAGTGATTTATCAAAAGATGACAGTAAGACTGCAAGAGATAAATCCAGATATGAATTAGCCTGCTGTGTCTATACACATTTATCATCTTCATCTTAGTTTCTGTTCAGCATGAATAAAGTAGTATTTCCTTTGCAACTAACAAGAATGTTCTAACCCGGTGAATTGCAGAACCTATTTTTTTGATGATTTCTCACTACTAAGCACCTGTTTTTCAGGTGATCACTACCAGTTTGAGGTATCTTGTGTATCACTGATTACACTCACTTCACCAGTTCCTGCTGGCCCTTCATGGGTCAGATTGTTGAAAAGGCTAATCTCCTGTTTTATGACTTCAGTGGTTATTGTTATCATCAGCTCCTCTTAAGGTTTCTGCTGAGATGAAATGAATACTTTTTGGCTTTCTATGTTTTGATCATTATATTTATGGCTTACATCTGTCTCCGAAGTTAATTTTCCTGGACAAGAAAATATTAGTTTGTGCTTGATCTGTCATGCCAAACATTTTTCTTACGCATACATTAGTGAGGAAACATGAGGAGAGGTCAGAAAATGTGTTTACTTCCTTTGTTTTAGCTCTATGCACTTACACTGCTACACTTTCCCCCCTCCTGGCACTTCTTGATCATATTCCCAGAGCCCACTTCATTTTGCCCCAGTGTCACCCAGCCTTATATTCTTCCCATCACTCCCTGCTGCATTCCTTCCTACCTCTATTTTTCTACTCTCTCCAAGTAGGAGAAATTGGAGGAAAATTCAAACAGGAAAAAAATATGAGAAGGCCATCAAAAGCTAGAATGTGTGTTAGATATAGAAAATAATGACTAAGAGGGTTTCACTGGCCACATCTCACGAGATGCTGAATGTGCAGTCATTTAGTACTTGTTTATATGGGGTCAGCTTGAGTCAGCCCAAGTTTATACGCCTTTATGCAAATACTAAATGTTTATATAAGACTAAATGACTATGCAGTAACCAGAGTTACTGTGCTGTAATGCTGCTGAATGGCTTTTTTGTGATGTTGAATGTGCAGTAGCCTAGGACTACTTTGCAGCAGCATCACATCACACTTTCTGCCATGGGACACTAATGCCCAGTAGACATGGGCTACTGTGCAGTCAGCACCTTGTGTAGATGCAGCCACTGGTCCATCACTGAAGCTACACTTACACTAAAGAACTGAGGTCTTGGTAACTGAGTTGGTGGTAAATTGAATGGCTGGAATTGTATGGGTAGGAATAGCAGTGATGCACTGTTTCAAATTCTGGTCCAGTTTCAATGCACCACCAGCTCTAGGTGGGGGAAAAAAGATTTTTTTATGTGGTCTTTGACAGCCCTGGCAGACATTACATTTACTGAGTGTCGAATGCATTAATTGGATGATAAATTGCAGCTTGCCACACGTTTAGCCATTTTATCACAATTTAATTAGATGTGAAACATCTTTGTAGCTGATTTGTATTGCTCCGTAAATTGAACATGTGGCATGTGTCCCATACCTGGCTGCCTTTTGCCCAGTCTGGATGATCAACTGATTGTTGGGACTGGGCACAGGACTGGGCTGGGGCAGCCCTAGCCCTAGCTGCTCTCACCCAGTCCCTGGGATTTTGCACATCTGGCTTGACAGGACATCCAGTCTTGGGGATAAAGTATAAAATTCCTTAGATCCCAATTGTGCCGTTATATTAAAGTCTGCCAGTCGCCTCAGCCTTGCTCCTGTTTTGAGAGAGTGGTGTCCTCCATTATAGGGATTCTCTGTTGTGAAAGAGAAGGTGAAAACCTAGGGTGATAGAATTGGGATGCTCATATACCATGAACATGAGCACTGGTAGGAAACCTTCAGGTTAATTTTATTCTATTTATTTTAAAAAGTTACACTGGGATTCACAAGACATGAAGTTTGAAAATAACTCTTAAACCAACAACTTAACTTTCCAATACAATGGATCTGAACACAAATTCCAGATTACAAATGGGAACTTTGGGTTTAGATTGAAACTTTGTAATTGATCCATTTTAATTTCACAGTTGCAGAGTAAACAAAAAAAGAATGGCCCAAACAACTTTTAACAGGGGCATCTTCACATGCAATTAATGTGAAGCAATAAACACAAATGTTTATTGCTCCCAGAATGTGCTTCTGGGATTGCAGCATGTTGAGCTTGGTTGGAGCATCCCCAGCTGGTAGGGGTCAGCCTGCTAGCCTGCACATGCTTCTCTCTGGCTCAACATGCTGTGGAGGAGTTGACTAGGGCATGAGGGTGCTCTAGTGTGGAGCTAGCCAGCAGGCAATCCCCACACTGAAACACCCCTGTGCCCGAGCCATTCGGGTCTGTGTCTACACGTCTGTTGTTGTGGACTAAAAAACTCCACAGCAGAGTAGTACTTGTATTTACAGGTTCTACCCTGCTGTGGAGTTTTAGTTTACTGCGGCTTAGTAGGGCCACATGTGTAGATGCTGAGGCAGTTACTGTGGAGCTAATTAGGCAGCTCCATAGTAAACATATCATGTAGATGCACCCACAATGTGTATATTTGGACCTAACTCTTGACTCTTGCACGATCTCAGATTGCTGAGGAGTTGCTTGTTTTTACCCCACACTGAGTCTCCTGTTAAAAGATGTAGACCACTTATTTACTGTCTGAAATAAAGCTGTAATTCTAGGAGAGTTATGCAGATCCTGCTTCTTGTGTGCCAGCTTTACACAGGTGTTAATCTTAGGACTCATTTGAAGATAGTTCAGATTTACACTGGTCCATATGTATTATTTGGTATGTAGAATATGATGACTTTTCACTGGAAGAAGAAAAATTTGTTTGTGTTGCAGATCTAAATTGAAAGTAATATAGAATTGAACTGTGCAAGATTTTTTGTCAATTGCGTAAAGCCAAACCTTGGTCAGATTAGCTAGTGCAATAACAGTAAACTGTTTTTTGAGTGTAAGTCAGCATTACTGAGGTTAAGTGTAACTGGAAGTAGTGACCTATGCCTTGTTGTTTAAAAGTGAGTATAAGAAATAGCTATGTGGTTCAATTATGTAATCTTTGCACACTCAAAATTTCCAAAGGGGTCAATAAGGTCTTACAGTACATCTATCCAGCTATGGTGGGGCGCTCTTGAGCATGACTTCCTCATCTTGTCTTCAATTGCTAAGTGCAGAAATGTGATGGTAAATCCATTTTGGTGGTGGCCTCTTCCAGGAACTCTAAGATCTCTGGTGTGCTTGGAAGGGCAGCAGCGGGGTTTGGTTTTGTTCTGTGTGGATGAATCAGGTTTGTTCAAATTCAGCACCTCTGAATGCCGATGATTCTGGGAGCACCAAACATACTGCAGAGTGCCCAAGAATTGCAGGATTGGCTGACCTGGGCACAATCCAGACAAGTGCATGTGTCTGTGGTATAAGGCACCACAGACCCATCTGTCATGCTGCAAACCACACATGCCTCAGACGCAGGCATTTGCCACACTGCTGATTTTCAGCATGTGACTCTGGCAAGTCCCAGTTCGTTGGTACCTCCTTCAGGGCACCCCTAACCCCTCATCTCATCCGCCACGACTTTGATGAAACCTAGGTATCTGAAGGGAGGGTGTTCAGTGTTGTTCTTGAATACTGCTGGGATATGCCTGAGGGGTACTCACGACCTTATGGTCTGATGGTCCACGAGGCTCCGCCACCCCTACACCTCGTCCACTCACCAACCAACCCTCTGTTGGTACTTCAGCTGGGGCAGGTCTTGCTCCGGCTGGTGCTCGAATCCACCCGGGACCTGGTACTGCTGGTATCCCACGGGTCCTGATGTACTCGCGACTCTTCTGGTCCCTTCCTCTCACTGAAAGTCTTCTGCTGCCTCTAACGGCTTCTCTGGGGCAGAGTCCCCCCCTGACTGGCTGGCAGGAGCTAAGCCCACCCGGGCTCCCGAGTCCACTCAGGATTTACACAGCCACACTGCTGAGGTCCTTCTTGCCGTGGCAAGCTGGACCTCTCCAGAGCTGCAGTGTCCTCCAGCTGCAACCCCCTCCTCTGCTCTCTCGCTCCCCTGCTCCCAGGCTTGCCGGCGTTTTTCAAGTTTCCCGCGGCGGCCATGCCGGCAGCCATGATTGGTTCCTCCCCCCGGCTCGTTAGCGTCAACCGCTTAAACAAGCGGCAGAGGCGCGGCTGTGTCGGCGTCTGCTGCGGCTGGTGCTGTTCCTCTTCCCCCTGCTCCACCTTCCCTGGTAAGTTTTTTTCCGTCTCCCCTCGACCCCAGGGGTCCCTCTCGTGTCCCTAGTGACGGCACGCCGCAGTCACACAGCATGATGGGGCTTTTGGACACTGGGAGATCCTGGGATCAAAAAGAGCCCGTGGCTAAAAAGAGCAATGTGGCACATGTGGTAGCAGTGTGCACTGCCTGAAACCAGAACCTGGCCAGCTGGAGCCATGCTCCAGCAACCAGCCAGCCTACATGAGGTGGATTGCTGCCATTGTTTTCCCTAGGAGGCCCCCAAAGCCCCAGGTAAGGCTGCTGCGGCCAGCCCAGGTGCTGGCCCCAGCTTGCCCTACTCCACCCAGGGCAACTTGCTGCGCCAGAGCACATGTACAATGGCATTCCCCAGGGACAAGTAGCAGAAGCAAAACTATGTGCTGCTGCTGCTACTTGTCACTGGGAAAATGCACATTCCCACTCATCTGGATGTACCTCACAGTTATATGTTAATACTGAAAAACATTGAGTTTAGAAATCTGCAACCTTGTTGCTCAGAAGGATTTAGTTATTTTTTTTTTTCTGCATGGGAAAGACCATACTTCTCTTTACAGCATTTCACAAAATTACATGACTTGTACCATTCCAAATAAATATAATTTTTTACAGCATATTGTCCATATTAAATAGTGGCTGATACATAATTGGAAATCCTTAGCCATAGTCCACTGAGAAAGGGTTCTAATCAGATCATTATTAAGAATTCCTTTTCTTTTAGTCTTTTATTGGAAAAGATATTTGCATGAGAATTCAGTCTGTGTTTTTCAAAAATTCTCTTTGTTTTTGTTGGTTATTCTTTACCTGAAGAAAATGGGCTATACTCTGGGGTTTTATTTATATCGATACAAGTTCAGATTGACAATATGCTGGAGATCACAATGTGTACCCTGACTTCTCATTTTGTCATAATGGATACTTGATATGGAAATAATTATGATGTCATAAGCAAAGAATGATTGCTTCTGCCCGGGAATAAGCAGAAGGATTAGTTGAACTTCTAACAAAGAAAAATCATGGGATTTAAATGCAAACATCCTATGTATTTTTTTTAAAGGAAGAAGAAAAGGTAAACTAGCAAGGCAAAGCTCAGTTGTTTCTCAATAGAATACGTTTCAGGTCTTCTCTTTTACTAAGAAATGGGCCAGTCAATATGAATAAAATAAAAGCCATGAAGACTTGTCTTGCTATGGCTCCAGAAACAGGAGTTTGGGAGTTTGTTTTGGATAAGGGGTAGGCAAAATGGACCTGGGGCTTACAGTGTACATAGAGGTGGATATGAGTCATCAGCGTGCCCTTGTTACCAAGAAGACTAAGTAGGAGTGTTGCCAGCAGATGGAGGGAAGTAATTGTAATTATTCTGCTTTGTTCTGCACTGGTGAGGTCACATCTGGAGTATTGTGTCCAGTTTTGGGCCCTCCACTATAGAAAGGATGTGGATAAACTGGAGAGATTACAGTGGAAAGCAATAAAAATGGTTAGGGGGCCGGGGCACTTGACTTAGGAGGAGAGACTGTGGGAACTGAATCTATTTAGTGTGGAAAAGAGAAGACAAAGGGGATTTGATAGCAGCCTTCAACTACCTGAAAGGTGGTTACAAGAAGATGGAGCTAGACTGTTCTCAGTGGTGACAGATCACAGAGCAAGGAGGAATGGCCTCAAGTTGCAGCAAGGAAGGTTTAGGTTAGATTAGAAAAAACTTTCTCATTAGAATGGTGATGCAGCATTGGAAGAAGTTACCTAGAGAGGTGGTGAAATCTCAATCCTTGGAGGTTTTTAAGGCCCAGCTTGAAAAGCCCCGGCTAGAATGATCTGGTTGGGGCTAGTCCTGCTTTGAGCAGGGGGTTGGAGTAGATGACCTCCTGAGGGCCCTTCCAGCCTTAATTTTCTATGATTCTATGAAAATACAGCTCACCAAGGGATTGCCTGGCCTGTTACAGCTCTCTGAGCCTGGCACATAGCATTATGTTGTCCTTGGGTGCATAGTGGGGCTGGGGTGGCATGGGGGCCACACTTGGGTTTATGGCAGCCCTTGGTGACAGCAGCTCCTTCTGCCTGCTGCAGCCCTGATGTAAAGCCATGATCTGCTGTCCACATGGCCTTGTGGTGAGGACTGGTTCCATTGGCAGGGACACATGGAAACTAGATTGTGGCTGTGCTCTGGGCCCCAGCCCCACATTGTCACTGGCCCAAGATCTCAGATCTTGGCCTGGGATGCAGCTCCCTGCCCGCCTGTGGCTCCATCCCATGCACCCAGTCATGTGCCCTGCCTGTACAGTTCCCAACTGGTCTCCATGGAGACCCCAGGATCTTGGGGCAGTGACAGGGCAGAACAGGGCCTAGGGCAGAGCTACAATCTGCTCCTTACAGCTCCTGTGATCAGCTCCATTTCTGTGGGCAGGGATGTGCAAGAAGCAACTTGCAGCTTTGCTCTGGCCCTATGTTGTCACTGCCTTTAGATCCTGGGGTCTCCATGGAGTGGCTAGATGTGACACTAGCTATATGGGAACAGAAACTGACATGGCTTAATCACACCAGCTGTTCTGGCTCATGTGGATTTGCAAACCTTGATTTTTCTGGGGATCAGTAGCCAAGTTGTTTCCTACCCAGCTAATTCTGGTCTAGTACTTTGAGAAGGATGTGTTCTCTTGCTACCTAAAGCGATTGATGAAGGGGCTTGATAGACTCAGTTGTGACCTGTGACACAGTATAAAATAAATAACTGGGTATCTTTTTAATTTATGGATTCTTTTCAATCCTGTATAATATATAAAATAGAATTAATTAATAAATAAATATAATAGTATAATCTAGAGATCCTGTGAGATGATTTTTCATACTAATTGATGAGTTACATTTATGACAGATGGAATGACCTTTCCTGTTTGAGAGAGTAATTAGTTCTACTCAAACAGATCTCAGATGCTGATGAATTTCTCATTCAACAACAGTCTTGTATATAAAGCATTATTGCATATTCTGTAGCTTTTACCAGTATATATTTCAAAGGGCCCCATATTCATTCAAAATACCCAAAATATATCTTGACAGAAACAGCAATTTGGTCTGATTTAGGTAATTTCTTTTCATCAGTTTTTAATCAAGACTTTAATAGTAAAGTAATTTTCTTATGTAGTAGAAATGGGTCCCATATGCATAGTATCATAGTATCATAGTAGCTAGAGTCGGAAGGGACCTGGGCAGATCATCTAGTCCGACCCCCTGCCTTGGCAGGAAAGAGCACCGGGGTCAG
>JAGPOW010000261.1:221228966-221260685 GCA_030014935.1 Caiman crocodilus | reverse complement strand
CGCCTGGGCGCCCATCTCCCTCAGCACGTCCCCCAGAGCACGGTAATCCTCCATCAGGCGATCAGGGGCGCTCCTGGCCGCATCATTAGTACCTACATGTACTAATGCAGAAAGCATTCTCTAAGCATATCAATATTGACACATTGCACATTTCTGATTAACATGTTAGGATTTGTGTTTCTACTGAGGTGACTAATTTTGTTGAGAGATGTGAGAATCAGTTGCCAATATCACCATAAACTGGAATGTTGCCAGAGTGCACTCATTAGATTTTTCATTCTGGTCCAGACGGCAGGGGCCATTCAATTTTAGATTCAGTTAGTATGATGCATTTGCCTAGCATGGCCTCTGTATCAAAGTTCGTTAATATTTACCTACTTTGAACACAGTTTTTTCTATCTTTTCAGCAGAGATCCATGCCAACCAACCCCTCTAATTTATTTCCCAGAGTAGCTTGAATTCTGAGAATCAATTTGTGTGTATAGTTTTTTCTTTATAAATTCTACAGGCCAATTTTGCAAGCCATACATGATGAGGAGTACTTAATCATATAAGCCGTCTCATTGAGTTTGAATTTAATTTACTTCAATAAGACTAATCCCATGAATACAGAATGAGATTAAACAGTCTAGTGATGTGGTGTTGATGATAATTTGCTAATTGAAGGCCTGATCCAAAAGCCAGTAAAATCAATAGAAGTCTTCCTATAAATTCCAGTGTGGCTTGGATCAGGCCCTAAAAGCTTGGTTCTGCTGTCTTTTACTTGAGTAATTACTCACTCGGGTTAATTGAGTCACACCAGCAATTGTAATCTGTGGTAGGTTATGCATGAAAACTGCTTCAAATATTTGATTATTTCCCTTTCCTCATTTTCCTTCCAAGTCCTTGTGGAATACATCAAACAGCTTTTCAGATTGAAAGCGGCACTTCTCTTTTCATTGTCAGTCCCTGTTTGTGTTGTTTATGTGTTTTGAATATAGTCTCCATGAGTAAATCAATTATCAATAAAGAAAGATGTGTTTCACATGTCTGCTGTAGGTTCTTGTTGGATTTTGGAACAGGGCCACCAAGGGAGCTGTCCAGTGAGAAATTAACCTTCTGGGCCTGGACTTGGCAGATTTCAAGCAGAAAAATTCAAAGCAGTAAAATCCTTATGTTGGTAAAAATTCACTAGTATTACCTCCATGTTTGTGCAAAGTTTTAGGCCTAGTCTGGTAGCTGTTGCTCATGTGAAAAAAAAATGGTTGCTTGTAGAGGAACAGAGACTTTTTCTTATGAAAGAAGATTAAGTGAGCTTGACTTGTTTAACTTAAGGCAGTGGTGCTCAATCTCTGGCCTGTGGGTGGAATCCAACATGCAGGACTGTCATTGGCCATGGGGCTCCTTGTGGATCCAGAAATTGGAAGACAAGGGGCCTCTGGCAATATTAATTTCCACAGCCACAGCAATTAACAATAGAAATGACATGTAAAGGAAACAGGCAGGGCATAGATGCTTGCTTACCTGTAGCTTGGCAGGTATCTCTTTCCATCTGTGCTTTTCAGTCATGAACTCTCTCCTCAGGCTAGGCGCTTTGCCATAAAACAGTTGCTTTGTGGTTGGAGAACTTCCCTGGCATACAGCAAACCCTTCAAAACCCTTCCTAGTCTAACTCAGAAGAGGGACTTGAACCCAGATGGCCCATGATATTATCTTAACTAATAGCTTATTGGGCATTTTAGAATGGATCTTGATTAATTGCTCCTGTGTGTGCTATTCCATGTTGTATAAATTAATAGCTATGCATAAAGCCTGAGAAAGAAAGAAGGGGTTCTATAACCTGGTGACTGGGGCACTCATCAGGGATGCAGGAGACCAAGGTGCATTTGCTAGGTCAGTTAACAGACGGGAAAACTTCCAATAGTAGAACATATATTCCTTACGCCTAGATTCCAGAAGGCCCCATTTGTGAGTTACAGCCCACTTTGAACATGCCTGTGTCAGGCATGGTAAGGGTGGTAAGAGTAGGCTTAGCTCAAGAATTCTGCACTTGAACAATACATTGGCAGCTCATTGGTTATGGAGCAGTGTCAGCATTTAGGTGACTTTGGGCTTGACCACTAGGGAAACTTTTACATTTTTAAGTAAGAGCTAAACAATGGTTTTACAGAACCTTTGAGTATCTGAGCCTGTGGAAATAATTAGTTCATGCCAGAGTACAGAACAGCCCCCAACGGTGGATCCAGCTGTATCTTGATAGAGTAGGGAGGGTGTTACTTTTTCCTATGTTAATAAAACAGTTAAAACGGTCTTTCTAATTTAAGGGAGAAGAAAATAATGAAGCAATATGGTGAAAAAGAACCTGAAATGGTCTCACTTGGGTGTAAATCAGGCTATTTCACCCATGAAATCAAAGGAGTTGAGCTGGGATAAAGCAAGTGCAAGTGGGATCAGAATCCAGCCCAGAATATTTAGAGTATTCTCTATCACTAGCTTCCATTAAAGTGCTTAGCACAGGGAATGTACTAACACAGAGTTTTTTTATATCAATTTTCCAAGGTCACTTTTCAGATGTAGAGATGTAACCTTCTGTCATTTTAGGTGGAAATAAAGATAGCCAATTTCTGTGAAACAGGGCCATTTCTGATCCCATACTACATAGCAAGTCAGCCCCACTCTTTAGGTTGTACAGGTCATTGTTACCTCTGATTTTCTAGTCATGGGCAATTCTGAAAGCTGAAATGGTTCTTCAAAGTTTCTGTATATATCTTTTCAGGTAACAAAACTAATGCACCAGTATCCAGTACCATAATTGTGGGCTAGTTTAGTACAGAGACTGACACACCCAAGTCCAGTTCCATAATGCTGGGATAGTTTTCTATGGAAAATTGACTCATCATTCCTGCGGGTAGTTTTGATTTTGATTTTACAGCTTTTATGATATGAATGGACAATTTGTTACTCTGTTCTGAATGACTGTATTCACCAGCATTTTTCTTGCTCTCCCTTACAGTATTAATCTACTTTCAGTTTTCCAAACTATTTTCCCCTCACTACCCACTTGCTAGAGGGGATTTATTTCCCAGCTATCTTTTTCTTCTGCATGTCTGACTAATTTCCACGATTACTTAATTTGCAATGCAATGTTCCTCTAACAGTGTATATCAGCTAAGTGTTTTTGTTTGATTCTGTTAAATCATTCTCCCGTTATTTTTAATTTATTCTGTGACCGGAGAACTACCCCTCTGTGTGTTTTCTTGTAGTCTTAGGGTGGATACCAACCTGCCCACAAGAGTTTTTTACAGTGTAAAGTCTGTAGTTGTTAGGATAATGGTTTACTCTATGTGGAAAATTTGACTTTTGGGAGGTAATTGACTCTTCTGATTTTTAGGAAGTAGTGATTGTAAGGTTTGGGGAAGAGAATGTCATGAGAGGAACAGTGCGGGTTTAAATATGACAGAAAAGAAAAAAGACACGAGAGATGGAATCAATTCTGAGACTTCATGGTATGAGGGAACATTATTTGTCTGGAATTAGGTTCACAAAGTGCTGCCTTTTATCTTTTACATTTTGGCAACAGTTTTACTTAAAAGGAGATTTTGGGATCACTTGATTAGATTTCATAGACATTAGGGCTGGAAGGGACCTTGCAAGATCATTGGGTGCAACCCTCTGCCCGAAGGGCAGGATGTCAGCTAGGGTCAGATGACATCAGTAACTATACTTAATGCTAAACTACAGTTAACAACATCATAATAAGCAGTAGGCCTGTTTATTTTGGTGATTCGAATCACTGTCCCGAATTGATTCGGAGATTTGGCAGCAGCTGAATCTCCAAATTGCACAGGCCCATCCCCCACCCACTCTCCCAGCCCCAGCAATGGCTGCACTGCCCACCCCAGCTCCTAGCTCTTTGAAAAAAAAAATGAAAAAAGCCCTGACTCACTGGATGCTGCCAGATGGGGGGCAATCCCCACTGCCCCACACTGTGTGGGAGACTCTGCATGAGCCCTCCTTTCCTTCCCCCTGCTGTCCCAGCCTCCCCCCCTCATAGCTGCTCCACCTGCCCCAACTCCGACCCTTTAAAGAAAAAAAAGTAAAAACCCCCAGACTCACTGGTTTCTGCCCAGTAGGGGGTGATCTCCGCTGCCCTGCACCATGTTGGGGGCTCTTCTATGAGCCCTTTGAGGCCACTGCAGGAGCTGGAGAGTGCCGGGGTTTTTTAAATTTTTTTTTAAAGGGCCAGAGCTGAGGTGGGCAGGGCAGCCATGGGGGGGCTGTAGGGGAGGGGTAGGATTGGGGGGGCACATGGCAGAACCTCCCATGCAGCATGGGGCAGTGGGGGGCATCAGGGATTGCCCCCCTGCCTGGCAGCACCCAGTGAGTAGGGGCTTTTTTTTTTTAAAGCACCAGGAGCTGGGGCAGGTGGGGCAGTCTTGGTTGTGGGGGGGCTGAGGGAGAAGGAAGGGGTTAGGGACCTGGGAGAGGCAGGGGATGAGGCCTGGCAGCAGTCTCCCCATGGCCTCTTCCTCCCCACTCAGTTCCCCCTCCCTTGCCCCCACCCCTTAATTACTAGCTCTGAGTCTGGCTCCAGCTCCCTACTGCAGTGGGTGGGGACTGCCTGAATCATTGAAGCTCTCCAAATTTGTACCTTTTTATTGGTCCTCTGATTCAATTCAGATTTGGAGATTCAGCTACTGGATCAGGCCGAATCTCCTCCAAATTGAATCAGCACCTGAAGTTTCTCACAGCCCTAATAAACAGTTCCAGAATTGTCTGAAGACCACAAGAAACATCTACCTTTGACATACTAATTACAGATTCACTCAATTGTTGAAGATACAATTACAGGTAAAGTTTAATGTTACAGAATGTAATAACCTTTGATGCCTGCATTATGGAACCTCCTGCTGTAAAAAATAGGAATCAATGAACTCATGATGGATATTTTTGCACTAGAGCTAATATTTTGATAATTTTCAAAATATTTCTCTTTGGGCAGAATGCAGACTTAATCTGTGCCACCACATATATTTTCTCCAAAAGTTGTTGATAGTTTTATATAGAAAATCGTGATCACTACTCACTTAATAGTTCCTAAAGTTAGTGTAAATTAATTATTACTGTGCTTCAGAGTAATATATTTGACATATTTGCATCTTTCTAGTAATACTACAAATTTTAATAGTGCTCCTCTTTAAAAAAGGCAAAAGGAAGACTCATGGAACTAGTTAGCCTCACCTTGATATACAGGAAAATACTGGAGAATATTATGAAGAAGTCTATTTGCAAACATGTGGAGAAGGAAAGCTTGATTACAATCAACATCATGGATTTATTAAGAATAAATCATGCCAAATAAACTTGATCTTATTCTTCAATAAGATGATTAGTTGGGTAGATGAAGGGAATGCAGCCGATATAGTGTATCTGGACTTCATAAAGGCTTTTGACAAAATTTCACTTGACTTTCTCATAATCAAATTGCAGATATGTGGGCTAGACAGAGCTAATATATGGTGGATGGACAACTGCCTCAACAGCAGCAAGCAAAGGGCAATTGCAAATACCATGTATGAATGGTAGGTGGTTTCACGTGGAGTCCCACAGGGGTCTGTTTGGGCCCCAGTGTTGCTTAATGATTTGGATGCAAGAATTGAGACCTTCTTGAATAAATTTTCAGATGGCACTTAATTAGGGAGGATTGCAAGCGTGTTGGAAGACAGGAGTGCAATTCAGAAGGATCTTGAAATTGGAAAGCTGGACTGGACCTAACAGGACGAAGTTCAAAGCTGACAAATACAAGAAATTATACTTTGGGAAGAATAATAAAAAATACAAAAGCAAAATGGGTGACAGCTCACTGGATGGCAGCTCTGTGGGGAAGTATCTAGGAGTCATGTTTGGATCACTTACTCAATATGAGTCTGTAATGTAACACAGGCAGTATGGGAGGCAGTGGAGTGTATGTAGTAAGTCAGGCAGTGAGGGGGAACAGTTTGGTGGTATGTCCTCTGTGCATGGTGGCCTCAGCTTCCCCCAGGGACCCTTTGCTGTATTCTTTCTCCCCTCTGGTGACTCTTCATTCGCAGGCATCATTGATTGGTTAATGATCATCTGGGGAAAGAGGGGGGTGGCTCCCACTGCTGTGCCCCACTTATCCAGATGCAGTGCAGTGGCCCCATCCCACCCCCGCCCTGCCTCACCCCAGCTGGGCAAGTAGGCAGAGGTCATAGCCCCTACTCCCAGCATAGCCTGTGCATTCCCAGCCCCACCCACCCCACCCTTGTAGATCTGAGGGGGCACACGCTCCTCCACACACATACTCTCCTGGATGAGCGGCAGGCGCTGCCAGATGAGCAACTTTCCCAGCCACAGCCCCTCCCTCACTGTGGGGGCCTTGATCTGCCTCTCCCCCACTTCTTCTCTTCCCCCTTCCCTTCCACTATGGCAGACTTACCAGCTGGATGCAGCTGTATCCAGCATTGTAAAGGAACCAATTCTGCACTTATAACGTTATTCCTATGGGAAAATTAGTGCCGAGTTGCGATGTTTCGACTTAAGATGCAGTTTTCAGGAGCCAGTTGTGTTGTAAGTCTGAGGACCATCTGTATTAAAAACCACAGGGATCAGGCTTCTGGGACTCTGCTGCACCCTAATGCACTGGGATTGGGCCCTCTGCCACTCCTGGAACAAATAACACTTGTGCCCCTAGGGGGCTGGATCTGGCCTGCTCGCCAGGGTGCAGAGACTGGGGGTTCAGTTCTAGTGCTCTAGAGTATTCTCTGGCTCCCCTAAAAGTAGTTGCAGGAAGGTTTTATAGAAAGTTGTGCAGATGGAGAGCTAAAAAGAGGGCTTCTGGTGAGGAGAGGGAGAATGGAGGTCTCCATTTTTATGAGAGCATTGATCACTTTTTCTTTTTCTGTTCTTTTTTTAATACCATTTGTTCTTCATTGTGTTTTCTTTTTTTGTTATTTTACTGAAGCACCTGTGGTAAATTGTGACTTCTAGACAAATTAATAATCTGGGCATACCTATTCAGCAGCCTGGGGGACCAATAAGCTTACACAAACCTAGGAGCACCTTGTATCTCTGGGAGCACCTCAGCACCCCACAGTTTTGTCAAAGCTATCTTTACAGCCAATCCCTTTAGCTTCCAAAAAGGCTTTGAGAGGGTCCCTCAGAAAAGCTAACTATTAAAACCAAATATTCATCAAAATACTGTATTTTCATGGACTGGAAACAAAGAGGGTTAAATGAGCAGGCATCCTGTTGTCCGCAGGAAAAAGTTTTGTTGCGCTGATAACTTTTTTAAAAATATCGGAAAAAAACCAGAAGAGAAAATGTATTGAGACACTCAGAGATCTGGTTTTTATAATAACTAAATACATTTGGATTACATTATAACAATCACCACTTAAGCAATTCCTTTATTGTGCATTAACTCATGGTATAAAATGAAAGGAACTAAGGGCATATACGAGTACAGTCATAATATTGTACATTATTTCAATCACATTCTGTCCATGATTTACCTTCTGGTTATACATATATATTCTTAATCCATGGGTTGGAAGGCAGCATTTAAAAACTTGCATTTCAGAGCAGAGACTGAAAAAAGATCCTGCTACAATTGCAGACTTCTGAATCACAATATTTGTAATCTTTTAATGTGGAAGTATATTAGCTTTTGTTCAGGCTAAATATATACATGAGTAAATGTATGCTATATACAAACATAGAGAAAAGCTATCATATCTATTTCTCCTATTACTTGTAAGTTACACTACAGTTCTAGGAACTATAGTCTGACTTTAAGGAGAGGATTACCTTTTTCAATAAAATAAGGTCACAGCAAAAAATCCACAACATTCCAGTTCTCTGCTTTCCTCAGTTACCTACCTTTACAACTCCCTGAATGAGGTGGTCCTACTTCTCATATACTTCTGTGGAAACCTTTCAAATATCTTCCCTGAGGACTGCATCAAACCTAATTCTGTGGTTAGAAACCTCCAAAATTAGAATCCATCATTTCGTCCTGACCGTTGGCCCTGGATATTATTCAGCCTCGGAATCCAGAGGAACTGATGCTCAGATGATGATTTAGAACTGCTATAAGTATTCATCTCTTTGTCATCCTCAAATAACAATTTAATTGCATGTAGTTGATCAAGTTGGCTTGCAAAAAAACTACTGATGGAAATTAAATCACTCATAAGTACCTTTGTTCAGAGGTGCATCCCCTCTCCTGCCTTCTTTCTGACATTTGATTCCTAAAGATGGTGTAGTCAACAGTTTTATTTTAAAATTATCAATACAAATATTTTAATAGTAATGCATTGCTGCTTTTTTAATTAAAGACATTTGATTGGATTTAAACATCTCTACCGGCGTTTGGGACATATTCAAAGGTTATGGCATTGTGCCAATCCTTGAGAACTCAAATGTGAAACTGAATATAAACACAGATAAAACTGACTAGCAAACTTTTCTTCTGACAGCTCAATTGTTGATAGAATCTCACTATCAGAGAAGGGAGTAAATCAGGAAGAGTAAGTCCCAACCTCCTCTGCAGTAATAACCCATGATGAAGGAAAACATTTAGCTTCCCAATAATGTATTTATCTTCTTAATTGCTCTGGTAATCCTCCAGAGCCACCAGCACTTTGGTAGCTTTCCTGCTCCAAATTTATTTAAATAATTGTTTTTATGCTGTTAGCTATTTGTTCCACAAAGAATGTTACCGTTCAAATTTCTTTTACACATTGCCTGCTATAACTTAGATTGCAGCTTATTTATGCTCCCATTTGTTGACAGAAGAGTACAGGACCTCTGAGTACATGAGCAATCAGAATTAAAGAATGTATGTGCTTTCATTTGAATGCTTTAAATCAAATCTGCATATCTTTCTAAGTATATAAACTATAGTTATAACCAGAAGTTATGGGCTCATGGAAAGAATCATTGGATGAAATTCTGTGGCCTGTGTTATGTGCAAGGTTAGACTAAAAAAGTGCATATTGGTCACTAAGGCCTTACAATATATTGATTTATCTGGCTATATTTGTGAGGTAGGTATACCCACTGTCAAGGCACCTACCTAACCCTGTCCTAGCAATAGATTCCCTTTTGAATACTCCTATGGGTTATTCTCTTAAAAGTCTTAGTTCAGTTTGTACAGTTGTTTGAAGGGCCATCACCTACCTACACATTATCTTTAGCCCTCCTTCCCTCCTACCCCAACAAAGTCCCCAAATATCAAAATCTTGAAACAAGGTTCATTCTTTTTGGCACAGCTCAGTGAGATACCCAGTACTCTAGAAGTATGTATCTTCAGGATGACCTAGTGATATTTTAGTTGCAATTCTACACCAGTCAGCTCCAGTGTTTTAAGTAGCTTTAACTTCTTCCAGGATGTCAGATTTTCCTTTACTCATTCAGGTAACAAAAGGCCAAGGTGGTACCTGAGATTAAACAAAGAAAACAGAAGCAAGAAAGGGGAGCAATATGTCTGTAGATGTCTCCTACAGGAGGATTCAGCTAACTCAGGCTTGCTGGGGATAGGTAGGAGTTTTATATGGAGACAGCTCATAGGGATCTGATGGTAGAGCTGCAAATACTTCCTGAGCAAAGCACATGGCTAGGATCCACAAAGAGTTCCTTGGAGAGCTTAGAGAACAGCAGAAGTATATACCTCCAAAACCTTCCTGAGCCTGAGAGAGACCAGAGAAGAGGTCTATGATAGCAGAAGCTGAAAACTAATATGCTAGCTGTTTGTTCAAGATGGTTTAGTGGTAGAATCCTTGTCTGCCTTGCTGAAGATCTGGGTTCAATTCCTGGATGTGTATATAACTACAGTCATTGTGGCACTGAATGTCTCAACAAGCCTATCCTTTGGATTCAGTCTCAATGGCCTACAGAGGGTACAGATCTGAAAGGTTAAAGAATTAATCATTTAACTGATAAGCCCAGTGGTAACCAGTTACCTTACTGTTTATTGTATACAGAGATGTGGGCTGGAAATTTTGCCAGTGCTTTATTTTTCCATGGGAAATTTTCCATTTCTAAAAATTAATTTTCATAAAATCCATTTGTAACAATGAATGGATGTCAATATCATGTTAGGCAAGCTTTGCAGTTTCAAAGTTGTAATTAATGTTTTTCAGGTGATTATCCCTAGACATGTGTGAGAGAGTACATATATGTTATATTGATTTGTAAATAGGAGGGTAAATACACTTACATAATAATCCAAAACAAAAAACAAGTTATGAAGTCACCTAATTGGCTGTGCTGGTCAAATCAAAACCAGAGCTAAAATTTTTATTTTATCTGAGGCTGCAAGTGAAATCAAAACCAAAACTTAAACTGTGATTAACTTTTGTTTCACTTCCAGTTTAGCAAACACACAGAGCAGTCTCATTTCTTTTTTTGAATTTGGGAAGTTAGAACTGTTTGCATAAGATCTGTTAGTTTTTTGTGCTTTTGCTTCGAAGAACTCATGAATAATGCCTACTCAGGAAAAAAAACTAGTGTGTGACATCATTATAGTGAAGTTCAAGCCACTGAAGGAAGAAAGGAGGTTGGCAGATGTAAGTATTGTGGGCAAGAGTATACTAACAACTCAACAAGAATGAAGAAACATTTAATAACATGTAGAAACTGTCCTGAAAGAGTAAAAAGCATATACAGAAAGCTAATACAACCAAGTGGTGGAACGACATTATCTGAAAAAAGTCTACTTTAGGAATTCTATGCAAGTAAATTAATATGTTAAACAATACACAGTATAGCATCTATATTGTTTTAAAACATTATAATTTTAAAAGTTGTTATTGCAACTCTGGACTATTATTTATTTATTTAAAACATTTGTATCCTGCTTTTCTGCTTGCACTAAACACCCGAAGTGACTTAGGCTTAACAATTATTTAAAAAAAAAAAACCATAATAGATAAATAGTTATTTCAACCCAGCGGAATGAGCTTAGTCCTCTCACCGATGGCAGAGGCCAGACTATACTTCCCTTTGTCGCTGCAGTTCCAGGGCAACTGAGCAGCAAGTTGAGCAACAGAGGCTGCTTTCTGGCAGGGAGGGGGGAAGCCAGGTGCTCCGGCTTAAGGTGAGCTGCGTTGCCTGGTACAGCTTGTCACTGCTTCCTGCTACCCTCTATCTGCTCTATCAAAGGGCCCGGGGAGTAGTTTCCTGAGTATCAGCTGTCTGAGCTGCTGTGTTATCATTTAACCATTTAACAGATATAATTAGAGTAGGTTAAATAGATCATTTTAAAATTATAGTTACATCTCTAAAAGGGAAGATGGAAGGTCTGGTCAGCCTCTGCTCCTCCATACTCCTGCTGAAGTGTACACATCAAAAGTCCTGGCAACCTGTCATGCATATACCATGATTCACAACTTTTCAAGATGGAAAGCTGAAGCCAGAGATGTGAGAGAGTTGGGATCAGTAGAACTTGCTGATTTCTCTACACAGGAGACCCAGTGCCAGAGGCGAGAGAAGGGTTGTTTCAGGAGAAGGTTCTAAAGGACTTCCCCCCAGTCAACTCAGGGAAGAGAAGAGACAACTTGGAAGAGCCAAGGGAGGTCCTGGTGGGAAAAAACAGGGAAGGGTGTTTGCCAAAGGGAACTGAGCTTTGGGAATGACAAACAATATCAGAGCTAGGATGTCTATAGTGAAGTACAGTGCTTGGGAGTTGTGTATAATGAAATTAATGACCTTGTTATTGGGCATTTAAGGATTGTTTTGCCTAGTAGGAGGAAATTAGCACTTGAGATACAGTTGATCCTACACTCTTAAAGGTCTCGATGTTCAGAGAGGCTGATAGTCAAAAATGGATTCAGCATCCCTGCCATAGACCCCAGCTGTGAGAAGGATATACTGGGCAGGGTGTCATAGGCTGGCTAGGAGCTGTGGGTTTATCAGCCATTAGGCTCCTGAGTTCAGGATCAAGGAGGTGAGTTGGGAGTGAAGTAAAGGCAAATTTACTTATAGCTTAGTATACAACAGTTAACAGAAAAGTTAATGCAACAAACAGTTAGTACAGCAATAAAGAGCTAATAGTGCATGATAATAACAACAGATAGACAGAATGACAAAGAGTTCCCATATGGGGTTGGCAACTTATCGGCAGTATCTTTATCCCAGGTGTGTGCTAAGTTGTTCCAGTGAAGTCAAGCATCCCTGATCAACGCTGTCCAAGGGGTCACTGGGAAGATCCCTTGGTCAGGATCTGGTCCTCACTCATACTGGGAGTGCGAGGTCCAGGCCTGGTACAGCGATGGTCCTTCTGTCCCATCCTTCTAACTGGTCACTTGACGTATGCGTTCCTTTATGCCTTATCTTATGTTAATCTGTTGGCTTTAGAGCCACTCACAATCTTGCTCTTTAGCTATGGGATGAAAAGGTGTTAGAAATTATCATGAAAGTTTACCGCCCAAACTCAGGTTCACCCAATAAGTAAATTACATCAAATTACTTTGAGGTTTGAAATTAGCATTACCTGCCCAAGCTCAACCCCTTAGTTTCTTATTCCTGGATTCCTTGGAATTTTCCAATTATATTAGGTGGTCAGATCTTGTTATGGCTTGACCTTTAAAAACCCTGTTAGATCAGCTAATCTTGTAGTTTGCTTATTTTTGGGGCCCATGATCAGTACAAACAGTTAGATTCAACACTGTGGTTAAATTGTGACAGACAAATTCCACTTGCAGGTTGCAAATTTACAAGCTTTGCATTAGCTAATCTTAAGTGCTTAGACAATTGCCTGGATGTCTCCAAGAGCATATATTTATTGTATTGTATTTATAGTAACCCCTCTGGTTGTGGTTACCACAGCAGGGAGATGCATAGTGTTACAGTGGGGACTGTTGAAGTGGACTGTTGAAGGAGTGGGTTGTATTAGTTCTCTACTCTTTGCCTACATTTCGGTTTGTGTTGGGTCTTGGCCAATGGGATGCATTTGTGGGAGTGAACATTCTGTTTCTGAGGCTTTCTACTGTAGTTCAGGCCCATGAACATTTCAAAGAAAACACAGACATCAATAAATCTATTGCACTTGTGACAGCTGTGACAAATAGTCATCCATATTAAGTTATTGGAGCTGAGCTGGGCTCTGTATACAATAGAAAACCACAAGTAAGGACAAACACATCATAGTTAAAAGAAAGTGACAATATATTTCTTATGTAGGAGAGTTTTTTGAATTGCTGGGGCTGATGCATGAGGTTTTGTTTTCTGTTTATTTTAAATGTTGTTCCTTTTGCTACTTTATTTTTCCTCTAATCTGGCATGAATATTAGTGCTTTTGAAAGTGCCAAATAAATACTTGGGCTTGCAATATATCTGCCAGCACAGTCTGAGGCTGTCAGTGGTGCTAAACTGTGTCAGATTGTGTTCTCACCTTTTCTGAAAAAGCTGTGCTTAATGTTTCGATATGGATCTCCCAGAAGTTGTTAATATGTTTGGAAAACTCTGTGACGTTTATGAGAAGAGAACAACTCTTTTGAGCAGTAGCACCCAGTGCATTTGCAATGCAGACATTTACTACCATAACTGTACTGGCCAGGGGGTGGGAAGAAGTGTAAACTCTGAATGACAAAGCTCTGCCACTGAAAAAATCTTTGTGTGACTGGAAAAACTACATTTGTTTTTGAAAAGCTTATTTCATTCAGAGTGGGAGTGTGGATGGTGCAATTAACTACATTACCAAACTCTGTTTTTCCAGAACAAACTGCATCTACTGCATCATGCTCTATCTCATCATTTGAAAACAAGTTCTGGTGGTGATAGGTTAATGAAGATGCTTTTCTAGACCATATATGTTATGCATTATGAGTGAGGTGATCTTTATCTTTGGGTAATCTAATTTGCAAATTTACTTACTTTCTCTATGATGTTTCTTTAATCTTGGTATCTCCTTCAGTTCAAACTAAAACCTTGACCTGTCTTTCTTGGTAGATTTGTCATGGCTAGGCAGAACTCTTTATCTTCCTTCAAGCCTTCCCTAATACATTTTCTCTTAATCAGTGTTGCCCCTGGAGCCACTGCTGCATGCAGCATAGCCCCAGAAGTGTGCATGGCCACTCTAGAGCTGTTCTACATGTGGCAGTTGATATCTAAAATTATTATTTTTTAATTTTAGTGTTTATTTAGTGCTTATTGCTTATCTTTCAATGTATTCAATATGCATGTGGCTAACTAGTGTGCTAGTAGAAAGCAAAATCAGGCCCTCATGGCCTAGCAGGGGAACAGCTCTGTTACAAGGCAGTTCTCACACATTCCAGAGATAAAGTTGATTTTTTAGGTGAGTAGCGAGTGTGTAACAGATCCTAAGAGATGCAGCCCTATCTCCCATGTATTCAAACGATAAGAGCACAGCTGCAGGAATTAATCTGTCCTGATTCCTAAAAGTCCCAATTAGGGATGGAAAGATTCCAAGTATATGATCACTTCTTACCAGATGCCTGGTGCATGAAACACACATAGACAGTACCTCAATTGGCTGGACAAGGTATGTCAGACTGGACCACCAATGAAGGAGCACCAGCTAGGTACACAATGAATGGACTAAAGGTTTAATGCTGAAGAGGAACAAAGTGAGGATGTGTTCATTGCTCAGGAACTTCCTCCTGGTGAGACCCTACAAACTGAAGCAAGAGACCCACAGAAGATGACTGTGTGCTAGCCAGATGTCCATCTTCCTCTGTGAATCCCTGGGGCACAGTATATAGTGAGAGCCTTTGCTTGCAAATTGTCATATGCTGCTATTGTGTATCAATAAAAGTCTCCAAGTTATCAACGGGGATAAGATGTGATTGGCCATTTTAGGGATGTTGCACTCTGCCCACAATTGAGTATGGGCTGCTGATTCTTAAAATCAGGGTAACAGCAACTGCTCAACCCCTCGTTGGGTGGCACACAGAGCCATCCAGCACACCCTGCATACAGCCAGTGTGTCACTCCAAAACCCATGGGCGGCATCGGGAGTCTGGCCTACAGGCCTTATCTTTGACACTCCTGTCCAGTGTGGAAGAATCAAATAGCTACCTATGTATAGCTTTATTTTGAAACAACTAAATCAGACAGAACAGTTGTCAAATGTTGGTAGCCTGCTATCAAGCAAATGGTTTCCACGACTTGGAAATTGAATGCATTTGTTTTTGTGAGAAGCGCCAACTTGCAAGATTAGCTGCACCAATAGCTTAGGGCTAAAGTTGCCTCTCTATCCAGAGATCCAATAGGTGGAATTCTTATCAGAAGAGTTAAGATGCCAAGTACTTTGCAATTCTTCCCCTATTCATACATGACTGAAAAGCCATTGTTACTATTGCCTATAGTGATTGCTTTAAGCACAAAGTTATCAAAATAAAAAGTATCTTGATGTCAAATTTTAAAATATTCAGTACTGTACCCCTGCACTGACCATCTTTGTGTGTTAATTTTTTCTTTACATGAATTATTTAAAAAGTGTGCATTTTAGGATAAATAACTTTTTGGTACTTATGTAGGCAATCTTCAAATTTATGGTCTTAAAATAAGCACTTTGGTGCTGCCTTGGGCTGAATGTCATCCAATGCATCTGTATACTATCACTGCATCTCTCTCTTTTTAGGAAATATGCTATTGGCTTTTCACTATTGGACTGTAGCTCGTAAGCTCAGTCGACAAGAATGCACTTGTCTTCCACAGCATTATTGTAAAATCCAAACAGATTATTGAAAAGTGCTCTTTTACAACACATTCATCATTATAACTAGAAGAAAGTGTTTTGATCTCTTCAAAGCGTGTTTATTAGCTTAGTGGTTTGAAAGTTAATGTAGTCTTATAAGATATCCTTTTGTGTTGCATTCAATATCGCTGCAAACAATTACATGGATAGATCTGAACCTGTGAGTACCTAAGTGCTATTAATGCCCAATAAGTATCTCATAATACCAACACTACTTAGTACAATGAATTGTGTGACCTAAATATTTGTATATGGGAAATGGTGAAAGTCATTTTGTATGTCAGGATTTTGGGGGAAGAGGCTTGTTTTTATGCTCTAATACTTTGGGTAACTGAATTAATCCACTGTTTCTATACCATTCTTTTTTGCTGCTTTTTGGTCATATATAACTGTAATTTTCTTTTATGTTAAAGGGTATAGACTATTTTGTATGGGCATTCTCACTGCTTTTTTACATATAAGTAAACATGGTAACTATCCAGTCCTCTAGTCCATTTATCTTTCTTTTAGTAATGACATTTTTTAAAAGAGGAAAATCCAAGATGGTGACTCAATATAGCAAAATACAGACCCTGGCTAGCTTCTGTGGAGGTGAGTTATGGAGATAATCTTGGAAACTATTCTCTCATCAGTGCACATGTTTTATGTTTAGTAACCTGAGCATTCTGCATCTGCATGAAGGAAAGAATGCCTTCCTTAGGTCCCGTCTTGTGCATGAGGAGGTAAAAGATCAGTGCCTAGTAATCTTTTTTAGGCTGTCCTCATACATTCAGATGGGAAACTACACCATAGTTTATGAAGCAGGAAACATAAAGAATATGTACTCACTGAATAAAAGGGTTAACAAGAGAAAACATCTGGAGAATGGAATTGAGAGAAGAATGAAAGCAAACGGTAAAGAGTGGAAATGATATACAATAAAGAGACGTAATATGACTTGAGGTAGTGTATGAAATCAACAAACCTGTTTTCCTGGCTTTAGATAAATGGAGTATTGTACAGTAAAGAGGTTTAGCAGAATTTTGAAGGATTATTTTGACAGTAAATTTGGTAGCTTAGATTAAGATAGATAACACAGATAGATTAAGTGGTCTTCAGAATTTCCTTTCTCAAGAACCACATGTTAAGGAACATGGTTTTAAATGTAATTTTCTGCTAAGAAAAATAGCAGTAGTGTCAAAACTATAAATATAAGAGTAATTCTTATGTGCAGTAAATAAAATCTTTGCTGTACAAGCTAAAATGTCACATAAATATAATAAGTTTTCAAACCAACCTCATCTTTCAGACTTGTTCAGAAATATTGATTAGAGTCCTGTTTGGTTGGATAGGCCCAGCACCTTATTAAAGCCACATTATTTTTAAGCTAAATGAAAAGGTGCGTTTTTAGTCATATCTGAAACAGTGAAAACCACTGAGAAGTACTAATTTGCATGTACATTTGTATAGTGGCAAGGACATGCATTGTAGTTTTGCTGGAATCTGACAAACAGCATGGGAATAGGGGTTTGATTTGATTTGTGGTTTCTTTTATAGGTGGAGAGATGCAATACAAATACAGGTGAAACTAATTGAGAAGTGGCAGAAAGCCAAAAGGAAGGCCACAACAAAGAGCAAATGTGACACCCAGTAACAGTGCTGAGAGGTGTTTGAGTAGAATGCTGGCTTGGAAATATGGGCAAAGAAACTGTCTCATGCTTGCTGATTCCTAAGGTGCTTAAGGAAATAGGACTTTGGGTACATTCTTTGTAGGTAAACAGGATTCCTTCAAAAAAACACACATACCCTGAAACTCTTCTGTTTTTTTAACAGAAGCCAATCTGAAGACCTCATATACTGGCTAATGATTCAGAAAAATGTATTTAACAATACAAGTATAAAGCAAGTTGGTTTTACCAGAATTAAGATTTATGCAACTTTGCTCATAAAGATAAACGTGTTTACTACCAGTGGGCATGATCCTGCAGGCAGACATTAAAACAAAAGTCAGAAATATTCAGGCAACTAAAGATTTCCAAGGTTGTACCTAGTGGAATATAGAATTGGAAGGCACAGAGCATGAAGTAAATCTGGGCTTTCAAAGTTCCATAGATGTTAGGGGCTGAAGGGGACCTTATAGATCATCAGGTCCAGCCCCCTGCACTTGGGCAGGAAAGACTGCTGAGATCAGATGATCCCAGCAAGCTGGGCATCAAGATGCTTTTTGAAGATCACCAGGGTGGGTGACTGTACCACCTCTGGGGGAAGCCTGTTCCAAACGCTCAGCACTTGACTTGTAAAGTTTTTCCTTATGTCCAGCCTGAAGCAATCTTCAATCAGCTTGTGCCCATTGTTTCTTGTCCTCCCCTGTGGGGTCTTGGTGAACAAATGCTCCCCCAGACCCTGATGTACACCCTTGATATACTTATAGGCTACCACCAAGTCCCCTGTGAATCTTCTCTTCTCCAGGCTGAACAGTCCCAAGTCTTTCAGCCTCTCCTCGTATGATCTGGTCTCTAGGCTTCTAATCATGTGCCTGGCCCTCCTTTGGACTATTTTGACCTACTCCACATCCTTTCAGAAGTGCAGGGCCCAGAACTGGATGCAGAACTCTAGCTGCAGTCTCAGCAAGGCCAAGTAGAGAGGAAGGATGACATCCTTAGCCTTGCTTGAGATGCCTCAGTAGATGCACGCCAGAGTTTGATTATCTCTGCTAGCTACAGCATTGCATTGGTGGCTCATGTTCATTTTGTTGTTTATTACAACACCCAGGTCCCAGTCACATGTGGTGCTAGCAAGCAAAGCACTGCTGAGCCTGTGTGTTGTGGATTATTTCTTCCCACATGGAGCATTTTACATTTCTCTGTATTAAACGACATTTGGTTGCTCACAAGCTTGTCCAGATCAGCCTGTATTGCCTGCCTGTCTTCAAGCATGACCATACTCCCCCATAGTTTGGTGTTGCCAGCAAACTTTGTTAGTTTTCTTTTTATACCTGAATCCAAATCATTGACGAAGATGTTGAAAAGTACTGTACCCTGAGGGATGCCACTGGTCCTTTCAAAAGAACCTAAGGGGATTAGATGCCTAGCTCCCAGTGTATTTGAAATTTCTGTCTTAAATAAGTATGCACATGCTGCATTTTCATACAGGTATATCATAGGAAGAGCTTTGGGCATGGAACATGCATTCACTTTAGTAATGTATAGGCAAGCTTCTTGTATACTTAATGAATTCTTACTTTGACATGATGTGGAAGGTATGGTAGAACTTTACCCCATAGACTAATTTATATATATATATATATATATATATATATGCTATCATGGGCTGAAGCTCACTTCATCAAATGCTGTGAAAGGCTATGATCAAAGCAGTGTACAAGAAGGAGAGAGAAATTAGAAAATAGAAGGTAGAAGTGAGGAGGAGGGAGAGAGAAGTAGCAGCTGGGAGGAAAGGCAGTGATTGAAGAGCGAACTAACAAGCAATTAACCCATAGGATCAAAGGAGTCACAAAAGTTAATCCAGATATGGAAATCCATAATCCCTATTTAAATCACACTTGACACAATCCAGTCTGATTTCTTGTTCCACAGTTTCTTATTTAAATTGGTTTAAATTGGTTTTTAAAGGGTTGTTGCCTCAGAACAGCCACCCTCAGGTCTGTGATTGGAGTGTCCAAGGAGGTTAAAGAGTTCTTCCACAGACCTACATGTCTTTCTGCAGCTAATGTCTGATTGGTGTTCATTCTTTCACATATAGATCACTCCACCTGTCCAATGCAGACAGTAGAGGGCACTGTGGACAAGTAATGGTATATATAACATTGGTGGAGTTGCAAGTGAATGAACCTCAAATGTTATAATCCATGTTATTTGGCCCAGTGATGGTGTGGTCTGTACCTACGTTGGGGCACAGAAGGCATGATGGTCTGTTGCAAGGTTTGGTGACTTGATATGACTGCGAGGCAGATAGCTTGTTCCTTGAGAGATGCTCTTTGAGGTTGGGGTGGGGTGAGAAGAGTGCCTGCTCTGGATAACAAGTCAGGAGTGGGGGCAGAATTGCTCCCTAGCCCTGTGGATTATGCACCCCAAGAGCATTGCCATGCCAGGAAATCTGAAACAGGCCCTGGCTGCTGTTGCTTTACGAGCACCAGCCAGGGCAGACAAAGCGCATGCAGTGACAGTGGCAGCTCAGTCAGGACTATTTAGGAGTTCCTGGCTTGGATAAGTATGCTGCCCCCCTGCTCTCATGCTCAGAACCCATGCACCCCCCTGCTGTCAGAACATTTATACCCCAGCCCTGCTCTTAGAAATTGGCCCCTCTCCCTGCTCTGGGAACCTGTGCTGCTCCTCCTTCTCCTCCCCACCACCCATGCTCTTGGAACCATGTGCTCTCTCCATTCCCAACTGGGTTAGCCTTGGGCGCGAACTCTGATTCATAGTTTCATAGTTGGTAGGGTTGGAAAGGACCTGAGCAGATCATCAAGTCCGACCCTTTGCCATGGCAGGAGAAAAGTACTAGGGTCAAATGACCCCATCAAGGTGTTCATCTAACCTCCTCTTAAAGACCCCCAGGGTAGGAGCCAGCACCACTTTGCTTGGAAGTTGGTTCCAGATCCTAGCCGCCCTGACTGAAGTAGCGCCTCCTGATGTCTAGTCTGAATCTACCCCCTGCCAGCTTGTGACCATTATTTCTAGTCACTCCTGGTAGTGCTTGGGGAAACAGAGACTCCCCCAATGCCTGCTGGTCCCCTCTGACTAGTTTGTAACAGGCCACTAGATCCCCCCTCAGCCTTCTCTTGTGGAGGCTGAACAGGTTCAGGACCTGTAGCTCTCCTTGTAGGCCCTGCCCTGCTAACCCCTGGTCATGCAAGTGGCCCTCCTATGAACCCTCTCAAAGCTGTCCACATCTCTCCTGTAGTGCGGCACCCAGAACTGGATGCAATACTCCAACTGCGGCCTGACCAGTGCAACATAGAGGGGGAGGATCACCTCCTGGGACCTGCTCGAGATGCGTCTGTGGATGCATGACAAGGTGATGCATGATCGTTACACTGCTGATGGTATGACTAAGGTATTCAACTGGGGGCTGCAGATGACAACGAGAAGAACTCTGGGATTGGTATTGTAGTAGGTTAGAGTAAGGTCTGAGTTTGACTTTGTTAATTTGGCTATAGTTTTGGGATTGCATTGTAATTGTACAAATCCCTGCTCCAGGTTCTTATGGCGTGCATCCCAGTTGCTGGGATTAGAACAGATACACTTTTAATTTACAGCTTGGGTGGCAACAGTGGATCTAGTCATGAGTTAGAATGAACTTGCGTGGTATGAAGGTAGTTGTGGTGGTTGTTTGTTTTCCAGTACGTTGTGGGGGCAGCATGGCCATTGCAAACTTTCTCCATAGTGTCTAAGAAATAAATTTCCTGTGTGGAGTACTCCAGAGTTGTTTGATGGAGGGGTAGAAGTTATTAAAGTCTTGGTGAAAATTCTCTAGAGATTCCTTCCCATGTGTCTATATGATGAAGATTCACGTACCTTAGGTAATCAGGAGATGAAAAGGCAGCTGCAGAGGTAATTAACCTTAAGGTCAAATATGTTGGCATACTGGGGGATCATACATATGTCTATAGCAGTGCCATTAACTTGCAGGTGTAGGAACATGGGTGAATCTAGGATTTTGGAAACAGGACAGCGGGGGTGGGGGGTGGATGCAGATGCTGTGGTGAAACATGATGCACATTTTTCTCCAGTTAAAAAAAACCCTCAGAAGCTTCACTTATAAGTAGGAGCCTAGACTGAGCCCTTTATATAGATATATCAATATATCTATCTAGATATGTCAATATGTTGATGTATCTAGATAGATTTGTTGATGTATGTATGTATCTATCTAGATATCTCTATCGTTGGATAGATAGAGAGATAGATATAGAGATATATAGATGGGCATGTCTATATGAGATACTACTGTGCAGTTGTATTGCTGGGCACTAAACATGATATGATGCTACTGCACAGTAGTAATCAGCTATTGCACAGTTGCTTCAGGAAAAAAACTGCAGGGGCAGTACTGTGCAGTAACAGTGGTTACTTTACAGTTGTCTGGTACTTGAATAAGCAATTCATAAGCAGTCATAAGCAAGTACTAAATGACTGTGCAGTATGCCATTCATGTAGGTGTTGCCCATGTCTTTTTCAGATTCATAAAACAAACCTTCTTGAGCATCTGGACAGTGCTTCAAATGCTTCATTGAAAGTGATTTCCAAACTTGAGCTGATGTTCACCCACATTAATATTTCCACACCTGAGTAAATCTTTTTTGTTAAGAGTTAAAAACAGTATGAAGGGCTTTGACACAGCAGCTACGTTACTAGGAGCAGCTAACAGACAGCAGCATTGCAGAAGTAAGGACAGCTGGAGTAGTGGAACCATTAAAGACCATTTAAAGGAAGAGGACCATTAACACTTGTGGAATCAATGCAAATTATAAAAATCCATTAAGGTAATTGACTCCCCCTCCACCCCACTGCTGCCTAAATGGAAATGCTGTTGCCACTTCTAGCCAGCTGGTTTTAAACTTTGGATGTACCAGGAATCAAAGGGGGTAACAAGAGCACCAATGCACCCATTCTCTCCCCTTTTATAAAGAATCTCCAAACCTAAAATAGTTGTGTATGAGGAGAAAGTGGGAGAGCTTAATGGAAACAGAAGCAGTTTTCTTGTCAGGGATAATGTTCTTCATGGCTTGTAATCAGTCATTATGTGGGATGTTGGTGTAGAGATGTGACATCCATGACAGCTAACATGGTATTTAGCTGGAAGCTTGTCAATGGAGGCCAGTTTTGTTAAGAAATCTATGGTGTCTTTCAAATAGCTGGCAGCTTCGGTGACATAAAGTGACCATTTCTTTGAATATATATATATATATTTTAAGTTTCACTGCTGTGTTTTTGATGTAATAAATCTGATGATCTTGCAAGGTCCCTTCCAACCCCTTACAATCTACAAATCTATGAATAAGAGCTACAGAAATGGGCAGTGCCCATTATGTGTTATATTCCTCACTGGATTTTCATAGAACTGTAATTATTAAAAAACATCCAGTAATGTGGCCTCAGCTGGATGTCTTCAACACACTGGCAAATTAATTTTTAAAGGGTATAAAAAGGCCAGTGGCTAATAAAACCTTCACCCAGTAAAATAACATGCCTAGCCACTTAGTTTTGACTTTTGTTTTCTATATTCTACAGAACCTTGCTGGTTGTGGCATATTTAACAGCAATAAAGTGAGCATTAAATTCATTTTGAAGCAGCAGGGTTCAAGTGTCAGAAAGAACTACAAACCATATAGACTTCCATTGTTCCAGTATAGCTGTATTTATTGCTAGATTGGTGCAAACTAACATGTTGATATAAAGCTTTGTGTCAGTGGTTGTCCTCCTTTTACTGATGTTTTTTACTTATTTCCTGTTGGTATGAACTAGAGTTCTTTTAGGGAATTTTCAAGCAAAGCATTGTTTTTAAATATGGATTAAAATAAACAACAACAGGGTATAATTATTGCGAGAGAATAATGGCTTCCTTTGTGTACAAATAAATGGACTAGGAATTTACACCATTTAATTATGGCAAATTAAATGTTCCTTTTTGTTATAATTTCACTGTGATATGCTCAAAAGACTGCCAACGTATGCACGTCAATATGCTGCTTTAATACTAAAGTTGAGTTGGTAGACTACTGGGGAAGAACATATAATGTTCTCTATGCTGTGAAGAAAGCAACATTTTACCTGTATAATGAATGTAGCTAATGAATCATCCTGTTGACTAGTACCTTACTCCACAGGTACTACTGCTGTAATAAACAGGCCTACTTATTGAATAAGGTACCACTTAATGGGATAAGGGCATATTAATATCACTCTGTGAAAGAAATTAATGTAGTGTAAGAATGATGTTGTAGCTGTGATGGTCTAGAAACTGTGTGAGAATCAAGGATTTCTTAGGGTGATATCTTTTATTGGGCCAGCTAGGTATTTAGGATAAAGTTAAACAAGCTTTTGAATGCAAGACAAGTTTTATAGATTTCATAGATATTGGGGCTGGAAGGGACTTCAGGAGATCGAGTCAGCTAGGTCAAATGATCCCAACAAGATAAGCATCCAAACGCTTCTTCAAGGAGTCCAGAGTAGGTGCTTGCATCACCTCTGGCGGGAGCCTATTCCAGGGCTTGGGGGCTCAGACAATAAAGAAGTTTTTCCTTATGTCCAGCCTAAAATGGACTTGGAGAACTGTTGGTCCTTGCCCTTGTTATTTCTTGGGGTGCTCTGGTTCCCCCAGATCCTGATGCATACCCCTGATGTACTTATAGGCTGCCATAAGGTCACTGCTGAGCCTGCGCTTTTCGAAGCTGAAGAGTCCCATGGCTCTCAGCCACTCTTCATAAGGCCTATTCTTCTGCCCTCTAATCGTGTGTGGCTCTTCTCTGGACTCTCTTGAGCTTCTCCAGATCCTTCCTGAATTGTGGAGCCCAGAATTGGATGCACTACTCCAGCTGCGGCCTCACCAAGGCTGAGTACAGCAGGAGGATGACATCCTAAGATTTACTTGAGAAGCATCTATGGATGCGAGCCAGAGTTTGGTTTGCTTTACCAGCTGTGACATCACATTGGTGGCTCATTTTCATCTTGTGGTCAATCATGACCCCCGAGTCTTTTTCGGCCTTGGTGCTAGCAAGCATAGCACTGCCTAACCTATAAGCATACTGCGGGCTTTTTTCCCCCAAGTTGGAGTACCTTACATTTGTCGGTATTGAAAGTCATCAAGTTTGTATCTGTCTGCTTTTTCAGCCTATCCAAGTCAACCTGTATCACCAACCTATCCTATGGCGCAGACTCTCTACCCTCTCTTTGGTGTCATTGGTAAACTTGGCCAGTTCACTTCTGACACCTGTATCCACATCATTGATAAAGATGTTAAAAAGAACGGGTCCAAGGATGGAGCCTTGGGGCACACCACTGGTCACGGAGCACCATGATGATTCATCTCTGTCGACCACCACTCTCTGAGTCTGGCCTTGGAGTCAATTCTCCAGCCATCAGACTGTAATGTAGCTGAGACCATGGTTAGATAATTTTTCCAAGAGGAGATTGTGGAGCACCAGATTAAAGGCTTTTTTTAAGTCCAAATATATGATGTTAATCTCTTCTCCCTTGTCCAGGTAATATGTCACCTGGTCATAGAAGGAGATGAAATTGTTCAAGCAAGACTTTCCTACAACAAACCCGTGCTGTCTGTCCCTCAGGATGTTGCCATCAGCCAACTTGTCAAGAATGAACTCTTTGATGATTTTTTTCTAGAATCTTACCAGGCTTTGAGGTCAACCTGATTGGCCTGTAGTTCCCTGGATCTACTTTCCTCTCTTTCTTGAAGATGGGCACCACATTGGCCTTCTTCCAATCTTTAGCTACTTTACCTGAGTGCCAGGAGTTTTTAGCAATCTTTGTCAGTGGCTGTACTATGACTCCTACTAGCTCCTTAAGTTCTTTGGGGTGCAATGTGTTAGGACCTGCTGATTTAAAGATGTCCACCCTCTCCAGGTGTCCCTTTACAAGGTCTACACTGATTCTGGGTATAAATTCATCCTCACCCTGGCCATCCTGCATCTTGCTAGGCAGGGTGCACCCTTTAGGTTGGTGAAAAGCCAACGCAAAGTACCCATTAAGCAGGTTAGCTTTTTCCTAGGTGTTGGTTGTCAGTTGTCCCATTTGGTTTAGTAGGGATCCGGTGTTACCCTTGGTTTTCTTCCAACTCCTCACCTACCTAAAAAAGGACTTTTTATTGTTCTTGATATGTGTAGCTAGATGGAGTTCAGTTGCAGCCTTGGCTTTCCTGGTTCGCTCCGTAGAGGTACAGACAAGTGCAGAGTAATCCTCCATTGTGGTGTTTCCTATCTTCCATCCTTTATAAGCCTCTGTTTTTTGGTGTAGGAGAGCCATGAGTTCCCTGCTGAGCCAAGAGGGTTGCTATGTCTTTTTGCTACCTTTCCTCCAAGATGGGATGGACATCCCTTGTGCTTCCAGGATTGCTCCCTTAAGGGGCATCCACTCCTCTTGGACTCCTCTCGTCGAGTCTTGGTCCCTTAGTGCCTTGACAACAAGCCTCCTGAACTTATCAAATTCAGCTTTCCTAAAATCTATGACTTCTGCATTGCTGACTGACTTTCTAGTTTTGCGATGGATAGTAAAAGCGATCAGCTCATTGTCACTGTCTCCCAGCTTTCCTTTGATCTTTAGGTTGCTGACTAGAACAGGCCCTTTAGCCTGTACCAGGGGCCGCAGCGCTTTACCTCTTCTGGGTCCATAAACTTCTTGGGTCAGGTAGAGTTCATCCACACACATGAAGAAGCTTTGTGACCATTCAGATTTGGCTGAGTACTCTTCCCATGGGATGTCTGGGTAGTTGAAGTCTCTCATGACACCCATGCACAGAGAGTGTATAATCTCAGTCAGTTGCCTGGTGAATTCTTGGTCAATCTCTTGTTCCTGGTTAGGGGGTTTATAGTAGACTCCTACCATTGTGTCCCCTGTGCCACATTCCCCACATATTTTAACCCAGAGGGTCTCGTCACCCTCTCTGGGTACCAACATCAGCTTGTAGGGATGTGTAGCTATCCTTGACATAGAGAGCTACACCCCCACCTATTTTATCTGCACAATTTCTCCTATACAAGGTATAGCTATCTATACCTGTGTCACAGTCATAGGTAGAGTCCCACCAGGTCTATATTATCCCTATGAGATCATAGTCTTTCTTATTTAGTAGGAGTACCAGTTCATCCTGTTTGTTCCCCAAGCTCCTGGCATTGGTGTACACAGACACGTAAGCATCCCATTGGGAGTCCTAGGCTTCCTCACATTCCCAGGAAGACACCGTTTCAGGGCTGGAGTAGGAGTGGGGAATCCCTTGTGTGCCCTAATCTGTTTGTTTTGTAGGTAATGCCTAGCAGGCTTGCTTTGCTGGTTTTCCACCCATCACTCGGCAGGCTTAGTTTAAAGCCTGGTCGAGCAGGTCAGCCATTCTGGCTGAGAAGAGCTTCCTCCCCAGCGTAGTGAGGTGGAGGCCATCTCTTCCCAGCAGACCGCTGCCTCTCTCACCAAAGAATGGACTTTGATTGTGGAAGCTGAAGCCTTCACAATGACACCAGCACCGCAGTCTTTGGTTGACTACCTCAATCCGTCTCTCCCTCCTCAGCCCATGACCCGTAACTGGGAGGATAGAGAAAAAAAGAACACCTGCACCTCCAACCCTCCAACCCCAGCTTCCAGAGCCCTGTAGCCATTCATGACCCAGCTGGGATTGCATAAATACATTGATACTCCAACTAATAAAGCATAAGAACTTATTTACACAGCTATAACTTGTACAGGGTGTACTGAGGACCCTGTGTACACTGCCCCTGGTAGGGTTTCTCAGAAAGCAGGACTGTGTCCCTGGTAGGGTGTCCCTGGCGCAGGATCTGTGGGTGGTCCCTGCTGCTGGCATCCCTTGCAGGAGCTCCAGTGCAACAGGTGGTGGTTCCTCCCCTGCAAGAGACCTGATTCTTGCCTAGACCCCTGTCCCTGGCACAGCAGGAAACAGTGTCTGGGCTGCAGGTTGTAACAGTTTCTCCTGCCCCGCACAGCCTCACAGCACCTGATAAATGCAGCCCCTCCCTGGACCCTGCCTGTCCTGGGCTTCTGGTGGCTTGAGCAGTCCCTGCTCCTCTAGCTCAGGACTCCTCTGGTACCCTAAACCTGTCCCTCCCTGGTGCCTTCTCACTCACAGGAAAACACCAGGCTTCTCAGCGAATCACAGGCCAGGACTCTTCCTGGGCTTTTGCTAATGTCTCTCGTTCAAATCCCACTGGGGTTACATCAGCCCTCCCACTTCAAAGAGGGCTGCCTCTAAAGCTTTACTTGCCCTCGGGGAAAATGGTGCCCCTACTGGGACAAACTCTGTCTGTTCACACTCTGTCTGTCTGCAGGGCAACCTCTCCTATTCCTTCTGGTGGGTCCATTTTTAATGCTGCTATATATGCACGCTTGTTTCTGTCAAAGTGGGGCCAATGAAGTTTGGCAAATGACTAGTGATACTTGCATGATTTCAATGGCTTCCTCTATAGCCTGTGGGCATGGTAAGTAACTTATGCTGTACTCACAGGAGATGATAAAATTATAGTGATCCTTAGGCTCATTAGGTCTATAACTTAATTTGTACATTTAGCAATAGCATAACATCAAGGGACTGGGCACTGGGTAGCAGCAGTAGCAGGGGTGGTGGCATTGGCTGGGTTAGCTGCAGCTGGTGGGTGGCAGTGGGGACAGCTGCTACTCATGCATTCCCTCTAAGTGTGTGCTTAGGGTTGGTGCCATGATTGCCCATCACTTATTACACTACTGATATTCAGACAGATTCAGTGGCCCTATTCAACATATGTCCAGAGTCAGATAGGCAAGAATAACCTCCTTCTCTATAGTGAATACCTACATCAGAGGGTCTTTTGAAGCAGCTGCGCAACAGCTCTGGATGCAGGCAGCCTTCCAGGGCAGGGAAAGATGTGGGTGTATGGGATAGGATAGGAAAGGCTATTCCCAAAGCATTCTTTCACTCTGGCTAACTGCATCTCCGCAAAATCTAATAAGACCCATTGCAGTAGGGGTGCAACATAAAGCATTTTATATTTCATCTTTATCTGCATGCCAGCATAGAGATGAATTTGCTTCTCTGCTTCAGAGAAGGAAAGCCTGGAGTACAGCTCTCATAATGTTCATCTTCAGAAAACAAGAATTTCAAGTCAGTAATAATCTTCCGTATGATTTTCCCAGTTTAACTTTTGGAATCTATATAGGAAAGGTGGAACTAATGAAACATTTAAAAATGGATGAGATTGTGAAAGCAGAAAAAGATTTCTCATAATTTCTCCTCCTCCCCACATTTTAAGTGGATTACTAGTTCCCACTCCTTTCAAAATATCAGAAGAAAACGAAATTAGTAAATATTGTCTCTTACATCCAATTTCATCCTCAAGAGGTTTAGTTTTATAAGAAAATATTGGCTAAAGTATGCAGTTTTGCAAGATTGCTGCATGAGTTATTCTTCCTGACTGTTGTATAGAATTTATTCTGCAAACACCAGATCCACTAAATTGTTCCTGTCTCTCATTTCACTGAATAGCTTTTGACAATAAGTTGATGGAAAAATATTTTTTGTACGAGGCTAAACTCAGCATCTGAAGTCTGTGAATTTGATGGATATATTTTTAACACGATGCATAAGAACTCAGCAAAAAAATTAAAGTTAAATTAATCAGATTCTTCTCAAAGTCATTACCTGATGTGTTTAATGATTCTTTTCCCATTAACTTTAAGAAATGTTTTGTCTAATTAAGGACTTCACAGTCTGGCCTATACTTGAGGATAAAGGATGTCTGTATGCTTAGTCAGTGGGCCAAATCCTGAAATTCTTGCCTTATATTTACTCTGTAAGGATTCAAGCAAATTTGCCATTGAAGTCAATGATAACTTTGCTCCAGTACAGACTGAGCAAAAACAGAATAAAGCTGCATACACTTTATCAAAGCCAAATCATTCACATTTCTTTTAGGAATGGGAAAATATAATATGGCTAGCATGGGAAGATAAACATATAAAAGGCAGCGAGAGAGGGTTGTTATATCATTACTTCTGTATTCATTCAGTTGTTTGGAGTTCCTTGTAGTTTAGGATCTGAGCTATACAGGATTGGGAGTGATGCTGGGAATGGTTCCCTTCTTTCCATTTTCAGAAAAATGCCATATTTCCCAAGCATTGTAAGTTTTCCCTTTGTAGTACACCTGGAGTCTAACTAATTTCAGTACTGTAGATTCTATAGTATAAAATATATAGCCTGATTCTGCTCTTATTTATAGCAGTAGAGGCTCTTCTGGAGTCTGAAAGAACTCTGTAAGAGTTGATGAAATTACTGTATGAACACAGTATAACTGAGAGGAGAATTGGGTCTTAATCCTTCTGTAGGAAAGATTTATAATTTTACCTTTGTTATTTTTCCTTGTTCTTTTTTGCATTGAAATAATTGGACTTGGAACAAATAATAATTAAGTGCCTGTTCAGCAAAGAATTTAAGCATATGCTTATCTGTCATCATGTTGAAGTCGCTCATTACAACTGTGAATGTGTTTTGTTGTTTGCTAATTGGAACTTTGGGGTTACCTTCTCTTGTTGCTATTAGCAATTTATCATGCAGAGGTATTACCTTTTGCTGGGCTTCTACCTACTTTTAAGAGTTATAGACATAGTCTCTGAAAAGGCTTTTAATCTAAATATAGTTTAATACTTCCCAGAAAATCATAGAGCTCTTAATGACCATTAGATTGCATACCTATGGACATTTATTTCTTTGTTAAAGCAGTACTTCTATACTATTCTTATTGTCAATGCTTAACTACACATTGGCCTAATAATACTGCTCAGTAGCGTGTCACAGCAAAAACCATGCTAATAGCCTACTGCACAGCGTTATTAGGCTAATGCATAGTAAGTATCACTAAACAACCATGCACTGGTGCTACTGAGCAGTAACTTTAGGTACTATACATTTAGTTAGTACTTTATTAAGAAAGTACTAAACTAAATGCACAGTATTTAAAATATCCAGGTTTAGCCATATTGGTCTAGAAGCAAAAGGAATCAAAATTCATAGCAGAGTTGATAGCTTTTATTAGATATCATTATTTTAGCTTTTATTATTATTGTTGGTCTAATAAAAGATGTCAGAAGTTTTGACTCCTTTTGGCTCTAGACCAATACAGCTACAACCTGGATACCTGACACATGGAAGATATTGAATTTTAGCTGCTTTTTTAAATGAAAATTTTATAATTTTACAAGAAGGAAGCAAAAGTTACTACCTGAAACCTAAGAAATTGGACTAATAAAAAATATTGCCTGTGTCATGAGTTTTGATTCCAGTATGTGAGGCATGTTAATGAACATGCGCTGGAGAAAAAAAAATCGTATTCAACTATTTTGGGTGAGAACATATAATTATTTTTTTGAAGTAAGCAATTTTCAGATGCAAAAATCTTCCCCCTCACCTGCCCACCACATTATAGCATATCTTGCTTCTCCCTGAGATTTTTGGTTCTGATTCTTGAGGGTGCTAAATCACTTTTGAATGTTCCTAACTTGGTCTGCCCGATTTCTGAGAGTCTGAGGGCTGCATGACACACACAAGTCAGAGGTTGGAGAGGGAGCCTGGCAATTCCAGATGCAACAGCAGCAGGAGCAATAGGATAAGCAGTGCCTGGGTGGAAGTCTGTGGATCCTCAGTTAACTGGTCATCAGCTGCATGCAGTCCATGGGCTGCCAGTTGAACAGTCCTGTTTCTAAACATTAATACGCTCCACAGGTTATATATTAGGGTTGTGCAAAGCTTCAGTCACTGTGTCCCATGGGTACACAAGCAGAAGCCCTGAGATACCCTCCCACGATGGGACCTGGGGCAAGGCTAACCCATCCAGGATCAAAAAACCCTGAAAATGGGATTCACTTACCATTTGCAGGAGAAGTGGAGCCGCACCAAAACGAAACATGCGCACAGTTTGTCAGCCACTTTTATGTCTCACTGGGAGAGGTGCCTGCCAATGACATCATCAAAAATCATTGCCTGGCTAGTTTAAAAGCCAGTGGTGAGGGAAGAGAGGGGAGAGCAGCAAAGCCGGAGCCAGAGGGCAAAGCTACTTTCCTGGGTGGTACATGGGTGGGGTTGACAGTCCAACAGGGATTTGGATGGGGCCTACAGAAAGGGTCTTGGCTCCATTAAAGGAGGCATATCCCTGGGTTGATAGGGCACCCAGGCTGCAGAGGATGGTGTTGAGAGATCCCAGAAACCACAGACACTGGGTTCATGAGTGGGACAGGCTGAAGTCCCATGCCCTAAATATTCAGCTTCTTTTCTTTTTCTTTTTTTTTTTT
>JAGPOW010000261.1:221206043-221224113 GCA_030014935.1 Caiman crocodilus | reverse complement strand
AAGAGACTAGATTAGTCAGGCATGATCTACCTGCTACGAACCTGTGCTGGTTTCCCCTCAGCATAATTTTTCCTGCCGGGCTCTCGCAAATGTGAGCCTAGATAATTTTTTCAAAGACTTTGCCATGGTTGGAGGTGAGACTGACTGGCCTATAGTTGCCCGGGTCCTCCTTCCTCCCCTTCTTGAAAATGGGGACCACATTGACCTTTTTCCAGTCCTCCAGGACCTGGCCCATGTGCCACAAGTGTTCAAATATTCCTGCCAGTGGCTGTACAATGATGTCGGCCAGTGCCTTCTGTACCCTCGGATGGGTACACCCATGTGCTTATTTAATGATTATTTGTTATGTTGTAAATATTTAAATCTTGTAAATAGTTTAAGAATTGTCTGTGAGGGTGCTTGATTGTAAGGGGAGGGTCTCTGCTCGGGGGGCACTGCAGCAGCTTTCCAGGGGGGCTGGGCAGGGCTACTGGCTACCGGGTACCCCATAATTCAGGTAAGAATGCATCTAGTGTTGTGCCCAGGGTTACATGTATCTCAGAAACCCTTAGCTTAGCCCTGTCATGTTGTTAGAGTAACCCTCAGGGTTAAACTGTGCTGGAGCCAGTCAAGAATTAGGAACCAATTCCTTTGACAACTCTCACCTCACAGCCCAGAGTGTGCTGGACATGGCAGCATATCTAGATTCATTTGCTTTGTTGTAAAGAATATTTCTGTTTTAGAGATGTAACTCTTTTTCAGACGTAGTTTTGAAATTGGAATGTACCACATTGTGCTTTTCAAACTGATCCTCAAATACTACAATGCAGCTTTATGCTGTACATTCATTCCTGGAAAATGGTGCATAATTTAACTTTGCATAAAGGAAACCCACTTTACAATGTAACAAATAGGGGTATGCTCCAGGACCTTGATTGTACTGACCCGCAGACCCATTTCTACTACTTTTACAAGACCCTTTTGGTACTCGCCAACAGCATGTAGTACACACAAGCCAACAGCACTATATCATAATGGAGATGGCAACTGAAGAAATATGAATTTAGACGACGAGTGAGAAGCACAGATCCCCACAGGCAACTATATTTTGGTGCACGTTACTCCCACAGTGCACTGCACAAAGCAGCTGACTGAGGGCTTCCACCACACCAGTTGCATATGAGTGAATTTACTTCTCATATATTTAATTTTTGGTATAGAAAGGGTCATTCATAAAGTGAATTTGCACATATAGAATGCACGTAAGATGAAGGAAACCTGTTAAATGCAGAGAATAGGGTCTCATTTGAACAGGCTTAGTGGGCACGAGATGCTACATCACAGTACTGTGGGAAAAAACCCATGTGGCATCAGGACTGCATAGTAATATCAGTTATTGCACAGTCTGGTGCATGTGTAGACATACCCAGAGTGTAGCATATTCACACTAGTACCATGATTTAGATCAAGCTCCAAAACTCTAGGTGGGGAAGAATGTGGGGAGATGCATTTGAAAGCATTGCTGCTACTAGAAATCAAATGTGAACCTTTGTTCTTTTTCAAGTTGCAGTATATTTCTCTTGTGTGAACAGTTTATTTTAGATTGTTTGTTTTCTTCTGTGGAAACTTTCTCTTTATTTCTTGGTTTGGATCTAGTTCATGGAATGAAGGGCTTTTAAATTTTTGTGTGTATGTTTTTTTTATTTCTATACTAATCTACAAAAGCTGTAGTTCCTCCTACCTTTCCTGTTCTTATTTGTATCTTTTGTCTGTTGTCTGACTTTAGCTAAAAATGTTTTACAATGTGTTTAAACTATTTCTTCAGTTCAGCAAAGAAACAATCCTTTAAAAAAACCAAGTCTTTAAAAACCAAAAATCCCCAAACACCTTTATAAAGGGTTTTCTTTTAGGTTTGATCAGTAATTTTCTGAGGAAGTACATTTCCATCAGAAAATTCAAATTTGGCAAAACCAAATATTTCATAGAAACATCAATTTCTCTGCACTTCTGCTCACCTGAAGTCAAGGTCCATGCTGGCTCACATGGCTGGTTGCTGAGAGATTGTGCTTCTGTGGCCCCACCCCTTGACAGGTACCCTGCCCCCTGGTTGCCATCTTTGGACCGGAAGTCCCACCTTTAAGCCCTGATGTTTGCCACTGGAAGTCCCTCCCTTTGGCCCCCAGAAGCACTTTTTTTTTGCGGGGGGGGGCGGGGCTGCAATATAAACAAGAAAAACAAAAAACAAATCATACACTAAAAGTCAAACATCTACTATAACATATTTTAATTTTATTGCACAAAATATTTTTGTCACCAAAGAGATTGTCCTAACCTCAAGTCTATGGGCAGCTAGGGGGTACACTACAGCCTCCAGTTGAAGTGGGTGGCTGTTCAGAAAGCAATGCAAATCCTGGAAGCGGGAGAAGGGGAGACAAGAGGAAGTCTAGCTTTGTGTCTTAGTACTTAAGGCATTCAGCTGGAAATGGGCAGACCTGAGCAATTGTCCCTGCTCCCAAGATATCACAGATTTCATAGACATTTGGACTGGAAGGAACCCTGAAGGATCATCGAGAACAGCCCCCTGCCCCAGGGGCAGGAAGTCAGCAGGGATCATAGGATACCAGCAAGATAAACAGCCAAATGTGTCTTGAAGGCGTTCAAAGTGGGTGCTTGAACCACCTCTGGTAGCAGTCTATTCCAAACCTTGGGGGCTCAGACAGTAAAGAAGTTTGTCCTTATGTCCAGCTTGAATTGGTCGCGGTGGAGTTTGTGACCATTCAATCTTGTCATCCCTTGAGGCATTCTGGTGAGCAGATGTTCCCCCAGATCCTGGTGAACACCCCTAATAAGCTTGTAGGTGGCCACTAGATCACCCCAGAGCCTGTGCTTTTGCAGGCTGAAGAGTCCCATGGCTCTCAGCCTTTCATCATAAGACCTGTTTTCCTGATCTCTTATCATGCGCATCACTCTTCTCTGGACTGTCTCAAGCTTTTCCACATCCTTTTTGAATTGAGGAGCCCTAAACTGGATGCAGTACTGTAGCTGCGGCCTCACCAAGGCTGAGTACAATGGGAAAATGAAGTCCCAGGATTTGCTTGAGAAGCATCTGTAGATGCAAGCCAGCATTTTGGTCAATTTACTAGCCCCAGCATTACACTGAAGGCTCATGTTCACCTTGTGGTAAATCCTAATCCCCAAGTCCCTTTCATCTGTAGTGTTAACCAGCATAGCATTGCTGAGCCTATAAGCATGCTGCAGGTTTTTCCTCCTAAGGTGGAGAACCTTGCATTTTTCCATGTTAAACACCATCAGGTTCTTGTCCACCCATTTTCTGAGCCTGTCAAGGTCAGCATGGATCACCCTCCTGGCCTCAGGTGTAGATGCTTTACCCCAGAGTTTGGTGTCGTCAGCAAACTTGGCCAGCCCACTGCTAATGTGGCGAACTTGGCCAGCCCACCAATGTCTACATCACTGATGAAAATGTTAAGGAGTATAGGCCCTAGGACAGAGCCTTGAGGGACCCCACTGGTCACTGTGCACCACAACGATTAACTTCCATTAACCACCACCCTTTGGGCCCTGCTGCAGAGCCAATTCTCCAGCCAGAAGGTTGTGGGGAAGTTGAGGCCGCTGTTAGCCAGTTTTGCTAAGAGGTGATCATGGGATACCAGATTGGAGACTTTTTTAAAGTCAAGATATATGACATCAATCTCTTCCCCCTTATTGAGGTGATAGGTCACCTGGTTATAAAAGGAGGGGGTCCAATGCTGCCCTTGCTTTTCCTCCGGCTCCCCACATATCTAAAAAAGGACTTTTTATTGTCCTTGATATTTGTAGCTAGCTGGAATTCCATTGCAGCCTTGGCTTTCTTTATTTGCTCTCTGCAGGTCTGGACCAGAGCAGAGTATTCCTCCTTGGTGGTGGTTCCTGTCCTCCATCCTTTGTAGGTCTTCTTTTTAAGATGCAGGAGGTCCACTAGTTCCCTGAAGAGCCAAGGGGGCTGCTGTGCCCTTTTGCTGCCTTTCCTTCTAGATGGGATAGACTTTGCTTGTGCATCCAGGATTGCTCCCTTGAGGAGCAACCACCCATCCTGAACTCCCTTCCCCTCCCCCTTAGGTTGTGGCCCTTTAGGGCCTCACTGACAAACATCCTTAGCTTGTCAAAGTTAGCTTTCCTGAAGTTGAGGACTTCTGTATTACTGACTGACTTGCCAGCTTTGTGGTGGATGATGAAGGTGATCAGCTTGTACTCACTGTCACCCAGGTTTCCTTCAATCATAAGGTAGCTGATTAGGTTGTCCCCAGTTGCCAGTACCAGGATGAGCAGCGCTTTACTTCTCATCGGCCCATAGACTTCCTGTGTCAGGTAGAGGTCATCCATGCATGAGAGAAAGCTTTATAACTGCATGGATTTGGCCAAGCGTTCCTCCCATGAGATGTCTGGGCAGTTAAAGCCCCCCATGACAACTATACACTGGGAGTGCGTGGCCTCAGCCAATTCCCTGGCAAACTCCTGGTCAAGGTCTTGACTCTGGGGTCTGTAATAGACTCCCACCATAGTATCCCCTGTGCCGTGTACCCCATGGATTTTAACCCAGAGGGTCTCAAATCTTCCACTATGGGTGCCAATGTTGGCTTGCAGGGATATGTATCTTTCCTTGACAGAGAGAGCTACACCCCCACCCCTTTTGTCATCTCTATCCCTCCTATATAGGGTATAACCATCTATACCTGTGGCCCACCAGGGGTAGAGTCCTACCAGTCTCTGTTATTCTTATGACATCATAGTTATTTGCATTTAGCAGGAGGGCAAATTCCTCCTGTTTGTTCCCCAAATGTCCTGGCATTTGTGTAGAGGCAGGCAAGTGTCCCCCTGGGGGCCCTGGCCTTGCCTACAGTTCATTCTAGGGCTGGGGCAGGGGTAGATTCCCTTAAGTGTCTTGGCCTGCTGGCTTTGCAAGGGTTGCCGAGCAGACCAGCAGTGGCAGTAGTCCCCTCATGACTATTCCTGGTTTTTATCTAATGACTTCCTGATGTAAAATGTATAAATAATAAATAATAGGACAAGGGGTGAGAAACAAAAGTAATCCCTGCTTACTCCAGCTGAGTGCCCTAGCCAATGGGTCACAGCCATAAACTCCTCGGTATTCTCTCTGGTACTATGTATCTTGCATTCTTCTGCAGCTACAACAGGAGGGATGAAGAACGCCTGAAACTACTACAGTTGATTCATCATCTTTGTGGCGGGGTTCCAAGTGATTAATTCATTCTCTCTCTGTGGGACTTTCCTGCCATCCTTTGATTTGATGGAACAATGAGATTCCCCAATGGGATGTAGGTTAGTCAATCATCCCATGCAGAAAGTAAAAATGAATTGGTTTATTGTGGTGAACCCCATAAATCTCTAGTGGCGGCTAGATAATCGACTGGCCGACATCTGTGCTCCCTCCCCATTCCCTTAGGTTCCCTGCCTGTAGGTCAGTTTCTTAATAACCATTTTTTCTCCACCGGGCATCCTGACATCCTTCCTTCAGGAGTTGTCATGTCGGTTGGCCTCTATGAAGGTAAGTACCTCTCTTTCCTCACCTCTTTGAGAGGGTCTCACCATGGTTATATCGTTACCCACTGAGCCCAACTGGCATTTCTCCATTGGTGGTTTCTCTGCTGTCTCTTTTCTCTGCCCTGGCTTCCCCTGCCATTCCTCTGTCTCTCTTGGTATCCTGGGGGGCAAGGGACTGCACACCTCCTAGTGCTTTTATTCATTGCCAGCCAATAATAATTCAATAATTTCCTGCTGTGCTACTACCTCATCTGACCCCTGTAAGTAATTGCCCTTGCCCTGTTTTTGACCCGTGTTCTCTTTACTGCTTATCTGCCAAGCTTCTTCAACCTCCCCTTATGAATACGGTTAATCCTCACCCTGTTACACTCTTAGAAGGCAGAAGGTGTGGGTTTCAACCTCCTTTAGCTGTGAAGGGTTAAAACCACCATCCGAGACACTAACTGTTTGGTGGTTATATGGAAGATAATCAGTGGCATCACTTTATTTGTGGTTGTATTTTAAAATAATATAGTTCTAAGAGCATTTTATTGAGTGCTTGAACCAGTCAGTGTTTGTCAGGTATGTCCTGCTCTACTTAGTTTCTCGGTTCTGGTGGGCTTTATGTAGGAGCCAGGCACCCAGCTGCTCAGTCTGTGCCAGTTTGGGGCATGCCAAAAAGGCAGTTCTAGGTGCCCAGGAAGCTTTCAGGCTAAAAAGTGAGCTGCCTTGTGAGTTTTAGATGGCTCTAAGGTGAAGTGGTTGCTGCTGCAGTAGTTGTCTTTAGATTAGAGTTGTGGGTTTAGGCCTAAATCCTGTTTTAGGGACCTACATCCTCTTTTGAATTATAGCCAAAAGCTTTCCATTTTTCTTAATGTATTTTTTCTAGTGAGCCAAATTCTAGCCATTATTTGTTTTGTAACCAAAGCAAGAACATACATGTGTTGCCTTCTCCTTCAAATGTCTGTTCTTGTTTATTTTTGTGAAATTAGGTGGCCAGTGCACTACAATATCTGGGAATTGAGGATTGTGCCTTTGAAAGAATGTTCCCATCAATTTATAGTCATCACACCAGGACTTTTCTAGTTTGAGACAATGATAGACTATAGGAATAAGATTTCAGTTTGATGACGTTTATTTTCAACATTTCATAATGTGACTCACTCAAAGTATGTAACTTGAGGAGTAAAATTATTTTTCATTCTATTCTGTTTACATTCATTGCAAAACAGCATAAAACATTCTGCATATCCTTTTCCATTGAACAATATCTTCATAGTTCTCCAGTGACCTAATATTAACTGAAGATTACAGGTACCACTCTCTCTTATGATTAGAACACACTATGATTAGATCACACTTTTTTTCTAAGTGCTGCTTAAAACAATGGAGGGTTCTTCCTAGTTGTTTCATCCTATGAAAGAAGATAGTAGTTTTTGGCAACTGAGGTCTGCAGTTATGATACAGTAGGCATGCACATAAATAGATTTTTTTGAAGTGTAACTACCAGGGGATTAGCCCTTTCTATGATGCTTGAAAAATGATAATAGACTTTATCATGTAAGTGCTACCCCAGAAAAAATAAAGATGGAAGATACATCTTCTTTAAGGCAGATTAGTTAGTCTCAATGCTAGAAGCTTCTGTAAAATTGGCACCAAGAATACATTCCAGTCTCTCAGTGAACCCATTCTGCAAATTCCACTTATGCTACATCACACTGCATTCAGGTTCTGAATGGAATTCAGTATTGACGCTCCTGACATTTGAGACATCAGGCACATCTACATGTGCATTTAAACACAATTAAATTTACTGCACAGTAAGCAATTTTGTCAGGTGTTTACAGATGTAGAGAATCACAACTAAATCTAGTTCCAAGTCCCTCTAGTTCTAAGCTGACCCTCCCCAGCCAGGCCCCAGGAGAGCTGGGCACCCACCAGTGGGAGCCAGGGCACCAGGTGCAGGAAGCCCTGGCTGACCCCCTCTTCCTGCACTCCCCATGCCAGCCCATCTGCTCTGCTGCCCCCACACCCCTACCCCTGCCCACCCTCAGCACCAGTCTCAGGACATACACGTGGTTGAAACAAAAAAGCTTTATTTTCCTTACAACCCTCAGTCCCTTTCCCCTCCTCACTCCATCCCAAACACACAGAGCCCCTCCACCATTCTCACCACCCACCAACTATAAAAAAACCCTCTTCTCAGTTGCAGAACTATTTAAATGTCTCTGTCTTTCTGTCCCAGAGTGGGACGCCATGAGGAGGGGGTGGACCTAGGGATCAGAGCCTGGGGGTAGGTGCCTAGCATCCCAGCCTCAGGCCATTCCCCTGCAAGTCTGGGGGCCACAGTGACCATGGCAATCAAGGCAGGTGGCAGCTTCATCCGCGGTGAATGCCAGATGGTGCTTCTCAATGGCAGGTGGCTCCCCCTCTGCCTGCCTGCGTCCAGGTTTAGTGTCCCCTTCTGGTGCCATGTCTGGCACCACTTGGTGTTAGGGCACATGGGCTCAAAGTGAGGAGTGGGGCTAGGCCCAGGTGGGTGGGGGGGAGCTGTGGTGGAGACTGGGCCAGGACCCTAAGAGGGCAGATGCTAGAGGACCTCCTCCCAAGGCCAGATACAGGCCTGCTGTAGGGTGGTGGGTGGGACCCAGGGACCCTGTTGGGCCATGGATGGGGCCTGTGTAGTGGGGAGGATGGACATGACCACCAGGCCCTGGAGGGTGTCCAGGGTCCAGAAGTCAGCATCCATGGACTCAATTGCCTGCGTCCACCTGCTGCTGAAGCACATCAATGCTGTCCTGCCCCAGGGTCTCCATCCATGTGCAGTGCTCCTGCTGCACCCAGTCCTGCACCTCCTCCCAGATGATATCCTTCACTCACCAGGCCTGCTTCTGCATGTCCAACTCCTCTGCCACCACCACCAGCTGCTGGAGCAGGAGGAGGATCTCATCCATTGTGTACCAACAGTGCAGCCAGAACATCTGGTTGTCTCCAACCCTAGGTGGTGGTGACCCAGAGCCTGCATCCCTACTTTGGCTGGTGGCCTCTCCCCCACATACAGATGTTGGCCTTGCAGAGGTAAGAGACAGAAGCATTTTGTGAGAGTTTGCAACATTTCAGAGATAAGATGCTCTGTGCAAGGGGCTGTGCACAGCCTGGCCCAGGGAGCCCCTCATCTCCACTTGCTTCCCTGGGGCTGGTGGCTCCCTGGGTGCTGCATACATGTAGCCTGCCTACCCTGTCCCCTTCCCAGGACAGGGCAGGACAGGTCAGGCTGCAGGCAGCAGACCCTACAGCTGCCGTTGTTCCAGACCCTGCTCCCCCTCCTCTCTCCCTGCATTCCAACCATTCTGCTGTGCTGCTGCCAAGCCCACAGTGCCAAATCTCAGAATGCTTTGGGTCCCACACAACTGAGGTGAGGCTCTGGCTGTGTCCCTGCTTTCCTTTCTGGGGCTTCTCTGGAGAGACACCTTGGGGCTGGCCCTCCTGACACCTTGCTGCTATCCTCCAAGAATGTCCCTGTTGTGCCTTCCCCGAGTGGTGCACAAGCTGTTTGTGCAGGCTGAGTGGTGCCTGAGCCACTACACCCTGCTGCTCCTGATCATCCTGGTGCCCTGGGCACACCTACACTCCTGGTTTGGGTCCTTGAGCTATGCAAGGAGGAGCTTGCACTTTGGGTGGCTGATGCGGTCATGGCTGGCTGCTCCTTGTGATGGGGCCGATGGGTATGGAGCAGGTGAGGCAACTGCTGGCCCTGGCTCCCTGGCCTGCTGGTGAGCGCAGCAGCTAGGGAGATGGGCAAGATGGGGCACTAAACACCTGAAGGCCCTTCTTTCAGGGAGGTGTCATCTCCAGAGAAGTCAGGGCAAGGAAGGGCTTGGGTTGGCCACCCCTGCTGATGTAAACTGCAGGTTTCTGGCTTGGGTCCTGGGACACCAAAATGTTGGTCAGCTGCTGCATAAAGGACATGGTCTTGCAGCTATGACTGGACTGATGATTATAGTCAGTCACAGTCATCTACCGTGCCCACAAGTCCTTGATCTTTATGCAGCACTGCTGTGGCATCCAGGAGTGCCCTTGCTTCTACATGTCACCCACTAACCTTTTAGATATGGGTGTTCAAGCACCCATCATGCTTTAACTGCCTCTAAGCCTCTGCATGCCCACAGAGGGCAATGATGTAGCCAATCTCCTCCTGGCTCTAGTTAGGACCCTGGATGGAAGCCTCGGGGGTGTGCATGTGGATGGGGCCAGTCCTTGATGGAGTGGACATGGTAGTGCATCCTGTACCAGCTCTCTGGGTTTCCACATAGCTATCCCTGTGTGGCTAGTCCTGGACTAGTGGCTAGGCAGACCCAGCAATAAAGTTAGTGCCAGGTTATATCTACATGTGCATTACTGAACTTTGATTGCATTTAAATTTGATATCTGCAATTGCAGGCATTCAATTTAATCATGATTAGCCATTTTTCTGCATAGTAAGGATGTACATGTGTAGTAAACTAGGCTAAGGTGCATTAACACAACTTGTGTAGACATGTCCACCAAGGAGGTGGTACAGGGATAGATTCTGATTGTTACAATTATTAACGCTAATTAAATCAAATTAGCTCCTGTGTGTCAACCTTTTTCAAATGAACAGCAGAAGTTTTATTTGTGATACTCCAGTGCATCAGAAATCAACAGAATACTTTTTGAACTCAAATGATTCATAATTAAAACAGCAACTAAAATCTTAGCATCAGAGATAAAAAAATTTAGGGATGAGAGTTCCTTAGAAAACATTTAAGATGAAAAGCAGGAAATCAAGCTACCTTACATTTGTATGTGGAGAATCAGTTGTTTGTCATAGGAGTTAGATGAGTCACAAAGATTAAAAAAACAAACAACTGTGAACAATTACACAAAAAGTACACATATGTTAAATCCTTTCTGCAGTGTTTCTAACTCAATCATTTTCAGCTAGATACATAAAATAATTTTCTTGTGAAAATAATTCTTTGTGAGTCAATGATGAAGTCAGTTGCAGCCCTCATTCCCATGGATACGTGGTTGATTAATGTGTATAAGTCAAGAGGCACTGTAACAAACAATTGCTGTTTCATGCTTATAAGAAACGTCTTTTAGCATGGGAGTTTTAGCATGAAGGCTCCAATTCAAAAGTTCCATATTTAGCAAAGTCCTTGAGCATGTGCTTAACTTCAGCCACCTGCTGAGAGCTACTGAAATGTTTTGCTGACCTGAGGCATAAAAATACAAGCCTTTATCACTTGAACGGAAGACAGCACTCTATTAGTTGCTGAAAAAAAGCAAGGTTACTCCTTTGGGGGTCAAGCTATTAGTGGGAGGCACCTTTTGCATAGTTCAAAATAAACATGAATCTGTAACAACTGTTTTTCTAAAAGGTCACCAATCTGAGAGGAGGAAAGGGATAAATTATAGGGGATAAAAATGAAATGGGCAAAATGCATGAAACACCAAGGCAAATTAAGATGTAGCTCAATTAACTAAAATACTGAAACTTCCCATTGGATGTTTTGTGAAAGGAATTGACATAGGAAATAGAACTTAGAAAGTAAGATAAATGTCCTCAAAGAAGCATTTGAATGGGCTAAGGAAGTGTTATTCTCTGATCCTTCTTAAACTAGCCCACATAGTCAGAAACCAGTTTCATGACCAGGCAATTTAAATGTGTGGTGGGATTTGGCTTGTTTTCAGAGTATCTCTGTCTTTCCTTTGTTAGTCTCTTAATATTTGTCAATTGAAGGGATAGGGGATTGTGCCTCCTGGTAGTAACAGAACTTGGCTGGAATGTCGAAACTCCCTTCTCTGCCAGATTCCAAAGAAGGAACTGAATCATTAACTGTTTCCTCCGAGGACAGGGGTTTTCAACCTTTTTGGATCAGTACACCCCCGGCAGCCAGATGTGGAGCAGTGTACCCCCAGTGGCTGGACACAGAGTGGGGGAGGATGGCACATGGTTGAATGCAGAGTGGCGGTAGTTGCCACGTGTGAGTTTCCCCCGGCCACCATGTCTAGCCTGGTGGGCGGCACCTGTACAGCAACATGGGATGGTGCGTGGTGGTGCTCCGTTCCCTTCTGCCCACATGTACCTCTTAGGACCTTTTCAAATACCCCTGAGGGTACGTGTACCCTAGGTTGACAACCCCTGTCCCAGGAAATAGCCCTAAGTACACCAAACTACAAGGTATTTGGAAGTGGGTTGAAGCTTGTCCACTTTGAATAAAATATGCAAATATTCAGCGGAGCAAGCAGTAGAACTCACTAGTGGCTGAATTCCCTAATCACCATACTATAAAGTTATTGTTACTCTTTCTTTCTGACCCAAAGAATATTTAATTATTCATTCCATGCCCCAGGGGATTAATTACCATAAGGGCTAATTTTGTGGCCTCTGACCTCCCCTGTAGCCATGCCCATGCCTCACAGAAGTTGCCATACAATCAATCATTCTCCCTTGTTGGGAATCTTGGTCTTCCTGGCTTCTGCCCCTTTCCTTTATCTAGACCTTCTAGTCTAGGCCCGTTGAACCAGACCTGGCTTTTGGGATCCAACTCCTGTCTTGCCTGATATAGCCCTAGCTGCCTGGCCCTATCTCCACCCTACTCAGCCTCTCTCTTAACTACAACCTCCCTTCCTGTTTGCCACCTGTAACCACCTTGAGCCCAGCCCCTGGCAGGACTCAAAGCAGTCACATGCCCCTCATGGTGACCTCTAACACCCCTCATAGTTACTGGTGGACTGTGTTGGGACTATAACACAGGAACAAGCCCTCTGGTTGTAACAACAGCTCCATATGAGGTCTAAACACAAACACCAACTCCTTGGCTGTATCATAAAGCTTCCCCTTACCCAGAGTCATACTCTGCTGAAAGTCTGCAGCATCCTATTTGTTTCCCCCATGGTAGTGCAAGTGCCAACCACAAGCTCCTCTGCATCTTTCCTGCTCTGGAGCTCTTTCCTTGACAGCCTCCAGACTGTCTTCCCTGGCTTAAGATCTGGGTTTATGTGCTCCCTAAGCCCTGTCCTCTTCTGGTCAGGTGATGCCCTTGCTGCAGGCATGTCCCTTTGCCTTAATGGACAGATCAGTTCCTAGGCTGCAGTGTTTCTTTGCTGCTTTCTTTTCCCTGTTCAGTTGCAGCTTCTCCCTTAAAGCAACAGGAGCAATAATCTTCCTGTTACAATCTGATACTGTGCTCTGTATTGTCTTGGCACTTTGTGAATGGAATTTTGATGAGGAATATCTTGCTTTATACCAACCATGAAGTTGGTCAAGTAAAAGATATTACCCCTAAATGAATCCTTGCCTCCCACATAATTCTTGGACCATCACAGCTGCAACATCATTCTAACATTACTGTAATATAGTTAGCATTTAGAACTTCAGTATGGTCATCTAATATAATAGATACAGATATATCAACTTAATTAGAATGGAGCTTTTTGGGTAGATAAAAAAAACGTATTTTTCTCAATAATGTATACCATGCAAACTACACTGCAGCCCTAATGTTTATGTGGGGCCTTTACATGTTAAACAATGGAAATTATATATTTCTTAAAGCCCCTAAACATCTGTTGAGCAATAAAGGAATGGAAAGATTGTTTGGGGAGAAGTGTCTCTTACTTTTCTGAAATGCAAAAGATTTCAAAATGTTCTGTTTTGAATCTCCCCATAGTCTGCGCAGTTTGGCTGAAAGTCAGCAGGAACTCCAAGTATAGAAGTGAAGGGGTTTTCTAGATTATTTGTAGGTGTTGTTGATTTAAGTAAAATAAAAACAGAAAGACAGAATCTCTGGCTTCATACCCTTAATGTAGCCGAATGGGCTTTAAAAACAGGTAATACAAACAAGGCAGTTTTTGTGCTTCCACAACCCTTTAGTTTGGTTTCTCAACAGGAAACAGCCTGGTTCTGTTTGGCACCCAACTTCTATTAAACCACTGATCCTAAGTAAGCTTAAATGTGCATTAAGTCATATGTTTAGAAAGCCCAGGGCTCCCCACTTGTTATACTCAGTGCTAAAATGTGTCAGAAAACAGTCCAGAACCCTGAATCCTTACATCATTATCAAAGTCAACAGGGCTGCCTCAGAGGTGTATGTATTACTGTGACAGGAATAGCTTATGTATGTGTAAGGCAGTGGTTTTCAACCTTCTTCTCTTTTATGGACCCTTACAAAATTTCAAATACAGGTGCAGACCCCTTTGGAAACTTTGAATGGAGATGCAGACCCCTTTGAATTGTAAGTGTGATTATTTACATACTTTTGATTGATCATAATCATCTTTTGTGGACCCTTAGACATAGTCTGAGGAGCCCCATGGGTCCATAGACCACAGGTTGAAAACCAAGGGTCTAGGGGATAGATAAACACTTCTGTAGCTTGTCATTCAAGATGCTATAGAGGTGTGGAATCCCTGACAATTACATCAGGCTTGGAATGTAAATAACAGAGAACACATTAATATGCACATGCATATAGTTGATGCTCATTCTCCTCTTGCTGTGCAGATTATGTCCAAAGATACACGTTACTAGTGAAACTAATACTCATAGTAGAAAACTTCTGCCTGGTTTTTATGATGGCTTAATTAAAGGCATGAAAAAAATTGAGAGAGAGAAAACTTGAGCACCTGTCACTCTCAGGAGCATACAGTGCTGACCAGTGACAGTAATAATGATTCACAGCTCATGTGAATCTGATGTTTGGCTCTAGATGTGTGATCTTTGCATGATGAAAATAATCTGACTCAAAATGGTTTATTTACACCATGAAGTAACCATTTTGGTTTATTTCTTCATTTTTCAAGCACCCTATGACACTAGCATAATTGTTGGAGAGGAACAAATCTAGGATTACTATACCATGGTCAAAAAGTAGGAGAGGGGCCAAGAGACACATTTGGCTCAACAGGGATATTAGGGAACTATTGAAAAAGAAAAAAGAAGCATATAAGTAATGGAAAGATGGTTCAGCAACCAGAGAAGAGTACACTTATATGGCCAGGGTCTGCAAGTATGAAACATGGAAAGCTAAGGCAGGCATGGCGATCAAGCTGGCAACTAAAATAAAGGACAACAAAAAGTCCTTCTACAGGTACATATGGAGCAAGAAAAAATTGAGCTGCACTGTGGGATCCCTGCTGAATATGCGAGGAGCCCACAGTTGATCCCTACGAAAAGGGAGAGTTCCTAAATACTTACTTCACATTGGTATTTCTGAAATCAGATGGGAGCTGTTTACCTGGTAATATGGCCCAGGGAATAGGGGGAACAGACAACAGACCACATGAAATCAGTCCTGAACAAGTGAGGGTACTCTTAGAACATTTGAACATTTTCAGGTCTGCTGTACCAGATGACCTGCATCCAAGAGTCCTGAAAGAACTAGCTGAGCTCATAGCAAGGCCTTGGGTGAAGCTGTTCAAAAAGTCATGGAACTTGGGAATGGTTCTGAATGACTGGAAGAGGGCTAACATACTAAAGGGAATAGGGATGACTCTGCAAACTATAGATGGGTCAGTCTGATTTTGGTCCTGGGAAAAATCTTTGAAAAGATTGTTAAGGAAGCCATTAATTACAAGGTCGTAATTGGTGGGGTATTAAGAGGCTACCAGAATGGCTTTGTCAAGGGTAGGTCATGCCTAACAAACCTGGTATCCTTTTATGACCAGGTAACTAACCAGCTAGACAAGGGACAGGAGGTTGACATCATTTACTTAGACTTCAGTAAAGGCTTTGATTCTGTTTCCCATGAGATTCTCTCAATTAAACTGGAGGGTACTGGCCTAGATCAGTCTACAGTGAGGTGGGTAGACAACTGGCTCAGGGGCCAATCCCAGAGAGTTGTAACTCATGGGATGGCCTCATCCTGGAAGGCCATCTCCAGTGATGTCCCCCAGAGAGCTGTGGTTGGCCCCATGGTCTTTAACATCTTTATCAATGACTTTGATGAGGGGGTGGAAAGCACAATGATTAAGTTTGTGGATGATGCCAAACTATGGGGAAATATGGGCACATCAGTAGATAGGGTAAGAATCCACTAAGATGTGGGGTGAAGTGGACACACTCAAAGGGAGAGAAAGGCTGCAAGTAGATTTAGACAGACTACAAAAGTGGGCAGATGAGAATAGGATGGGGTTCAACTTAGACAAATGCAGGGTGCTGCAACTCGGCAGAAGGAATCCACAGCATTCATTCAGGCTGGGGAGTTCCCCTCTTGAAAGCACAGAGATAGAATGGGATCTTGGAGTCATTATTGACTCCAAGATGAACATGAGCCGCCAATGGCAGACTGCAGCCAGCAGGGCCAGCCATACTTCATCATTCATCCAAAGATGCACCTCAAGTGGGTCCAGAGAAGTGATACTTCCCCTCTGTGTGACTTTGGTCAGGCCGCAGTTGGAGTACTGTATCCAGTACTGGGTACCGCACTTCAAAAGGGATGTGTCCAGCCTGGAGAGGGTTCAGAGGAGGGCCACCCGCTTGGTAAGAGGGCAGCAGGACAAGACCCTACGAGGAGAGACTGAAGGGCCTGAACCTGTTCAGCCTCAGCAACACGAGGCTGAGGGGGACCTGGTGGCTGCCTACAAACTCATCAGGGGAGATCAACAACAACTTAGAGCCCTTTTCTCCCCAGCACCACCTGGGGTGATGAGGAACAATGGTAATAAGCTGATGGAGGATAGGTTTAGGTTAGAGATAAGGCAAAATTTTACAGTTAGGGTGTTCAAAATCTGGGGTCTTGTGAACCCAGCATTCATCCCTGCCTGTGAAGGGGTCAGGCTAGATGATCTGTTCAGGTCCCTCCTGACACTAGCTACTATGCAACATGTTGATTTGGTACCATGCATTACCTCTGCACATTGTAGACTGAATTCCAAGACCTCTTCCCTCTAAAATCCAAAGTAATTTTTACCTGTCCATGAAAGTGCATGTATACTGGATAGATTAAATATTATTTTCCACGCTTTTAGGGCTGGAAGGGACCTTGGAAGATCATCGAGTCCAGCCAACTGCCCGACAGGCAGGAAGTCAGCTGGGGTCATAAGATCCAGCAAGATAAGCATCCAAATTTCTCTTGAAGGCATTCAATGTAGGTGCTTGAACCACCTCTGGTGGCAAGCTATTCCAGACCTTGGGGGTTCAGACAGTGAAGAAATTCTTCCTTATGTCCAGCCTGAAACGGTTTCACAGGAGTTTATAACTGTTCAACCTTGTCATTCCTTGGGGTGAGCTGGTGAACAATTGTTTCCCAAGATCCTTGTAATCACTCCTGATAAACTTATGGGTGGCCATCAGATCGCCCCTGAGCCTGCACTTTTCCAGGCTGAAGAGTCTCATAGCTCTCAGCCTGTCATCATAAGGTCTGTTTTCCTGACCTCTAATCATGTGCATTGCTCTTCTCCTGACTCTCTCAAGCTTCTCCACATCATTTTTTAATTTAGGAGCCCAAAGCTGAATTCAGTACTCCAGTTGCAGCCTCACCAAGGCCAATAAAATGGGAGAATAACATCCTGGGATTTGCTTGAGAAGCATCTATGGATGCAAGCCAGTGTTTTACTCACTTTACTAGCCGCAGCATCACGTTGAAGGCTCATGTTCATCTTGTGGTCAATCATGACTCCCAAGTCCCTTTCATCCATTGTGCTAACCAGTGTAGTGCTGCTAAGCCTATGAGGATGCTGTAGATTTTTCCTCCCAAAGTGGAGAACCTTGCATTTTTCGGTGTTAAACACCATCAAGTTCTTATCCGTCCATTTCCTAAGCCTGTCAAGGTCAACCTGGATTGCCCTCCTGTTCTCAGGTGTGGATGCTTTACCCCAGAGTTTGGTATCATTGGTGAACTTTGCAAGTCCGCTTCTGACAGTGTACACATCATTAATGAAGAAGTTGAACAATATAGGTACAAGGACAGAGCCTTGAGGGACCCCACTGGGCACCATGATGATCGACTTTTATCAACCACCACCCTCTGCAGCTGACCACGGAGCCAAATCCCCAGCCAGAGGATCATGGTGGACCCAAGGCTGCAGTTGGCCAGTTTTGCCAAGAGGTGATCATGGGATACCAGATTGAAGGCTTTTTTGAAGTCAAGATATATGATGTCAATCTCCTCTCCCTTGTCCAGGTGATAGGTCGCTGGCTGCCCCTCAGGATGTTGTTGTCAGCCAGTCTGTTAAGAATAGTTTATTTAAAGAAATTAGAAGGAGTGCTATGATGCTCTGGTGAGGTGCCAGAGGACTGGAAAAGGGCCAGTGTGGTTCCCATTTTCAAAAAAGGGAGGAAGGAGGACCCAGGAAACTATAGACCAGTTAATCTTACCTGAGTCCTGGGGAAGCTTTTTAAGAAAATTATCTTGGCGCATGTCCACAAAGAGCAAGCAGGGGAGACTATGCTTAGGGGCAACCAACATGGGTTCATTAGAGGCAGATCATAGTATCTAGGGTCAGAAGGGGCCTAGAGCAGGCCATGTAGTCTGACCCCCTGCCAATGGCAGGAACGAGTGCCAGGGTCACAGGACCCCAGCCA
>JAGPOW010000261.1:221186768-221205943 GCA_030014935.1 Caiman crocodilus | reverse complement strand
AATCACCCCTGCCAGCTCCCTCAACACCCTTGGGTGTAGGTCATCCGGGCCTGCTGACTTAAAGACATCCAGCCCTTCCAGAAGCCCTTCCACCAGGTCAACCCTTACCCACGGCCTAGCAGTGATTCCCGAGAGGGAATACAGGCTTCCACCGGGAAGGAAGTCCCAGTCCCTCCTCAGTAAGACCGAGGCAAAGAACCCATTGAGGATCTCCATCTTCCCATTGGCTGCGAGCACCAGGTTGCCCGACGAGTCCCAACCTAGTGGCCTTCTATGCTCAGGTCACCAAATCTCTGGATGCAGGTGTTGTGGTGGATATAGTCTTTCTGAACTTTAGGAAGGCCTTCGACATGGTCTCTCACCCCATTCTCATTAAAAAACTAGGAGACTGTGGTGTCGATGCCTACACAGTCAGATGGGTCACTAATTGGCTGGAGGGCTGCACTCAGAGAGTGGTGGTGGATGGGTCTTATTTGACCTGGAGGGATGTGGGCAGTGGGGTTCCCCAGGACTTGGTCCTCAGGCCTGCACTTTTCAACAACTTCATCAGCGACTTGGACAAAGGGGTAAAATATTCGAATTTGCAGATGACACTAAGGTGTGGGGAGAAGTGGGCACGCTAGAAGGGAGGAATAGACTGCAATCGGACCAAGACAGGTTACAGGGGTGGGCAGATGAGAACAGGATGGGTTTCAACACTGACAAGTGCAGGGTACTACACTTGGGGAGGAAGAACCAGCAGCATACCTACAGGTTGGGGAGCTCCCTTCTTGTCAGTGCAGAGGCAGAGAAGGATCTTGGAGTCATTATTGATGCCAAAATGAACGTGGGCTGACAGTGTGGGGATGTAGTCAGGAAGGATAACCATACCTTGTCATGAATCCACAGATGCATCTCAAGCAGGTCCAAGGAGGTGATCCTCCCCCTCTATGTGACACTGGTCAGGCCACAGTTGGAGTACTGAGTCCAGTTCTGGGCGTTGCACTTCAGGAGGGCCACAGCATTGAGAGGGTTCAGAGGAGGACCACCCGCATGATCAGGGGTCAGCAGGGCAGACCCTATGAGGAGAGGCTACGGGACCTGAACCTGTTCAGCCTCCACAAGAGAAGGCTGAGGGGGGACCTAGTGGCTGTTTACAAACTAGTCAGAGGGGATCAGCAGGCATTGGGAGAGTCCCTGTTCCCCCAAGCACTACCAGGAGTGACAAGAAATAACAGTCACAAGCTGGCAGAGGGTAGATTCAGACTAGACATCAGGAGGCGTTACTTCACTGTCAGGGTGGCTAGGATCTGAAACCAACTTCCAAGAGAAGTGGTGCTGGCTGGGTGGTGACCCCAGAAGTGGTGACCCCCTGGGGGTCTTTAAAAGGAGGTTGAATAAACACCTGGCTGGGGTCATTTGACCCCAGTACTCTTTCCTGTCATGGCAGGGTGTCGGACTTGATGACTCAGGTCCCCTCTGACCCTACGAACTATGGAATTATAGCAACCTAACAAATGATTCAGTTTCAGAGGAGTTATTGACTGGTCATGAAGACTTGATTTACTCATCATATCCCATGTGATTAATAAGATATTAATCTGTACTGCACAGGTACAGAAAGCATTCCCCTTTATTGAGCTTAAACAATTCATGTCTATTAATATACAGTTCTTGTTCTGAATACATGTATTGCATCCAAAATGGGGAAGAAAAAGTCATTTCTGGAAATTCAGCTAGGCAATCTGGCATTTCATTACCCATCCATAACTAAGTTTAGCCTGATTCTTAGTATTAGGTTATGGCATTGTATTTTGTATATATTTCCATTTTTCGTTCTGAAACTCATAGTTTAATATTTCATCTGTTTTTAATATTACCAAATTGAAACTTGGCTTACAGTTTACCAAACTAGATGCATTTTTTCCAAAGAATCAGCTAAGCTGAGTTTTTTTTGAAGTAGAGATCAATAAAAATAGCCAGTTTTTAATGATTCCAGACATATTTTCACAGGATCTAGATCAAACATGACTCAGTTTTGAAAAAATAGAAATGTGAAAGCAGATACTTATTAATAACAGTCTCTATCAAAGGTGCTGTGCTCAGCCAACATGTAATGCAGCTGGAGTGGTGGTCTCCAAAAAGGAGAATGATGGTCACTTGTGATTCAAATATTTTTTTCAGTATTTTATTATCATTTGATTTGCCATCTAGCCACTAGGTCACAGACTGTGTGCCTTAAAAAAAACAGAATATAAAATACGGCTGAGACATGCAGATGGAATCTGCTGCCAGCAAGAAAACAATCCAGAAGGCAAATGGATTCAAGGAACAAAGAGTTATTATAGTTCTGCTAAAAAATAGACTTTATTCTAGCAGTGAAATTGCTTAGGAGAAATTAGGTTTACTGAAGGAAAAGGAAGTGCATTTTGTAGGGAGAAAAATAGAGGTCCTTTCTGAAGAACACTGAATCAGCTATCAGAACCCAGGGTGATGAAGAGAAACTGGCAATAGTAGTAGAGCTTGTTAAGTGTTATTTTTCCCTCAATATGTGTGCAAAGCAGACTGATTTCTCCCTTGCAAAGGCAAAATAATTGTTGGCGGATTGTCCCGAAGGGTTAGCATGCAGCCCACAGGTTGCTCCCAGCCACCAGTTCTCCCCCCGCGTGCCCATTCCTTCATTGCTTCAGCCCCAGCTGATGGGAGAAGGCTGTAGTGCCAGAGCAGCATGTATGGCAAAGGGAGCTAGGTTGCCTACACTGTTTTTCCACTAGTCTGTACTCAAGATCATTCCCATGCCTCAGGTGCTGTAGTGAGGAAACAGACCACCTTTGGTATATTTGAAGGGTACCTTTCCAATGGGAATTCTGCTGACAAATTAATATTTTGGAGTCCAAAGAGCTATATACTGAAAATTGTTGGATTTTCTTCTCCAGGGGAAAAGAAACCATAACTGGATGTGCATGTGTGAGTAACTTTTCCTACTTTGTTACTTTGTTATTGTCACAAGGAGATTCTTATCATTCTTACAAATTTTGTTGCTAGTTGTGCTTACAATGCATTATGTACAGTCTGCACATATAGGTAGACTGTACATCTCTCACATCCAAGAAGACACTATTCCTGCCCCAGAGATCGTACAAGCTGGTAACATATAAGTGACATGCAAAGGGATAAAATCAAAGAAAGCCATTTTAAAACACACTAGTCTGGAAAGTGAGGTAGCCATACTAACATTGACTTCTACCTGTGCTAATCAGTTTAGTTGAGAAGCAAGGTATATTAGTACAGATAGAGCATGATGTTGACATAGTTCAGAGCTAATCCATGGCAATGCTTTTTACCATATAAACAGACTCTACAGGTTAAGCATATTCCAGACACACCCTTTCACATTCAAATCCTGGTATAGATTTAGCACCAAATTCAACAAGGCTCATGTTTCATCCTAATTTCCCAGGGTCAAACAGGAATATTGTAGCATGACCACAGACTAAACCCAGATCTTACAACACCAGTCCAGAGCTTCGATCACAACATTCTTTCATTGTATTTCATTTTTATAGGCATATCTGTGGCTATCATTGCTATTCTGCCACTGGTTCCCAGGGGTTCAGTAGTCTCTTTATGGTGACTACAGGTGGGAGCTTGATGTAGTGAGTGACATTTTTTACAAAAAGCTAGATTTTATGGTTATGCAAGAGAACTGGGACAGTTCAGTGCTGGTACTTGTTTCTAAGACCCTGTATCATTGCTGGATATGAAAGAAAAACCCATTCCAACAATTTTAAAATGACTCGTACTTGTTTTTATTGCAAAAATAGAAGCCTCTCACAAAGCCAAAACATTTTGAGTACTGAGGTCAACACTGAACGAATGATATGTACAATACTCTCTTATACAGCACCTACAGTGAAACAAGAACAGGAACATTAGGGCAGCTTACTGGCAAAGGTAGAATGCATTAAGCTCAGAGCGGAACCTTTCAGACACCATGGTTATATGAGGGTTGGATGCAGACTGGGTTCTTATGATGCCTGATCACGTCTGAATTGAGAGTGTCCTACACATCACATTCCTGATTCCACTGCTATAAGAAACATCATTAGAGCAAGGCTTGGCTATTGCGTCATTCCTCAGATATTGCTCGCTGAAAGCCAGTTTTTGGAGGATGATGTGAGTGAGCACTCACTGGCTAACAGTGTCTGTGGGTGGGCTGGATTTGAGTTGGGTAATAGCAAGCATCTCCTGTTTGACCAATCCTCAGTAACTAACATTCATAGAATGATAGCTATGATTAAAGTGTGAATCCTTGCTCCACTCACTTCAGCGAGATGGTTCCTTGTGGTCAGAATTTCACTTAAGAGCTTCAGTAACAAAAATTCATTTTTAATGACTATTTTTAGATGATAATCTACTGGTGAAGTATTTACACCAAAGTTCAGTTAAACTTCCTTATCTATAGTGCACAATGCAATAGAACAACAGAATTACATTCACAAAATACATTACTTAATATAGAAAACTGTTGATGGTATAAAATACACCTACTTTACCAACATGGGTTTCTTTATACTCAATGAAAGGAATAATCTCCTCAGTATTGTATCTGCAGTAATGTGATTTATAAATAATGGATCTACAGCTTATCAACTGTCACTCAGATTCACCAACAGAGATGTGTGTCACATTTGCAAACTTCTTCAGTTTTGTGAAAGATGTGCTTTGGGTATATTGTGATAAAACTTGATTGTGAAACTTTATTTCTGTGAATCAACATGGTGTTTTAAAAAATCCAAAACAAACTATGAAAGAAACTTAGTTTTGTCTGCTTAACCATTTTGTGTGCTGATATTTCACCATATTTGCTTTCCAAATTTCTATTGCTAATTTACAATGACAGTAAGTCAGAATGTGGTACTCATTTAACAAATAATTTGAGTAAGAAATACAAGATATATATGGCATGAATATTTTTCTTTAGCTCATTGATTTATCCAGCTGTAATTGTATGTAACTTAGGGCCTCATTTGTACAAATCTTAACTTGTACACTGGACATATCTAATGCACAGAAATTTAATATAAAAAAAGATCTTGCTGAACATCAAAATTTGTTTAAAGTATTTCTATATAAAGCAAATTTCTTACCATGTGGTCTCCTTTGTGGCATGTACGTGTGATAGGCCATAGTGGGCACATCTACACAAGACATTTACAATGGGGCTGCTTAATTAGCTCTGCAGTAAAGTCTCAGCATGTCCATATGTGGCCCTATTAGGTCACAGTAAACTAATTAACTCTGCCATAGGTTAGTACTTGTAAGTACACAAGTACTATCCTACAGCAGTATTATTTAGTGCGCAGCAGCACACGTGTAGATGCTTATAGGGCTGACTGAAGCATGCGTATGCTTCAATGCAGGAGCTGCCTGCTGGTTAGCTCCTCACTAGACCATCCTTGTGCCCCAGCCAGCCTCTCCACAGGACGATAAGCCAGGCCAGAGCAGCCCCAGGTTGGCAGGATGACCCTCCCGGGGCTTCCTGCCAGCTGGGACTGCTATGACCCAGTTCAACATGCTGTGGTCCTGGGTGCACATGTAAATGTGGTACCCAGGAGCAATAAACTCTCATATGAACTGCACTGGAGTTTATTGCATCACGTTCATTTCACGTGTAGCTACACCCAGAGAGGTTTACTTTTTTGGTTCCTGTGACTTTCTGGTAGGGAACATTAATCATAACCTTATTTTCCAGGAAGTTATGATAAGTTAAAAATAAACTGCTTCAACAGAAATTCATCATTGTGTAGAACTCATCAAAAAGACTTTTGCATCTCTTTACATATCTCTTATGCTCTCAGAAGAGGACATAAGTGGAACTTAATGCATCATCTTCTACATTGGGGTAAACTGTACATCTACACACATTTGGATGAATTGCACCTAATACATGTAGGAGTGATGCAAAATCTTTCATTTGAAGCATGGTAATAAAGATCAGAAAGAAAAATTTATACAGTTTCAAAGGGGCACTTGGATCCTACTGATTTAAACCCCCCACACACGATGGGATTGTGGCTTTCATTGGTTTTAGTAATGATGTTAGAATCAGTTGTTATTCTGCAAAGCATTCAAGATAATGAAGTTGTTAGATCCCATATACAAATAAGATAGTGAAAATATATATTCATTCCATATAATTTGTAAAGCATATAAAATGTGCTGTAAGTAGATATTGCTAATGTCAGGAGATAATTCAGTACAATATCATAAAAAGTTGAGAAGGAAAAATAAAAAATAACACCTTTACCTCAAGGGTGTTATATATGTATCATATTATCAATGTAGTTTAATCTTATTTTAAAAGCGGTGATGTGTTTACATTAATGGTATTTCTTGAATGCATGCCAGATGTATAGGGACTTATTTTATAAGACTTAAAATGAGAGGGGACAGACTTTGCCATTACCTAAGCCACTGAATCAATAGGAGTTACCCATGTATAACTTGGGATAAGCAAGGTTTTTTCTTGTGCTGAAACATTGTCTGATCCAAGCCTTTCTCACAACCATGGGAGCTTCATACTAGTGGTAGCAGTGAGGTTTCCTAGCATAAGACAAGCTGGGAAGAACCTTTATTGGTCCATTCACTACCCACTTCTAATATCACAGCATTGCCTTCCTGGGCCTTTAGTTTGAGAGCAGGGTGTAGTGCCTCCTGCAAGGCATGTCTCTTAAACCATAGATCATGAAGGTTCCTTGTCACTGAGACTCTGTATTGATTGGCTATGGAGTAGGTCAATGGGTGTAGTGATTAGCATGGTCCCCTGAAATCATCTGAGCAGGAGTTACAATAACCAAGTAATCACAACAGAACCTAGGCACAGTATCAGAGCTCCAGCAGTGCCAGACTGGTGTGGAAGTAATGCCAGCAGTAGAAACTGGGTTGGAAGAGGGAAAAGGTGACCATTGCACTACAGATGCAATTGTGAAATTGTTACCAGTGTGTATTTTGGCAAGGTCATGGTTGCAAAGGTCAAAGTCAAAGATCTACCTGACCCTATCTGGTCATCAATGATGTAGTTAAGGCAATGCCTGTTTCTGTAGCCAAAGGCACGTAAGTGACTGCTTCATAGCCTATGGTGATTGCTGCAGTCAATACTATATAACCCTTCTGTACCTTAGATTAAAGGGTCCCATTTATATTTGCCTTGCACTGAGCGCACCTACTTGAACTGCTACATCACTGTAGTGACAAGATAGTGACATAGCATCAGAGGGCACTAATCGTGAGGGGGATGCTAATGCACAGTAGCAAGAAGCTACCACACAGTAGCTCATTTCTACTGTGCAGTAGGGTTGGAAACAACCTGTGTGCCATTGGGACTGTGCAGCACCAACTGTGCAGTCAGGGGCATGTGTAGACACATGGGGTTAGTAGCAAAACTGCTATTGTTTCAATATGGTTAGAATCAGGTTCAAAGAGCATTAACAATAGGATTCAGACCACACTTACACAGACTTTTGGTGACTTCTCCCTTCCAACTAAAAGGCATAAACAATCTTCTGCCTACAGTTGCTGAAGTCTAATCTGCAGTTTCTAATTTGCAATTACTGTTTTCGTATATATATCTTTTATGTTACAAACATCCATATTATTTGGCAATGGTCTAATGTATGAATGCTTATGGTTATGAAGATATATTTGAGTTACAAAAATGCAAGGTATTGGAAATACCTACACCTTTATTTGGTTAATTTTTTTAAATGTATATTCTAGAATTTATGTTCTAAAAAGAGGTCTGTCTTCCTGTCTATTGGGATCAAGAGTCCTGATGCAAAATACACTGGGATCAATAGAAAGATTCTTATAGACTCTGGCTTTAGATCAGGTCCTTGGAGAGGGACTACAATGTACTTTCAGAAAGCTGGAGATGCACCTGGGATTTTTGAAGGAAAACAAGGGAGGATCTTTTTGAAAGATCAGGAAGCAAGGAGAAGCCACTCTTCAGAAGGAGAGAGAGAAGTAGTCAGGTATCAGGAGGACAGATGGGAGGGATCATGGAAAGGGTATAAAACTTGTTCTTCAATTTTATGTAAGGTTTAGGTTACATTTCTAGAAAGGCCTGACATTCAGGTGGGTTCTCTCTTTAACTAAACTGGTTCATCAACCCTGACCCTCTCCAGAAAGGGGAAATTAGCTTAGTTAGTAGGCAGCATTATCCATTTTCTCTAGTGAGAAAGCCATGTTTTGAAAGGCTCCTAGTCATTTTTATCTTTTGTCAAAGGGAAAATAGTTCAAGGTTTGTTTCTATGGTCTGTTAGAGCACTAGTTTTCAACCTTTTTAGATTCAGATCACCCCTCAGAAGATGCCAATCCTTAGCTTTTACTCATTTTTTAACTGTGGAAAATTAAAGTAAAAAAATAAGTAAAGAGGTCTGTTGCAAAGAACTCAGAAAGACCACAGAAGGTCAGAATATTTTTGAAACTATACATTCATATTTAAAATCTTTGTGTTTATTTTGTAAATCATATAGGTGTTGGTACATCTATCAGTGCTAATATTGCCTGGCACCCTTAAAAGGATTCCATGGTAACTTACAGTGCGGTAGAAGCCTGGTTGAGAATTATCGTCAGAAAAAAAAGAGATAACAAGCAGAATATACTGAAGTTTCTCATGGTAGGTTTCTTCTGTGAATACCTATTGCCAGGTTATAAACACATGAAAATAGGGACTTTGTAATAGAAATACTGGCAAACTTTCAATTAAAGCAGCATTACTGGTAGCTATTATAAAATGCAGCAGGCCATTTTCCTTATTTGTATTAGAATTTGTTTTACTGAAGCATAGTTTATTAATCATTAAATGAACAAAGTGAAAAAACAGGGCTTAGTTTCAGCACTCTATGCCATCAGGATCCTTTTGACAGCTGTATCTAACAAAGATGAACAACTAGAATTTTTTTGCTAGATTTCATTGCTCAGATGCAAACCTATGCAAATGTTTCTGTCACGTCCTGCATTTAAATAAAGTGAGTTTTCATATGAAGAGAATGGTGTTATTTGAGAGGGACAAGGCCCTACCAATCTCTTTAGTGAACATTTAGCTTCCCATTGATTCATATATTCCTTTTCCCATTGTGCCACACTAATACTTATGTTATAAATGTCTTTGTAACGAACCTAATTATTGTGAAATATAATAAAGAGCTTCTAAATATTCCACAATATGGACGTGTTTACATGGGACACTACTGTGCAGTGGTTACTGTGCATTTATTTAGTATTTGTACAATCAAGTACTAAATAAATTCACAATAACCAGTTACTGTGCAGTAGCATCAGTGAGCACCTGTTTTAGCAATGCTACTGCACAGCAGCTTAATAATACTGTACACTAGCGCATTAGCACTGTTTGTGCTGTGACACTCTATTGTGCAGTATTATTTAGCTACTGCGAAGTTAGCATCTCATGTAGACGTGCCCACTGTGGACATGTAAGCATTCCCACAATGACAGTCATGTAGAGTTCAGCATTATCTCTACAACAGAGAGTTGAAACTCTATTTTTAAATGCCTTTTAGAAATCAATCAGGTGACAGATGGAGTGAAGAGGAATTAAGATGTAATTTACTCCCAGTTATAAAACTAGGGCATTGAGCTACATACACTGCATTCCACTCCTACCTATGGCCATTCTTTCAGCCTACAGACTGAATTGACAATGATGGCTTCTCTTTGTCTGTTGCATAATGTTCTGGGAACATTGAATCTATATACATAAGAACCTGGCTTAAATCTCCTGCTGTTTTCTATGCAGGCCTATGTACTTATTATGGAGGGTAGAAGCACTGCTAGGGTGTATCCCGATGAGCACACACGTGTGATTTGCACTGCACACATGCATGTGTTCACTGCACTGATAATTTGCAGCACAGCAGGTTTTATTGACACTGGAAACTCCCAATGTAAAAAAACAACCCAAGCCAAACCCCTCCTCCCCAAACAAACTAGCACGACACGTGTGGCTGCAGCATGTATTGCCCAAAACTGGAGTCTGGATGGCCAGAGTCATGCTCTGGCTGCTGGCCAGGCTCTGCATGCCCAGACTACCACTACTGCAGTCCGGGCTCCTAGAATTATAGGGAAGGCTGCTTGGGCCAGCCCCCCTACCCAACCTGGGCCAATTTTTGCCATATTTGTGCCACTGCTAGTTGTCCTCAGGGACATGCATGTTCCTGCTTGTGGGTTCCTGCGCTCTTAGAGTGAACATGCAATAGCAGTGGACCTGGATTGGAATGGGTTCTTTCATTTCAAAGGGAATTCTGTGTTTTGTAATCCAATGACAATGCAAATAAAACATACAATTTGCCACAAAATGAAAAAATGGATTCTGGCTGATTGGAGCCTTTTGCTTTAAGAAAACCAAAATGTTTTGTTCTAGTTTTGACCTTTAAAAAAAAACTTTGTAATTGTTTTTATTTCATTCTGGAAAGTCACTTCACAATGAAAATTCAAAACTTTCCATTTGGAAAACACTGGACAGGGATGTTTGAACATCAAACCATTTTTTCTCCCCCGAGATGAAATTTTATTGAGATTAGCACATTTTTCAAGCTCTGTCATTTCAACAAATTCCCCCTATACTTTCCACTGAAAAATATTTTGGTAAGAAATTACTAACCAGCTCTCCCCTGCAAACCCACACAGTGAAGCTAATATTAGAGAGGGGCAGATTCTCAGCTGATAGAAATCATCATAACTCCACCGCAGCAGAGTTACTCTGATATCTAAATATGATATTTCCATCTTTTATGGATGCCAAGGTCTTGAACTTCGTTTCTCCAGGAAAATCCAGAGCAAAAGGGGATTGAGCAATATAGGTAGTCCTTGACTTACAACATTTCAAGTTACAATGTTTTGCACTTAAAGCATTTATAAATTGACACCCAGTCTCAACTTCATGACGTCAGTTTCAACTTTACAGTGCTTGATCCAATGTGATGCCACACCAGTGAACAAGTTTGCTGCGTCATTCATCTCCCTGGAGAACATCTGTCCAAAATTCCTTGGATACTTTTTTTAAGAAAGTAGACAAGACTCCAGAAAACCTGCAGCCAAGACTCCTCAGAAGACTCCAGCCAAGACCCCTTCAAAAAGTCCAGCAGAGTCACCTCAAAGAAGTCTTTCCAAATCAATATGACTGCTATTTACAATATAAGTACATTAATGTAGCTCTATTACTCATCTATAATTGATCGAGTACAAAATTCTGGGTTATTTTTGGTGAAAATAGGGTATTGGGGCCTTGGCTCAGGAACCAACCCCCTATTTATAACATTGTTTCTTGTGAGAAAATTGGTTCTGAGTTACAACATTTCGACTTGAGACGTGGTTTTCAGTAACTAATTGTGTCATAAGTCTGAGGACTGCCTGTATTTCAAATAGTTTTCTTTTTTTCTTTACCTGCCATTCTTATGAGTTTAGGACTATAAGAGTTAAGCACAAAAGCAGTGCTGAGAGTGGAACAGAATCACTTGTTTATTTCTGAAAAAAATATTTGATTTTTACAGGAAAAAAGCCAAATCCTAGAATGAAACTCAGCAATTGAGTAAAGAAAAAGGAAATTTTGTATCATAATGTAAATATCTGGTGCTTATGAAAAATGTACAGGTTTACAGAATGGCAACATCAGACAAGGGAGAAGGGTATATTTTTCACTTTCCACTCCCTTTCCTTCTTGAAACTCAGAGATAGGTTTGTAACATAAGTGCTAAAACTGCATTCAGATAACATATAGCTGAGTACTGATACTGAGAAAGCTAAGGTGAGTGATACCAGTGGCAGTAGGGACTGTGGCATTAGAAGTAACTGGATAATGTAAATGCTTGGACTTGGGAGGGATTCTGCGCTTCACTTAAGTCTGATATTACTATAGGTAGAGGTGGGTGAAAACAGATGTGGATGGGCACTTTTGGGCACACTGTCAATGATGGAGAATTGCTGCTTAATGTTAGTCACACACACTGACGCACGTGCACACATGCGTGCATGCATGCACGCATGCACACACACACACACACAGAACCTTAATTTACACACACCAGTTGTTGGCTTTTAAATAACCATATCCAATTTATAACCATAATGGACATTTCTCTGGAAATTCTTCCAGAGAGACCTGATCAATATTATATACATATATAAATTCTATGAGCAGAATTTCCAGGAGCTGTAATCACCCCAAATCTCTCAGACATTGGCCTTATCTATTTGCAGAGTCTTTTATGAAGAAAACATATTTATTTTACTTAGCACAATGATCGCAATTGCTACTTGATACTGGCAATAGCAGAACCTTATACATGTACAAACACATTCCTCTCTGGCTCTACCATTGGTCTAGCAATCATAAAAAAAGACATTTACATAATATTTAAATGAAATATTTACTTTCCAAAAAATACATTTGTCTTCTGTTGTAACACTAGTTGCAGCTCCTCATCTCTTACTCTATGCATTTTTACTGCTTGTGTCAGAAAGATAAACATTCAGCCACTAGAGGCTCAGAAACATCAACAGCAATTAAAACAATTCTTAATATCCAAATACAATTCATGGTTTATTCAGAGAGAAAGATTGTTCCTTACTTTTGAGGTTATAGGGCTGAGTAGTATGGCTACACATTTCCTATACATGTATACTGTCAAGCATATACTAAAAAAAAATGTTTGACATATCCTCAGGACTTTCATAAGGAAGCCCAAAGAAATGTTTCAGTGTTGTATCAATAGCTGAACATTTTCAATGCGGTAACTATTTACTTTTGTTTCTGTTATGTCTCTGATACTGGAACAGTAATACTATATGGTGTCCTCTTGAGATAATAAGAATTGGAATATGTTGAAATGATCTTATTTTTTCAAAGTGCAAAAATGTCTAGGAAAGCATCAGAGTTGATTAACATGAAAATAGTAAAAGTTTCCAAGCCAGTTTACACCTTAATGAAAGCTGACAGTTTAAAACTCTAGGATGAAAGGTATTTAAAGGAACAAACAATTCCATTTTGTCATGTATTTAGTTCAGTTAGGTCAATAAACACTCAAATTCATTCTTTTATATTTGCTGTTGGGTACCTTGACTGGTTAATACTAGTTTATCCTCGCTTCATGTAGCCAGTACCAGGAACAGTTGAAATTCCAGATGGTTAAGTGGGTAGGTCTACTTTCAGTCCTAAAAAGCAGCATACTGTTACAGTATCAAATCATATGATCATCTCTTTGTCAGATTTTCTGGCCATCACTCTCAGATGCTGATGGTTCTGTATTTGGCATCTGATGTGTCCTGTCATCTGGTTTAGCACTCTTTCACAATGACATTAAAGGCTGCATTTCCTTCTTGTTCCCTACCTTGTCATGAATAGAATGTAAAGTGATCTTTTTGCCTCAAAACTAGGCAGATGTCTCTCCAGATTTTAATGCAATAAGTTCAGAGTCATCTAAATATCTTCCATTTAACTGTTCATTGTTGGAATCATGATGGTACAGATACACAGGGACCTCGGTGATAGATGTTGCTGTGTAAGAGGTAGAACGTGTAGAGCAGTGATCCCGTCGCCTTTGACCCCACTGGGTTTTATACTGCATCCATTGCCTTTTCAGAGCTCCTTGCACCTGGACAGGTCAAACAAGTAATATTTTATAATGATTTCTGAACAAGTGACAACTTGACTATAACAGATTGTGCTCTAGTGTGCAAAGTCTGGCCTCCTACCCTTTTTATTATGCTGGAAATTCTATTTTACTATAGTAACATGATGTCACATTTCATTAAAAGCCACTTCTGTTTGAAATCCCATTTGAGATCAGACTGAGTTGAATGAGATTCACAGCTCATAGTTTCCAGTTTATTCAGAATATATTTACTCAGTTCACAGATTCAGTGTACATCACATAAGTTCCCCAGTAAAATGAAAGGGATGTATGTTGGCTTACTGCACTGAGTAAATTTCACCTTGAATAAACTACGAATGAATAGTGAAAACTTAAGTACAACTTAAGTAATTAGTAGGTCTAATACTAGTCTTCTTCACAGTGGTGAATTTCATCCATCAACTATATAACATGCGGGGGGAAAAAGGCATTTTCTACAAATATTTCAAGTAGAACCAGGTATGTATTTCAGATGTGAGAGCTAGACTGTGATTTGGACTACACAGGCATTCAGGGACTTGGACTATACAGGCCTTGTTTCTTTATTTTCCTGGGCTTTGAGTCCAGTCATGTAGGAGTAAGGTAGAATACTCTGACTTGCTCCCTCCCCATATCAGTTACTTACTTACTTCCTATCAGTGGAGGAAGTAAGATGGGACTGGCTCTCTCCACTTGTCTAGTGTAGCAAAAGCAACAGTACTCTGTAGTAAAGGAAGATGTTCTTCCATTCCCCAGAACAAGGAAGAAGGTGTGAACTGAGACTTCAGGTGTGTCTCTGAGTCACAGTACTATTATTCACTGAGACTACACACCACCTCAGGAAGGGGACAACAGTCACTGTCTAGCCTTATGTTGTGCCATACTTTTGATTCTCTAAGGTATCTTTGATATTCTTGCCTGCTCCAAAATTTTAATCTCTTTTATATATATATCAATTTCACACATCCCCCATACAGCAGCCACGGCCTCTGCTCTTTTCTGGCTGACTAGAAGGAAGATATTCTCTTGTCAGAAAAGGGCAAGTTGTCATTAGTATTGCTAGAAATGTGATATGCTTATTGACTATACTGTGGTTTACATGAGCAAGCCAAGAAGGGATATTGCAGATTTTTATTTTTAAAGCAAGGAACAAACCAAACTATGAGAAATGAGCCCATAAATTCTTAATTATGCAAACAGATACACTGACTTCAAAAGGACTACTTTTTTGAGTAAGCAAGGATTTGCAGGACTGATCCTTTAATACTGAAGGAAAACATGTCCCTGCCAAGTTTCCAATATCAGCTTTTTCCTGTAATCCATTTCAGGAGAATCTAGTTAGAATGCCTTTAATTTGGAGAAGCATGTTTCTATTTACACTTTCAAACTGAAAAATGGCTGAATTCATTTTTGCTAGAGCCCAAAGCACAGAAAAAGCATTGAATTATTACGTGTCCTACCATGCATCCTTAATTATAAAGGATGTGACCAAAGGACATGACCACATTTTACTATAGCAACACTGATGCAAGTCAAAGGGAAATAATTTATTTATGTATATGTTTATTTGATTTGATTTATATGTCACCCTTCCCAACAAAGGCTCAAGGTAGCTTACAGCAAGAAGACAGAATATATTATAAAACAGGAAAATGAACTAGAGAACAAAACAGTACAGAAACCAAAGCATTCATAAAACAGAAACGCCCTAGCCAATATCCCAGCCTAGCTTTTTTGCTAAACGCTTGCCCAAATAAGAAGGTTTTAAAGTGTTTCCAAATGGTGTCCCAGGTCAGGGTCTGGCATGCCTTGGGAGGAAGCGAGGTCCAGAAATGAAGAACAACTGCTGTGACTGACTTCCCATTAGTTTTTGCCAAGTGGGCTTGGTGCCTTGATGGTGCTTACAGGAGGTTGCTCTTGGCTGACCTTAGGGATTGTGATGGGGTATAAGGGAAAAGACAGACCGATAGATATGCAAGGCCCAGACTATTTAGGGCCTTATAAAGCAAAACCAGCACCTTGAACTGTGCCCAGGAAGCTATTGGGAGCCAGTGGAGATTCTGAAGCACAGGAGTTATGTGCTCCTGACAACTGACCTCCTTCAGAAGGTGAGTTGCTGCCTTCTGCACCAGCTGCAGCTTCTGGATGGTCTTCAAGTGCAGTCCCACATAGAGCACACTACAGTAATTTAGGCCTTGATGATGGTGGTCAGATCTGAATTTGAAAGAAAGGGTCACAGCCTTCTCACTAGAGAGAGTTGGTTAAAAACACTCCTAGCTATAGCTGCCACTTGTAGAACCAAGTGCAGCAAAGGATCCAGGAGCGCCCCAAGGCTATGAATTGGAGTGACAAATGGAGGCTGAACTCCATCAATGATAGGTGTGTCCCCCCCCTTCCCCTGTGCCCCCAAGTCACATGGTTTCTCTATCACTGTTGCCTCTGTCTTGTCTGGATTCAGTTGCAATTGGTTCAGCAACATCCAATCTCTAACTCCAACCAGGCTCTGGGAAAGGACTCAGACTGCAGGGCCTGGTTCAGCTAAGAAAGAGTAATAGAGCTGGGTATTATCAGTATACTGATGATATTTCATTCCAAATCTCTGTGCAGTCTCAAAGAAATACTATATATAAGGCCTGTGTTATAATGGCTTTATATAGGCACGAAATAGGAAGGGCAACAGAATGAAACCCCGGGACACCTGCAATAAAGGTCTTGAGGGGCTTGTGAGCATCTCCCTAACACTACCCTCTGGGACTTTCCTCCTACGAAAGAATGGATCCAATTTAGAGCTGTCTTGGAAATACCCACCAGATTATGTAAAAGCTTTATCAGAACCTTAAGGGTTACCATATTTGAAGCTGCTGAAATATCTAGTAAGATGAACAGGGCAATTTTTCCTGTCAATTTCCAGGCAAAGAATTGCAATGCAGGCCATGAGCACATTCTCTGTGCTATATCTAGGATGAAAGTCAGACTGATAAATGTCCAGGAATCTGAAGACATCCAGATGCATCTGGAACTGGCATAAAACCAGCTCTTCAATGACTTTCCCTGAAGAGAAGGTTGGAGATGGATTGAAAATTGGCTACACAATTTTCATATCATGCCATTGCAAAGTTCTATCAATGAAAAACAGATCAGCAGAATTTTTAAGTAGAGAATTGTGTGGTATTGCTTCCAGAAAGTTTTCAATTAAGTTCAGCTTCTTAACAAGTAGCTTGTAGTCTTCCAGTTGTTCATAAGATTTAAATGTGCAGTCTAGGAAGAAATCCTTACAATGGAGAAATCTCTCCATTGGCACTGCTCTGGAGAAGAGCCTGAAAATTGTTGCATGTGAAGGAAATCAGGTCAATCTGCACAAAATGTTTGTCTAGACTGGCTCTAATCACCAGCAGCTCTGTATTACAAGTTATAATGCTGCACTCTGAACAAGGTCTTTCCCTTCTGTACTTAGGTCTACTAGAATATTTCTTGGGGCTCTGCCAAGATGAGTTAGAGTTGACCCTTTCTGAGTAGGTTCCTTGTGAGTGGAGGAGGAAGAAAAGGGGGAGGAAATATTCCCCTGCCCTTGCTTCTGGCACATCTATTCTTCTCTCCAGTCTCCTCAGTCTCTAAGGCTAAGGACAGATATTACACACAAACCAGTTTAGGTACTCAGATAGTTTAAACCTGTAACAGAACAGACGTTCAGTGCACATAAATCAGTTTCAAAATGGCTGACACTGGTTTACGATAAGCCTGGTTAAATGTAGTATCAACTTAAGTGATTTGGGTCAAACTGGTTTATGCAATGTCTGTCCCAGACCCCTTCCTGGTTTAAATTAAACCAGACTCCCCTAGCATCTTAGATGCTTTGCAGCCCTGGGCTGTGCTATCTGCTCCAGAGAACAGGGCTGGCTCCCCCCACTTCTGAGATCTGACAGAGACTGCAGGTACAGCAGGGTCTGCCTTGTTTTTCCCTGCCCCACCCCCACCTTGCTGCTCACTGCTCAAGCAGGGATTCCTCCCTCCCTTCTCCCCCCATCTCCCACAGCACAGACCCCAGCCCAGTGGACCCTAGGCATGTGGTATGCTAGCCAATGCTGAGTGGTGTCTGTGTTTCCAATTTCACTGGGACAGGCAGACAGAACAGTGTCCACTTAGAGCTTTTTGGAGCTAATCAACAGGTCAGTCGGTAATGTCCCTCTGTTCCTTCCTTGGAAAAAGCCGTTAAAGAGCTTAAACTAATGAGAAATGCTTTTGTTTTGTTGATGGGTGATAAATGTGGTGTTATCAACCCCCTGCTGGCTCCCTGACCTATCAGGTTTGCAGACAGTATGAAGAAGCAGGGAGAGGAAAATTAAAAAGCTCAGTATCATCAACATATGCATACACTGTGCACACCCACTTTGCCTCAGAGTGCTAGCCAGGGGCTGGGGTCTGGCAACACTCCCACCCCTTGATCAGCGAGTGGGGAAAAGCCTGGGACGGTGCAGGCAGGGTGGGGGTTTACACCTCTCCCTAATCAGTGTTCTACTGGGGCCTGGCCATACACCCCCTCAGCTCAGCATTGTAAAAGGGAAGGGAGGGCTGTTCTAGTGCCTCCCAGCCTTTTAGCCTGAGCCACTGCAGACATGTGCCTGCACTTCCTCAGTCCAGAGGAAATATTTGTACAGTTGCAAACTGGTTCAATCTAGGCAGGTTATACTAACCTGCAAAGACTGAATCAATTTAGGGTCAATCTTTTTGAACATCTGTCCCTAGCCTAACTGCCACTCCACAAGCATATCAAGACCTGTGCATCCTGTCTGAGAGGAAAGGCTGATATAGGCATGATGAGCCACTCATGAACCCTCAGGGTGCTCTCTGTTATGTTGGGGTCTCAAGGAAAACCCCAGATCTGGACACAAATGTGTATTAAAGAAGGGAAAGAGGATCAAAGCATGAAGATATGCACAATCTACTGTGTGTAAACAGGTTGCTTGATCTCACAAGGAAGTGAAGCTTTATTTCTGAACAGTTTGAACAGACATTCTATTCCCACTTCAACTCATGATTAAAAACGCCATGTACCAAGGCTGTTGGACTCCAGAGAGCTCCTTGAATCATGAGAGTGTAAGGTCAAAGTATTTGTGTTTTTATTCTCCACCGAATTTGTGGGCTTAACAAGAATCAGAGACTGAATGGATGATTAGTAGCATCACATGCTGTACTTACAAACTGAGTGAAACCATGTGTTAATCGGCGTTTCTGTGCTAGCTCCAAGGAATATAGGACTAATCTCCAATTATTATATTCCAAATTAAATATAGATTGTCTCCTTGTTGAAAGGGCAGTGATTTTTGCAACACTGTATCAGGTTGCAAAGGGAATGGGGACTGTATCTGCTGCAAATACAAAGATTTTTCAATATCAGTAATGAGAGATAATAGGGAGTACTTAGAAATCTCCCTATTATTCTCCCATAGGCAGTTATACTCATGTTCATAAGCAGGGTGAAGATTTAAAGCTTAGGTTTAATGTGGG
>JAGPOW010000261.1:221156207-221183320 GCA_030014935.1 Caiman crocodilus | reverse complement strand
CCCACATTAAACCTAAGCTTTAAATCTTCACCCTGCTTATGAACATGAGTATAACTGCCTATGGGAGAATAATAGGGAGATTTCTAAGTACTCCCTATTGTCTCTCATTACTGATATTGAAAAATCTTTGTATTTGCAGCAGATACAGTCCCCATTCCCTTTGCAACCTGATACGGTGTTGCAAAAATCACTGTCCTTTCAACAAGGAGACAATCTATATTTTACTGACCATGATTTATGTCACAAATGGCACCTATACATGAGCAGCGAGGCTGCTTTGATGCACTGCAATTATAGCACGTTGGATTAATTGAGCCTGCTGGAGTGTGGTAATTACTGCACTCCATCTGACTCCAGCATCACATGCATCAACATCCCAATGCTGAAAAATAGCAGTGGGGGAACTTTAACTAAAACTCATCTGATGAGGCTGTTGGAGATGCTCAAATTAAATGACTGCCCCCCTCCCTACCACTTCCAGTGGCATGTATGTAAACACCCAAAGCTTTAGGTGATGAGTAGGGATTCAGTGAATGTGTGTTATGATTTGGTTCCTTCCACCTTTTGAATGAACTCCCTAATGGCTCTAGGAATTGGTTATCTGCAACATATAATCAGGTGCAGAAATCTATAAAGCACAGTTTTTCTTCATGTTTCATTACTGTACCCAAAGGTGTATTCAGATTTTGCAACTGGCCATGATCAATATAACCCAAATGAGCCAATCCAGAACCAAACATTCTTTGAACTTTTGAGTGTCTGAAATCTTGACCTCTTGAAAAAGTAGTATAATGAATGGTTTGCTTTGAATTAGTGCTGGGGAAGCCAAAAAAAAAAAGTAAAGTCAAACATTAGCATTTCCAGAGAATGTAAACATTCTGGATATCTGGCTTTTTTTCAAGGCACTTAATTTTAAGTAATATATTATTCTGCCTGGAGCTGAATTGCAGCAGAGTTCTTGTCAAAGTTATTAAAGTGTTAGCATTACTAGCTGCTTATTGCAATCACTAAATTATAGATAGGCAGAAGCAGCTGAGTGACCTGACTAAATTTGTTTTGAATTTAAATAATGAAATGAATATGATATAATTTCCTAACCCAAATATATGCATTTGGATTCCTAAATTAATTTATGTAAATGTTTTATAAAAAATAAGAAAACTGGGATGTGTTTCTTTATGCTTAATTACCTTTCTGGAATTTGTCTTTTGGTTTTTAGCGTAACATATTATGGATAAATTAGTAAAATATAAAGCAATTTATTTCCTTTCACCTAAGTTTTAGTTAATGAATGAGTATTCATTTAGGACCTAAGAGTTATTCTACTAGGATCACCTTATAATTTTTGCAAGATACACAGTACACTTCTTTATTACTATACTTTGAAACTGGCAAAGCTGATTATCTGAGGTTTACAGATGCATATATTTTTTTTATACTGAATTATCAAAAGCATTAACCAGAGAAGTCAGATGGAACATAGTAAAAAAGCAAAATATCTTTAAATTGCTCTCAGTTTTCAGTTGGTTTTTTTTTACCTTTTGCATCTTTAACATTTCTCCATTGCTACTTCAGCCTTCAAAGGCTTCCAAAAGCTTCAAGATGCTACAAAAGCTTTCAGTGCCAGCCTAGAACTTTTCAGCAAAATTGGAGCATTTCAGTGGGTGCATCTACAGGTGCCCCTAGAGCACTGTTGTTACTTCCTTTTGGAAGTACTAAGTGACAATGCAGGAACAGCCCATACTGCATTGCGTGTGTGACACAATTATTTTTAGCTGCTACATCATTGTAGCAACACTGAGGGAGTGCATTGCTAGGGTGACGCAGCTGCAGTGTCATGGTTTCTCCTTGTAGATGCTACATCACTGTAAAGTGTTGCTATGGTGATGTAGTGTCACATACAGATGTGCCCAATGTGATTGACCTACCTATAGCTTAAATTGTAAAGCATTTAGCAAAGATAGTGTAAAACTCATATCTGGATCTAAAATTTAGAGGCATAACAATGCAACATGCAGATCCAGGATTTTGTTTCAGTGTTTTATATTATGAAAGTTGGCTGATATGAAGTTTGAAGGCATGTACATTTTCAGCACTCTTTAATTTGGTCCTCTAGTATAAATTATATGACACTATAATGTGATTATAAAGATTATTATTTAATTTTAGGTGTGGGTGGCAATACTTGTTCAAGCTTTGCTTGTCTGTTTTATGGTATCAGAACCTACTATTATGGTTGAAGCATCTAATCCCTTATACTGTTACACTCTTCTGTACATGTATATATTGAGCATTCTAGGAAGAAATGCATAATGATTTGGAGTACCTTACCAGCATAACAAGATGCAGGATGATCTGGTAGATGGAGGGCTTCTGACAGCTAGGAAGTTTGTAACCAGTTCTCAGCAAGTAGAATAAATCACTTGTAATCTCCATGAAAAAAACTTCCTTGGATAAACATAAAACTATAAAAAGGGCCATATTAGGTCAGACCAATTGACTAATTGCTTTAGAGGGAGAACATTAAACTGGATATATCTAGAGCAGTGGTTTTCAACCTATGGTCTGCAGGGGCAGGGTGCAGACTATGTCTAAGGAGTCTGTGAAAGATGACTATGATCAATCAAAAGTATGTGAATACCCACACTTACATTTCAAAGAGGTCTGCACCACCACTTGAATTTTTTTAGTGGTCCAAAATGTTGAAAACCACTTATCTAGAGTGATCCTTATTCATTAACTTCACTGGCATCCAGCATTATTGGTTTTGAGGTGCTAGAGGACATATCTCCAACTGTTGTGTTCAACAGCAATTAGTAAATTTGTCATCCACATATTTGTCTAGTCCCTTTTTTGAACCTGTCTATGCCATCTGCCTCAACCACATCCTGTGACAAAGAATTCCACAAGTCATCTGCGTTATGTAAAAAAAACACTTTCTCTTGTTAGTTTTACATCTATCTCCTACTCATTTCAAGGGCTGTCCTCTACTTCTAGTATTCTGGGACTTGATGAATAACAGATCCTTTGTCCATACCCTTTATGATTTTGTAGACCTCTCAAATATCCCATTCTCAGACTTCTTCTTTCCAAATAGAGGCTTAACCTTTATAGTGTTGCTTGGTATGGCAAGTGCTCCACCCCCCTCATCATTTTGGTTTCCTTCTCTACCTTTTCCAATAATGCTATATCTCTTTTGTGATGCAGAGACCAGAACGCTAAACAACATTTAAGATCTAGGCACACCATAGATTTGTATTGTGGCATGTTGATGTTCTGCTTTGTTTTCAGTTCCTTTTTTAATGATGTGCAGCATATTGTAATGTGAATGTTATGTGTGTAACAGCAGGAGTGGGGACCTACTTAAATCATGGTGAGAGTAAACAATTTTTGTGGATTGGTTGCGACAAAGAGCAAATTCTGTGGATGTTTCTGGATATGCTCTTCCAGTCCCACCCCTCAGTTCTGATTGGCAGAGAGGCCCTTGTGGGGGAGGAGGGATGAGAAGGCATCCACCATCTTGTTTGCTGACTGCCCTTCATGTGGCCCTGACCCTCAGTGCTGATTGCTGGAGAGGCCCCGGTAGGGGAAGAGGTACTAGGGGGTGGCCACCATCTTGTCTGCTGCCCTTTGTGCTGCCCTGCCAGCCAGCATCTTCATACCCCGGCTGGGCTCTGAGGCCGGGCCACAATGGCAGCAAGGACCATTGGCTCCCATTTGGGAGCCAGCATTTTATTTTTATTAAGCTTTTTTTTTAAGTTGCTTTCACGGACAATCCCCAATTTTGTGGTTTCCACGAAATCTGTGGAATCACAAATTGAATAGACCCTAGCTTTGCAGACTGCTCCTAGTTCTTCCACAAACTGAGGAGAAACCAAGGGCAGTCTGCAAAGCTGTACTTATTGTTAATTTGGACTGGAACTCCTAGAAACCCTCAGGGACCAGGGGGAAAGGAAAAAGGAAGAGAAAGCCCTAGGCTAGAATTAGGGGAAAAGAGAGCTCCATGCATGGGAATTCAGGTCAGTCCTATACAGACAGTGCACAGTGGAGCTGAAGATCTCACTGGCTCAGTCAGCCAGGACTGTGGACTGAAGGAGCTGGACTCAGACTTGGGGGCAGCTGCAGACTGCTGTTTGAGCACTCTAGACACTACAGGCTTGTTTGGGGACATGTGCAGAGGTGTGGGAGGGAACTTGAGGTGTTGAGTGTCTTACCACAGTGTTGGTGTTTCCTTACCTTTCACCTGTTCCTTCCCTTTGGCCCACTGGCTTATGACCAACCCTTATGATTTTCTGTAAAAGTGGGAACTTACCGTTGTTTTGTGTGCCAGCTTCTGGGCCTGCAGGGTTGACACAATATTACTGGCTTTTTTGTCACCACTGCACATTGAACTAACATTTTTAGAGAACTATATACAGTGACTCTAAGGTCTCTTTTCTGAATCATAAGTTCTAGTTCAGAACCCAGCATTGTGCATGTCCAGTTGAGGTTATTTTTCTGCAGGTGCATTACCTTGCACTTCTCAACACTGAAGTTCATCTGCCATTTTTTTTTGCCCACTAATGTAGCTTGGTGAGATCTTTCTACTGCAGCTGGGGCTGGGGTGAGTGCCGTATCCCACACCGCCTGGGGCTCCACTTGTCCATACTCACCCCAGGCCATGCTGGAGCGGCCCCAGGAGCAGCTGACATCAACTGCCTGCACCAGGGCATGGTGCAGCCCAGCGGCTACAAACAGCTGGCATCAGCCAGTCCCAGGTCAGCTGTAGCAGAAGTGAGGGGAGACCGACAGAGCCCTGGGGGACTCAGGGCATGGTGCAGCCCATTAGCAGCTGGCTGCAGCCCGGTTGGAATTTACCTCACATATAACGAATTATGGGTTTAAATATGCTCATTGCATAAGAGCGAATTTGCATATAAAGAACCTGCATAAATTGAAGGAAACCTGTATTTAGCCTTACCCTTTTCTTCCTATCTTTTAACCAATACATACTATTGCCAGAAGTTCTGCAAGTTCACCTTTGAATTCCTTCAGAACTCTTGGATGAATGCCATTCAGTCCTGGTGACTTATTAGCACTTAATTGATCAACTGGTTCTAAGTCCTCATCTGTTGCCACTTCACTGTGGTCCAATACTTCAGACCCACTTACTAGGAAGGATTTATTTGGTATGGGAATTTTCTCAGTATGTTCTGCATAAAAACTGATGCAAAGATTTTGTCCATGCTATGGCTTTCTCATCTCTGAGTGCACCTATTACAACCTGGTTATCTAATGGTCCCATCAATTCTCCCACTGCTTCCTGCTTCTGATATAGTTTTTAAAGTTTTTATGAATAACAGCTTTTACTAGATATTCCTCAAATTCTTTTTTTTGGCTTGCCTCATTTTGCTTTTATACGTGACCTGCCAGATTTTGTGAGCTTTCCTATTTTTCACATTTGAGCACTCCCACTTCTTGAAGAATGCCTTTTTGCCTTGAATGGCTTCCTTAACTTCACTGTTAATTTAGGCAGGGGTTTTATTGGACCAGTTGATATCCTTTGGATTTGTGGTATACACTTTTCCTGAGCCTCTAACATAGTATTTTTAAAACAACTTTCATGCTATCTGCAGCTGTTTTATATTTTTGACTGCTCCTTTTAACTTCTTTCCAACATCCTCATTTTTGCGTAATTTCCCTTTTTAAAATTATAGTTAAAGAAATGCTTTTAAATGAAAACTTTGTGTCTTTACTTTGACATGAAATTACTGTAAGTGTGTAGGAGTTCTATACAATTTCATTTTGTGTCCAGAAATGCACAAAAAGCCTACAGTAAAATACGTTAACTTTCCTGGATATTTCATAACTGATTTAACTGTAGCTGTCTTTAAACCAAAAAAACCCCTCAAAAACTTCAACTTCAAAACCAACTTGAATATAAAACTGAAGACCAAGAAACCACCCATAGATTGGATTGTGTTAACAAGGGTCTCAACAGGAATCATGGTTTCTTATCCCATTATCTGGACCAGCAGTAACTTGCAGTGTCCTTCCAAGTGCTAACAACCTCATTTACCTCAAATGATCTAATCAATCCACTTCCTTTCTTAGCAGTGTGCCTTTCCATTTTGTATAAAAATTTTTCTTTCTGCCAGTTCTTTCATAGCATCTTACAAAGAAGATATGCTTACAAAGAAGGTTGTTGCTTTTTAAAGCTCATATTTTCTGACTCCAGTAGTCTCTAAGATGCCGCTTTACTCTACCTTCTGCCCGACTTCAAGCCAGTAGTATAAATAGGGGTGGGTGAGAGCGGCACCTAACTTTGATGCCAAGTTAAGAGGGATGACAATCATCTTGTACTCCTGCAGCTTACCCATGTTGGGAACTCCAAAACAGTGTATGGCTGCTGCTGCTACTGCTTTGAGAGAGAGCTTGGGCAAGAAGAACATGCAGCAGTGTTCTGCCCCCTGCCCCCATCAGCTCCTACTTGCAGAACCATGTGCCCCTCACTGCGCGCCCCCACAGCTATCAGAACCATACCCAATCCTTCCCCCTCCCTTGCCCTTACTCTTCTGCAGGGTTTCCCCATGTTGTCAGCTCTGCTTGTTACATCTCTGCTTTGACTAACATGACTTACCACCTTACCACCTCTATGCTGAGAGTTAGTATCACCAACCTAGTTTTTGTTACAGGAAGTTGTCTTAATTCCCTTCCTACTGTGCTGAAATCTGGCGTCTTCAAGAACACTCTAGTTTTCCAAGAAGATTCTTGGATTATTTCACTAGTGCCTCATAGTTAAATGTTTCTGGTATACTGCAAAATCATTTTTTCTGCTGAACTGTGTTTAAAAATGCTCATTGTGGATATGTAAGCAGCTCATGACATGTCTTACCATGCTGTTTTTATTTAAAATGTCATGATTGTAGTAGAGTAGGCAAAATATTGAGCTATTAAAGAATGGAAAAGAGCTTTTGCTCAAGGGTTTTTCTTTCTCAATTGCTACTTACAAAACATTAATCTTAAAAAGTGCCAATCCCAAATGAGTCACTGAAATTACACTCACTAAAGCTTCTTTGAATGTATAATGCCACAAAGTGTTTGTTTCTAACCTACTAATCCATCTTGCTATTTTAAGAGGAGGGGGAGGCCAGAGTTTGGCACTGTGAAGTGGGGGGTGAAGTAAAGTGCTACCTATGTTTTCTGCTTTAGTCTTGCCTTATTTGAAATGAAGAAGTTAGAGGATGTGGGTATCATCCCTTTGTATTGTTATTTATTTTATAAGGATAATACTCCCAAATTTGCTACTTCACAGAGGCAAGGCTAAACTGTTATGTGTAATGCTTTGGAAACTTAAAGACTGATGTTGTGTTCTGTGTGTGTACACACACATACAAACACATGCACGCCCGCACGCAAAATACTGATCTCTTATTTATGTTGTGCTGAAGGTTGTAGCCAAACACAATCTAAATTATTGTGAACACTGTAGCTACCTTGCAAGATGCTGAATTTTACTTCACTACAGTTGATGTATTTCATATGCTTACCTCTCCATTGAAGAAGCAGAATATAGTTGCAACAAGCAAACCCTAAGAAGGACAGAAAAAAATAAAAGTGTTTAGAATATATCAACATTTCTACATTACTTGAAAATTTAAGACTCAGAACTGTAAGACTCCCCAGCTCTATAAACTAAGTACATCTTTCAGCATAGTTTAAATGTCAAGTTTTGTAGTCTTGCAGGCCATTTATAGATGTTACATTTTTCTAGATTTAATATGAACTACAATTGTAACTATATACATGTGGATGTGTGTAGTCCAAATTAAAATTGGATCCAGTCTGAATTAACTAATTCTCCTTGAATGAGGATTAAAGTTAATACAGACTAGGGCAGTCTGAATCAGGCAGTTAAAATAATTTATTAAAATGTATATACTGTGTTGCTTTTGCATTTTATAACGTATATAAAATATATATACTGTGTGTTGCTTTGTGGAAAAATAGTCCTTAGGAACTTAGATAAACAGATAACCATTGCAACTACCAATCCACAAGGGAAACTCAATTGGGTTTTTGCAAAACAATAGGCTATCAGACACAAAGAAACACCTTTACAAAGTCAAATGTTCTAACAACACTCACCCTGCTAAGTCTCTCATCAGTTACAGCTTTTGGAACAGCACTTTAGATAACTGCAACTGCAACAACGTAGCAGTGCTTATACAGGCTTATTATTGCCTAGTTACTTCCAACCTCCGCTAAGGGGCGGTCAAGTGTACAGACTATGTATATAGTCAGTGCCCCCTGCCATGATGGTTAATGATCATCTATTAACCCTTAACTGAAATTGAAATTTGATTCAAACTGTGTGATGTAAATCAGTTAACTTGGTTTAGAAAATGCTGAGCACATCTGGAAATGGCTGCAATGATGTTCATCTTTCTAACATGCTTTAGTGATATCCATTTCATTAAGAACTTCTATTAGTCATTTTAGTTCATCTGTTTTTGCCTTGTACTTGCTTCTCATAAGGAGAACTAGAAAAGGAAAGTTTAGAGAGCAGATTCAAGCCTGGGGTAAGCTGACTAGCCCAGAACCAGTGTGCCTCATTGGTGCTGCTGCTTGAAGAAGACCTAGTAGAGGATAAGATGTGATTATTGGTTTGTCAGGATGGAGATACAAGGGAAGCAACACAAGCTACTAAACACATGTTGGAAGAAGCAAGCCTATATGTGGGTGGCCACATATTGTTATGTGGGTGGATGGCTATAACAAGAGACATCAGTGGTTAGAAAAAAGGGGTGAAAATATAGGATGGGATGAGAGAGGATGGAGTGGAAAAGGAAGGAGAGAGCACACTGATTAACACTTGGCCCCAACTTTTTATAATGAGTTTAAATAGTGCAACAGCAGGTCAGAGGGACATTTCATTATTGCTACAGCAAAACAAAGCAGGCTCAAGCTAGAATCAGTAAGTGTAATAAAAGAGTATTTCTTCACATGTTTAGGCTCTAATCCAGAGACATTTAATTAGAATACACTATGTCCTTATTAAAATGGCATTACAAATCAAAATTTAAAGCCAAATTTGTCAAGTTAATCATTTAATGGATTCCTTACATTAATTTCCTGACTGTTAAAAGGATATTGCAATACAGTAGTTGGCATCATCAAGAGAGGTAGTGAAAGAACATTTAGAAGTGTGGAACATGGCTTTCTGTTTTGGTTTGTTTTACCTGGAGTTGATGGATTGCCAGTCAACTGGAAGCTAACACATTTGTAAGGGATAACCTGGAGATGATCCAAATTTATGTTCCTAGCCAAACTCTTGGTAAACAAAAGCTTGTAGTATGCAACATTCCACATTTTCTCCCATACAATGGCCTTATGATCTACTGCTGGGCTAGGTCCTGAAAGTTTAGCCTTTTTGGCTAGGGACAGACATTCAAAAAGCTGGAGCATGAATTGATTCAACCTTTGCCTAGCTTAAACCAGTTTGTAACAAAATAGATATACAGAACAGACATGCTTGCAGTTGCTCAGGACAGGCACTGGGGGTGCTAGAGCATGCCCTTGGCTGCAGGGAAGCTTCGGAGGGGGAGGGTGCATGGCCAATCTGGGCTGAACTGACCAGGGAGGGGTTTAATTCCACCCTTGCTGCTGGGGGTAGGGGAGGAGGTGTAGCTAGTCTGGGCTGGACTGCTGCGCACAGTCGTCGCAGCTCTGCCCGCCCTGCAATGGGGCCCCTCGCCAGGAAGGGGCTCATGCTCCCTGACATTCTGACAGGAGCTGCTGCCCCCAGCAGCAGCAGCAGGGTGGGGGCATGGCCAGACGCTGGCTGGCAGGGCCCCTTCATGGGGGAGGCAGGGATGGGTTTATTTCCTCTCCCTCTGGCATTGGAGGGAACACAGGGGGCCTATTCCTTTGCAGGGAGCAAGCACAATGGCAAGGGTGGGCAGACCTGGCTGCCAGGGAGGGTAGAGGGGACAATAACCCTCCCTCCCTGACTTCCTCTGCCTTAGGTACCATGGTACCCTGCTGCTGCTGCAGCAGTGAGGGGGGAGTGCCCAGCAGACCCAGCTCAGATCCCTGCCAGTGGGACAGTGAGGGGAAAATTAAGCCTCTCCCTGGCCAGAGCCCCTCCTTTGCCTGTCCCTGCTCTGGCTGGGGAGCAGAGGGGTGGGGCCAGTCTGGCTGAACTGGAGCAGAGAGCCCAGCCCAGAGAGCATACCGGGATGCTGGGAGAGTCTGGTTTAACTTAAACCAGACAGGGGTCTGGGACAGATAATGCATAAACTGGTTTGAGTCAAATCAGATAAGTCTGGTACTACATTCAACCAAGTTTATCTCAAACCAGTTTCAGACATTTTGAAACTGGTTTACGTGCACTGAATGTCTGTTCTGTTACAGGTTTCAACCAGTTTCTGATCACTTAAACCAGGTTCTGTGTAATGTCTGTCCCTAGCCTTTATGGAATGTAGCATTATCAGTACAATGTAGCATTATTAGTACAGCACACCACCCTATGTGTCTTTCCATGTGTAATAAACACAGCAGAGAGAGCTAAGACAACACAAAAAATGCAAACAGGAATGGATGCTTGGTTAACATCACAAAAATACTCAAGAAGCTCTGATGCACCATCATCTGCAAACAACTGTGAGAATTTGAAGAGTGTACTTAACACAGTGTAAAAATTGAGTTCAGCAATGGTGTCATCATGTTCCATTTTTCAGGAACTGCCAATTCCTGTCCCCCCAATAAATAAAAAAAAAAATCTAGCATTGGAATCCTTTCCATTCTCAGCACCTTTTGGATACTTTGTTCAATGTTTTTTCTCTGCTTTTGTTCATTTTCCAAGACAATATGTGCAGGGTAAGAATACAGAGCTGTTCAAATATAACTATAAGGAATCCACATGACACTTTTCTATAGAGTGCAATAAGATACAGAACATAAAACACACCCATGTTCAGTATTAGAACATGTTTAGTTTATAACATGTTGCTGTTTTCACATCTTACAACAGGGAAATCAGAAACACGTCTTTCAGAAATCAGATACGGTACAACAATTTTGAGGGTAGTTCTTTAAATGGACAATGAGTATGCAGGAAGTTCCTTATCTATGGTTTTGGAATAAAGGGGAGATTTCAAAGACAGCTTAACTCTTTTAAAGCTGGAATTGTTTTTTTTCCCCTTCCTCTTTATAAGCCAGACCTTTATGCAGAATAGTGGAAATGAAAACATGGCATAATGAATTTAAAAAAATAAGATGTGCCTGTGAGTAGGAAAAATGATGGAGGTGAAAAACCCTATAGTAAAAGCAAGTTAGAAAATTTCTGGCAGGAAGTATTATAATTTGGATACATCATTCTTGTAACCAACAACAAGATTATAGGTGATTTGTAATTCCCTTAGAGACACTAAGGTTTAGTGCACTGGGAAAAAAAATTCTCATAGCTATTGGCTTTTTGATCCCTAGAATGTCCTGAGATCAGTCCATTGCAAATCACTACCAAAAGACTGGCTGCAGCTTGGCCTCAGCTGCAGAGAGGGCAAATCTGCAAAAGCCTATTTGATTGGGTGTATCCCAGAGAATCATCTAATCTTAGGGCCTGTGCTCTAAGGAGTAGACATCAAGGCTTCAGCTTACAAGTATCATGCTTCACTCACTGTTTGTCTTTCTGATCATTGAAGTACTTATTTCTCTTCTTTATATTAAAATTATTTGAAGAGATGAATTACAGAATAGCACTTATTCAGTCCCTAAGGACATTATCTTCACCCTTATTTGCATAGATATCAACCAATTGAAATTTGTTAAGGAAAGTGAAAGCATCTATTAGTATTTCCATGGCCTCTGGTATCCTGGATCAAGGCCCTATTACAGTAGGCACTATACAAACACAGAACACATAGGTGGTCCATGATGCAAACCATTTGCAAGCTAAGACAAAAACAAAGTTGATCCAACATAAAACATAAGGGAGCATAAAGAAACAAAGACAAATCATTGCCTTCAGGGTCAGTAATGATCAGACCAGCTACCAAGTGATTGTCAAATTTTTATAAGCATCATAGCAGAGGGGAGTTTCACAAGGAAGTATCCAAAGGCAGAAAAAAAGATGGCTTTGCAGATGTTTACAGGCAATGAAGGATGAATTACTACCTTTCTTCTCCAAAAGAAAGAGAGAGAGAGAGAGAGAGAGAGAGAAGCCAGTACATTAATGAGATTTACAGAGGAGGCTAATGAACACTAATAAAATGAGATCAAGAGAACTCACACAACATAGCTTCTGAATATTAAACTCAAAAGAATAAATAGCACTACTGGTTGTTTTTAATTAGAACAAATACTGGAGTGTGACATTCTGTCTTTCCTGAACATTAGGCCATATCTTAAGGCTTGTAATACTTTCTACTGGATAAGGGTTGCTGTTTCATCAGATTTGTGAAATGTGAGCACCCAGATGCCTATATACCTCAAGTAGTGCTAGCTACTTCACTCATATTTCTCTGCATAGTACTTATTTACCTTGACACATGCCATATTTTTATATTTTCATCTGAAAAATCATGGAGCAAGAAAAATGTATTCCATTTCTATTTTTGCTCCACCGGTATTCACAGCACTACAAGTATTTTCATGTTATTGGTGAGGCTATGAAGTCACATTATTATTATGTTATATTGCATGTTCTGAGGCAGAGGAATTTGGTTGTGGTTAATTCTGATTGCTGTGTCTGTGCTGTTTCTTGAAAACAGAGAATATATAGTTTCAAGAGTATTATTTTTGGGGCACATTGATTCCTTCCTAGAAGCCAGCAATGTTCAAATTAACCCTAACTTTTCATTTATCTGTATCTTCCATTTCACTGCTATCTACTTATTAGTTGCAGCAATCTTTGGGCTTTGTTGCACCTTACACTGTAAGCCAGACAAATGTTAATCGGTTTAGTGGAGCAGTTGCACTTTAAAGCAAAAAACCATCTCTGGCTGTCTTTCACCTGTACTGCAGTGACTTGCCACTAGAGGCTTGGTGAGCAGGAACAGAAGCAGAGGCAGGACTGACTTGCTGCTGGAGCTCCAAGGGGCCAAATTATTTTTTTTCTCCAGAGCCTGCCCCTGCTGTATGTCTGCAGTTGGCAGGTGCCTAATGTCCTTGACCCTCCTATAGAAGCTAGGCAGCTCCAGGCATGGAGCACAGAGATTGGCACACTGCACCTGACTGGGGCTGCACAAATCAGGTGGCAAGGCAGCACCGCTCACAGCTGCCTCCTAAGCCCGGTGGGCATGGGAAGTCCCATTCCTGTACCCCCAGGCATGTTCCCAGACTTCTGGGCCTGAGCAGAGTGAGTGAGCTCCAGAGCTGCGGCACTGCCTTTGCCTGACAGAAGCAGCAGGGCAGAGGCTCTGTGCCTGGTCTTGCTGTGCCCTGGTGTTCCTGCTTGCCCTGACTCAAGAGGCATCACTGCATTCTGGGGTGCTGGAGAACGTCAACTTGGGTGGAATAGCTGTCTGGAATGGCCACACCTTAATGGAAAAGGAGTAAAATTAGGTGGATTAGAGATAATTCTGCCCTGGAGTGGTGTAACTTTAAAGTGAATAATAAGTGCTTTATGCCACCTGAAAGGTGTTAATGTGCAGCCAATCCCAGGGTTAAGAGCTCCAGAAGCCACCTAAATTCACTGTGTAACAAGGCCCATTTTTGAAGCTGCTGTCATTCATCCTAGATCACAAAGCCATCTTTGTCTATTCTATCTACTGTGGGAAGTAATTAAACTCTCCTGACTATTAGAGTAATGGTGATTTGGGGGTTCATCACACAGGTCAGAACTGAAGTTATTTTAGGGTTAAAACCTTTAAATACTGCTTCTGAAATTCTCTGTATTATCAATGAACGTTTGTGACAACAAGTGAATCATCAGCATCTGTGTGATGGCCAGAACCAAAAGGGTTAATGAGCAACTTCTAGCAAAAAAAGAAATCTGCTTTTTGAGCGTATTTGATAAAGGCACATTATGAAACTGCCTTCTGTAGATGTTTCCGGCCTGTCTGAAGTATAACTCGTAATGCTATATATAACTTTATATCAACCAAGAGACTGGCATAAGTTTTAAAACGCAGAACTAAAAAAATATAACTGCAGACTTAGGTGATTTAATACATTTTTGCTTAAAGGTCAAAAAGATTAACAAACCTAACCACAAGGTATAATTAACATATCTTAAAAAAATTCAAGTAGGATAAACTTGGGCAGGAAATATGCTAATTTCAGACCCCAAAGTGACGTTGTGTGATTTGCTTATTGGGTAAACCCAAGCTTGGGCAGTAACCTATTATAATGATTTCTAACACCTTTTAACCTCATAGGGTAACACCGATAGGGTAAGATTATGAGTGGCTCTAAAGCCAACAGATTAGCATAAAACAGGGTATAAAAGAACATGCATGTTAAGCGAGCAGTAGGAAGGATGGAACAGAATGATCATTGGCTGTTCCATGTCCCCGTATGCCTTACTCCAAGTGTGAGTGAGGACCAGATCCTGACTGAGGGAACTTCCCTGGTATTTCCTCCAACAGTGTAGATTGGGGATGCCTGACTTCACTGAATCAACTTGACATTTACCTAACACTGAGGGACAATCAATAAGTTGCTAACCAAGCGGGAACTCTTTGTTAAATTGTCCGTCTGTTTTTATTATACTGCCAATTTTTAACTTTTATTGTTATGTTGTCTGTTTATTAGCTTAACCTGTCTATTAACTGTTATACGTATAAACTATACCTTTTGCTGTTATAAGTAAAATTCATTTTTACTGTTGTAAGTGAAACTTGTCATTGCTTCACTCCCAACTTTACCTCCTCAATCCTGAACCAAACAGGTCAGTGGCTGATACAGTTGCAGTACTCAGTCAGCCTGCAACTAAACTGATACACTCACAGTGTCCAGCTGGCCTGTGACACATCTGCTGACTCATGCTCAAGGGATTATACATTTGCTAGCCATAATATATATAAATCTGATATATATATTCCTGAACTCATGGCTAGATCTACTTAACCTTCAGGAACCATTATTGATCTAAGGAAATTCTTAGCTTAACAACTGTTCAGTTTGGGGTTTTTTGTTCACTATAGAAGTCTTGGTGTGTCTACACAAGATACTATGTTGCCGTTACAATGAACTATGGAGACAGTGTTGGTGGGCATGAACAGTGATGCTGATGATACTGCACAGTAGGGTTGGAAATGACCCATGTGCCACCAGGATTGCAGTAATGGCATTTGCTGTACAGTCATTTAGTACTTGCGAAAGCTAAGAAAGTACTAAATGACTGTGCAATAACAACAGTGCATTTGGGTGCATATGTAGACATGCCCTCAGTGTCTTAAAGCAGAGTTCTGTTCTGAAAGTGAATTTACAAAATTGGCACTATGGAGTTTTATAGTGATTGTCTCTTCCTATAAAATTTGTTCATTTGATTTAGATCCAAAATGTTTTCTAATTGCAAGTCTTACAAACTCAGCTGGGGTTCAAAAGCCAAACTTCTCTGAGTGGTAAAGTTTCTACATCTTCAATCTCTTAGTAATAAGTGAGCATCTCCAATGTCTTCACATCATCTGCTTGGTTTCACATGTGCAGATCTAATGCCCTCACTGAGAATATAATTGTCACTATAGTTTGAAGGGTATGAAGACTGCAGAGTTGTCTGTAAGATAGGAATTCAGAATTCAATTAACAATTCTGTTCATTTGTGTATAAGCCAAAAAAAGAACCTGGTATGCACCTAGGTTACCTTGTCCTCCAGAGCAGACAGGAGAAATTAATAGGAAACATAATCTGCCACTGACATACATATGCTCACTTTTTAATATAGAATGGGGTCAGAAAAATGGTGCTTATTTCACTTAGACAGTTTTTCAGAATGAAACTGAGGTCCATGGAAAATTAAACTGAGGTAAATCATCCAGCTCCATTTCAACTCTGTGATGCCCATAACAGTATGATGCCCCAAGTTAAATACTTTGATGACAGATAGTTCACTTATGCTAGAAGCTGCTCAGCAAAAAAGTCTTTGCTACTGCGCAAGCTGAAGGAGGTTTTCAGGAAAAGGAGGGAAGATGGCAGGTCCCCTGCTGACAATGGCTGATGTTGAGTGCTCCCCCTCTCTTTGCTGCCTCTCACTGTCAATGCTTGAGCCCCCAATTTTACCCTTTTTATACAAAAATACTACATACAAAAATAGCACTCAAATGTTAGCCAGTTGCAAAAACTGATTTTCATTGGCTAAAAAAATGGCAAGAAAGTTGAAAATAAATACAAACCAAAGTATAAGAGAACAAGAAATAAAGGAAACACTTATTTTGTCAGGAGTGGCCCCAGCCTCCTGAATTTCCATGGCAGAAGGAAAATTTCTGTCTGCTTTGGCACCAAATGTTGGCAATATTTATGCCCCTTTTAAATGCAGAGGTGTACGAATGAATATGCTGTAAAGGGATCAAATGAGTAAGACATTTTTAAATGGTTAATTTTGCTGTGCATAAAGCAATTACTCTGCTTGTCTGCACGAGTTCAAATTTACAAGCTCAGAGCAATGTAAAAAATATAGCTCTCATATCTGTTCATAAGAAAACAGAGTAGCCTTCATGAAAAGGAGGTCACACCTCCAAACTGTGGCAGGCAACTGTTTAAATTCTGATCCTACTGTTCACAAGCTACTAGGGAATGTGGAGTTAGTATTGTTTGATAGGCGAGCAAAAATCATTTGTGTTCCTTTTAGTAGGGGAAAGTGGTTTATATACTTAGAAAATGAGGCTGCGATTTTGAATGACTGTTTGCTTTTATGAAAGAATTAATCTCAGACTCCCAGGGCTCCCTATTCAGCAAGCTATTTTGGTATATAAGTGTTTTAAACATGTGAATATTACTACTGACTTCATTGGGCTTTTTTGGATGCCTACCATAAGCATATATGCTGAAGAATTTTGCTGAAGCAAAGGCACAAAAATCTGTGGTTGGGTCTCAGGCAGGGTACGCAGTGGGGATCTACATCACTTCTGTGCAAGCATGGGAGGGAAGAATTTAATTTCAACAACCTGGTACACATGGCTGCTACTTCATTCCTTTCCTGGCCGCACCCCACTCACCTATACATATCAGTGCCTCTCTGCATGACACTCTGGAAGGGTTTCTTCATGCTCTAAGGGACCCTGATGAACATTGCAAAGTGCTGGTTCAAGGGAAAGCTATACCTTTCATAATCATTTTACAGAACCTTGAAAGTCATGTTCTCTAGGGAAAATCCACACTTAACTTTCTGTTCTGGATAGGAAATGTTTACTTCATGACATGTACTTTATTAGCTCTCTATGTTTAATTGGGGAGCTGGGTGTTCATCAATCCATGTTAAGTCTCTACTTTTGAGAGAGCTGCTGTGCATTAGTTCCTCCACTTAAGAGGTGAAGTATCTCTTCTGTCTGATATTAACTTCATTTCAAATACATTTTGAGCTTGGGATTTGTATTAATAATTGTAAGGGGGAGTAATCAATCTCCAGTTTCAGAGATTCCTTGGGGACATTCTGGACATAGGGCACAAACCACAGATTCATATTAGGAGAACCGAAGCCACTAAGAGGCCATTTTTTCCCGAATCTTTGTTTTTAATCATTTTTTTCTAGGTTCATTCCATAGCTGTGAAAAAGAGAGATTTTGTCCTATCTGGAGTAACAAACCTCACATGACAATAGAGACTCAGCACCATATTCTCTTTCAAACAATGTGTCTTATAATATAATGCATAACTTGTTTTTTGAAAGGCAGGATGGCAGAAAAAAAGATCTTTCCTTGACAATACTGATAAGTAGCAGTAAGTAGCTGAGTAGCAGCAGTCAAGGAGCCCAGTGTGCTCATTGTGGAGCACATGAAGCATTACTTTCACTTACCCCTGGTGGAGGCTTACATTTTCTGATTTATAATGAGAGCTGTAACTCAGAATGATTTCTGCAAAATGTTCTGAGTTACAACATTACCCCAGATCAAACAGAAGTTCACTCTTGGTTCCAGCAGGGAGGGGAATCTAGCTGCCAGCTTGGAGCCTTTCCCATTGCAATGGCTAGGGCTCTCTGCCAGTGCTGGCTGTTTTTAGAATGGGAGGGGGGGCAGCAGAGGGAGGTCATTTTTGGGGTTCCCCAGCTGGTGCTGAAGGGTAGGGTGGGTGAATTGGAGTCCCCAGTGTGTAAAAGATTGGCATGTGTGGACCTTGAAAATAGCCTAAGACTAGCCCATGTGGCAGTGTACACATATCCACAGAGTTCTAGGTACCACATGGTAGAGATCCCCTGGACAGGTTAGAACAGAACGGTGATTATCAGTCAAGATGCCACAGCACCCTGGGGTGCCCTGAGGTCATTTCAAGGGTGCTGCAGCATTAGCACTGTTAGGTGAACAAACATGATTCATAAGATAAATCCAGATATTTCAAATAGGAATCCTCAGTATTAAAAGCGTTCTGATCTGTAATGGTTTTTCCGAATTCTTTGCAACAGAAAAATTGCTCTATTATTTTTTATAGTAAAAAAAAAACAAGTGAAAAGCTGGTATTTTCTGATGGGTGCCCTGAATCTATCAAAGGGTACCTTGAGTTCACTGAAAAGGTTGAGAACCACTGGAATAGAAGGTTACACTAGAAGGCTGGTAGCTATTTGGATCCTTGTTTATTTTACAGCATTCCTGCTACTCTTGGTCTTCATGAAACTGAACCAATGGTAGCAGCTGGCCCAGAAGCCTAGCGTAGGAACTCATACAAGTTGGCTGGAGCAGCTCATAGGGATGGAACTTCTTTTCCTTAGACTATTATTATTATTCCATGTTATAGTCATGTTTCATGGCACTTCATTTTTACCTTTACTGTGTCTTTTAATCATTGTTTAGCCAGCCATTTCTACAGAGATACCACTTAGCTGGCTTGTTTTGTCCATTTCTTCCATTGTATATTATTGTACAAAGCAGTGCATTTGAACTATTGGTGGTGTATTTTCAAAATACTCATAAAATCAAAATGTTAGAGCTGCTTTTTAATTAAAACCATCTAAATGATGATTTAACAATTTTATGATTTAACCTTAATGTTCTTGACCTTTTCTCCTACATACATCTCTCTTTCCTTTCATAATCATTTCCACAGAGTTAATTTATAATAATTAACATAATTTTAATATCACCCTCACTGTAGCTCTTTCAGATAGGCTATCTAACATATCTGCATTAGCAGGGCTCTGAATAATGTATGAAGCCTTCTGAGATCTCATTTTTCTCTCTTCATTTCAGAAGCATCACTATTCTCTAATTTCTGCAGCATTTTTCCTGCTTTCCTCATCTTGGAGGTGGCAGTTTATACATTAACACTAGAGCAGCAGAGGGAGATAATACAATCATGTCAAAGTGCTGGAGGAAACAAAACCAAACAGTCAGGCTCCCTTTTAGAGACAAAGTATTTGGCAGCAGAATTCTCCACTAAATTAACTTACCAGTAAATGCATCTCCTAAGCATAACAAGATGTTATAAAACATACCTGGTAATGCATTAATATATGCATGATGTAATCATATATTTCTCCAGCAAGTCTGTTTTCTGGTCGCCAGGGAATAATAACAAATTGAATTCCCAACAACGGCACCAGGATTAAAGTGGCTCTGACGGCTTTCATGTACATATTGGACTCAGCCCGATGTGTATCTCTTAGCTTTGTCACTAGAACTCGCACAATGTTAAGCAAAAAGAAAAAATTGACCTGCAAGAACAAAAACTTCATCAGTAAAAATTAAAATTAATGGCCCCCCTCCTCCTCCCCTCAGCAAACCACAGTTTCCTGGCCTCATTCTAGCTCAGGGTTGCACTCAGGGTAGCTCATCAGGATTGCTATGAAGACCACATTATGTAACCCTGGGTTCTTTAAAGCACTGGCAGCTACATGTGCAGCTGGTGTGTATTTATTAGGCCTGTGCAAAGTGGCTAGTATACACTTCAGATTCAGATTCAGATGATTTGGGGGACAGTGGTTCTATTTGGTGATTTGAATCACTGTCCCAAATTGATTTGGTTGAATCTGATTTGTAGATTCAGATGCTGCCGAATCTCTGACTCCCTAAATCTCCGAATCACTCAGGCCCATCCCTTGCCTGCTCTCCCAGCCAGGGCAGTGGCTGCCCCACCCACCCCAGCTCCTGCACTTGGCAAAAAAAAGCCCTGACTCACCAGGTGCTGCTGGGCAGGGGAGGGTGATCCCCACTGCCCCATGATGCATGCGGGGGCTCTGCACAAGCCTCCCCAACTCCCTCGCTGCTCCCCCGCCCCACCATGGTTGCCCTGCCCACCCCAGCTCTGGCCCTTTAAGAAAAAAAAAATGCGGGAACCCCCCCCCCCCCCGCACTCACCACTTCTGCCAGCTGGGAGCAATCCCCACTGCCCTGCACTGCGTGGGGGGCTCTGCATGAGCCCCCAAAGCCCTGAGGCCACTGTAGGAGCAATGAGTCTTGCAGTTTTTCTCATTTGTTATTTTTTCTTAAAGGGCCAGAGCTGGGGTTGGCAGGGCAGCCATGTGGGGGCTGCAGGAGTGAAGGGGAGTCAAGGGATTTGTGGCAGAGCCCCACCATGCAGTGTGGGGCACTGGGGGGCAGCAGGGATTGCTCCTCTGCCTGGCAGGACCCATTAAGTGGGGGCTTTTTTTAAAGCAGTGGCAACTGGGGCAGGAGGGGCAGCTATGGTGGGGCTGGGGGAGCAGGCAGGGGATGGGGCCTGGTAGGGGTCTCCCCCATGGTCCCCTACCCCCCAGTCTCCCTTCCCCCACCCCCTACTTCCCAGGTCTGAGTCCGAGTCCAGCTCCAGCTCCCTGCTGCAGCGGGTGGGGACTGCCCGAATCATCAAAGCTGTCCACATCTTTTACGAAGATTTGAAGAGCTTTGAACAGATTTGGACCTTTTAATTGGTCCCCTGATTCGATTCGGATTCAGAGATTTGTCCACTGCATTAAGCCGAATCTCCTCCAAATCAAATCATCATCATGAAGCTTCACACAGCCCTAACATCTATATCAGCAAAGGAACGGTCTCTTACAACTCTCTTCAGGCAATAAGATCTGAGGCCTATAGAGTACTGAGGACTTTGGCCCCAACCTGGGAAAACACTAAATGCATGCTAAATTTTGAGAATGGAGAAATCTCACTGAAGTATATAGTACTATTAGGGATGCACTTAAGAAGGTAGCTAGGGTATAGGAGAACTCACCACTTCAATTGTTGAGCTCAACGTGGCCCCAGTTGTAGGTGCTTAGTTTCCTTTCTGGGGCTGTCCCATGGGCCATGTTTTGCCCACTCCTATTCTTTATCATGTGCTTACTAGTGCAGAGTTTTATACACGTGCTATACTACCCTTTTTCCAAGGTTTTTTTAAAAACTGAAATGACTGTATTGTTCTGAGATACGGTTAAATGACATCAATCAATAAGAATATGAAAGAGCATGTCTGAACTTTCTAGCACCATACCCTATGACTCATAAGCAGCAGGAAACCATTTCATACTATTGTAACTACTGAAAAATGTCTCAAAAGCCTTGTATTTGTGCTGTGCTTGAAAAAAGAATAATGAAGAATGATTTGTGTGGCCTCACTTGTAATTAACTGTAAAGTTTCCCCCCCCCATTATTTCCCCTGGCTTCACTCACTATGATCACTTAATCTCCACTTTAAAAATTCCTTGAGGCAACTGTGAAAAGTGAATAAAACCTCTACAGCTGTAAAATACTTGGGTCTTCTAAGCCAAGATGGGTCTTCTGGTGTATGCTGCTAGATCTAGTTCTGATCATCAAGGAACTGATATCTGATATGTTTTGCAAAAATGGAGTTTTCATGAAAAAGTCACATTGCAAATGGCAGTGTTGCAACCCAGCAATTGTAATCTCCCATTTTAAGGAGAGATTTATGTCTCTCTATAAATATAGTAGATCTTTTTATTAGGGCAACTGGTATATGTAGTTTTGGAGTTCAGTAACAATGGGGAAGGGTGAGAGAGAGTCTTATATGGCCTTTCCTAGAGCTTGGAATTATGACATCAGAGAAATGTTAGGCTGTTTTAAATAACGGAGTGCATCTACATGTGCATTAATGCATTGTTGCTATTGTGTATTAAGTTTAGTACCTCTAATATGAGGTACTACATAAATATGCAGTAGCTGGTTCTAATGTGCAGTAGCAATGGCACACGGTCTTTTTGTGCTTAAGCCGGTGCTTAATACGCATAGACTAAGTTTACTGCACATTAGTGTTTTAGCCTAGTTTTGTCGTGACATGCTAATGAGCAGTAGAATTAATCTACTGTGCATTAAGCGTCCAGTGTAGATGTGCCCACTGAGAGTGAGTCTGAGGAAGGCATGCTCACTGAGGATTTGTGATTGGTAGATGATTAGTAGAGATGGTACTGATACGTGGTTTTGAAAAAGGCTTCCTTAACTTTTCAGGAAGTCAAGGTCTCTGTACTAGTATGGGCATAGCTACAGTGACAGGACTGTGGCATTAATGGTTCTGTTTCTCACCTTCTGGTGCATTCACTCAGGTCAAACTGACAGTATTGGAATATAATCATTGAAGGGATGGTTTCACAGTATAGCAGAAATTATATATTTGGGACATCTTTCTCTTTCCCTTATTTTCTTTCTTGTCAACTATTTCTATTCTGTTTTATTTAACTCAGATTCTTATTTCTTTCCTCAGTCTCTTCCCACTTTAGCTCCCTACCATTTAAGCACAGAGAGCTACAAAACCACAATGCTAAATTACAGATTGTTTCTCAGTTCACTCTGCCTCATGTAGCCTGAGACAGATATTTCATTTAAGTGATACAGAATGCAGTATGTTTGTTACAAATAAGAGAAAAGAACGATGGCTGTGATTTTTAAAAGCAGCCAGTGACTTTCGATATTCTGAAGCAGTAACTATCATGAGAAGAGGCTTGATTTTTTTTAAAGGGACTACGAACCTATTTTCCAAATCTACCCCCTTCTAATATGTCTCAAGTAGGGCAATCGGAAGTTGAGGCATGGAAAATCTCTAACTGTTTTTGAAAATTTTGGCCAAGATACTTAAAATACAGAAATATCTGTTCAGTGCCATTTAGCAGCTTTTCCAGGAAGGGTTACTGAATCAACATTATAATCAATAATATTCTTACCAATAAAGCTGCCATTACAGGACCATGGACAATATAGAGCAAGTGAGTGTCAACACTCATCCAGCAGCTGGAAGAAAAATATACCATAAATTCAAAAGAAATGGTTAGACTTTATATAAAGCATGTTGAATTCCTTTAAAAATAGACAGAATACTCACTTGTCATTAAAGTACTTGGCTCTGGCAACAGCATGAATAGATGCTGGTACTAAAGGAAACCCTAAAATGATTAAAGGTGTAAGTTAGATTTTGTATTTTTTGGCAGGCATTTCATAGGACACTAAAATAATCTTTCTTCTTTTTAAACCACGCGTAAGTAAATATTCTAAGTTGAAGAAAAACATTACAATTCCATCTGATTTAGCGTCATATGGCCTTTGAATGGAGAGGGGAATAGCTTCTAGATAGTATTGCAAAGCTGCTGTTAGGTGTTGTATGAGTCATTCAGGGGAAAGGGGTGTGACCAGCCAGGATGAGGAGGAGACAGAGTGTGAATTTCTATATCCCTTGAGTGACCAGGGATGACAAAATCATGTAAATTAAAGCTAAAGAGGACAGCAGTAACTTATCCTGCATGGCAGGTCATGGTGCACAAACAACAGTACAACAAACCAGGCTACCTTTTACAGAGCCAAAGGCACTGGGAAATGTGTGAAGCCTGGAGTTTGGGCATATCTTCTTTTGGCTAATGCTGCAGATTTCCAGCCACAATTCATTCAGATGGCCCTAATCCATATGTGTATATCATCAGTATGGAGGGTATGATATAAAGGCTCATGCCTTTTTATATCCTCACATGACCTCAGGTAAGGGCTCATGTCTTTTGCAATATGAAGGGAGAATACCACCCTTACAGACACTGCAGAGGGCATTTTTTGTGAAAATCCTTCCAAAGGAAACCAGAAGCAAAATCTGTAATGTACTGAAGGAGTGGTAACCAGCCATGCTGCAATCTTTCCTTTGGTGAGGAGAAACAGAAGTGACTGAAGGAGCAAGGTAGGAGCCTTCTAATCATATGGGGCTTCTTGAGAATTGTGACCCTCTACTTGCATACCTTGGACCTGAACAACATTTTCTATCCCACTCTAGCACTCACAGTTCGGTGGCTGAGTTGCCATGCTGCTTTGCTTGGCTTTCTTCCTTCCCCCCGTTCATAGGATCATAGGAAAGTAGGGTTGGAAGGAATCTCACAAGATCATGTAGTCCAGTCCTGTGTTCAGGGCAGGATCATCCTGACTGAACCATCCCAGCCAAGTGTTTGTCTAAACTGCTCTTGAAAATTATCAAAGATGGAGATTCCACAGCTTCTCTAGGTAGCTTGTTTCAATGCTTGACCACCTTTATTGTCAGAGAGTTTTTCCAAAATATCCAATTTAATTTCCTCTGCTGCAGTTTGAAGCCATTACTCTTAGTCCTGCCTCCTATGGACTGTGAAAAAGTCTATCTCCATCCTGTGATGGCTCTTTAGGTATTTGAAGACTATTACCAAATCCCCAATCAGTTTTGTCTTCTTCAGACTAAATAACCCTAGCCTTTTCCACCTTTCCTCATAAGTCTTACTTCTCAGGCCTCTATGTACTAGGCCTGTGCGAAGCAGCTAGTATGCACTTCAGATTTGGCTGATTTGGGGGACAGTGATTTGATTTAGTGATTCTAATCACTGTCCTGAATCAATTCAGCTGAATCTGATTCAGAGATTTGGCTGCTGCTGAATCAGCTAAATCTCTGAATCACATAGGCCCCATCCCCCACCCACTCTCAATGGCTGCCCCACCTCCTGGATGTTTGGGAAAAAAAAAAAGCTCCAACTCATTGGCTCCTGTCTGGCAGGAGGGCAATCCCTGCTGCCCCCCCCCCACTTCCCCATGCCATGTGGGGGGCTCTGCCATGGGCCTCTGACCGCTACCAGCTCCCCCAACTCCCCCATAGCAGTCCCGCCTGCCCCAGCTCCCAGCCCTCTAAAAAAACCCCAAAAACCCAAAAAGCTGGGCTCACCAGTTGCGACCCGGTGGGGGAGCAATCTCCACCGCCCTGCACTGCATGGCGGGTACTACATGAGCCCCCTGAAACCCTGAGGCTGCTGCAGCAGCCAGTGAGCCCAGGTTCTTTTCTGTTTTTTCTTTTTTAAAGGCCCAGAGGTGGGGCAGGCAGGGCAGTTGGGTGGGTGCTGGGACAGCAGACAGGTTTTGTGGGGCTTGTGGCAGAACCTCCCACATGTCATGGGGAAGTGGGGGGCAGCGGGAATCGCACCCAGTGAGTGTGGGCTGGGAGCTGGTGGGTGGGACAGCTGTGGGGGGGTAGGGGAGTGAGTGGGGGGCAAGGGGAGCTGAGAGGGGCTGGGGGAGCTGGGAGGGGATGGGGCCTGGCAGGGGTCCCCTATGGTCCCCTCCACCCTCCTCCTGCCTCCCTTCCCCCGCCCGCTATTTACCAGCTCAGAGTCCAGGTCTAGCTCCCTGCCGCAGCGGGTGGGGCTGCCCAAATCACTGAAGCTCTCTGAATATTTTCCAAATTGATCTGGAGAGCTTTGAATAGATTCGGACCTTTTAATTGGTCCCCTGATTTGATTCAGATTTGGAGGTTTGGCCACTGAATCCAGCTGAATCTCCTCTGAATTGAATGAGTGCCTGAAGCTTTGCACAGCCCTACTATTTACCACTGGTCCATAATTCCCCAGATCTTCCTTCTTCCCTTTCTTAAAGGTGGGCACTACATTTGCCTTTTTCCAATCATTGGGACTTTATCTAGGGTGGCCACCATAGAGGACATTCCAGTTTTCTGCTACTCTGTCCTTTGCCCTCTATTGATACGAAACCAGATGCCTTTATGAACTCTATTTTTCTCTTCAAGAAAAGGTGTCCAGTTTCATATCAATAGAGGGCAGAGGACAACTGGACTGTCCTCTATGACAGCCAACCTAACTTTACCAAACCTCTATGAGTTCTCAAATTGGATAGGCTAATAGCTCTGAAATTACCTCGGCCAATTCCTTTAGTACTCCACATTGTATCCCATCTGGCCCTGCCAATTTAAAAGCAACTAACTTTTCTAAATAATCTTTAACCTGTTCTTCTACTACTGTAGGATGTTTGTCTCCATCCTTATCTTTTCTGGATACCCACTTGTCATCTACTAGCTGCCCCTGTTTATGAAGATGGAAGTAAAAAGCCATTAAATACTTCAGCTTTCTCTGTATAGAGATGTAAGTTGTAAGTAGATTGTAAGTATCTCATAAGTAGATTGCCTTCTGCATTCTGTAAGGGACTTATGGTTTCTTTGGTCTTCCTCTTACTTTTGACACACTGTTTTCATGTTACTTCCTAATCCAATAGACCATGAAAAGTTAGTTCAAGATAAAATGGCAGCACTAATTGATGCTAGGTTTTTATGATATATGCCTTCCACTGAATTCATGCCTAGAGCAGCTAGCTATAATTATTCCTTTTAATATGTAATATGGTATGGGGACTACCAGCAGCTATGCACTAGTGAGACAACTTGCCTTCTAATCACTGCTCCTTTTTGTGCATGCTCTGTGGTCACACTTTGGTATAACAACCACACATTTATTTGTTTTCAGCACACTGCATTGAGAAAGGCACAGTATGGTCTTATAAACAAAGTCTTTATACTTATATATTCCTAAGTTTTAAAGTGATACAGTTGGAAAGCTTCTATTTCCTTCATGTATCAAGTCTGTAGGGATCTGTGACCAACATTCAGTGCCAGATGACATACTGGTCCTCTAAAGCAGGAGAGTGTAACTTCTTGTATTTTTAAGATGTCATTAATCTCAGAACTGCTTTTATAGTTTCATAGTTTCATAGTAACTAGGGTCAGAAGGGGCCTAGAGCAGGCCATCTAGTCTGACCCCCTGCCAATGGCAGGAAACAAGTGCTGGG
>JAGPOW010000261.1:221102921-221144692 GCA_030014935.1 Caiman crocodilus | reverse complement strand
TAGGGTCAGGCCCTCTGTAAGTAATCAAACCCCAAATAAACACCTTGTATTTACAATCCACCTCTCGACCTATTTAACCTGTCACGAACGCAACACATGAAGGAACATGAGCAGCTTATTGATATTTCAATGGACTATCTTTTCAAGGCAACCTCTCAATAAACTTCTTGTTGAATTTCTGGTTACAACTTTTGAACCAGCATTCTCAATTGCTCACCATGCAGTAAAATGTCTAATTCGACTTGCTCCTACTTAAGGAGAGGTTTTACATTATATGCTGCTACAAAGAATAAACATTGAGCAAACTAGATGCAGAACCAGGTAAGTGTCTACAGTTGTCAACCATCATGCCAAACACCAAAGACCTTTGTGCAGAAAGACAGGCACATTAAACAAATTGAAAGCAAACATATCCTGCAACTATATCACTATCTTTTCACAATCATTACTATTTGTACAATTAAAGAAAAAGAAATAAATATTACTATATTATTTGTGTATATTTATTTACATTTACAAAACTTGCCAACCTTTATGGTAGAGATAAGGGGTCTACAGCAAAAGATATGAAAGGGTGTGTAACAGGGAACCCTAGCCCTGTTACCAGAAGACAGGTCAGCCCCTTTAAGGCCAGAACTTTCTGGGCACAGTGTGCTAGTAAGGTAGGGTTAAAAGCTGAGCCTGGCCAGCTAGTCAGGTGACCAGAAGGGGTTAGGCCAGGCCTATTAAAACCCTGGGCTGAGCAGCAGTAGGGGCCAGCAGCCAAAGGGGAAGGAGTACATCCCAGAGCTCCATGAAGAGGCTTGGTGAGCAGTCCAAAGGCTGGAGGAGGGAAACTACCGAGGACCCCGGACAGATGGCAGCAACCCAAGAAGGACTGTAGCCAAAGGTGGGGAGCTGAATCACAAACCCCTGCATAAATGTAAGCAGGCATGCTGCCTTCTTTAATCACATTTCTCTTGGTGGCAGTTATTGTCCATGGACAGGACTGTTTATATTTTTTGTTGTTGTTATTGAATAATACCAGTGGTTTGGGCGCAGTTATTGGGGAAGGAGGCATGGGGACCCAGTGCTAGTGTGGGCATAGGATTTGGGGTGCACTGACCCCAGTGCCAGAGAATGCACAGTATTTGGGGCATATGGGGCCCAGCTCCAGTGTGGGGTGCAGGATTTTAGGGTGTACAGACCCTGGTGCCAGAGGGAGTGATCCTAAAGGGCCAGGATGGTCTGGTGCACCTGAGATGCGTTGTTTTTTTTTTTCCTGGATTGGGACAGTGTGAGTTTGGGGCCATTTCCCCACCTTGAACTTGCAGCCTCCTGATGGTGGGGCTGGTGGCTGGGCCTCTGGGCCAGGGAGGCTGGGCTCCAGACTGGAGCAGAAAGGAGGGCCACAAGCCCCAAGACTAAAAGAAGGCTAGGGCCTTGGGGTCAAACCCTGTTTGGTGGGTTTAGATGGGGAAGCCTAGCTAGAGAAAGACAGGGGTCAAGGCCCATGGAGGTGGAAGACCTCAACGTACGAAATACAATAGGCAGTCTCCTGCTTACAAGAACATCAGTATAATAATTTCCATCAAGACATGGCAGGAGAGTATAGAGTGGGACACAAGAACCTTAAAGGGGATTCCAAGGGCGTCCCACATAAGGCGTAGATAACAGGGAAGATGGCGTTGGGGAGGGCAACCTGTTACAGGGTGGTATGAAAGACATGATATGAAATGGTTCTGTGACTTTAGGAAGTTTGAAAACCACTGACATGGATAAATGCAGGGGAGATGAGGGCACTATCAATGCCTTGTTACTGCAATGACAGGGAAGTAGTTGGTTAATGCATGCTCAGAAGATCCTAGGAAAAGTATCATGCCCCATGCTCCAGGGTAATTTTCATGAATCTATATCAGTGGATGGTATTTGTAAGGAACTTAATGATTTGATACGTAATATGTTTAAGGTAGCTATTAGAGAAAGCACCAGGTGTGAGCTTGATGAATGCTTGGTGGAAGTTTCTCCTTGGCGGAAAAGTTACTTACATGTAAGCTACAGTGGCATGCAATGCTTTTCCTAGTCTTTTGTTCTAGGCATGTCAAGTAAAAACTCAATGGGCGTGCAATTAGGTGTAATTAAAGTTACTGTGCATTAGCCTAATGCACAGTAGCTGATTTTTGCAGATGTCTACAAGTGCAGAGACTTGGCCCTAAAGTTGGAGCCAAGTCCCTTCATCCCTGCCATGTGCCCCTGCGGCCACTGGAGTTCCAGTCTCCAGCCACATGATTGCCAGCACTTGGCAGCCATGTTGGAAACCCTGATCCCTGGCTAGCCCCATCCCTTCCCAGGAGCCATGTGCCCAATGCAGGGGCAGCATGCGGCAGCTCCCTTCTTTCCCGCCCTGCCTCCTCATGCTAAGGCTGCTGCAGCCCCTGCCAGCAATGATCAATAACCCTGCTACTCCAGCCCTGACCCTGCTAGTAACAACCAGTGCCCCATGCTCCTGCTGGCTATGGTGCTGGCCCTGCTGACCCCATGCAAACTGCCTCTGCACATTGGCACAATCCCAGAGTGCCACAAGGTTGTTAATCTCCTCCTGGGACCAGTTGGGGCCTGGGCAGTTGGCGTGGGCGTGCACACATGGGTGAGGATGATGACATTTTCATACCACACCAGTTCTCTGGGACCTTGCACAGCTGTCCCTGGAGAGCTCAGCAGAGAGGCACAGCCAGAGACTGGGAGCTGTGCAGCAGAGGCATTTCACCGTAGCGCCTACAAAGAGACACTGCTGGGGGTGAGCAGCAGCAGCAAACATGTTCAGGCCCTGCTGCCACAGCCAGCCAGCCAGAGGCCCTATGGGGACCTCAGGGCTGGGCAAGGGGTATAGCCCCCCTGCAGCCCTTTGCAACACTCACCTGTGACCAAGAAGCAGGTCTGTAGAGTGGACAGGCCAGACAGAGGAATCCTGTGGCCTGTCCAGGGCGCACAAGAGGCCTGCTGGGCTCCTGGATAAAGAACAGGCTCCCTCAGGCTCTGTGGTGTGTGCCCCAAGGCACAAAATGGCTGCACTTTTATACCTTGCAGCTTTATTAAAGCTGGGTTATTTGGCAGGATGCAGACTTAAAATTTTGCATCTTTACACTGCAACATCCAGTTTAATCATTCTTGGGTAACATAATGACACTGCATAGTACACTGTCATTCCTTGGACATGACTTTCTAAATTCATTTATAGCTAAGCAAGAATTCAATTCAAGAAGTATTAGTAAAGAAGTATTAATTACCATATTATCATCACTAGAACTGAGACAAAGATGAAATAAGTTAAAATAGCATAACATGATAAAATATAGTATCATATAAAATGGATTAGTGTTTTACCTCAAACAGATTTCCATAGAGATTTCCATGGATTCATGGAGTCATATTCATCCCCTGCATAAGTAAAGAAACTCTCATTGAATTCTATTTTTCCTTCCCTTTAGAGTGAATCTCTCCAGCACAGTTGGAGGTCAGGCTAGCCCGGAAGGACAGCTGTATTTTTAATCAAGCTGTGCCAGCTTTGAGGAATCTGGTTCTCAGAAAATTGGAGCAAGTGCAGACAGTCATTGCACATAATTAAACCTCTCATGTCAAATTCCTTGTTTATTTGCAATGGCCAGGGAAATGCACAGCATTTATGCTTAAATCCTTTAGAGGAAATAGTTTTGTGAAAACCGGCCAAAGATTATTATTTTTATACTCAGCTGTCTACATTTGTCAAACTTAGTTAAAGCTGCCAAGTTTGCCAAATTTTGTTGCAAAGAGAAATAAACATATTATGTCCCTATCTCAGGTCAATCAGTGCAGCTTTATTGATTTCTGTAAAGCTGTCTTGATATGTACCACCTGAGGCCCTGCCCTACTGAGTGTGGGCACTGAAAGTTGCCATCCCTGTTGTATTTGATTTATTTGCATTCTGTTTGAAGGAACTAAAATGTTTTTTTCCAGACATTCTGATTGAGCAGTTGAAGGGAGTATGTTAGGTGTTGATTACTGAGCTCCCTTAAGGCTTTTTCTAGTTATTAGGTCATTATTGTATGAAAGTGTCTTTATATTCCAAATATCCATACTTTGGACAAATAAGCAATAAAGGGTTTTTCCAAACTAATGCTATTTTAAACAGGGTAACACTAAATCACTAGCTGTCAGGATGTGTCATACCATCATACCATATGTCAGTACCTATTTCCAGGGGATTATGACTCATCCATTAAAATGTGCTTCCATCAGAAATGTATATATAAATTCTCAAACTAAGATTGATGTTTTAATATACTTCTCATCAATTTAAAAACAAGAGGTTGGTCATAGGGATGCTATATTTTGCATGGCTTATGGGTAAGTTTGATATAATTAAATAAGGGGTATATTTTTCAAAAGCATGTACAGTTAGGGTGAGCAGATCCAGCTATGCTACCTTGGGGATTCCTTATAATGTGGCTAGGGTTATAGGCAGCTGAGTATAGGCTAGGGGACTTGAGTATTTACACAATGGCATTTGGAGGATTCTGTAGCCTGCACTGAGCTCCATTTTACCATGACTACACAGTGAACAATCTGCAAACTAGCTCATTTAAAGCTAGATTAGATGTGGGCACATGAACTGCAGTCACAGCAATTGCTTCAGTAAAGACATATTCTTTGGAGACCAAATCTCAAATATGATTTAAGTACTTAGCAGCTTCAGTCAGTGGAACTAAAGGCCCAGGTCCTCAAAGACATTTTTGTAAGTGGTTAGGTCTCTGGATGCTTCTCAGGATCTTGGCATTAGGATTTATGGAGCAGATGTTTAAAGGTGTTTCTGCATTTCAAGATTAAATAGGAGTCTAATGAGATTCTGAAAAGCTAGGTACCTGTTTGTATCTTTAGGAGCCCAAATAGCTAAGTAGCTGCCTCTAGGGCTCTTATGCAAAGTACTTGGATATTGCTCCACTGACTATTTCAATGTCTTACCATTAGGCAACCTGCAGTGTAGCTGAACTTTCAGCCCTAGATGAGGCATGCAGATTTCCTATGCAATGCATAGGAGGAGCCTGTCTGTTTTAGAAGTCAGCTAACTGAATAGAAAGCCAACTAAGATGGCCAGGGTTGAAATGCCAAGGAAGAAGAGAGGGACTTCAGCATCTAAATGACTGGTCTGGTACACCTGTATGATGGGTTAGGTGTATGTGCTTTATTTTGCTTGTGGTACTCAACTGGAAAGCCCTCTCTTACAGCTGGATACCTAAGCTAGGTCAGCTGTTTAGGTGGCCTGTGATGAATCACCTACTTCCTGCTCATGTGCTATTACTCTCCCATGCCCATCATACATTTCACCAAACCCTCAGCTGTCTTTCGGATAGGTGTTGTGGTGCCCCTTCACCTATCAGTGTCTTGCCTCCATCTCTTCAGCAATTTCCAGGGAACAAAACTAATGCATGTTCTGAATAAGCCTATAGGATCAGGCTCTATTAGAGTTGTCCCACCTAGACTGAGAAGTCCACATCAAGGCCTCCAGGGCTTTGGAATCAATATTTAAGTGACTTTGTAAATGCTGGTTCAGGGACCTTGAAAATGCAAGCATCTACAGGATTTGGTGGCAGTTGAATATATTTGAAAGTATCAGTGGAAGTGGATTTGAGTGGCAACTACCTTTAAGAGGGTACTTGCTTAGCTCACTTTTGGAAATGAGACTTAGGGTATGCAGGGACTGCAGGGTAGTAGAGAGATAAATAAGCAGTCCAGTAGTAGCACCGCAGAACTCAATGTGGGCTAGGTCACACTGGTTCTTGGCTACTGCAGCAGTGAAACTAAGACTATAGGCCGACAGAACTCCTGGGGTAGAAGCAGTATCTTTTATTAGACCAACTAAGTGGTACTCTACCCTAAGAGTTTTGTCTGCCTCTGCTTTTTAGACCAACACAGCTACAACCCTAAGACTCTAGGGCACTTTTATATGTGCTCTGGGGGTTGGGGAGTGGGGGAAGGAGCTTTAGAGTGGCTCCGACAGATGCTCTAAGAACCACAGCACCTTGTGTATCAGCATCCCCTTGCTTCAAAATGGCAGTGGGGGGTGCTTGAACTAAAGTTTACTGAATGAGCTTCATTCAGTTCAAGTGTTCCTGCTGCCATTTTGAAGCATGTGGATTCTGATACATGAGACGTAGGAGGCTGCTGGAGTACTGTAATTGCCATGCTACAGCAGACTCGATTAGTCAAATCTGCTCCAATGTACGGGAATTACCCAGGCACCTAGTGCTTTCACTTAGCAGCAGTGAGGTCCCAGGGAGCATATTTTCTCATAAATATTATGTTTCAATGTTCCATAAATATTTTTTTTATTACTGGTTCAATTAAGACTAAATCAAACTAAAACACTGAAATTTCTTGAAGAACTGAAATTCTGCATGTTTGACCAGCTCTCCTTATGAAGTAAACTGAAAGAAATTCTGGAAAAGAACACTAGATGTAACTTGAGTTTTCTGCTGCTTAATGGTTTCTACCTTAGCAATTTTTTTTAAGCCCAGCTATTTTGTATTTCTAGAATAATGGAGCAACTCAGAGTCATTAAGGACTTCATTCAGGTGGGAGCACTGCTTTACAAGCACGGAAGAAAGAGTTGATGGTCTGAAGCCAAGTCCATAAATGCATTCAGCATTCATTCCAAAGTCAAGTAGCATTTATACTTATTAATCTAACATTCAAACAAAACTGACAGCTAACATGAATGTGTTAGGGGCAAATGCTATTCAACTCCTTTGCTATTGTGGAAGAAGGAAAAAATAGAATTGAATCTCCATTATGTGTAAGGGTGCAAATCATGTATTCAGCTTAGGCTATGGGGAAGTCAAAAGGACATGACCCAAAACCGCCAGACTAACACAAGACTGGGACCATCCTGTCCTAGTCTAGTAAAAAACAAACTTAGCACAAAAGTAACCACAAACCAGCCTGCTGAGTCAGCCCAAAACAGGAAGTGACCCCTAAGGTGACAAGTCAAAAGAGACCCTTAAAAATCTGCTAACATAAGATAAATAGAAGACATGCGCATTACTAACAAAGTCATGGCAAATGCTGATTGGTATATGTCATTGTTATGCTTATGATTCGTATTTTCTATATGAATTCACCTCACCTGTTGTATGGGGTCAGACCTCTCCACAATTCTCCAGTTGTGTATGAGTCTGTCCAGAATGCATTCTCTAATAAATCAAACTTCTGCTGATCTGACCTAAAGTTTGCTGTGTGTGTTTACCACAATACTATTCTGCCCTCTAGAATAACAAGGAGACTGCAGAATTTAAATAAGTCCTTGGTCGCCTCTTGTAATACCTGCAGTAGGTTACTTGCTTCCTTCAAGTCTCTTGAAACTACTGGGAGGAATACAGAACTCCAGACTGCTCAGATCACTTGAGGATAAACAAAAAGAGGAAGATAAAACAACTCATTAAAAGTACAGAGATCTGGATCATTGTCAGTCTGGCCAACAATCCCCTCCCCATAACAGTTACATCCTTGCAAAGACAGTTACTGCTTGGTCCGTATAAAGAGGCATAATCTTGTTAAAATATGTAATCTTTCTTCTAGTGCATGACAAAATTACCAAGATAGATGAATTGGTAGAAATCAAATTTAACATCAGTGTATTTTGTCATGTGAGTCTAATGGACCTATTAAACATACAGAAGGTGACATAGGGACTGTGTAATATTGAAGAGAAGCCTTAGATGCTGGCAAGATGCAGGAATGACAAGACTGGTGACACAGGGTTAAGCAGCAGGTTATCTTGGTGCAGCTATTCATGATGATCTTTATCATACATTACTATTAGAATGACTGTCATTGGAGATGTGGCTTGGTCTCAATCCAGAAACAAACGTGGGAAAGAATGAATGTTTCTGAGGCTCTCCTAATAATCGATGGTGTCAAAATCATAAGAGAGGTATGAGAGTTTCTCACAAAGGCACTGCTGGAGATGATTGCTTTTAGCAGGCTTTCAAGTACTAGATTGAAAATCTTCCTTGGTAATTTCTTTTGTTTCCACTGTTTTGGGGCAAAACAAATGGACATGGCAAATCAAATCAAATGATGATCCACCCAGGCGGTCATCTGTTCTGGTCATAGTTCTGGTGATATGGATATTGTGATGGACCCAGAAACACATTACGATGTAGTCAATTTTGGGTCAATTTTGGCAGTATTTTGAGTGGAATTGCATCCATGATGCCTTCCATTCATTGCTTTGGCATAATAAGGAGTTTGTGATGATAAGATCATGGTCTGAAAACTTGCTCATGAGAAGAACTCCATTTCAAATGACCTTCCCCATTCCTTCCTTTTCACGCATTCCTTTCAGTAGCACAGAGCTTGCAACCTGGAATGTCTGCACCCACAGTACATCCCTAACAGTGACTGACTAGAGTGAAGGACAGTTCTCATGGCAGAGAACTTGTATTATTTGTACTGATGATTTGATATTGACTCTGATGAACTTAGTGGCTTGGGACAGAAATTATATAAAAAACTGTATAAATAATTAGAAACTAGTTCAAATCGGTAACACAATAGAAGTTCAGTGCATGTAAACTAATTTCAAAATGGCCCAAACTGGTTTAAGAACAACCTGGATAGAAGTGCTATTAGACTTAATTGATTTAGGTTAAGTTCTGTCCCAGATGCCTGCCAGATACAAGTTGACTTGCAGTCCCCCAGTATCCCAGAATGTTTTGCAGGGTGGGTGGGCTAGCTTTGGCCCAAGCTGTCTGCTCCTGCTGAGCAGAGAGGTGTGTTCTAGCACCTCCAGCTTCTAGCTTGGGCCACTGCAGGCACGTGGCCACATTTCTGGAATCAAAAGTTAATGTTTATTCACTTATCAATTCAATCTATGCATCTTAAATTAACCTGCACAGATTGGGACTTGATTCAGCCTTGGGCTTTTTGACTATCTGTACAAATGTGTAGGATAGGGGCAGCTCAAAGAGCATGGTCTTAACTACACTTTTTTTTTTTTTCTTTTGGAAAGAAAAACATCTAAAAAGGACAGATGTCCATTGCATTGGTTTTGCTATCAAGCTCAAGATTGTTATTCAGATGTCAGAATGTCTGGTTGGCATCAACAAGCACCTCATGACTCTTCATGTTCAACTGAAGCACGGACAACACACAACACTTATCAGTATGTATACCCTGACCCTGGATGCAGATGAAAAAATAAAAGTAGCATTGTACTCTGAACTCAACCAAGTCCTGTTGTGTGTCCCCAAAGAAGATAAGATACATTTCCATGGCAATTTCCATGCTAGAGCAGGCAAGGGACTCCGAGTTATGAAGAGGAACAGTTGGAATGGAAGGGGTGAGAGAGTCCAGTGGGGAAAGTCCTCACATGTGACAGGAGAGGTACGGTCTTTGTGATATTTTACATAGTGTTATCTGTTTCAGACTAGATACTTCAATGCATGTTACAAAGAAGTACAATATTCAGAATTACATTTAAAAGGAAAGTGGTTGTTTGCTTATTAAAAAGAAGGATACATGAAAGGAATATATTATTGCAAATCTATAGGGTTGGTACTGCTATTCCATCAGTAGAATTCATTCATACTGTTTTGATATAAAAGTTAAGTATTTATCTACCTGAAAAAGATTGTTTCTCACTTTGTAATACTAAGGCAAATGCATGAACAAGCAAATATGCAACCTTAAAGGAGAAAAACCAAAAGCAATTTTTAGATTAAGTCCTGTGGGTGGTAATGAGGTGAAATCTGGTCCAAATAATAGACTTGCTTTTATCCCCATAAGCATTTTCTTTTTCTCCCCTTGCTAGTGGCTGTTAATTTGGTGTAGTCTTCCTATTGAGAAAGCGTTCATAATAATTTTTTGAAAGTTCAACTCTTTCCAATAAAGGGTAGCAGCATGATTTGTTTCAAGTTGGATTAGATTGTTCAGTGACACTGAAGATAAATGGTCTTCACTGCAATGCCATCTAAATATGCTGTGAATGTCCTTTTATTATCAATGCTTTGCTTCTTACAGGGTGCATAGGGCTGGTCATTATTAACTCCTTCCTATGGAATTGCTGCTGCTCAGAAAGAGATTTTGCTACAGCTGAAATGAAAAGTAATTCCAAATTGTATCCCTTACTTGTAAACTTATGAAGCAGTAAACAAGAATATAACATCTTCAGGGAGAAATTAAAAGAATTACTACTTTATTTTATGCCATTCATCCATCTGCAAATTTATCTTGAAATGAAAGAAGATATTATCCCCTTCTGAAAACCTAAGAAAGAAAGGACATTTTTGTTTTTGTTTTTGCTATACATGAGTTCAGGATTCATACTGTAGTTCCATCAGTACTTATTTTATTAAACCTTAGGGGAAAAAATACCAGCACCAGTACTGAACCGCATTCTTTAAGGATGTGGGCACAAAACACATTGCACAAGTTACCTTGGTGGTACCAATGGAAGTTACACAGACATTTAGAGTGAACAGATGGTCACATCTCTTGATAGATCTGTCAGACGTAGGCACTGATACAGTGCCTTGGGATTAGGTGATGGAGGAACTGCTAGTAGACTAAATAGCTACCCCAGGATGAAACTGACTAGAGCTGCACACACATAATCAGGACACTGATGTTACTTACATGGGAATATAGTTAATCTTGATTTTTCAGGGGGGCACTTTATCCCACTGACATAGGGCTGTATACCATTTGTCCAATCCACAGGTACAAAGGCAGATTAAAACAGTGTGAATGTGTTGTGTATATACATCCTCCATTACCTCAGTTTTATGGTGGCAGAGCTCCAGGGAGTTCAACAGATTTACATTACTATTAAACCTGCTGCATGCCAATGATGAACTGAGGTCTTGGGTTAGATATGCAGAAAAATTTCCATTGCAAATGACCCTGCAATCACATTAAGCATTCAAGGCTAACAGCTCCAGAAAAAACTCTAAATTCAGGATGCGACATGATCATTAACTGAGCCCCACTGTGAGAAAGAAGGGTCACAGTACAGTTGGAGTAAAATATTCATGTCTTTTCATATAGCCAGAAGGCCTTAATGGCGTAGAACTACTGTAGTTTGTGTATACTTGGAGGAAAAAACTGAACAGAGTGGGATGTCCTGCATTACCTATAGGTTGCAGAGTACTACTCTATGGGGGTGACCATTTGTCCCAGGCAAACCTTAATACTCCCAGCTTCTATAGTTTGGTCCCAGCCAGTTGGTCAAAATTTCCAGAGTGGAGTCCAGCAGGGATGTGGAGCAGTATGGTATGCCAGGCAGGTGGCCAAGCAGGCACCGCTGCTTCTGGGCAGGAGCAAGGTGGCTGGGCTTCTGACCAACTGGCCAGGACCAAACTATAGAAGCTGGGAGGTTCACATTTGCCTGGGATGGTTGGTCACCCTGCTGCTCTGCATTTTCTGCCTGACTGTTTGGAGGATTAGACAGTGACTTTAAATCATGGGTGCACAATTCCTTGCCTCTGAGCCAGATCCAGCCCCCGATGCTGTGTCATCTGGCCCACAGAGCTCCCAATGGATCTGGAAAAGCTGACTTCAGCCAAGTGTGGAGAGACCTGTTTGTGTGTACGGGGCTAGATATAGGCAGTGCAAAGCCCAATCCTCCTCCTCAAATGGCAGCCAAAGTCACGCAAGCCATATCTGGGTACACAGCACCAGACAGAGCAGGGGGCTGATCTTTACCCATGGATCTCAATCTGGCTCATGGTCTGGCCTCTGGGACCAAAAGTTTGAGCAATGCTGCTTTAAATCATAGAATTATAGAAAATTTGGGCTGGAAGGGATCTCAGGAGGTCACCTAATCCATCCCCCTACTTTGAGTAGTATCAGCCATATCTTAACCATCCCATACAAGTCATTGTCTAACCTGTTTCTAAAACTACACAATCAACCCTGCTGCATGACAAGGCACATTGCTGAAAGACACCAAAAGCATCCCAATCTGCCATAGGTAAAGCAGGGGAACAAGGGCTGTCAATGCCCTGCTGCTGCAAAGCTGTTAAAAATGCATTTGAGAGATCTAGAGAAGAGGGTACTGCAGAGGAAGGCAACCCCCCCCCCCCCCACAGTCTGTACCAGGCTGACAGTCAGATCAAATTCCTACCTGATACCAGATATGGTGATTAGTGTGACCCTGAATAGAAGGGCAAGACTCTCTAGCCAAGACCCTCTGTTTTTATATCCAAGCAGGAGTGCTAGCACATCCCAGTCAAAATCTCCAGCCATGGCTGCAGAAAGATTGTGAAGCTCTGCTCTATTTTTCTGTTTCTAAGAATGGTCCTCTCCGCTAGCTATCTTCTCTGGACTTCACTGAGCTTTCCTAGTGATCTACTGCAGGGAGAAGGGTTCCCAAACTTCCAAATGGTGCTTTTTGCAGAGTATTCCAGGCATTAGCTGTATTTTCATATTCATTTCACATACAGATTCACCACTAAATTCTTCTCAACTTGGAACTATATTAGGACTTTGATAGCATCTTAAAGCATCTGGAAAGCTCATTGAAACTCTCTTTCGTAGAAATTGCATGAACTCTATAGTACTTGGCAGTGAGTGTGCAGCAGGACACTGGGGTGCACCTGTCCCTTTAAGTATTCAAGTAGCCAGAAAGGCAGCTTGCAGGTGGCAGAGGGGGGCGGATTGGAGAATCACCTGACCAGCAGAAGGCTGGGATGGAGCTATATAAGTCTAAGGTCTCAGTTGGCCAAGCAGTTCAGCCTTGGGAGCCAAACAGTGAGGCACTCCTGGCAGCAGGGTTCCTGAAAGTACAATGAATGGGGTAAGCTACTCAGCAAATCTGGGAGCAGGGGAAGCTTACCTGGACTGCAGATGACTGAGTTTTACAGACAAGGGGCCTTTATTTTTGATACACAACTCAGAGAGAGTTGGGGTGTTGTTTTCCAGACACCGAGATACTTTTATTTAGTGTACTGGTGGTTTAGCTTGGAGTCCTGCTAGGGCTTATTCTAGGCCTACCCTGAGAACCAGTAGCCCAGCATGGGCTAAGAGTCAGGTTCAACACAGAGTGGGGCACAGTGACGTGCTAATACTCAGACCAGTGGGTTCAAAAGCTTAGAGAAGGGCTGACAGTTAGACTAAAGGGTTCACAAGCCCAAGAAGGGCTGTGAGCTGGACCAGAGAGTCTGAGAGCCCAGAGAAGGGGTAGAAGTTGGATAAGAGAGCCCCTGAGCCCAGAGAGAAGTGACTGAGTGTGGGACCAGAGTCCAAGCACACAGACAAGGTATGCATGTGGGACCAGGAGTTCTGAGGGTCCCAAGAGGGGTCTGAGTATTAAGCCTGAGAGCCCCAGAGCTGGTTGTGTGTGTGACCTGAGGGTCCTGGAGCCCAGAGGTGGGTTGTGCAGATGACCAGGAGTCTGAGAGACCAGGGAGAGGGACTGAAACTAGTGAGCAGGCCAGAAAGGGGCTAAGTAGAAAGATCATCAGATGACATCATTGAATGATAACACCTACGAGGCTTAGAGCATGGTGTAGGGGAAAAACAGAGCCACACAATTGTCCGTTAAAGGTTACAGGTGCTCTGAAGAGGCATGAACAGGCTGAGAAGACCTATTGAGCCTGAGAGTTGAGTTGAGACAAGTGGGAGTCCAAGAGGGACTGGTGGCAACTTATACTGATGCTGACTCACTCTACGGTCCATGGGCAGCCTCCTTTATTTCACCCTTAAATAAGAACAAAGCACAGCAGGTGAGTGATTAAAGAAGGTTTACCTTAAGGATTGAGCCAGACAGGGGCCACATAGCCACCAACGGGTGTCAAAGCCACCTGTGTGGCACAGACTTGCCACAGAGAGCATCAACTGGGCAATGCTGGTTCCTTCAAAGGAAGGAACAAGACATGTAAGCCTGACCCACAGCTAGTGGAATCCTTTCCTTCCTGGAGAAACAAGGCTCCTCTATCAGTGCAACATGCACTGAGGGTAGGATCAAGCTTCAGGTCAAAACATTGGTCAACTTATTCATAATATTCCAACCTCAGACAAGTGGGAGCGACACTAGGAAATGACTGGTAATCTTTTAATCTCCAAATTGAAGAAAACCACTAACCTAACTTTAAACAAGAAGGTATTAGCATTATGGCATCAGTGAACTTGGAAGAGTTCACATGAAAAGTTACTTATGTTTTGTAAAAACATCAAGATGATTTGAAAATGAAATCTACATGGCCCACTTATTATCCTAACCATACAATATTTGCCCTTTAGAGTACTGTGGTCTCTTTCATAAAGACAGTAGAAGCATCTATTTCATCACATCTTCCATGAGCCTGTTCCTCATAGATTGAATTTTATTGCAAGGAATCAGAGTCAGGGCTTTCAACAACATAGATATTCAAGTGAATCAATTTATTTTCAAAGAAAATTTCAAAGTCTTCTATAGACAGAGCATACAAGAACCTGTTCACCTGACTTGCAGACCTCAGCCAAAATCCACTCCAAATGCCTGCCAGATCTGCTTCAATTCTTCATGGGTGACAGCAATAAATGACGATCTTTAAAACACCTAAATTTCAATTCTTCAATCTAAAAACATTGAATTAATATTACTGAGTAATCAACATTTCCTTCTTTTCATTATGCCTGTTGTAAAGTTGTAATTATTCAGCCTGGTTTTAGGATCTCCATGATTTTCTTGGTTCTTTAAAGGAGATTTCACCATATTGCTTTGTCCCCATCCTAAGAGTGATTAGGCGTAAATACAGTTTTGAAGTTTTGCCAATTATGCAATCCATGCACCCTGCAGAGCCTTGAAAACTGGCCCACGGGCTAGAAAATTTGAAAAAGAGTTGGAAAACTTGGTGGTAGGGGAGCAGTGGCAGTTAATAGTGCCACATCTCCTTGTTGTCAAAAACCTAAGCCCTGTGTGGTGAGTCAGAGCCAGGCCATGACCCTTCTCCTTCATGGCCAGGTCAGAACCAGGCCACACCCTCTTCCCTTTGTGTGATCAGGTTGGGCCCAGGTCACGCTCCCTTCCCTGTTGCCCTTGGGCCTGGGCCACACCCCTTTCTCTCTGCCCAGTCAGTTTGGGGCTGGGCCATGCCTTCTTCCTTTGCATAGCTAGTTTGGGGCCAGGTCGTGCTCCCTTACCCCTGCAGGGCTGGGCCATGCACCCTTTTCTTCTTAAGGGCTAGATCAGGGCTGGGTCATGCTGCTCATCATGCAGGACTGGGCTGGGGCCAAGCCAAGCCTCCTTCCCCTGCATAGCTGGATCAGGCCTGACCACACACCCCCTGCCGTCCCCTTCCTCCCCTCCCCAGATACAGCCCAGAAAGGGACTGTGCACTGTCTGTCTTCCTTGCAAGACAAAGAAGTTGAGCACCACTGACATTGCCTCTTTTGAACTGGCAATGAGGTTTTGCTGAAGAATGGAAGTGGAAAAGAGAAACTATTTTTTTAGATGGATAGAAAGCATTTCCTTTGTGGTTTGCTCCAAGTCCAAGTGTACTGTGAATGAAAAATGGGTTTTAAGTCTATCAGCCTTAGGTCAAAAGTGTAATGTCAGTTATTTTAATCTTACTTATGGGGATTTAAAACAAAAATAGTTTGAAGGACTGCAATGCTGTCTTCTCAATGGATCAAGTTACACCAACCAGACAAAGCATTCAGTAAGATCACTTCTACAAGTATCACAGTACATAACGCACTTCCTGAAACCACGGGGTGGGAATCATGTGGTTTTAAGCTATTACATTAGCAATATGACTCCTGAAGATCTGCACTGTTTGATGGAACTAAAAAACATTCCATCAGCCAATGCAGTTCAGCTCCCCACACAATATATTACACTGTATTAACAAACAGACTCTAATCTTACAAAATGAGCAAAGAAAAAGTTTCCATTTTATTTCTCCTAGGCCACTAACAGTTCTTACAATTAAGATGTGATAATTATGCCATAAATTGTGCCTTACTGCATGTTCAAGGAATTGATGGTGCAACAAAATGGGAAACCAGCCACAAAAATATTCCATAAAGAACACGTAACATTTTTGTGGCTTGTTCCCATTTCACCTTAACTGAATGTTTGACAGAGCTGGTTCAAGCTTCCACTACAGTTCTGGGGCTGGGACCAAGAGCTGATTGTCCCAATCCCAGACTGCACAGAAGTCTAGAACTAGCTCTCGTATGATTCCAGAGTTGGAACCAATGATCAACTGATTGTTGGTTTCACCCCTGAGACCACATGGGGGTTTTGAACCACCCTAGTGCAGTCCCAGGGATCAATAATCATCTGGTTGTTGGTCCCAGTTAGCTTCACCTCAGTCCCTGGAAATATCATGGAGCAAATCCTCAAGGAATCCATTTCTAATCACTTGGAGGAGAAAAAAGTGATTAGGAACATTCAGCATGAATTCACCAGGGGCAAGTCATGCTTGACTACTGTAATAACTTTCTATGACAAGGTGAGTGCTTCTGCGGATATGGTATACCTTGATTTTAGCAAAGATTTTGATACAGTCTCCTACAACATTCTTGCAGGCAAGCTAAGGAAATACAGGTTGGATGAATGGAATGTAAGGTGGATAGAAAACTGACTAGAACATCAGGAGAGTAGTAACCAATGACTTGATGTTGAGTTGGCAGCCAGTATCAAGTGGAGTGCCCCAGGAGTCAGTCCTGGGGCCAGTTTTGTTCCATGTCTTCATCAACGACCTGAACGATGGGATACAATGCACCCTCAGGAAATTTGCAGATGACACCAAGCTGGAGGGAGTAGTACATATGTAGAGCTAGGATTCAGTGTGACCTAGACAAATTGTTTTGGCCCAATCCTCCAATCTCATGAGGTTCAACAAGGACATGTGTAAAGACCTGCACTTAGGATAGAACAATCCCAGGTACCAGTACTGGGGCTAGGGATTGACTGGCTGGGCAGCAGCTCTGCAGAAAAGGACCTCAGGGTTACAGTGGGCAATAACCTGAATATGAGACAGCAGCCTATCCTTGTTGCCAAGAAGGCTAATGGCATACTGGGTTGCATTGGTAGGTCAGTAGGTCCAGATAAGTGGTTCTTCCCCTCTATTTAGCACTAGTGAGGCTACATCTGGAGTACTGTGTTCCATTTTGGGTCCCCCACTACAGAAAGGGTGTGGACAAATTGTAGAGAGTCCAGTGCAGGGTAACAAAAATGGTGAGGGGGCTGGGACACATAACTTCTGAGGACAGGCTGAAGGAATTGGGCTTATTTAGACTAGAGAAGAGAACACTGAGGGGGGATTTAATAGCAGACTCCAACTACCTGAAGGGTGGTTCAAAGGGGGATGGAGGTAGACTGTTGTCAGTGCTGGCAGGTGAAAGAACAAGGAACAGCAGTCTCAAATTGTAGCAAGGGAAGTTTTGGTTAGATATTAGAAATAATTTTCTCAGCAGGAGGGTAGTAAAATACTGGAACAGGTGACTCAGAGAGGTTGTGGAATCTCCGTCCTTAGAGGTTTTCAAAATCAGGTGGACAAAACTTTGGCTGGAACGATCTAGTTGGGGATGGTCCTGCTTTGAGTAGCGGTTGACTACATGACTTCCTGAAGTCCCTTCCAACCCTAATTTCCTATGATTCTGTGACTACTAGGGTTCAACCAGGTTGCAGGCATCCATTTTTCAACTGGCTAGTGCAGGGGGAACCTGGGATCCCCAAATCTGCAAATTACAGGTCCTGCTATCCACATATGGCATCCCAGGAGGCATGATTTTTGGGATTGGGGATCAGATCCCATTGCACCATTACATTAATGTGTGCCAGGAGCCATAAAAAGGTTTTGAGGTGTAATATTTTGTATTTTAGCTCTCTTCTCTACCAGGAATTTTCCTTTGATTCTTCTAATTTTCCAAGAATGATATCTAAACAAGAAGATTTCCACATATGATAAGTAACTTACTTACCTGAAATTATCATGGGCACCCCTGTTGCAGGCTTTGTTTTCCTACAGAAGATCCTGATCCTGATGCAATATTATCACCTTTCAGTCACAGCATCATAGAAAATTAGGGTTGGAAGAGACTTCAAGAGGTCATCTTATCCAACAACCCACTCAAAGCAGAACCACTCCCAACTATATCATCTCATCCAAGACTTTATCTAACCTAGCCTTAAAAACCTCCAAGGATGGAGATTCCATAACCTCTCTGGATGATCTGACAGAATGTGATCTGTACATCACAGCAGTGTACTATACAACTTCACAAAAAGGGAGGAATTAATATATGAATGTCTTAGCCAGAACACACATTCTCAGCCTGGCCATTTTTCCTGGAGACAAGTCATAGTAGTTCACAAAAACAATAGGAGTTTGACAATGACTACTTTCAGTGATCTGACATACTACTGAGAGCCTGTGTCTGTTGAGAAGTGGAAAATAAGACAAATGTATTTGTCCTTCATAAACATTTTTATGTTTTGTACTTGATCAAGTAGTTGCTCCGTGGTAAATAATTTCCTAACAATAGGTTTCACTACAGAAGTAGAAGCAAAAGGGAAATTGCAGGAGTCTTTTAAAAAGTACACTGTGGTTTAATTAGTAGGCCAAAGTAGTAATGGAGAGAAATTAGCACCATGGATAGCATCCCAATGAGTGCATACCTTCTATAATGAAAAACAAACGTATTTTTCTGCCCAGTGTCAGGAAATGTTGAGAGACAGGGGCAATCTCCTGCTCTAAGGGAAGTACAATCTGTTTGAGACTGTTTCTTGTGCCAGTGAAATGCAGAGTGTCCCACTGTCAGGGATACAGCTGTCACCGGTGTGTCAATTCTGCTTTGTGAGCCAATGCAGACAATAACATGGACCAGGATACCACCTTCTTTCTGCCCTCTGCCTAGTAGTTCTGATTTTGTAAACAAACCCTGCAGAGCTTCAAAGTTGTTTCATCGTAATCTGGGCCACAGTGGCTAGTAACCAGCATCCTATGAAAAAGATATTGTGATATCCGAAATCAAAAACTCCAAAGCTGGGATGGTTTGTGTTGTAGCTTATTTGAAACGTATTTTTCTTCTTTGGTTTCTTAATTAGGAATGAGAATCAATTTGTGCAGAAAAACAAACTTATGAGGTTAATGTCAGCTCTAGCTCCTATTAAGCAAGCTGATGCAACTCAGCACTATTCATTTCATAATATTTGTTATGTGAGGAAAAAAAGGCACCACTGAAAGCCATGCAGCTCTTCTATGACTTGTACAGGCTAATTAAATCAGGCTAGTTGTCATTTGCAGGGTATAGCACTGGGAAAAGTGTAGGAGTCCTGAATTCATCAGACTCTACTCAAATGGTTGTCTTTGGATGCCAGCCTAACTGTTCTTAGACAACAATTGTGCAGTCAGGTCACTTATAGATGCCCTTGTCCTTCCATGTGGCTCTACTTGCTCTCATCATCCAACTTCTTTTTCAGTTTAAAACTCAAATTCTTTCAGGTTCTTTTTCATTCACTACTTTTGAAACCACATAGTGATCACCAGGTTCAGGAACTGCATGCATTCATGAATGAGAACTATACAACTATACAACAGGTTTTATTTTTATTTATTTTTATTTTTATTTTATTTTATTAAGCTCTATTGTCTTTGTCTGGCTCTGACTAACTCCTAACTAGCTGCTACCTGAGGGACCATCTCCCAATTCCCAAATCCCTCTGTCTCCTCTTAAGAAGCATCTATAGATTATAACTTCCATCACTATATCCCCATCTTTGCTGCATGCAATGGACACTGTAGAGAGCAGGTTTGAGTCTACTGAGGCAAACACAAACCACGATTAACAAAAATGTTGCCATTTCTCTTCAGTTGGACAAAGTGGATTATCTGAAACAATTACACTTTTGTTTGTTTGTAATTCTTCAAGGTTCTGTTAGGTTCAAGAAGGAAAAATGAAAAAAGGCACAAAGTTTCTTTTGCAGTGATAATAAAAAGATAGCATTTACCTTATGAAAAGAGCTACAACTATTTTTGCTTCTGTGGTGTTGCCCCTCCCTCTTTTATTTTCCTGGCTCTTCTTCCCCTGAAATGATAAGGAACAGCCAACTGTACCTTAGTCCCATAAATCATATAACTATTCTCTTCCCACTTTCTTGTGATATATTGTTCTTCTCTCTCTCTCTCCAAATTTATACAGATAATAAGAAACTATCATCTGAGATGATCTATGATGGTTCCTTTTTAATGAGTAAATAGTGAGATTATTTATGTCAGCCTATTCATTTTTTTGGTATATTATTTATATCACAGGTTTTTTTCTCCTGAGAACTGCTGAAAGCTTTGATTCTCTCCCTTCCCTTTCCATTGAGGGCACTAGTAATGGGAGAAGGAAAAAGGTATGTGTTTTTTCCTGGAAGATCAATACTTTCCACTTGGTGCTTGGACATGGATACACCTCTTCTTACTGAGGTTGTGTGTGCATAATCTAGCCCAATCTGGTCTGTTTCAAACTACTATCCTCGTAAAATGGGCAAAGATAAAGTGACTGGTACTGATGTGCATACTGCTGGCAAATGACACACTGGCTGCTATCCTTGAAGTCATCTGTAGTGTCATGGCCCAGTGCTGTCATGAGCTCCCACTCAAATGCTATGCCTCTGCACTGTCCATTGCCTTGGTTTCTGTTACATTGGAACAAAGCTCAACATTTTCCCTTCACAACATGCCAAGGGTATTGAGTAACCAGGGAAAAGGTAGTCTACAAAAGATGAAGGGATAATATATGAGTCTTAGGAAAGAGGAACCTATCACAACCATATTTATTTGAATTGAAGGTGATCCTGAATTCAAGATGACCCCCACCAATAATTAGATTCTATATATGGAAAATATATAAATCAATGATAATTTTCCATGTATAGAATCTAATTATTTGAGGATCATTTTTAACTCATCCCCTCAACAGCTGCAGGGGGGCAGGTGGTTTGGGGAGGCCAAGGAATTTGCCCCCTGCTTGTGCTTTTCCCCTTTCCTTCTCTGCCTCTGCTTTCTTCCCTCCCCCTGGAGTCTGTTTCCTCCCTTTTCCTTCCCCCTAGTCTGTTTTCCCCCTCCCCTTCCTACCCCAATCTCTATTCCCCACCTTCCCCTTGCTCTGTACTAGCAGGTTCCATCCCTGCTCTAGGCTGGCACATTGAGAACGGCTAGAGCCAAGTACCCAGAGCAGCCATGTGAGCTACACACTGCTGCTGCAGGTTTGGCTGGGGCTGTGTTTAGTGCCCCATGCTGTAGTGTGGCTGGCTGGCATGGAGTAAGGGTAAAGTGGGGAGGGGAGGGAGAGAGGCAGGCCAGGAAGCCAGGCTGTGTGTGTATGGGGGGGTGACGAGGGGAAAGAGGTTGCAGGGGAGAAATGACAAGAGTGCAGAAGCAGCAGGTGGCAGGTGAGAGGAGGCAGTCAGCAGCTGTGGCTATGGCCCCAATCCTGGTAGGGACTGGAACCCAAGCTGCAGCAGCTGTCTGGTCCCGTCCCCTCCTACCATTCTTCTATGCGATTCTAGGATGACCGTTTTCTCCCCCATATTAATTGGAGAAAAAACACCTTGTGTTAGAATTGAGTAAATACATTGTGTTCTCTCTTGGTACAATCATGTGCTATAAAATATAGTACAGGAAACCCTCAGTATTTGTAGGTTTCATATATTTGCGAATGCTGAACCCGCATTTTAAATACACTTTAAACACTTACTGGAGTTCCTTGGGAGCTCCGCGCTTGCTGCTGTGGGGCGCCCGCCACCCCCCAGCCATAAGGGGCACTGCGTTCATGAATGCAGTGTCCTATTCACGGATTTCTCCATTTGCAGGGATCACGGGAACCTATGCCCAGCAAACAGTGAGGGTCACCTGTAAAAGTTCTCAAAATGTTTCTGAAAGGGCTTGAAATTACTCAGGATTAGTGACTCGTGGTCAAATTCATCCCCTGCATACAAACATTAACATGTTTGTATACAGGCCATTTATTTTTATACTCCTCAGCCATTTCTATTCATGCTGAATGGGTATGAGTGCCCTGTGGTATCTGACAAGTTATTCAGTTTCTTATTAGTAGTGATATCCCTCTAGACCACAGTTGTATTTTATCCATGTATCTCCATCAATATTCACCATCATAATTACCAGGTTCATGAAATAAGAATCAAATGATTGAAAGCAAAGACCTATCTATATTTTTTCAGACTTTTTAATAGAAAAAGTACAACAATTTATTATTCACAATAAGTATACTTTGGAGAGTTATCACAATTTATGAAATAATACATACTTTATCTCTAAAATCAGTGTTAGAAATAGTGAAATTAATACAACTATTACTTTAGTCACAATGTGAAACAGAGATGAATTGAGATTGAATTTTTCAGTGTCTTTCTCTCTCACACACACTGAAGTCAATATGTGTATCTGATTGTCCATTAATATGTTGTTCTTCTTTTTCTCCACATACTTGGAAATCTGGGTCTGCAACTTTATTCTCTTCCATAAATTAAGATCCAAATAAATTCAAGAATAAAAATAGAATTAAATAACATAAAATGAAAAAAGATAGAAAGAAATGATCAAAATAATAAAAATATTTAAGAAGGAGTTTTCACTTACCATTTTAGACTGGTGGAGCGATCCTTATGTAGGTTTAAATCAGGGCTAATACATTCCTAGGCAAGGTGTAATAGATTATCTCTAGAAATACGTGATGAATTGGAATTTAATATCTACATTTAAAAAGGCCTTGAAGGATCGAAAGGTGACTGTTGTGTTAGGAATTTATTTCTTTGTCTCTGGCCCTTTTCTCTTCCTCTCAGCATCCATTATATATGAAAGAATTCTCTTTTCCTTCTTGATGATGGCATCTTCCATTGGTTTGTTGACTTCTTCATAAATTTAGCAAAGGTATAAGTAGGTTTTCCACGACATCACAAGTTTTAAACCTACTCTGAGATTTTAGGCAGTAAAAATACATGAGGAATGGGGTGGAATTGCATTTATTTAAAAAATATTTTTCTACATTGCATAAAAATACCATCAACTTTACATCTGTGGCCATTAATAAAGGATAGCTAGGTCATCTGATACTCTCCTTCATACATTAATATTTATGGATACTTCTGATGCATGAGGTGCAGAAACCCATGCGTATGTCAAGCTGGGAAGATCCACAAAAGGATAAATGCAGGAAACTACAAAAAGTCAGATGCAATCTACTTAAAATGGACTTCAAAAATGCAAGGTACAACAGAAGTAGACAGAGGAAGATACTTGCTTTTCTAGACTACATTAATGTAAAATTTGTAAAGACATTTATTTGATATAATTTAAACATAAATCCATCAATCTTCAAAAGATTTTAATTTTTTGATGAGAACTTAGAGCATTTTCTTTTGGGAGCCACACATCTATAGCCATGGTATCAGAAAAATAGAATAAGTAGAATTTCCTAGATCTTATGCACGGTTTCTTTATCTACATATTTCAAAGGGCTTTGCAAACATCAAAGCACTGTTATCTTCTTTTATAAATACATGGACCTGAAGATACTAAGGGATCAAGCTACTTTGTCCACCCTTACCCAATGAATAACTAGGAAGATAACTTAGGTTTTCTGGCTCCCAATTTTTTGTCTTAGGTACTAACTAGCATTTCAGTGCTGGATCAAGTAGCAGAAGAATCTGCTGCCGATCTCACTGAATGAGATCATTATCCATCAAAGCCATTAAAGTATGCTTATATACTTTGCTGAACCTCAGTCTACCAATATACATGTATTCAATAGGAGCAATGAAAACCTTAGAAATATACTGGCCAGAGGGCTGTGCAAAATTTCACCTGGTGCTTTGTTCCAATGCATTTCAAGCTTAAAATGGTGAAATCAAAATGAAACAAGAGCCTTTGAAACAGCTTTGAAATGAAACAGGGGCACCTGAAATGCTTCAAAAGTTATGAAACATTTTGAGTCTTTCGAAGCCAGCCTTACCTGGCTTCAGCCTGCAACCCCAGGAGCAGCCTGGTACAGCCCCCGCAGCCCTCCCAGGGGTTTGGGCAAGCCCTGATCTGTCAGATGGCAGGAGGCTGGTGCTGCTAGTTGGGACCAGTGCTGGGTGCAGCCAATATCAGGAAGATCGGTGTTGCCGCTGGCTCCAGCCAATCTTCCTGGAGCTGGGTGCAGAATAGCCAGACTAACATTTATATGGAATACCAGTGATGCCAACAGTATCTATGTATGGCATCCCAATAGCTTTCATCACCATGATAACTAAGATAAAGATGCTCAGCTTTCATTAATGATGTGTTTCCATTCATGGGACCTATACTAGCTTACACCAAAACACCCTGGCCAATTGATGTCAACGGGAACACTGACATCAGCACCAACAAGGCCTCCAAAAAAGGATCTGCCCCAGAGAAGTAATCTATGGGTCTCTTGTATCTACTTTATAAACAATTCTTAATGAACAAGCATTCATGCTGTGGCCTCATTATTTATTAAAAAGCACTTCATTCAAGATAATTTACCTCTTCTGTCAAGAAATGTCATTCTTAACCTAAAGGTAATTAATTCCTATTTAAATTTCAGCGGGTCCATGTATTAATAGTCTGTTCATTATGTGAAAGCTCTTTATTTCAAGATATCAAGTATTTTATCATAGTTTTTGCATAAGATGGAAACATATGATGATATGCAGCAAGATGGAATGAAATGTGTGAATTTTCCCATTCTATTTTTTTAATCTCCAGGTGGCCCCTGGAGCTGATTGCATTTTTTGTAGTCTGTTCCTACTTTAATTATCTTGATTAGCCAATAGCATGTTTCAAAGATGCATTTGTGACAGGTAATATCATATGATAGCATTTAATTGTGTTTTGAAGTGTAGAGCCAGGTAACTAATTAGGCCATAATTTTAAAGATCTTAGTAGAAGACAAACTGATAGAAGTTATGACATAACCAGAGATTATGAGCCTGACACTTATTTCATATCTGTTCACACAAGTGAAACATCCTCAAACTCAGTGGAGTTATGAATATGAATGGGATCAGCGTCAAACTGTATTCAATGAGGATTTCATGAATGTGTATCAGTAGATGGATTAACAGAATTGCAGAAAAATGCAGGAACTCTTAGACACCCTTGGGAAGAAATGGTGCAGAAAATGAACTGAAATAATACCTTCTAGTGAGAAGAATTTGATTAACAGTCTGTTCTGGAATTAAACAGTGATAATTTGTGATGGACATGACTTACCAGATCCTGAACAGTTCAGCATTGCACAGTGCTTGGAATTTCAAAAGAGTGGGCCTTTTAATAGATTCTCCTTGCTTGTGCAGAGCCACCTTTTTCCCCTACTTTCACCCTTACATAGAAAGCAGCAAAAGGGAGGCATATGCCTAACCATTATCTTTCAGGAGCTATTGTTAGGAAATTTAAAGTTAGAGTACCTTTAAACTAATTCCATTTTATGTTGGGAATAGGATTGTAAGCCAGGTCAAGGGAAAAAAAATAATGGTTTAGCACCATCTATGCTTTCTCTGCCTCAAAATGCAATCTAGGATCTGAACTCACATCTAAAAAGCAGAATACTTTTCAAAGATTAAGGCATAGACAGGAAAACACAACTATTCAATGTGCAGCATTTTCCTGGACATTATTTTTTCAACTACAGAAAAATAAATTACTCTCCATTTAATTCTAAATGATAACTTATCCATGGCCACTCTAAGTACATGGAATATGTATTTCAGGAGTTTTTAAAATCTTTATATGTTGCATTTTTCTGTCCCTTGCTTACAGACTCACATACTACTATGGGATGCATAAGGTTATTCATATTATCACATAATTCATGTCAGGTACTTCAGTTCAACAGATTGTACAAATTCTCTCTCAGCATTCCAGCTACCACATGATGCCAATAAAATTATTTTTATATAAAGTCTCATACTCCTCTTGCCAAATTCTGGGATTTTTACTGTGCAAAATTCCCAGAGAGGTCAAAGAAAGATTTGCTTGAATAATGCTCACAGAACTTGGCCCCATAATTTTGGCCTGTTCTGCAAAACTATCATTTAAAAATGTTTCCACAGTGGAATTTTGATGCTATGCTTTGTGAAGGAAAGGTTTCATGCAATACTTACGGGATCCCTTTTTACAAGGCCTGGATTAGGCACTACCACAATAAGATGGGCGATTGTAAACACAGAGTTAAGCACATAAGAGAAAAATAAATTCTTATGCAGTGTTATCCTTTGACAGCTGAGGCTCCTGAAAAATATGTAGCACAAGTTGTAAATTAGTGTTTTTATTCTGATGTCACTTTAATGTGCACATTCTGGCAACTATTTCTCAAGAATGCCATTTGGCAAGAGGTCGTCGGAAAACACATGCCTAGCATTACAGCCGTGAGATGCAACAATTTTTTGTTTCCCTATTTACACCTGTTTAGAACCACCTGCTTCCCAGACCATATTGTAAGGGCCTATTGGTTCAAATTCTGAACTGTAGAAGGTTGTTTTGTTGTGTTTTTTTCCCACAGGAACACAACTGTTAAGTAGTGAAGCAGAACCCTGATAATTATTTCAGATGTGCATGAACACAAATGTTGAATGGCAGAAATACTGCATTTGTTCTCCATAAGTTAAATATCTCAAATATTCAGATGAAAATTATTTGATGCTTTTGGCATTAGTGATGAGTCAGAATGGGAATTTTAAACTGGAATCTCCTTAATTTTCAGGGAGATTTAGTTTTGCAACCTGCATGCTTTTTATTCCAGCATATCTCCTAAACCAGAAAGAGACCTATTTTCCTGTTCAGATGTGATCAAAATCTTAAATAAATTGCTGATTAATTTTGTAGGCTTCCTAACTCTTGAGGTAAAAATCCCACAAGAATAACTCAAAAATGTCTGTGTTCTTGAATCATTACCCTAGCCATGATTTTAGCTTCAAACTTGATCTCTAGCTTAAATCTAATTTATATCTGAATCCAACCACTACCACCTCAGATCACCTGTACTGCAAAGATGAAGAGGGATAGAGAAAATGTGGAATATTTTTCAACAAGAACACCTAGTACATACCTTACTGTAGCTGAACCAACCCTTCCCTATGTGCTAGCAGCCTTTTGCAACTTGAACTTAATGTAAGCCGGCATTTTAACTTTGCTGCTGTCTGTGCTGTATGTGTGTACGCATGCAAGAGGCAAGGATTTCTTAGGGTGATATCTTTTATTGGACCAACTGTGTAGCAGAGGTAGACAAACTTTCAAATGCAAGACATGTTCTGTTAGGTCTGACCAGAAGATCCAAGCACAGCATAGTAAAGGTCAGTAGTGGGAAGGGGTGAGAGAAATTCCCAAGGGTAGCAGATCCACAGGGCATGTATACATGCTCTGTAGGAGAGGGGGCGGTACTTTAATTAGAACAGCTTTTAAAGCTCTTGGAGCTGCTCTATTTAAAGCACCCAGAGCATCTCATGTAACAGTGTCCCCACCAGAGGAAGACTAAGGTATATTGGGGACCTAGGCAAACACAAAATTGGATGTCCCCTTCACCCACAGGAACTGGGCTGCAGGGGTGGGGAGAGTGATCCCTCCCCCTCCTGGTGCTGGCAGGGGAGACTGGATGGACCCTGCCAAGCTGAGAGTGTGGGGGGAACTGCCTGCCTCTTCTCCCTGTTCCATGCCCCACCTCCCCTGCTATGGCTGAACGTACATACACATGTACATACACAGGTGCACACACAAACAGGTGTACACTTTGCTCTCACTCTGCATGTGGACATACAGATGCAAACACATTCTTGCTGCCATGAACGAACATATATGTACACAGACAGACGGACGCATACTTTTCCATCACAGGGTGTCCTTCCTGCCCCACTCAATTACTCTGAGCCAGCTCCCCCACTCCCCCCGCCCCCCATGGATCCATATAGCTCCCTGCCCTGGCCCCTATTAGACTTACTTGCCAGGAGCTGTTGCCCAGCTGTCGTGTGTGGCTGCACAGATACACAGGACTGGGCCAGGAGTGCCGCACTGCATCGCACCACACCGTGCCTCTGAGTGGGTGGTGGCGGTGCTGGGAGGGGTGGCTATAGGGAGGCTAAGATGAATTTTGTGGGGGATATAGTCCCCCAAGGCCTCCCCCAGCACAACTGCCCACTCACCTGCAGAGGCATACTGCAGCGCTCCTGGCCCTTCCACCCCCCGCCAGGCAAGATGCAGCATTCCTGGCCTGGCCTGGCCTCACCTCCTTGTTCCCAGGGAAGCAAATGCAAAGTTGTGATTTTAAACTCAGTGCATTTTTCTAACCCCCCAGGAGGGGGACAAAATTGGTGCTGAGTTTAAAACCACAGCTTTCGCTTCTCTGCTGAAGATCCCTGGGGAATCAAATTGGTAGTGGCCCCTGAGCCTAGGCCCAGCTGGCCCATTTTTTAATGTGCCTATGGTCTCTATGCTTAAAAATAGTGGCAGGGGCAATTTATCTAAAGCTCGCTGAATGAGCTTTAGATAAAGTGCCCCTGCTGCCATTTTTAAGCACAGGGATGCTGATACATGAGAGACTGGAGGCTACTGGAGCATGGTAATTACCACATTCCAGCAGACTTGATTAATCGAGTCTGCTCTGACATATTGGAGTAGCCTCACCGCTCCTGTATAGGTGCTCACAATTAAGAGAAGAAAAGAAGCTGATTGGTAGGAGATCAAGGCCTATCAAAAGGGAGGAGGGGCATTCTCATCTTTCATGTGTGGAAAGGTAAAATACATGTCAGGTAAAATACAATGTGTTATAAAACCAGTAACAATGTTTAGGCCTTGGTGCTTAGTGTCCAGCCATCTTATGAATTTTTGTTTACAAGTTCACCTTTTAAAGGTGTTAGATTTCCCTTGGGCATGAGGATAGTGAGGTCAAAGGTGGAATAATTGTTCTGCGATAAATGTGATGCTAATGGGAGGTGTTTCTGTCCTTTATATATTTTAAGCAGTTTCCCCTCTCCATTCTCATCTACCCATTCTCCTACTAGCAGAAATCTAAGTATCATATCTGTATCAGTTTCTCTCCTCTGGTGACATTTTCCCACTCATGCTTGCCTTTTTACCACTTCCACCTTCACTTCAGCACCAACTCTGTACCTCATGTGCCACTAGTCCTAACCTCATGCCCTTCACCACTCTCTCTTTCTGTCTCTGGAACCCACATTCTCTCTTTACAATGACTTGAACCATCTCTGATCTTTTAGTATTTCATTCCTGCAATCTCTTAGCTCTCAGGGGCATGTCTACATGTGTGCTTTTACTGTGCAGTAACCAAAATTACCATGCAGTCCAGGCTACATCTACACATGCACTCCTGTACTGCACAGTAACTTACACAAACTTGACTTAATGGTGACTTACACGAACTTGCAGGTATGAAATGTATGCCCAATTAGTTATAGTGTAGTAACACATGTGTAGACACCTTACTGAGCAGAAACACTGTGTAGGACTGATTTGGAACTAACTTTAGTCCCGAGTCAGTCCACAAACAGCATTAATGTGCTTTAACGTCTACACATGTAGACACTGACCTATTCCTAATTATTGTGCAGTAACTCACCACAGAGTAAATTTAAGCCAGCGTAAATGCACATGTAGACATGCCCAGAGAGACCTAGACCTCTTTGGCTGGAACTACTTTGATAGCTGCTTTCTTATGGAGACCTCACCTTCTCTGACATTCTGGATCAGACCATTTGTGTGATGATGTTAGGCTTCTTTTCTTCCATTCTTGGTGCTTCCAACCCTTTCCTACTTGCACATTTCAGCTTTGCTTCTTTTTTGAACTCTTTTCGTCACACATTACTGTCATCCACCATCCACCCATTCCTGCACATGGGCCTGCATTCCTAATTTTGACTCTTGTCTCTTTCTCCTCTCCTCACATTGTTCCACAATCATTCTCAATTACTTCAACTTCCATGTTGATGACCCAAGCTGCTAACTGTGTATTTCTTTACATTCACCATTTCATTTGACCGCTACTGTCTGCTCTTTTTTACTGCATTTATTTGAAGCCTGTTATCAATTTTAAGGTACATAGCTTACATTTTACTGGATTCCTTGTGGTACCATCTTCCTTATAATATAGGAATCTACTGTAATTTTTATTTGCTGCCAAAATGCAAACTGTTGCGGTCAACTGATGAGTGAAACCGGATTCTGTCACCCATATGTTACATTTTCATAGAAGCACATCCTTTCTTCCATGTTAACCCTCATTCATAGGAGGAGCTCCCTGCAAACATGTTACTTCATTATTCTCCTTCAAACCTCTCTTTAAACTCTAATGTGCAATGCCTATAACACTTCGACCCCTAATGCAGTGACCCTATTGATTTATTATGCTAACAATTAGCAACTCATTGTTTCCTTCTCTCTCTATTCTCTCTATACTCCTGCATAGTATGTTACCAACTGATGGTTGTAGGGAGCAAGCACCATCATTTGTTCTATAATTATATAGTCCTTAACACAGTGGGGACCTAATTAGGGTTAATAGATGCTATCATATAATAATGAATAAACAAATATCATGTTAAAAATTCTGGGAATGCCACTTTCAGAAAGATTGTGTGACTTCAATCTGAGCAATATAATGACAGAAAAACAGCTGCATCCTACAGTTTTGTGGGAAGAATGATAGCAGTGAAATAACTCTAAGGCAATGTGTTCCCCAAGCAGGACTATACTCATGTATCAGGACTTTGGGGAGAAAGAGAGAGAAAGTTACTTTTTATTTTCATGGAGCAATGGCACTGTTGCCAACCTGACTGTCCTGGGCTGCTAAGGCTAGAGAATGTATTGTAATGCATTTGGTTTGCACAGGACTCAAATGTTACAACAGTCATTTTTTCAGGGTAAGAGGCCTCTTCCTCTGAGAGAGAAGTTAATCTAAACATATATGACCTTTCAAGTAATGCAGCTGCTGCAGCACCAATGATACCAGATAATGATGAATATTAATGTAGGGATGTAGGGAGAGAATCTCTCTTGCAGTAAAAGACTGTATGTGTGAGAAGAACCATCATAAACCACATATGAACCATCATAACCCACAACATATGCAAGTTGTTATACCTATTGCATAAATCCCAAGGCTCTATTATACCACTCTAGTCTTCTGGTACTAATCTTTCTGTCTGCCTGTCCTTCTCTCTGGTATAGTTCAAATCATCTATCATTGTGATTGCCAAGGACTAGAAAATAATTGGAAGTTTTATACTGAGCATGCTCTAAAATCAGTTTCTTCTCATTTTGATTTTCCTTTTCTTTATGCTACTTTCATGGTGCTTTGTTTTTCTAGTTCTTGTCTTTTTCTTTCATGCTCCCCTGTGATGGATTAGTCATGGAAGGGGAAGCACAGAAGAAGGAAGGAAGAAAATGCTGTTCTTGTTAGAAGGCCTCATTGAATAGACAGGGTTTTTTCCAATAGATGTGGACATGGTTGGGTTTATGGACTCAGGAAGAAGCATATGTCAGACAGATTGATCCTGGCCTGTTTAGCTGAAAAGGCTCAGTGGAGCACATTTCTGTTTTGATTCATAGTTAGATGGGCAGTTTTAAAGCATCCTGTTTTGAATCCCAAAAGGATTTATTATGTTTGTTCTCTCTGTCTTTTTCTCTCTTTTGTATATAAATCATCTTGGGATTCAATGTGTGTGGGTGTATGTATATATATGTATGACAACTTTATGGCATTCTTTGCCACCATTTCCCTCACCATTACTGTATGTTCTTTGGGTTAGTCACAACCCTTTAGGATGTCTAGGATTCCTCTCTTGCAGCCCATTGCTTCTCCTGTGACTGATGAAATCTCTGTCTCTCTGTCTCTCATTTCTGAAGCCAGCACCTTCAACCTTGGCTGGTCCTGCAGTTGTCTTCATTTCCACCAGAAGTATGTCCCTTTGTCCTGGTCTAAGCTTTTTTTGCCTGTTGCATGTACCTAGACTTTGTGTTTTTAAAGCTCTGTATCAACATGTCATGTCTTTTTTCCTTTCCAGAAGAAATTACGTTCTTTCACATGTTAGCCCTCTGCAAAGAAATTGGAGATAATTCTTTTTCTTTTCTTGGGTGCGCTTACTCCCAGACAAGATCTTATCTGAGCTGAGAGTCTTTAATGATCAGGTTTTTCAAACAGGTGCCCCACATTATCCCTGTCATAAAAGGAATTGTAATATAAGGAGAGAGTGAAATTGGTTCTAGAATAAAATAAGGATGGGACAAGAAGGAACAGACTTAACTTGTAGCAAGGAGGATGGATGTTGGATTTTTAGAAAAATCTAAGAATAAAAACTTTTATAACTAGAAGGTCATTTAGGGATCTTCCTCATTGGAGGTTTCTAAGAAGAGGTTGCGCAAACATCTGTTAGAAATGGTCGAGATGCACATTTCTCCCTAAATGTGCTTTGCCTTTCTACTTCACCACATTTCATACAAGAATCCTGAAATACTTTACAAGCATTAATTAATCAATCTCAGAAAGTCTTTGTGAGAGAGTTAAATATACCTTTTTAAGTTTATCCTCTCTTAGCAAGGCAGAAAAGCTAAATGACTTACGTAAGATCATAACATAGCTCAGTCAAAGGACTCTTATTAGAAACCAGGAATCCAAATGCCCAGTTTCTTGTTCTAAGAACCGGATGTATTGTTTCTTCTCTTATTATCTTGATGAATTTTATGGTATTTTTATAATTGTCCTATCATCACAAAAAGTAAACAAGCAACAGCAAAGGAGCCCCAGATAATCAAAAATAACTGTATAACTACAGTGGAAGTCATAAACATGTCAACATTTGTTAATGGTAATCACTTAATGTCTAGAAATAGCTATTCTAAGAGAAGGCAAAATTGTAATGATGCCAGGTACCATTATGAAATAACTCTTAGTCAATACTGACTTTTTAATGATGATTGACAATTTGATCCTATGAGTGGGGTAATATGACATTAACAAGTAATTGTAGCATTGTGCTCAACAAGTACAGTAAATATTATTGTGAACAAATCAATTACTTGTCCTTTGGGCAATGTCAAGTGGAACGTTAAGAGAATACTTTCTTCAGAGGAAAGATGGTATATTCAGTGCGATTAAAAGGTCATTTAAAAATAATATTTATAGTTTTAAATGTTATTGTTTAAATTTTCATGTTGTTCCTTTTTCCACATTTAAATTAGTCCTTTTTAAAAATTCTGACTTTACTGTCCCCCCTCCCCCCCCCCTCCCCAATTTTTCTTTGTTTGGAATGGAGGAATTAATTTATGATTAACAACTTAGATCTATATAGCATCCCATTATATCAAAATATCTTTAGTTTTGCATTCAGCATGAAATGGAGAACAGATCATATCTGTGCTTCCATCCCTCAGCACACAAAGACGTCAAAACACCAGTTTAAATTATTAGCCAGAGATCTCCCTGGTGTGTATGAATCACAAATGAAATACCTAGGTGGCATAATGGGCTTTACAAAACACAGTCTCCTCTCTTTTGCTAGGGTAAGTGTTTAGAGATGTGGTAGTACTGACATAGTATACTTATTACTCCTACTTCTTAGCTGGCAATAGCCCCTTGGGGATTGTGACAGCTAGGCATAGTATAATATAATCCTAAACCTAAGATTTACGTAAACTAGTTCCCAGCTGTCATACAAAACAGAGGAATTCAAAGGTGATTTAAAAGAAGCTATTGTTGTGGGCCAGTGTTTACACAGGAACTACTGTTGCAGATCCAGAACTGAAAACAATGATTAAGTTGAATCTCCAGTGTTTGAAGAGATGGGGGCTATTGCTTTAATGGAAAAGGTAGACAAATCTGTAGTTTGATTTTTGAAAGGCTTCCTCATCTTCACAGTGTAATAGGCTTACATTAGATCAAAATTTAGAGCCTAGAATTTTTATTCTTTCTTTTAGCTCCAACAATTTCCACTCACTAAACCAAATGTTCACATAGTTAATTTTTGCACAAACCTACAAAAGTCATAGCAGATTTTCAAATCCTACTATTCATAGGAACATAGGACTGGAATAGATCTCCTGGGCTGTTGTATGCAATCCCCTGTGTTTGTAGGTAGTTGTTAACCCAAGGAATACCTATAACTGCCACTTCAGCTCCTCACATGCAGCTACCAGGTATGACACCCACAGATCCAACAGGGAAACCGTTGGTTATTATATACCCAGAAGACCCTAAAAAATAAGACCATGCCCATGCTACAGAAGAAAGTAAAAATGCACCATGGTCCATAAAAAGCATAAAAACATAGCCTGTGCAGTGGTTATCCGTGAGTACTTATCCTTCCAGCTGACAAAATGCTGTCATTGAAGCTATTACTTAAATTTGCTTTATTCTAAGTAACTGATATGAAGTAAAGCAAGAGCTGAAATGAGTAAAATTAAAATGGAAATTTCAGATTGGATAAACATTATATTGAAAAATCCAAATATTAGTGAGAGTAAAGCCTGATTATCTATTTCTGTTGGATCTCAACCTCTTGTCGAAAGTGTGGTACATTTAAATGTACAGATACCTATACATGTGCCTGACACCTGCTTTCATGTATTCTAATTAGAACACACTGGAGCAGACTCAACTGAATCTGCTGCAGTGTGCTAATTAGCACATTCCCGCAGCCTCAGTGTCACATGTATTCAGCATCACGTGTATTCAGAGTCACACTAGATTTGGTTAAAGTGCCCCTGCTGCCATTTCAAAACATGGGACACTGAATACATGAGAAGCTATGGGCGTTTTACTTAAAGCAGCTCACAAGAGCCGCTGTAATTAAAGTGGCCCCTCACTCCCCTACAGAGCACGTGTAAAGATGCCCTATGATTAGACTGTGCATTATAAATTACAGAGGCAGAGAGAAACATCCCAGTTAGAAACTGCTCAAAGCACACCGACTCATTTTTGTGATTAAGACGACCTTTCAAAATGAACTTAATAATTCGGTTAAATTTGATTTTAAAGTGGATGGACATATTGGGCATGTCCACATATGCAAGCATGTGTGCTTGCAGCAGCTCAAATAGAAGTGGTGCAAATTTGAGACAGGACTTTTTGTGTCAGTGCACGTGCCCGGAAATGCACTTTGTTGTGGAGCAAATTGTGCCACTTGGGGCAAAATATCCCTGCCTGGCTCCTTCCAGAGCTGCAGCCAGGGGCAGCTAGAGCAGTATAAAAAACTGCCTTGGCCAGCAGCTCAGGGCTACCTGCCCTCAGGATCTTCTGAGCCCCAGCCAGTTGGTATCTGGGGACACTAGCCCCTTGTGTCAGCTGGACTCTAAGCAGCATCTCAAATTCACTTTTTAAAATACCTCAAAATCCACATTCTTCCACAATTAGAACAAAAGAGGGGGGGAACTGATCAGATGGACAACATTTTACTGCTATATTTAGAATGTTAAAGAATTTTGGAAGCCTACCTGTCTCTAGCATCATAATAAAATAAATCCTAAATATCTATATGTTTTAATGTTTGCTTTTGGTTTCCTTATCACATGGTGGGGGGATATGGGGTTTCCAGGAGGGGAATGGAAGAGGGATGGGGGGTTGTGAGTCAGAGTGGGGGGGGGACTGTGAGTGTGGGGGCTGCATAGGAGGGGTGGGTTCCTTGCATGAATGCCACATACCCCTGGTGGCTGGGGGGCACAGTGGTGCTGGCGGCAATGGGAGTGTGGTGGTGGCAGTAAGCAGGGAGGTCCTGCAGATGCTTTCAGCACTGTTGGTGGGGTGGAGGGTGGTGAGTGCTGACCAGGGGTCAGCGGCGACCTGCAGACGCCGCCGGCAGTGACAGAGGTGTCCATCAGCGATCATTGACTGCCTGCAGATGCCACTGCTAGCAGGGAGTGGGGGGCCTGGCAAGCAACGACCACCCACAGGTGCTGCTGATAGTGTTGGCAGCACCTTTTCTGATGGCCTGCACTGTCATGCTCAGGGGGTGCATGTGTACTCACATGCACCTCCTATGCATCACCAATGGTCCCCTGCCCCCCATAGGGCACATGCCTGCCCCCCCCCAGAGGCTACCACTCCCCCCAGGTCCCCCTGCTGGTCTCCAGCCCCTGCTTATTCACCTGCTCCTCTCCAGACTCTGGAGGCTGGAGAGGAGCAGGAGAACAAGCAGGAGGCTGGAGAGAATAGGAGAGCGAGCAGGAGGCTCATTCCCCCTCCACCTCATTCATTCCCTCTGCCCTCCAGTCCATTCCTCCCATCTCCCTTTCAATCTGCCCATCCCTGTTCATTCCCTCTCACCCCCTTTGTTCCCCCATCCCATATACAGCTAAGATGTTGGTCTTCCTATATATGACATCCTGGTATTGAACATGGGAATGCCTTATCATATTATATTTGTATCTGACTTCAGTTTTGTATGTTATAGACATGAACTTGCTCTTGCAGAGCTTGGAATATTGATTTTCACTCCTACATATGACAGAATAATTACAGGTCTGTGGGACAGAAAAGAAAAGGAGCAAACAACAAAAGTAATTTGGTGTAGTGGTGAGTGAGGAAACCATATTCAATTTTAAATCACTTCAGTATCAAAGGCAGGTCCTGCCAGACCAACCTGATGGCCTTTTATGACCAGGTAACTAAATCCCTGGATGGTGGTGTCACCATGGACATAGTCTTTCTGGACTTTAAGAAGACCTTTGACACTGTCTTTCACCCCATTCTCATTAATAAATTGAGCGACTGCGGCATTGATGCCTACACAGTTGGATGGGTCAGAAATTGGCTGATGGGGTGCACCCAGAGAGTGGTGGTGGACGGGTCATACTCGACCTGGCGGGATGTGAATAGTGTGGTCCCCCAAGGCTCAGTCCTGGGGCCTACGCTGTTCAACATCTTCATCACCGACTTGGACGAGGGGGTGGAAAAGATATTGTCCAAGTTTGCCAATGACACCAAGATGTGGGGAGAGGTAAGCATGCTTGAAGGGAGAGAGAGAGGCTGCATTTAGATTTAGACAGACTACAGAAGTTGAAGGATGGTAATAGGATGGGCTTCAATTTGGATAAGTGGGAAGAATGAATCCATAGCATACATACAAGCCTGGGAACTCCCCCCTTGAAAGCACAAAGGAGGAAGGGATCCTGGAGTCAGTAATGACTCTAAGATGAACAAGAGTTGCCAATGCCAAACTGCAGCCAGCAAAGCCAACTGCACCTTGTCATGCATCCAAAGATGCATCTCAAGCTGGTCCAGAAAGGTGATACTCCCCCTCTACACGACATTGGTCTGGCCTCAATTGGAGTACTGCATCCAGTTTTGGGCACCCTACTTTAAGAAGCATGTGGCCTGTCTTGAGAGGGCTCAGAGGAGGGCCACACACTTGATTGGAGAGCAACAGGGCAGACCCTATGAGGAGAGGCTGAGAGACATGAACTTGTTCAGCCTCAGCAAACTGAGGCTGAGGTGGGACTTGGTGGCTGCCTACAAACTCGTTAGGGGAGATCAGCAGCACCTGGGGTGATGAGGAACAATGGCCAGAAGCTGCTTGAGAATAGGTTCAGGTTAGAGATTAGGAGGCACTATTTCACTGTTAGGGTGGCGAGGATCTGGAACCAACTTCCTAGGGAAGTGGTCATAACTCCTACCTTGGGTAAATTCAAACAGATGTTGGATGAACACCTGTTTGGGGTCATGTGATCCCAGAGCGTGCTCCAGGCAGTGGACAGACTAGATGACCTATTTAAGTCCCTTCTGACCCCTAACTACTATGAAACTATGAATATTATCAAAGACCAAACACACTAATGCCACACTTCTAGAACATATGTCTATATTAGTGTTATCTTACAAAACAGTCAGAATTTTACCAGCCACAAAATCTTAGCCCTAACCCTTTACAAGAATGATGGTGCTGAAAAAAACCCCAAATTTATATTTTTGTTACTTACTAAGGACTCAATCTTACAAGCATGCATACACAACCTTAGCCTTATTATAATGAGCAACTAAGTTAAACTAAACTAAAAGTAATGTTTAAGAGGACTGTCTTAGATTTCCTTGAATATGTGTTCTTTAATCTTATCTCCCTTAGAGATGAAGGTATCCTGTACTAATTACTTAAGCTATCAAAGGTATGCGATTATTCTCATGAACAAAATTTTGTTAAGCCATTTCTGCCAAAACCAGTTTTGGACAAAATGTAGTCATTACAAAACTGGGTAAAAATCTGAAAATATAAGCAACATTTTGTACAACTTTTAGAGAAAAGAGATGTATTCTTGGCTGTTTAAATTGCATAATTCCAATAAAGTCAAAGGAGATATTCTGATTCACATTAGCAGGGAGCCTGGCCCATGTAGTTTGGATATGCTCTATGTACATGCAAAAACAATGTGGATTAAAGAAAAACAGGCAATTAAAAATGAGTATCTGGCAAACTTGCTCACACCTAACATCTATCCCTCTAATGTACCCTTCATCAAACCCTCTGTGAGGCATAAACAAAATTGAGAGACATATTTTTCCATTAGATAATTAGTTCTCTAGAGCTGTTACCTCTCTAATAATGTGCTTTAAATCACTGACATCAATCACAAATTAGTCCATGTCCAGTTTTTTATTTCAGATGACTGCTTTTACACTGATTAATTCCATCTCACTTTCAGCCCTATAGCTTTATGAATATATTTGTAGGGTGAACCTATTTTCCTAACTCCTCTGAACTTGTCTCAAAATACAATGTTGTTGGTTTCTTTCAAATTGGCTTTCAAACACTTCACCAAACTGAAAATATTGAAGCCATCTATGTTTGTGTGTCAACATAATTAGTGGATGATTCCTTTTAGCATAAAATTAATTTTAAGATCAACTATAATCTCCAAATAATATGATTTTATAACAACAAAGGTGACAGATTTAATTGGCTACTGATTCTTCCTTCTCATGTCCCTGTTGTGACAACGTATTTGGAGAATTTGTTGGAATCTGACAGGGCTATGCCATAAATGTGTCTGCTATGGCCTCAGACACGCAACCTCTCGGTTATCAACCATGCACCTTAGTACCCCACCCCAACCCCAAGTTATTACCAATTTGTCATTATTGTACAATTACTTTTTACTGTATGAAAACCATTTTAGAGCATAAATTCATGTTTCCTGCTCTTTATACCTTTGAATGCTCAAATATTAATGGCAATCTTTTAGGCTAAGGACAAACACTCAAAAAGCCTGAGCCTGAACTGATTCAATCTTTGCAGGTTAGTCTAACCCGCAAAGCTTGAACCAATTTGGAGGTGGATAAACATTTCCTTTTCATTCCAGAAATAGAGGCACATGCCTGCAGTGGCTTGGGCTAGAAACCAGGGGGCAGTGGAGCAGCACTCCCTTTCCTTCCACAGTACTTTGGGTGGGGGGGAACAGGAGGCAGTGGCTTGCACAGCTTCACTGCCCAAGGGGTGGAAGCATTGCCAGACTAGCCCCAGGCTAGCAGTTTGAGGTAAAGGGGGTATGTGCAGTGGGGTGTGTGAAATGGGCTGGATTTGGCCCAAATCAGGGACAGTGATTCAATTCACTGATTTGGATGATTGTACTGATTTGATTTGGCTGAATCCAAATCTGAAGATTGAATGCTGATTTAGAGAATCAGTGATTCGGCCATAGACACAGCTTTAAATGTTTTTTCTACATACCTCGAGGTATCAGGCGTGGCTCGTGAACGCTACAATTGTGGGGTGGATGGAGCATCACACAGGAGTGCGGGAGGGCCCCTCCATGTGCTCAGTGATGTACCCTGAAGCGGACTGGAAGTACTTCTGGTCCACTGCTGAGCACGTGGGGGACCCCTCCCGAGCCTCCTGGCTCAGTGCTTGGCTATGGGGGGACCCTGGGTGCCTCCCCAGACCCAGGAGGCACCAGTCACTGAATTGAGGAGGAGGGTCCCCCACACGCTCTGCAGTGGACCTGGAAGTGGACCTGAAGTGCTTCTGGTCTACTTCCGGGTCCACTGGAGACTTCCCCGCCATGCTCTTGTGGAATGCTCCCTCCACCCCACCATCTCAGCATTGATAAACCACCTGGTACCTTGAGGTATGTAGAGAAAATATCTAAAGCTGTGTCTATGTCTGAATCTCTCTGAATTGATTCGAAGGGTTCCGATTCAATTTGGAGAGATGAAAGGGTCTCCTTATTTGATTTGGATTTGTAGATTTGGCCACCAAATTGGACCAAATCTTTGCTGAATCACATCAGCAACCAAAGCTTCACACAGCCCTAATGGGTAGTGCATGTATCTTTTGATGATACTGAGCTTTTCAATATCCCTCTCCCTGTCTGCAAACTTGACAGGGCTGCAAACCAGCGGGGTCAGGGGGGAGGAGGGGCTGATAAAGGCATAGTGTTTTTCACAACAAAACAAAGAAAAACAAAGCCTCTCTCATTAGTTTAAGCTCTTCTTAAACAGCTTTTTCCAAGGACGGACGTTACTAGCTGATCTATTGATTAGCTTCAAAAAGCCCTAAGTGGACACTTTTCTGTCTGCCTTTGTTCTGTCCCAGTGAAATTGGACACATGCGCACACACACACACACACCCTACCTCTTAGCATTAGCTAGCATACCACATGAAGAAGGGGGAAATCCCTGCTTAAGCCGTGAGGGGAAGGAGTGGAGCAGGGGGAAGCCAGGCAGATCCTGTCATGCCTGCAGTCTTCCCTGGAGTTCTGGCCAGGAATGAGGGGACAGGGCCAGCATCTTCTCTGAAGCAGAGAGCACAGCTTAGCTCAGCCCAGCCCATTCCAGGGCTACAAAAGCATCTGGGATGCTGGGGGACTCTGGTTTAACTTCAACCAGGAAGGGGTCTGAGACAGACAGTGCATAAACCAGTTTGACTCAAATCAGTTAAATCTGATACTAAATTCAGGTTTATCTTAAACCAGCTTCAGCCATTTTGAAACTGGTTTATGTGCACTGAACTTATGTTCTGTTACAGGTTTAAACCATCCGATCACTTAAACCAGTTTATGTGTAATGTCTGTCCCTAGCCTTAAGGTCTTTACCTCCCAACAAATGGTTAATTCATTTCTTAGGTTTTATGTTGTTTTTTTTTTCCTTGTATTTCTGCAAGAGGTAAAATTAATTCTGGACCTGAAAAACTAGTTGGATGTTATTCTGTTTGTCATTGCCTCTGAGGCAGACACCCTCTTTTAATTGTTATACCTGTCTAGGGTCACAGTGGGTACATCTAGGTAAGATACTACTGTGCAGTGGTTACTGCACATTTAGTTAGTACTTGCTTAACTAAGTACTAAATAAATGTGCAGTAACTGGAGTTGCTGCACAGTAGCATTAGTGAATGACTTTTTAGTGACACTGCAGGACAGTAGCTAATAACATCACATAGCAATGTATTAGCACTGTTGGTGCTGTGACATGCTACTGCACAGTATTGTATTATTCAGCTATTGCACAGTTGGCATCTCATGTAGATGTGCTCAGTGTGGAGAAGTTTGTTGAGTCAGTTTCCTGTAATTTAATTTTAGAAGTCTTTCATTGGCCTTTCAGATGTCCATTTTTCTTGTGCCTCATTCTGGATGTGCTGTGCTGACAGTGCATATGACAGTGCATTCATAGCTTAGAAAGCTGAGGGGCTAGAACATGGTGGTGGTGGTAACTGATATAATTCCATTAGTATCATAGTATCATAGTGTCTAGAGTCGGAAGGGACCTGGGCAGATCATCTAGTCCGACCCCCTGCCTTGGCAGGAAAGAGCACCGGGGTCAG
>JAGPOW010000261.1:221090564-221102821 GCA_030014935.1 Caiman crocodilus | reverse complement strand
CCTCGACATTCACCGCCCAGTCATGCGACGAGTCCCACCACGTTTCTGTGATCCCCACTATGTCTGGGCTGGTGACAGCTAGGAGGAGGGCGAGTTCCTAATTGAAAATTAGGTGTTTGTAAAACTCCTCTGTTGTTCCTTTTTTCACCAAAATACTTGGGACTATATGCAGCTAGAACAACCCTTGGAGAGATGCTATCTATACTGAAATGTTACTATTTATAATAGTATCATGAGAGCTAAGTGCCATAATTATGGTGCTTAAGAGTCTGAAGGACATATCTTATGGAAATCAGCATCGCTCTATTGAAGTTGATGCTGATTTACAACAGTTGAGATCCTTCCCAATCATTCTCTTTATGTTTGAACATTTTCCTCATAGTACACTCAGTTGTCATTTCATTTTAAAATAAGAAATGACTGCAGGACTTACTGTGTTAGACATGCAGTATTTGATTTTTTTTATAGTTTCTCTTTATAGAAAAAGAAAGCTTTAGTCTGTTCTCAGTCTTTTTCTAGTCCTACTGAATTTGATGGATGTTGTGAATATATTTCTGAGGGCAAACTGAACTAAGGAAATCCCTCTACTATTTCAAGAGATGCTTTATTATATGTTATATGACAGACTTATACTCAGAAGAATAAGATTCAATTTCCCTGTTTGTTTGCATATAGCAGATGCGAAAATGTTTAACAATCAGAATGTGATCTTCAAAAATTATACTGCAGGACCTTACTTTATGATATTCAGTGAAACTGAGAGGATGAGTACACCCTACAAAATTTATTTTCAATTCACTCATTACTAGTAAATGGGTGTATCTACACATTCAATTAATGTGATTGAATATACCTTGCCTCAATCTGAGCTGGAATATACTAATCTCAAGGTCTCTGTCTACATAGGTTTTAAGCACAGTAATTTATTGTGCTGCTGGATACCACTTGTATCTGACGGGACTATCTAGCAGACCACTGTCAATTAGTCTACTCTACCCTAATTGTTGCACATGTGTACATGTCAATGCTTTACTGCACTGCAAATCAGTCTGCTACACAGTAAAGCATCTTGTGTAGACATGCCCAATATGTCTGTTTCTCCGAAGTTAGTGGCTCAGATCTGTCACAACATATGAGAAGCATCAGTTACATTTGGGGGGTTGGGGAGGAGATGGCTTCAAATTATAGTCAGATTTGAGCCTCTGGTATGACAATACCTGCCAGCATACTTAACAAGTCAAAAGGTAACCAGTGAACGAGTGAAGCATAATTCCCTCAGTAAGGCCCTGTATGCCCCCTCTTTCTACTGGCCCTAGCTTGCATGCCAGCCATAGAAAAGGTGATAGCATAGAATATAGATAATAGATAGAACAGTGAGAAAGCTGCCTTGTACTGGAAAAATCCTTCTATGATCAGGTATTTAATGTCACTCTGCACAGCTTTTGCTTCAGTTCTTTTCTTCTAGCATTATCAGAAAAAAATACTAACGAGAACCGAGTATAACTTTTAAGCCACCTTCTAACTTTTTTTCCTGGTTAAATACCTCTGGCATTTAGCAGCATCTGAGAGAGGAGAAGAAAATATAAACTATCAAAACCACTTACTTGAAATAGAAGAAAATCCCCAAAGAAATCAAGAGCGACGTTATTGACAAAGCATGGCCTACTATAGCCATATAATAAAGTATGAATGCCATCTGGAATTAAAATAAAAAGATAGGTTGAAAAACTGGTGAAAAGTAATTTATTTAGTGTTGTGCGCAACAATTTGTGGAAGCAAACAAGGAATTTTGATTTCTTTTTATTCAAATTCACTGTTAAGATATACCTGAAATATTCCCAATAAATTAAAAGGCACGGCTGAGAAGGTAAAGAGATGAGATTAAGTGGTTTTTGCACATGCAGCTCTGTCCCTGCTCCACAAAAGCCAAAGGAAAAATTCCTTTTGACTTTAAGAGAAAAAGATTAGGTTCAAACCTATGTATATATCTATACCACTTTAAATAGAGAGAAATTCACGGAAGTTCATAGGACTGATTCAGACTGGTATGAATCTAAAGTAACCTTCCACAGTAACAGTGATGTAAAGTCACTGTGAATGGCAAAAGAATCAACCCCCTATTCTGGCTGATATCACTGGGTGCGTCTACATGCTCAATTAATGCAAAGTAATAAAGTCTGGAGCTTATTGCTCTGGAGTTTATTGCTTCCCAGTGCTGCATTTACACATGTGCCCAGGACTGCAGAATGCTGAGCTGTGTTGAAGCAGCCCTGGCTGCCAGGGGGTCCTGAGGGTCAGCCTGCCAATCCAGAGCTGCTCCTGCTATCCTCCACCTGCTGTGGAGGGGCTGGCTGAAGCATGAAGATACTTCAGCATGGGGCTATCCAGAGGCAGTCCCTACCCATCAACATCCACATGTGCAGCACTGCAGAGTAAAATACAAGTACTACCATGCTGCAGAGTTTATTAGTTTACTCTACCCTAACAACCCTGCACATGAAGATGCAAGATGTTTACTGCAGAGGTAATTAGTTTAGTGTATTCTGCAGTAAATGTTTCATGAAGATGCACACACTGAAATGTAAGATAGGCCTACCTTTACATCATTTGCTGTCAAATTATTATTGGACCACAATCATGTGGATCAGCACTGGCTCCACAATACTATAATATTTAAATGTCATATTTGTTCTCAGCCAAGGCCAGGAGTGTCATTTAGGTGTGACATGGTGTGAAACAGGTGCAGGAACCTGGCTGCCTGCAAGGCTCTACTCCAGGTACGTGCAAAATATGGCCCACGGGCTGGATCCAACCCACAAGGCCATTCTATTTGGCCCACGGGGCCGCTAAAAATTTAGAAAATTAATATTAATCTACCCTTGGTTTCTGTCAAAAATGACAGGAACAAAGGGCTATAGGACCCAGGGGAAGCCTGGCGGGCTCCCACAATGGCAGGGCCTGCCCCCCCCCCGCTGGAAGTCCCTGCAGGGGCTTCTGGCCTGGAACCACATGGCTGCCCCAGTGGTGCCGGAACTTCAGGTAAGGAGGGGGGAGGGCAAGGGAGGACCACGGAAAGGGAAGGAGCCCAGAGGAAAGTGGCCCAGGGAAAAGCTGAGCCTGGGGAGAGAAAAGCAGCTCCTTGCCCACCCCATGGCCACCACCCTATGCTGCAGCCACTTGCAGCCATGCTCAGCTTTTCCCCAGACTCCTTCCTGGCACAGAGGAAAGTGGCTCCTCCCCCACCCCATGGCCGATGCTCCCTGCTGCAGCTGCTCACAGCCCACGTGGAGCTGTCTGGAGCAGGCACAGGCATCCCCATGTGGGCTGAGAATGGCTGTAGCACAGGGCACTGGCAACGGGGTGGGCAAGGGGCTGTTTCCCCCCAACTTGCTCAGCACAACTTTGTAACCTGGCCCCACTGCCAGCCTGGGCCCATGCCAGCTCCCACCTGTTATGGCTGCATGTGGTGACTATAGCTGCGGCCCATCAGCTTGTCATGCCAGGCAGCGTTTGCCACTGCTGCCTGGGGGCTGCCCAGCATGTGAGCTCTGACAGGCAAGCCCAGAGCCAGAGCAGCGCCCAGGCTGGCAGCAGGGCTAGGTTACAAGCTGGTGCTGAGTGCAGGGAAAAGCGGCCCCTCACTCACCCCATGGCCAGTGCCCTGCACTGTAGCTGCTTGTAGCCCACATGAGCTGCCTGTGCCTGCTCCGGACAGCCCCATGTGCGCTGTGAGCACGTGCAGCAGCGAGCACTGGCCATGAGGTTGGCAAGAGGCTGCTTTTCCCTGTGCTCAGCACCAGTTTTTTCCCTGCTGGCAAGCAGTGGGTTGGGGCTGTGTACTGCCCCCACCTGTACTGCGGGGCTGGGGGGCACTGGGTGTGAGCGGGTGCAGGAGCCAGTGGGAGCACAGGGCCTGCACCATTGTCCCGAGGCTGACGGGGCCCAGAACAGGGTGGCAGGAGCGCGGGGTCCCAGCTGGTAGGGGCTCTATGAAGCCAGGTCAGTTCCCCCCTCTCCCTGCTGGTGCAGCCCAGCCCGGCTCCACAGACCCCTACCAGCCTGTTCCCTGCTTTTGGGCACCTACTGGTGCTGGTCCTGGGACACAGGTCCCAAGATGGTGATCAGGGGAGGGGCACCTGTCAAGGGATGGGGCTACCCATGAGGCCCTTGACAGCTTATCAAAACTGGGTAAGTGGCCCTCTGCCTGAAATAGTTGCCCACCCCTGCTCTACTCTCACCTTCTATAATGAAAGTATTGATATTTAATCAGCACATTTTGGAAAAGCATTATTAGCTGTTCTTTCAGGATTACTTTCTTTTCAGATATACTTCATTAATTCTCCTTTTGTTATGTAGAAGCAGTTTTCCTTTCTCTTATTTCCTTTTAAATGATTCAATTAACTTCTTTTAAAGGAATGCCCTCCTCCATGAAATGCTTAAGAACTGTACCAGCAGTATAGGTATTATTTTCATATTTATCATTACCCCTCCTCCTTCCCGCTTCCTCCTGTGTTTCTGGAAATGTGGGAAGAATAAAGACAGAAAAGGTGTTTCATACAATGCTTCTGCCTCATTCATCTTCAGTTATGGCCATCTTCTAATTACGCAACTGTCTTTAGTCATTCCCCATTCTTAGTTTGTGGGGGTGTCATGTCAATATGTTTTTTACTTTGAATTAAACAAAAAAACAGAAAAATTAATTCTCCTTGGTAGAGATATCTGCTTTCTATATCTGTTTATGCTGTTTAAATTTTACAGCGATTATGTCATCTTTTTCTCTCTCTGTTCTAAAAATGGTTACATTACAGCTGTCTGACTGCGTACATGGGCCTCAAAGTGGGTAAATATCATTGATCAGACTGCTGGCATCTACTAAAATAATGTAGAGTAGCCTTTCTGTATATCAGAATTAAGCCCCTACAGAGTGGGTGTATCTACATGTGCTGTTAATGCACCTGAATATACTCTGGTGCAGTTCGTGCTAGATTCAGCTGCTTCCTGGGTGTAGCACCTTCACAGGTGCCTAGGATCACAGCAATCTGAGCCAGTTTAGAGCAGCCTCGAGCTGATGGGGCATGGTACAGTGAGCCCCAGGCTTCAGGTGGTGGAGGTGCTGGCTGGAGTGCGAAGGTACCACAGCGCAGGGCTAGCTGACAGGCAGCCCCTGCACTGTAGCATCCTCAAGCCCTACCCAGCTTCAGTCACAGTCTACGCATGTGTTTAAGCCCATGTAATTACTTCACTGTAGGATAGTACTTGTCCTGGATAGTACTATCCTACAATGAAGTTATTAGTTTACTGCATCCTAATACAGGTGCACGTGTAGACTGACACTTTCCTGTGGAGCTAATTAGTCAGAAACTCCAGAGAGAAGTTTAGCTAGGAACTCTGGAGGACAAAATAGAAAGTGGTAAGACAAGACAAATTTCTGTTTATAAATTCTTTTTTTTCATATACATCTTTGTCATTCTTCAGTTCTGTGTCATTGCTAGGGTTTTGCTTTTGTTTTTCCGTTCTTGTTAGTATGCCTTGAATTAAAAAATGTAATTTACAGACAAACAACGCCTAAATATTTTGATATGTTGTGCAGTACATAAGCACTGGTATGAAAGAGCTTTAAGACAGATAAGTGGTAGGGGTACTGACAATTAAGTGTCTGTGTATCCTGGAAGACTAGGACCCATTCAAATTAATACATTTTAATTTTAGGACTATGGCATATTAACATAATACTTGAAAGTCAAAAGTAGCATTTGTGAAAAACAATATTTTAACATATTTATGTTTCTTTAATATATAGTTCTAAAAGTAAAAATTAGGGAAAATATGAATACATTGGACTGCCAAGTAATAAACATATGGTGTATCTGTACATTGTAACAGACACTTTGATGTAGATTTATGAACTAATGTCTCTGAAATAAAATTTCTCCCATTAAATTAATAAAAAGATTGAACTATTTTAGTAACTCTTGCACTCCTAAAAACTCCCCCTTGTTGTGCTTTCTCTCTTAAGGTGATGCTAATTTCATGGCTTTCAAAAGAGTTTTTCATTTTTTGCTTAGAAAGCTACTAAAAGAAACACTTTTCATGTTAATTTTTTTTCAAAATTTTTGGGAATTTTGAGAAACCTGTTAAGGCAGCATTTAAGACCTCTTGCTGAAATATTAATGAGATTGTCAGAATGTACAGAAAAACAGTCTATAAATAAGATACATGCTTGGTTTATGAACATGTATGTGGATTAAAGGTTAGAGTACACCTTGGCACTGTTGTAGAATACACTAGGTTCTTTCTGCATTTTCCATTATTTTTTTGCTGCAAAGGATCCCAACCTATGCACAATTTTCCTTTCTGTTTCATCTGTACTTTGGCTGAATAACTGTCAAAATTCTTCTTCTGGAAGGCATGCTTAATAGGTAACAGAGCTACATTTTGTCTCCCTACATGGGTCAACATCTGGAAAAGTGACTTTTTTACAGCTCTTCTATTTAAACCTTTGAGATCTTGAGTTGTTACTATTATTCTCTCCTTATTCTCCAGATTAGCCCATTTTACAGTTATTGCTCTTTATAATTTGACCTTTTTCAGAGTTCATCTTACGGCAATCCAATAGCCCTCTCTAACTGTAGAATGGCTCATTATAATGGCTGAATATAACCACACAGATGTGAGTAGCTATTTAAAAAGCCATGAAAACACCACATCAGTTTCTGATTCTTTTCCTTCCAGAATTCCAAGGAGTTACAGATCATTTATTGTAATCAGGTCTTCTTGGCTCTCCACTTGACTTTCAGAAGTGTATTGATTTGCAAGATCACTGCCAAAAATGTTGTATTTTTTTAAAAGCTTTTACTCACATTTCTTGCCCCTTGCCCTTATCTTCCATAAACTGCATTATTTTTAATTTTTTCCTTGAGGCTAATGTCCTGATCCTGGAAGAGTTTTTGCGCATATTTAACTTTACTCAAGCAAATAATTCTGATTTGAGTAGAAGTGTTAAGTGTGTGCAGCAGATTTGTATAACTTTTACTCTACCAGTATCTCTATACTGATCATTTTTCAAAGGAATCAAGTGTGGGGTGATAACATTTGCTTGCAAAAAGTCATGTTTGAGTTGCATTGAGATTTAACCCAGAAGAAAACTAATTAATAATTCCGAGTTTGCTCATTCAGGGAGTAAATGTGAAATATCAACTAGTTCAAGAATTGTAAGGCCAGAAGATGGAACCTGACTTGGTGGCCCTGTGAGGTAGTATGAACTCTGGCTTTTTTTAGTCCCTTTTACCAATGTTGTTTATCTATTTTATCTGCATTTTCCCAACGCTATTTTATCCATTACTATTAGTACAGTTGTATATCTGTATGACTACACAGAGAAACAAGCCACTATATAATTTCATATACTGTTCCTATAGCAACAAAGCTGTGGTGCCCTTGTTCATCTTTAGACAATAGAAACCTTTCACAAATAATCTGCTGCTGGTTCAGCTTTATATCATTCTTGGACTATACTGATTTTTTTTGTAGCTTACCTTCAGTTTCTCAGAAGTGAAAGAGTTGCACAGCGTATAATTTGACCAAGTCCGATTGCTCTCAGGATGTCGGAACCAATTTCCTGTTTCATCACAGTATTTTGATGCCCTTTCTGTCAATGAATGCAACAGTAATTATTTTAATGCATGCACATTATAAATAAAAGTAAATGATGTGAGTGGAAATGAAAATTTTCTTACATATCCGAAGAGCTCATGCAAATATAGTTCATCTAAGTATTTTTAGTACTATCTCCCTCTCAAAAACTGATTGGAAAATAGCCTTATTATTTTTGTCGTTTACTAATGGAGTGAATTAAGTGCCATAAATTATGTGGTAATAACTAGGTATCTAGAAAGAGTTTAATACTGCTGGTATGCAAAGCAGTAATGCTAATGTCTGTAAATTGAATAATGTCAATATATATGAAGGGATTCATTATGTGTGCACCTTCATAATTCCCTTTATATCCACAAATACTTTATTTTCATGTCCAAGTATGAGGTCTAAGTGTGCAAAGGACATTGCACATATGTTTACATGTTGTTTGTTGGTGCAAATTGGTCAAAAATTCAGTGTTTGGCAAGTTGGGGACAAGCACTTTGTAAACATATACAGTGGGCAGATACAACAAAAAAGGGTTCTGCTATTCAATTCCATTTGACATGGTGATAAGTATTTGTTCTCTAGCCTCCTTTTGTCAAAATGTACTGGACAGGCAGCTGCCTTTAATTATCTATCAACATCATGGCCAAATCCTGCCATCCTTACTTGATTCTTTCTTGCTTGGAACTTAATGGATAGTTTGCCTGAGTGAAGACCACACATTTTGGCCCAGATATATGAGTAGCTGGTGTTTCTTGGGCAACAGTTAAGTGCTTTATTTTACAAAAATATTGGTATTCCAAAGTTAAAGTTTTAGAAAATTGTTTTAATTATTTACCTATTCTACCTGGGCAATTATACTGAACCAATAGACATAATCATTTCCAGGCAAGATACTCCTACAGAACTAATCATCCTTTTCCCTTACAAATTCATGTTGTCCATGTTTGTTTTCTTCAGTTCTAATGACTTGTGCTTTATTTTAATTTTGGAGACCTGTGCCCCATCCATATGCTTAGGAAAAAAACCATGCGACTATATTGACAAGATCAAGATTTATTTTTCTCTTTGCCCAGAAACCTGCTTTATACAGCAACAATTTGGAAATAGCATATTTAAAGTTCTCCAAAAGAACAGTCTTTTGAAATAATTGTGAGTTTCAGATCATCATATTTGGGAACTCAGTGCTTAAAATCAATACGTGTACAATATGGAGATGAAAAGTACACTTTATTTCAACCCTCCATCATTTTAACATAGAGATAATCTCTTACTGCATTGCAGCATCCTTCTCATTGTAGTCATTGCCAGATATGACTTAAACTGGACAGTTTTCAGTCATAAATAAAGATCAGTGGTTTATATACAATAGAGCACAATGTACAAAGATTTTGCTTCCTGTAGTATTGCACAATGCATATAGCTTTGTGAATAGCTAGGGATCGTAATGTTAATTACATCCATGACTGTAACCTGTTACCTGATATGTGCTCTGCTTAAACTTAAGCTAGGACTCATGAGAAGAATCTTCTGTCTACCTCTCTTTCAGCTAAACATAGTTTTGTACTGATTTGAGGGTCTTTCCTTTTGTCTCTCCACTGCCCTCTTATTTCTCTTCCTCATTTGGTAGCAGGCTGTGCATTGTGGAATGCCATTTAAGCCAATGTGTCTCTCTCTGTACCCCACTCCAGTAAGCTTCTTAATAATTGTGATTGACTGGCATCAAATGTAAGTCATCAGTAAAGGGACAATTATTCTTCCTGTATTCTCTGCTCTGACAGGGTTCTGAATAGAGACAGGCTACCTACTTGAGAATTATCTGCCTGTGACAAACATGATGTGGTAGGCTTGTCTTCTCCTGTAGGGTGAATGAGCACCTAAAGATGTAGTTTTATATGAATTGCTTGCTTCAGTGACCACTACTATAGAACATAGTGTACCTCATCCTCACACATTGTGTCCCTTTCAAAATAACATTATATTGACTTTAGCAGTTAAACCTTTGGTTTAGACCTACTATTCTGTATTTAAATGAAGCTGTGACCGCTTAATCCAAGCTTTGCATGGAGTGTTCTGTTGGAAGTTTTTGTAGCTGGAGTGAACCAGCAGCAGCCAGTCTATGAAATCAGGACATGTGGTCTTTTTTTGGAATGTGTTAGCTTTGTAAATAAAACAGTAATGTGTGAAGAATAGATAAGATTTTTCTGACTATTAGCAGGGCAAAACAAATGTGGTGATCTTTAGTGATACTATGAGACTGTTATGATTATGAAATGTTCACTTGGACTATTAAGTATCTATACTGTAGGACTGGTCAAATGGTGGTGGTCCTATTTCCTGATTGGAAGACTAAATTATTGTGGCAAAACCATGTCACACACAAGGACAGCCCAGCCTGAAGAAGAAGAACATTGGGAATCCATGGGGCGGCCAGCAGTACACCACAGGTAAGTAATAAGCAGGTAAGCAATAAGGGGCCCTTTGGGCATCAGAGCAGGGGGGGCAACAAAGGCGCCAGTCACAGGGCTGAAGTGCCTATACACTAAACGCTAGGAGCATGGGGTGCAAGCAGGATGAACTAGCACTCCTGCTTGCAGAAAACACCTATGACTTAGTAGGACTAACAGAAACCTGGTGGGATCCTTCCCACAACTGAGCGGTACACATTAAGGATTATAAGCTGAACAGAAAGGACAGAGTGGGAAAGAGAGGGGGAGGGGTGGCGCTCTATGTCTATGAGCGATATACATCGACCCTTATCAAAATGGAATTGGAGGAGGAGAAAGTAGAAGGATTGTGGGTCAGGTTACATGGTGATCAAGGAGAAAGGGATTTGTTGGTAGAGGTCTGCTACAGACCCCCACACCAAGGGGAAGAACTAGATTTGGGGCTTCTGAGGCAGCTCTCAGAGACCATAAAAACTAGGGAGATGGTAGTCATGGGGGACCTAAACTACCCAGACATCTGCTGGTAGACGCGGACAGCAAAGTCCCGCCGTTCACGCAGGTTCCTATCCTGTGTACAGGACCTCCATCTGATGCAGGAGGTAAATAGTCCCACTAGGGGGAATGCCTTACTGGACCTGGTACTGGCAATGAAGGGATGACATGGTAGGAGACCTACAGATCGGTGGTCACCTGGGGGACAATGATCACCAAATAATAGAATTCACCATAAGACGTTGAGTGGGTAAGGTAACTAGTAGGGTGAAAGTGCCAGACTTTAGGAAAGCTGACTTCAATGAACTCAGGCAATTAGTCAAGGATGCACTGCAGAGTAAGAGTTTTAAAGGGTTGGGAGCCCAGGAAGGGTGGCTGTGCCTTAAGGAAATGATCCTTTGGGCACAGAGGGAGATGATCCCAATGCGGGGAAAAAGGGGGAAACGGGCTAAGAGGCTTCCTTGGCTGACCAGAGAAATCCAGAGCAATCTACGGGCTAAAAGAGGGGCATATAAAAAGTGGAAACGAGGAGAGATTACTAAAGAGGAGTATACCTCCTCTGATTGCGCTTGTAGGGAGGTGGTTAGACGAGCCAAAGCTACCATGGAGCTGAGGATGGCATCCAAAGTTAAGGATAACAAAAAATTGTTCTTTAGATAGATAGGGAGTAAAAGGAAGGCCCAGGGTGGAATAGGACCTCTACTGAATGGGCATAAGCAATTGGTGACAGACAGGAGGGACAAGGCTGAACTCCTCAATGAGTTCTTTGCCTCAGTGTTCCTAAGCAAGGGGCAAGACAAAGCTCTCACTGGGATTGTAGAGAGGCAGTAGCAGGGCACCAGACTACCAAGCATAGACCCTGAGATGGTACAGAGCCACTTGGAGGAACTGGATATATTTAAGTTGTCAGGCCTGGATGAGCTCCATCTGAGGGTACTGAAGGCACTGGCTGACATCACTGCATAGTTACTGGAGGGAGTATTTGAACACTTGTGGCACATGGGCTAGGTCCCAGAGGACTGGAAAAGGGCCAATGTGGTCCCCATTTTCAAGCAGGGGAGGAAGGAGGACCCAGGCAACTATAGGTCAGTCAGTCTCACCTCCATCCTAGGCAAGTCTTTGAAAAAAATGATCAAGGCTCACATTTGCGAGAGCCCAGCAGGAAAAATTATGCTGAGGGGAAACCAGCATGGGTTTGTAGCAGGTAGATCATGCCTGATTAATCTAGTCTCTTTTTATGACCAAGTTACAAAACACCTGGATGCAAGAGTAGGGGTTGAAGTTTACTTAGACTTCAGGAAGGCCTTAGATATGGTATCCAAATCCATACTAGTGAACAAGTTAAGAGGCTGAGACTTGGATGACTACATAGTCTGGTGGGTGGCAAATTGACTAGAGGGTCGTACCCAGAGATTCATAGTGGATGAGTCGGTATCGACCTGGAAGGGTGTGGGCAGTGGGGTCCTGCAGGGCTCCATCCTTGGACGGATACTCTTCAATGTCTTCATCAGCGACTTGGACGAGGGGGTGAAGTGTACTCTGTCCAAGTTTGCAGATGACACAAAACTGTGGGGAGATGTGGACATGCCGGAGGGCAGGGAACAACTACAAGCAGACCTGGACAGGTTGGACATATGGGCGGAAAACAACAGAATGCAATTCAACAAGGAGAAATGC
>JAGPOW010000261.1:221072794-221090464 GCA_030014935.1 Caiman crocodilus | reverse complement strand
TGGACATTAGGAAGAACTTCTTCACAGTTAGAGTGGCCAAGGTCTGGAATGGGCTCCCAAGGGAGGTGGTACTCTCCCCTACCCTGGAGGTCTTCAAGAGGAGGTTAGAAAGGCATCTAGCTGGGGTCATCTAAACCCAGCACTCTTTCCTGCTTATGCAGGGGGTCGGGCTTGATGATCTATTGAGGTACCTTCCCACCCTAACATCTATGAATCTACTGGAAAAGGTTAGCAAGGAATAATGAAGCATCAATTTCTGATGCATAGTTCTGTATGAAGAGTTGCTCATGCTAAAACCAATGAAGCTGTTAAAGTTTGCAAACATTTCTCTGAATAATACTACAGTGATTTGTATGTAAAAAATATTGCTGTGTGAATCATGCCAAAACAAACTTAATGGCTTTATTCATTGTTCAGTGCTTTTACTGCTGGATCAGTTCTCTCAACAATGGATGTTTTGAACAGGTGTTTTTCTCTTGTTTTTATTATTCAGCTATTGTATATTTATCATTCCAAAATCGTTCCTATGCTGCATACTCAGGATGTATCAGTCAGAATACAGTTTGTCATTCTTTGGATATATTTGTAACGTGCTCTCTGACTCTACTCTCACTCGTAGGTAGAGGAATAACTCATATTCCTTTGGAATATCCGATTTATTCACATGTGCCAATAAAATATTTGTGGTGAAAATATTTCAACTAACAGGCTTGTTAACAGATATGCCCATAATACATTGTAGCTCATATAAACAAACTTCAACTCCAATTTCATAAAAATAAAAAAGTGATATCAGAAAAGTGCATAAGGCAGCAGAACCAGAATACATATACACATTAGAATCCTATTATACACTTTAGTAGGAACTATAAATAATATAAGAAATGTAACTGTCAAGATGGATGAGTAAAGAAATAGAAATGCATAGAAGGCATAGTGGAGGAGAGTAGATAAATAATATCACCTCCAACGTGTGTAAATTAAGACACACCAACTGCTGAAACTTCCTTAGCCTGACTAAGGGTTTTTGAACCCAACAGCTTGCTTAATAAATATTCTCCAACCATTTGGGTTGATCTAATAAAAGATATCAAATTCACCCAAGGAACCTTGTCTGTAAATTAATTACACACTTGTACATTTAGACTATAGTCATATTGTAGCAAAACCCCCAGTTTTTCTTTTTTTTATTTTAAAATGCATTCCCTTCCCTTCCCCAACATTTCTGACTTTTTCTCTCCCTCTCTATTCCCCATAGATAAGTATAAGTAAGCTAAAATGTAGGATAAGCTTTAACATTTTGTTTTAGGTAGTAAGTTTTTTTTCTCTCCCTTCTTTGCAAATAAGTTCCCTGCTATTTTGACATTGATACCCATTGTTTTATAAGTGATCATTGTTATGTTTGTACTGCTTTTATATTGTGTGATTACTTGTTTTGGCCTATATATGTAAGTCAGTGCAAGTCATGCCAAGTTTCCATTTTGTATGTCAAGCCTTCATCTTGTGTCCTCTGCCCGGGCATTCCCTATGTTGCAGCTGTATGATTCATGTACCCCTCCCATGTAAATTGGTTCCCTGGATGAATGAGAGCGATTGGGAATGATTGAAATACAATGGTGGCAGGTATCTACTGAATGGCCTGTAATGACCAGGCCATCACCTTGCATTGATTCATCCAGGAACCATGGACCTCACCCAGGAAGAGAAATAAGAACCCAGCATTTGAAAGACAAAAGACCCTGCAGAACCAGCAACTCTACCATTGTACCCCACCATTACAGATACCCAAAACTGCACATCCCTGCATGAAGCACACATGCTCAGTATGTCAGGGGCTGACCCTTGCCTGGGCATGCCTCCTGTCACTAGGGTCACACAAAGTCAGCCCCTATAAAAAGGGGCAGTGAAGACAAACCCAGTGAGGCGACTTCTCCATTTGGACCAGCACCATGCCATACCACCTATCCACCCAGAGGCCCAGCCAGCAACCCCCTTCTGGACAACACCTACTGGACAAGGACCCTTTTTCAGCCTGGAGAAATAGCCATCACCCCTCCCTCCCTCCACCGCCCTTCTTCAACCAAGGACTTGGACTCTGCTTCTCCTCCCTACATGGACTCCAACCCTTCCACTGAGCCCCTTTCTCCTGCTGCCATTGTGAGTGTGTGTGAGCCAATAACTTCTTGGGGCTGTGTAGTGCATTGTCGTTTAATAAAACTGTTATTTGGACCCCTAAGTTGGGTTTTGCTTTACTATGGTTTGGCCCTACTCCAATCTTTGCTCCTCACCCCTCTAACTTCTGTCTCATCCAACATCTGTCCTGAGCTCCTCCCTGTTTCTTTGCCACTGCCTTATCCCCTCTGCCTTTCCCCCTAAGCAACCAGGTTTCTGCCTCAGTTTTTTTCCTGGCTGTCTCCTTCTTGCTACCACTTATCTGCCTCCCTCCTCCTCCCCCCCTCCATCTCAGCTGTCTGCCTCAGTTTCCAGCCCCAGTCTACCTTAGGTAAACCCAAGGCTCAGTTCCTCACCCAGCTTCTCTTTAGTCCACCACTTATAATTCTGGTTCTGGCCACTTTCACTCCCTATACTTTAACTCCCTCTCTCACCTGAACCTTCCCCCAAGCATCCCAGGTATACCAAGCACACACATACACACTGTACCATCCAAGTTAGGAACTTACCTGTGTGTGTGTGTGCACGATATACAAATTAGTGATCCGTGTCTAACTTTTAGGGTGTATAATGTATGTGCTTGAATTGTTTCGATGTTTATGTGCCAGCACTGACAGAGAGAGAGACAGAGAGAGTGCGCACACCCAATTGATTTGTGTGTTCGTATACATGCAATTCTGTCATACCTTCCTGTCTAACAGTACAATATTGAGATCCTGAGAGTCTGCCTGACCCTATACTACAACAATATGAAAATAATATTTATGAGGCTAGATTGATATGACGTATGAAGATGCAGCTCTCTACAACCTAACTCTTCGCTCTGGGTATCTACAAACATAACCTTTAACTACTTGCAAAAGGGAGGGAGAAGCTGCTTTGTGGGAGCATATATCAGCGGTTATGACCTTTAACATCTGCATGATCTTGTAGCAATTCAAGTAAGATAAATCACCTGAACTTTGATTTCAAATGAAGCAGCACTAAAATTTCAGATCTACAACTTTGTCACTACAGAATTATGCAGACCTAACAGTTACATTGCACTAGTGTCCTATGATACCAGTACAAACGTTAAGTCCATCTATACGCTGTACCAGTGATCCCCAATCAGAGTGTTGTGGCATCCTGTGGTACTGTGAGATCCTTTTAAAGGGTGCTGTGCTGTGCAATATTAGAATTGTTAGATGTACAAATCCCTACACATGATTCACAAGATAAACCCAGTGTAACAGGGAGCTGAGTCTTGTTCCCCATTATAGATTTGAGCATGGCAGGAGCTGCACACAAGACCCTTTAGTCACAGGAGTCAAGCTGTGATTCAGCTTGGCTAGGAGACTCACCCAGGAGTAGCAGGCAGATGGATCTGTCTAGAGGTGAGGGGAAAGGGTCCCAGGAGTGATGGGAAACCACTCCCAATGTGAAAAGACTCCTGGCTCTTCTAGGCAGCCATATTAGATGGCTAGGAGTGAACCTGGAAGTAATATCTGTGCCGGGGCAGAGAACTCTAAGGCACTTAGTGTACATGATGGAAGGAGCTGACAGTGATTGGGCTGCGTTGGGTCCCGGACCATATAAAGATGAGGAGACAGAGACTCTGGTTCTCCCTGGAGAAGGGAGAAGAAGCACTCTCTCTGCTAGGAGAGGTGCATGAGTGTGTAGAGGCACAGGACCAGGCTAAGTGATCATTTAAGCAATGCCAAACAGAAGGCTGGGAAGGCCAAAGACATATGGTGCAGCAGGATGGAGCAGCAAGACATGGTAGTTAGAGACTGCTGGCCTGATGACAGCAAGGAATCACTATAAGAAGCCCAGATCCAGGGACTTAGGATCCTAACCTGTTCTGAGTAAGACAGTCTGTGGATATTAATGCGAATACACACAGAAGGGTGGAGGGAAGGGAAAGTCCCTTCACTGGGTGATGGCTGAGGGATTACCCTTGGAAGAATGAGAAAAGAAAAGGGTGAGACCCAGAGTACTTTTGCCAGATCACTGAAAATAACCTGTCATCATCATTCTGAGGAGCCTGAATAAAAGATGCTGACTGTACTACCAGGTTGCAATCTATTGGCACTTCAACCCCATCCAGTCTGGTGGAAACGACAATTCCACTGATTGAAATGTCAGGCTTGTATGTGCTCTTAGAGACTAACTGGTTTGGAGAGGAATAATCTTCCATAAGCAACAGTCTACTTCATCAGATGCTATAAGACAAATGCAGAGATTTTAACTAGGAATGCACAGTGTTAAAATATTCTGATCTGTTGTGGTCTGAGTTCTTTGCAGTAGAAGAAGGTATATATTATTTCCTTAGACAAAAATAAGTGAAAGGTAAGAGCTTTCCTTTTTCCAAGTGGTGCCTTGAGTCTAATGAAGGGCATCTTGAGTCTAAAAGAAATTGAGAACCATTAACCTATCTGTGGTTCAGAATTGAACTTTCTAAAATCTTATTTCAGGGCCCAATCTTGATAGTTAAAACATCCTGATTTATTAAATGAAATCAAAGACAAAACCCATCAAAACAGCATAAACAAATGGCAGCTTTGGTTAGAACAAGCCTGTCCTTCTTAAGGCTTCTATCTCCTTGTGCTGTGGCAGTTTTGTTGTTTTAACATTATATTGTAAGCAAAGAAATATAATGGAAAATGAAAATGTAAATGAGGACACAGCCATGCATCCATTCCATACCAAATTGATTAACTTTATTAAACAACAAATCTGAAACATGCAGCGCAAGAGAGATCTTTTAGAATACTTTTTTCTCCATAAAAATCTCAATGATCTAGCTTCAATTTGTTGAGTATTTCTCCTCAGTGGGTGCATCTGTATGTGCAATTAGTGTCATACAATAAAATCCTGGACAGGTTGTGCCAGAGAAACTGCTCCTGGGCACAGCATCTGCACGTGTCCAGGACCACAATAATTAATTTAAGCCAGGGTAGAGCAGCCCCAGCTGGCAGGAAGTAAAGGGAGCCAGCCTGAGTCTCCAGATGGCAGCATTGGGCAGAGTTGGGGCTGACTGAGGGGCAAGGGGGAAACAATGCAGGGCTAGGCAGCAGGTAGCCCCTGCTCTTTAGCACCCTTGTGCCCCAGCCAGCCCATCACCATCTACACATACACTGCACTACAATATACCTATTGCACTATAATAAATGATGTGTGAAATAGATTTTTTTGTTGTTGTTTTTCTACCTAACATGGCACTAGAAAGAATCACTGAAAATGATTATTGCACCAAATGACAGCATTCTTTTAGGAAATACGATACCTCTGCTATGGAGAATAGGGAAATGAATGGAAATTGAAGCTGTTGGCCATGTAGGGCTAGGTTCACAAAAGGACTTGTGCACCTAAAAGTTAGGGGTGCAATGCCTAATGTTTAGATGCATAACCCCTGGAGTGGGATGCAATGCCACAGTGGCTATGTTGTCTCACTATGGCTCCAGCTGCATGAGTTCCTGAGTTGTAAACGGGTATTTTTCATTTGGACTATAGAGTCAAAGGTGAGCAGATGTGATGCTAACTAGGGCTGTGTGAACCAGGACCATTTCATTTTGATGTCCATTTTGCTGTTCTGAAGGGACAGCATTTCATTTCATTTCAAACCACTGTTCCGTGCTGTTTTGACTCGTTTTACAGTTTTGCCCATAGGCTATAATGGGGAATCGTGAAAATGCATAAAACTGTCATTTCATTCCTGAGTCAGATGCAAATTGCAGGGATGGTAGCCCCTGCTGAGGGCATGAAGCCTGCCAAGGTTCAAGGAGGTTCCTAGGGAACTGCACCTCAAACTTTTCAAAGCAAAACTAATGACTGTGGGGCTATGCCAGAATCCTCCCAGGGGCGTAGGCCCCTGGATCTGCATGCCAGATTACAGGAAGTTGCTGCTGCCACCTGGGACTGGTGGTGGGAACAGCCCGTGCCTCACGCTGGGAAGATTGCTGCAGCCTCTGGCCCCAGGCAGCAATGGTAGCCTTTTGTAAGCTATCATGCAGGTCTGGGGACCCACACTCCTGAGGGTGCTGTGCAAGACTCATTCCAGGGGTGTGGGCCCCTGGATTTGCATGCCGGATGGCAGGAGGCTGCCATTGTTGGCTGGGACTGGCGCTTGGCACAGCTCACGCCCAGCACCAGGAAGACTGCTGCTACTAGTAGCCCCAGGCAGCAGCAGCAGCCTCCTGTCATCCTGCACACAGATCTGGGGGTCTTCATCCCCAGGAGGAGACTGGCAGCTCTGGGAGGGCAGGTTGAGTTCTGTGGGGCTTGCAGAGCTGGTTGGAGTGCAGCCCTGGCTCTCCCTGGAGCTCAGCATGATGGCAGGAGATGAAGGAGAGCCAGGGCTCCAATCCGCCTCCTGCTGCCGGGCTGAGCTCCATGGGGTTGGATAAGCTGCTTTGAGCGCAGCCCTGGCTCTCCCCTGCCACCCCACTCACCACTAGGCTGCTTTGAAACTCATCTCATTTCAAAGCTTTTTTCAATTTCAATGTTTTGAGCTCAAAACGCATCGAAACAGCCTTGAAATGAAACACTCAGTGAGATTTCGCACACCCCTAATGAATCACTCTTTTGTGTGCTGTTGGCTAAGAAACTGCTGAACATTAACCACATTAATTCAATAGCCTGTTAGGTTCAAGATTTCATCCATTTGATTTTTGGACCATATCTCCATTTTATCTGGGTCAGTCTAGATCCCAACCCTGCCCTCCAGAGTGTCTGTATCTCTACTCAGCTTGGTGTTATTAGCAAATTTGCTAAGTGCGCACTCAACTGCATCTTCCAAATCATGCATTGTGATGATTACAATGTTTACAAGCATTACAACTGCAATGATTCACAGTTTAATTAGATCTTGTAATTAATTGTAAACGTCTTCACAGGAAGTCACTGAGGCCAATAGCACTCCAAAAGGGACTGAATAGTTATATGGATATTGAGAGTGGTTTTAATTAATGACAACAATAATTTTGAAAGGGATATTAAATAGGCCTCAGGGCTTAATTTAATCTATAAATATGAGACACTGGAATGAGATCAAATGTATGTGAGGGCAACCGTAACACCTATCTAACCACTGGATTATCCCCCACTTGCAGCTCATCTGGTAGAAGCTGCTTTCAAAGATTGAAATCTAAACTGACCTTGGGTTTGACTCAGCATGGAAATTCCTATATTGCAAAATGTGCAACAGATTCACTGAATAATGGTTCTTGGTAACAGTATGAGGCATTTAAAGTATTAATTTGTTCCTATTAGTCAATTTATTCATAATCAGACCATACATAGTAGAAAACATATTGCTAAAGCCTCATTGTACATAACTATTAATGTTTTAAATGTTATAAATAAAAACTATGAAAGTTAACATTTTATTGGTTATGATTGGTATAATTTGATTGAAGACTATCCAATATTCAATAGTACTATGAGGTAGAAAGTAATTTTCCATATTAGGTAGTTATAGACTTGAAAACATAATTGAGTCCTTCTTCAAATGATGTTGCAAAGAGAGTCAACCTTTATCTGAAGTCATAATCACACATTCATTGATCAGATAAAATATTTCCCCTACTTGTTAACATTCTTAACCTATATAAAGCCCCAGAATATATTTGAAGTTCATATTGTATTTGTAAATTAATCTCACAAATATTCTTGTAAATAATTCAGTAAAAAAACCAAACAAACATTAGCTCGGAGACTCTGTGGCTTAATAAAATGTTATTTCTGCTCCTCTTCTTTCAATAGCTTTATAAAACTGTCTTTTCCGATTGAAAATAGCAGAGAACCTGAAATATACTAACAATATTTTATGAAGGCAAGAGAACTACAGTTCATAAATGCTGTTCCATTCATAAATTCACAATCTAGAATAGGGGCAGGCAGATATTAAGATTAATCAAGAGGCTTTCATAACATTTATTTCAGAGATCCATGGGCTAAATCAAATGAACACATGCTACTACTTTAAAGTAAGAAAAAACCCTGCAATCACTACAAAGCTGGATATTTCACTGCTGAAAGTCTCTGAGATTTCACAATGCTGTAAAAATACCATAAGAAGCATGTGCCTTTTCAAAAGCAAGAATATTCTAAAGTCTACCATACTAAAGATGAAAAATGAAAGGAAATACTGTACCAGTTGGGTCAAAATCTGGAAAATAATCTGGGCAATTCTGAGCTGTGACTCTTCCAGCAGGTGTATCATCCCAACACAACCATCCATCCCAGGTTCGATTACAGAACAAACCTATAAATTTAGGAAGAATTAAAAATTTATTTTTTTTAAACAGCATAACCCTTTCTATTCTACTCTCCCACTTAATAATGCTGCCCATTTGTTGCAGTTTCTAGATTTGTTCTTTCATTAAAAAACAATTATCAGTACACTGTGACTTGTATTCATTTATACTTGGCATTGCTGTCTTTCTTTATGCTCGCCATTGTGTCCTATAAATAGGGCCTAGTTTAAATCATTATTTTGCATTTTTCATGAAAGTCACAAAGACAAGTGATTCTCATGATAAATGGGATTTGCAATTAAATGCCATGATATGGCCATTTCATAGCATTTTGTTGCAATAACATGGCTGCTGCAGGCTGGGAAAAGCATCCCCCATCCAGTGGCAAAAGCCTAGGAGCCCAGGGGAGGGGAGTAGTGGGGGGTAGGGGTAAAAGGGACAGGGGGAAGAGAAAGCTTGGAAAACTGGAGGGCTGGGGGTTGGGGATGGGGAAACAGAATACACACGTGGAGAAGCAAACAGCCTCTCCCCTAGTTAATGCCAGGGCCATCTGCCAAACCAGGCCCTAGCACCCCCAACCCTCCATGTCCCAGCTTTCTCAACTGGAGGAGCAAACACCTCCTCCCCTACCCATCCCCAAATTCTCTTCTCCCCTTGTCCTTTCTGTGACCCCTTCCTCCCACCTCCCCTGGGCTGATTAGACTTTTGCTATTGGCTATCAAATGCTTTCCCCAGCTGGCAGCAGCCATCAAAACAAACAGCCCCCTGATCTGGATGAGAATAGTAGCACCCATCATGATTGGACCACAATATTAGTGAGCTGGGCCTGCAATTTAAACCAGGCCCTAACTATATGGCCCAATTTTGGAAACCCAGGTGTCCTGAATCAAACTTCTACTGCTATTCAGCATGGCTCTGAAGCACATGATTACCCAATTTGCAAAACCACAACCAGTCATATGAATAATCTCCAGTCACACATGCAGTCCATTTACCTTCAATTGCTCAGCAGTCCTCAAAATCAGGCCTCAGATGGGTGAAGTTAGAAATTTAAAAATGAGGCACCTGCAATTAAAGGCCATTTCTGATATGCAGGTTTCTACATTTTTTGTTTCAGTATTAAAAAACTAAAGGCCAACAACCCATTTATTCAAAAGTCACAGTTGGGCTGTACTGCAGGCACAATCACAAAGTCAACATTGTGAAGCCTATGGACCAACTGGTGTGCAGGACCAGGTCCTTAGTCAGGCTTTCTCCTGGATGATCTGGAGAATGCAGATGGCTGCTCTGTTACTCTTTTAACTAGTGCACTGTATAGAGACCTGCATGCCAGATTAACTCCACTGGGTGATGCTGAATTGCAAGAAGTAGACTACATTCTTCAAGAAGCAAACTTGAAATGGAAGTATTCTTTCCTCCCCAAGACCCATTTGAGTGGCACTAGCAGGTACCTGCTTAGGCTCCCTAATAGGAATGGCACTCGTTCCTGCCATTGGCGGGGGGTCAGACAAGATGGCCTGCTCTAGGCCCCTTCTGACCCTAGATACTATGATACTATGATAGGATTGTACTCAGTCACTGCAAAGGAGCATGAGGAGGAAGAAAGGGTGCTTGTACACAAGTGTGGAGGCTGCTCTGACATGCTATAATTGATTAATCGAGACTGTAGCAGCCTCCTGCATCTCATGTATCAGCGTCTCTGGGCTTCAAAATGGTGGTGGGGACACTTGAATGAAAACTCATTTAATGAGCTTTCATTCAAGTGCCCTCACAGCCATTTTGAAGTGTGGGGACACTAACACACAAGATGCTGGGATGCTTTAATTAAGAGCCACTTTAATTAAAGCGCTGTCCCTATCCCTGGAGCATGTGTAAAAGTGCCCAAAGATTCTTTTCCTTTCCTCCCAGGATGCATGTCAATTTACACAGGATTGCACACAATTGACGCCAGAGCCTTGTTACCTGTTTCCTGAAACAAGACTCTGTCAGAAGTTGTAGCTTAGCAAATAAGTACTACTATTAAAATCTATGTCTGGTTTTTAATGTTTTATGCAGGAGAAAATAATTCACCACAGTGGTCCTAATAGAACACTCACTGAATGGAAAGAGAGTGAAAAAATACTTCTTGACTTTAAATGTGCCTTGCATGAATTTTGCTATGATTGTCACAAGGAGGGGTTTTTAAAAACTGCAAACAACAGGTAGAGTCCTAATACATGCTGAAACCAGGCCCCAACAGGCCTGAAAGTTAGCAGTTTCAGCGCCAAACTTCCCTTTGTGCTTCTGAAATTGTCTTCCAATGACCTAAATCTTTCTTTAAAAAACCATGACATTTTTAACAGATGTATAAAGATTTTTACATTTTTACAAGATGACAGATTGAAAACCTTGCAGCAGTAGTTGTTATTTTAAGATAGACATGCTATCTAAAAATGGAAAGTTTTAAATGTTACAGGTTTAATTTTCAGCTGTGATCTACTGTGCAAAATTTCTTGGTACAAGCACTAATTTCCTCATTCTGTAAGAATTTTTGTATATATGTATTTTCTTCTGTTGTCAAGACAGATGTTCTAAGCTACTTCTTCAAGTTATTAGCAAACTATTGTTATTTCAGTCAGGGATAGAATCACACAGTTCTAGTTGTTTTTTCCTTCAAGCATTCTCCTGTTCTCCTCCCAGGGTTTGAAAGATTTGAAGCATCATTTTGTGAAATAAAAAGAAAAAAACAGCAAAAGCAGAATGCATTTTAAGCATGTTTGTGAAAGATACTGAAATCTGGGCTTTGTGGGAAATTTCTATGCTTAATTTTTAAAACGCATGTCATGTCTTGACATAAAATACACTGTTGTTGTTTGATATGCTCTACAGGCTTTCAGGGAAAATAACATGACAATATTTTTTCCCACCAGATATATCAAGTGTACACATATAAAGTGATAAAATGGAATCAAAGAAAATTGGGGTTGAATGGGACCTCAGGAGGTCTTCTAGTTCCATCCCTTGCTCAAAGCAGGACCATCTCCAATTAGATCATTCCAGACAGGGCTTTGTCTACCCAGGTCTTAAAAACCTCCAAGGATGGAGATTTCACAACTTCTCTGGGTAACCTGTTCCAGTGTTTTACTACCCTCCTAGTGAGAGAGTTTTTCCTAACCTTTACTTTCCTTGTTGCAACTTGAGATCATGTCTCCTTGTTCTGCCATCTGCCACCACTGAGAACAGTCTAGCTCCATCTTCTTTGGGCCATCCTTAAGACTGTTGAAGACTGCTATTAAATCCCCTCTCAGTCTTCTCTTCTCCAGACTAAATAAGCCCAGTTCCTTCAGCTCTCCTTGTAAAACATCTGTCCCTGCCCACTAACCATTTTTGTTGCCCTCTGCCAAACTCTCTCCAATCCTTTCTATAGTGGGGGGCCAAAACTGGACACAGTACTCCAGATGTGACCTTATCATAGAGGGGACTAATCACTTCCCTCAATCTACTGGCAAGGCTCCTACTAATGCAGCCTAGTATGCCCTTAGCCTTCTTGGCAACAAGGGCACACTGTTGGCTAATATTCAGCTTATTGTCCACTGTAACCTCCAGGTCCTATACAGAAATTACAATTTGAATAGAATAATATCTGCCACAGAGCAAAGACAATTTCAGAAATATAAACTAAAAAATACTTTTTTTGCCAGAAGTCACTCAGAATGGTTTTGTGTGCAGTGATTCATAGCCTCAGAGCAAAGGGAATTTAGGTTGCCTCTGCTGCTCCAGTCACAAGTTAATTTGGGGACTGGAGAGACACAGACCTAACTTAGAAAGACCTGGGCACCTATCTACATTATAGCAAACTTACAGGCTGCCCTAGGGACTTCAGCAGTATACAGAATCTTCACACCTTTTCACGTTGAGGCTTCAGCCTCTTGCCAGGCTGCCTAAAATACAGCTTGGGGGTGAGGGGGCGTCCTCTTCTCCTCTGCATGTCATTTTACAGCTCTCATCTGCAACTCCTGTACTAAGGGCTCCTTCCTGCCTGCACCCAAGATATTTAAAGTCCTGTTAAGCTAATCCAGCCCTTTTACAGGATGTCAATGTTTAGAGGAAGATTCTATTTTATGCAAGCTATATTGGAACTGTTATTCATCAATGTTGGAAAAAAAATCTCAGTTTTCTGACTGTCACCCAAGATTACTCTTCTAAGAAATAAAAAAAAAAAAAAGTGTTTTGAATCTAGCCGGTACCAAATGTCATGGCTTCAGTTTGGTTGTTAGTCTGAAGAATGCATGAATTGCCAGTCTATACCAGACAGTTTCCATGGTATAATGATTATCATTCTGGACTCTTAATCCAGTGTCTGAGATTAACTCTTGTCCTTTTAGGAAAATTATGAAAGTTCCAAAGAGAAATTCCTCCTCTAATGGCCACAAAACTCACTGGACTCCTCCTTTTGATTTTGCACAGTTCCACCCAAATCTAAACTATGTCTTCTGTGCGTGCTCCAAAGTGTTTTAGGTGGCATGTCTAGGTGCAGCATGAAACTCAATTCCTTCCAAAGTTCCCCAGCAATTCACATTGTTGCTTAGTAGGTAATTTGAATGCTGCTGAAGTCCCTGCATGGAGAGGCTTCTGTTGATTGGGGGAAAAATATACACCTAATTCCCACTGGCAGCATTTCATTCAGCTTGGTGTTGATATCTATCTTTTTCCCACTTGCCTAATGACTTGAAGATTTGTCTAGGTAGTGGGAGGATAGGGTTCTTAGGCCGTCTGCATCTTGAGGGAATTCAAACCCACATCTCTTACTTTTTTATGCAAAAAACTATCAGATAGGCAAATGCCTCTCTCCTGAAGCTGGGCTACCAATACTGCAAGGCTTGTGGGACCAGAAAAGGAGTAAATGAAAGTGATGTTCTTGTTATACTGTAGTTACAGTATGCCTCTTTATTCTACTTCGTGCAGCTATGGTTATTTCTGTTTTTTAACCAATGCAAAGCACATAAACAGTGCTAACAACAAAGGGAATTTCATAAGCACTATGCTTTAGGAGTTCAAAATGAGCATAAATTATACAAGGTCATGCATGTCATGCATCCAAACCCTAAACTCTGGAGAGGGGCAGGAATTCTGGCACATCTGTATTGTTAGCATTTCCTGTTGTTTGCCTAAAGATGCCTCTGAACTTACTGAATGATCTTTTGGAGGTGTCTGTGAGTCCCTAGTCTCTATATAAGGTTCCTATACATCTAAACCTGAATTTAGGTACCTGCAAACTCCCTCCATTGACTCTATAGGAATGCTAAGTTCCAAACTGGGTCTGACTGACTTGACCTTTGGAGCAGGGAGCCTAATGTTTAAATTGAACAATGCTTTAGTATAGTTGCTTAAGGAACAATACAAATCTGAGCAAATGTCAGACATCTAAGTCCCAGAGAGTCTTCGGAGTTCAGACACAACCCTCTGCTTAATGATTCTTACTACTTATCTTTGTGTGGCTCTCTGCTCACTATCTGGGCTCTCTGAATTGCCCTTCAGAGATGTCTAACTACCTTTTGACTCCTTACAGAGCCTATGAGCTCAACCCCATTTCTTTGACACTTCTTAGGTTCTGGCACCTAACCTTTAAACATGCTTAAACCTAAACTGGACATGCCTGAAGAGGCCCAATCTGGATTTTTCCATAAATCTTTGTGCTGATACAGTTGCTGCAAAATATTTAGGCATTTAGAGCCCAGAAAGATGTCATATAATGGACCAATGATGGGAAAATAAGTTGAGGGAAACGGATAGATTGACATCTATATTTGAGACATTTTTATTTATATTTTCTCTTGAAGTAGTTGTATGAAAATTACTGAACTGATAGTCCTAGAAATAGACATTCCCTAAGCATGAACAGCAGCAATTCAAGTCTCACAGAACTGAGTCAACAATATGCCTCATTTCTGTGACAGAGGAATATCTCCAGTGGTGAGAGGATAATTCACTTTCACCAAGTACTCCAAGGCCTTTCCTTCCTGAGACTCATACAAGGGTATTAAATGAATGTAAAGTCTGTTAGTACTAACTGGAAGGGCTAACAGGAAGACTATGCATCAGCACACAGAAGGAAATGTTCCTTTACAAGTGATAAAGAAAACATGTTAATGTAGGATCAGATGTTTTTCTCTTTTTTACCTTTCTTTCTATAGGGAGGAGCTCTGTTCATCCTCTCATAGCATTTGTACTGTGAATCTATTATCTTCTGTCGTATCGCTGTGTTTTCAGTTACTACAGGCTCTAATGTAGAATCAGTATAATTTATAGTAGAAGTAAGACTTGGAACCATTCTCTGTACAGAAAGGAAAATCTGTTAATTTAAATGAGTAAACAAGGAGGCTAAAATAAAAAGCATGAGGTGAGGTTCAGAAATCTCTACAAATAACTCTTACTTTATCTGCACACATTTAGCGTTATTATGGTCTTTTACTTTTGCAAAACAAATTGTAAATGCAGTAATTTTCCTCCACCAAGTTCTTTTCTTAGGAAACATGGTAACGTAAGGTATTAAAAGCTTGCTAAGAACTTAAAACTTAAACTTAAAAATCTGTATTTGCTTTATTGGTGTACAAGTACCATTTATGGATGTCCCAGCCTGAAATTACATCTCCAGAGGTGTAACTATAAGTTTTGATTCCCTTGGCAAAACTTCAAGAGGAAAAGGTAAGGTGGGGTGCGGGTGAACACTCTTTTGTTGCATCTGTACCTCCCCCTCCAGTTGTAGGAGTGGATCTGGAAAAGCTCTGTGTTGGTCAGCTATAGAAGCTGGGTGTTGGGACACTGCAGGAGTAGCCTTGCACTTCTGGGGGACTCAAAAGACCCCTGCTGCTCCTGTCATGTCCCTGCACTTGGCTTGACCAATGGCTAAGCAATGCAGTGCTGTTTCTGCTTGGCTTCAAGGATTGGGCTTCTGCTGTTGCACCACTCCATCTTTGAAGGCTGAAGTAGAGTGAAGGGAAGGGTGCTTGCCTTTGGTTCCTCTCTAACTCTGTTCTTGCCTATGAAAATGTTCTCTAGGGACAAAGGTGAAAGGGTCCCTATGCTTTCAAGGATTTCTTTGTGTGACCTTCTACTTTTGTACTTCTGTCCTTAAGCCATCATGGTCTGGGACCAAGGGCTTTGTAGATGGCTTTGAAAATCAGACAACTTTTATTTGAGTGCTTACATTTCACAGCCTTTATTATCCTAAACCTAGACTTCTCAAGAGACTAGCCATAATGTTGTTTTTATAAAAATGAGTCCTTTTTAATGAATTTCTGTTTTCAGTAACAAAACATGGACTGAACTTTCATTTAAGGGCTCTCAAGGGTGTACCTTTAATGAGGTCTGTGGCATTCATGGGACGCTCAATGTGTGGGCCTTCCAGGTTTTATAATACTATCTGATAATTTAAACAAGTACTTGGAGTTGCATAAATAGAAATCAACACTATTTGAAATTACTTTTTGTATCAGCCTAATTTTGCAAAAAAACCCCTCAAACAAAAAAACCAGTTTCCTATTGTCTTGTTAGTTGCTCCTCCAGTAATACCATAAACTCTTTCTATCAGGTTTTTGTTTCATTTACAAATACTATTATACCACGATTATAAAATATATAACATGGATGCATTACAAAAAGCAAAGGGTAAATTTTAACAATCTTTTGCCATTTCTTTTAAATATGAGATTATAAAAATGTAAGTAAAATTTGCTCCAATCAAACCTCCTCTGCTACCGGCATCTTAATTTTCACCTGCGGACAATTTCTCTTTGAGGGCTGGGCGGCAACTTGAAGGCAGTTTACTTACTCTATTAAAATCATTGCTTGAAATAAAAAAGGTGGAATCAGAAGAAGGAAGATATTTTCTTGGGAAGTACTATTTGATTCTTTTTATTTGGCTTCTTTTACTATATGCATTGTTGAGGTATGATGGCAGAATAGTTAAGGTATAGTGTCAGATACTTAAGTTCAAGCCCTGGTCAGGACTGAAGGCTGACCTCAGTCAGCTGAGATATAAGTGAGTATTTGGCCGTTCAGGCTGGTTAGGCAAAGTGGAAAGATATAACATCAGGCACTCTCTCATGTGTCATGGGCTATGGGAACTGGTGTACCTTAACTATGTCACTGAAGTGCTGTTTGTGTTAGGTGGATTTGTGACTACATCCAGCGCTCAATGAATGAGATGTTTTGACCATCTGTTTGGACGCTTCTGTGAAGATGAACGGAACTGCTTAGAAAACCAGAGTCAGGAATGCAGGACCAAGTGTATATAGTTCATGAGGCAAATGAAAAAATTCAGAAACCAGATCAGCAAACCCAAAATCAAGCAACAGGAAGAGTGGGCTTCTAAATGAGGTCCACATAAATGGCACAGGACAGAAGGATAGCTCCCTGCTGTAACTCATAATATTTTGCAGGAAGTGTTCTGAGTTAAAGGATCCCCTAACCAAACAGAGGTTCACTGTTGGTTCCAGAGGGGGAAAGAAAGAAGAGGGAGCTCATTCAGAATTCCCCAGCTAGTGCTAGAGAATGGGGTGGGTGGATTGGAGCCTCCAAACCTCAGGGTTGGAGGGAGCTCCAATTCATCCACCCCATCCTCCAGCACAAGCTGAAAACCCCCCAGACTGAACTCCTTCTGCTATCACCTGGACAAGGGGGAATAGATCAACATAGTATATCTTGACTTTAAAAAAGCCTTCGATCTGGCATCCCACGATCACATCTTGGCTAAACTGACTAACTGTGGCCTCGACCTCACCATGATCCGCTGGCTGGGGAATTGGCTCCGTAGTAGGACCCAGAGGGTGGTGGTCAATGGGAGCCAATCATGTTGGTATGCTCTGATCAGCGGGGTCCCTCAAGGCTCTGTCCCTCAAGGGGCTATACCATTTAACATCTTCATCAATGATGTGGACACTGGTGTCAGAAGCAGACTGGCCAGTTTGCCGATGACACCAAACTCTGGAGTAAAGCATCCACACCTGAGGACAGGAGGGTGATGCAGGTGGATCTTGACAGGCTCATGAAATGGGCAGATGAGAACGTGATGGTGTTCAACACTGAAAAATGCGAGGTTCTCCACCTTGGGAGGAAAAACCTGCAGCATGCGTATAGGCTTGGCAGTGCTACTTTGGTTAGCACTACAGATGAAAGGGACTTGGGGGTCATGATTGACCACAAGATGAACATGAGCCTTCAATGTGATGCTGCAGCTAGTAAAGCAAGCAAAATGCTGGCTTGCATCCATAGATGCTTC